>FPAK01000004.1:1200000-1800000 GCA_900116095.1 Euclidium syriacum
TTGGATGAACATATTTACCTCTGTAATATCTGCAACTTGTTTTTAAGAGTAGCAGACGTCTTCAACCCAAAATAAACCTTCAGATCTCCTTATGTTGCAACCTGCAAAGCCATATCATGAATCTAGTAAGACAAACAAGAACCACAATTCGAAAATTTATAAAACTAGTTTTTTTGTTGCGTATCTTTCTGCAACCAAATAGATATCTATGGCTTCCAAACTCTGAATCAAAGAGAGGTAAGGAAATTAATTTGAGAAATCGAATACAATTTGAATGTGGAATTAGATTTAGGGTTCATAACAACAGAAATCTTACCCGGGTTTTACCTGCAATTTTGCAGATTATGACGACACCGGAGGAAACGACACCAGCTCAGGCAGCAGTAGAACTGATTTCCGATGAAAATTGTGATTACAGATGAAATTGTGTCTACAAATGTTGAATTGTTTGCGGAAAAGAGATTTGTGTAATGGATTTTAGAGATAGAAAGAGATTTTGGGAGAATAAATTTTTTAAAACTTTATGAGCTTTCGATGCTCGAGACTGAGAATGGCGCAAAAATGAAAAAATGGCTAAGTATTTTGCCTCCAAAAGAAATTTCCTGCTATGGTTGTCATTTTTTTGTTCCCGCGTATCGAATTTTTTATGAATCACTAATATAGCGCTACCAAAAGGTTGGTGTCAGATTTTAACTGTTTTAGTAGCAGTTGGTGAATTAGTGCTACTATGCACTGCTACCAGTACCCATATTTCTTGTAGTGAATACATCTTTGAACCTGTCTAACAAAGAAGAGATTTCGGGTACAAGTACTATCTCTTTGGAGCCTGTTAACACCAAATCTTTGAATACCATTAGTAGCACTGTTTGTTTATGATCAATAGCTTTGTTAACAGTACTAGGAGTGATATAAAGATTAGTTTTACTTGTCTTATACTAGCAGAAAATTTGGATTGCATCTCATGTACCTCTTGAGGTGACAATGGTGCAAGCTGAAACTTGCGCTTGTTGTGAGTGAATGAATAAGTGTTGGTGCGTCCATTGTGGATGACCTCCCTGTCAAACTGCCAAGGACGACCTAGGAGCAGGTGTCCTACTTGTATTGGCACCACGTCACACACAACCTCATCATGATACTTTCCAATGTTGAAAGCAATTGTGACTTGTTCAGCGATTCTGATTTCTGTGTTGGAGTCCAGCCACCTAAAGCGGTATAGTCTTGGATATTTGCTAGTTGTAAGACCTAATTTCTCAACCAAAATCTTGTTAGCAGCATTAGTACAAGAACCTCCATCAATAATCATGCTACATACCTTGTTTTGCACAATGCAGCGTGTGAAGAAAATGTTTTCTCTTTGCACAGTTTTCTTTTTGCAATGTTTATGGAAAAGCTACTTCCTCTTCAGAATCTGTAAACCTCTAGTGATCCATCTCATCTTGAGACTCTTAGTCTCCCTCCGGTGTAAGGATCATTACACATTTGTTTGGGCAGTCCCTTGCATAGTGTCCCCTGCCTTGACATTTGAAACAAGTAATATCTCTTGACCTAGATGGGTTAGAAGACTTACTTGGTTCTGGTCGAGATGATTGGGCATTGTCAAAGGCTGGTTTCTTTGTCTTAGAATCTGGTTCTATGGCCTTTCCTTTGTCGTTGGCTTTAGCTTGTCGATTACTCCATGAATTTTTGGGCCTAGAACGACTAGCGGTGGCTGTCTTGCGCTTGATGCCTTGTTCAACTTGTACATCAACATGTAAGAGCTCGTTCATATCATGGCATGGCTGTCTCTCCACCTTCCTGGCTATTCTATCTTGCAAACCATTTATGAAGTGACCCATAAGAACCTCTTCATCTTCATCTAAAGCCATCCGGTTTCTTAGCTGCTCAAATTCCTAAAAGTACTCTTCCACGCTCCTATGCTTTTGAGATAGTTGTCTGAATTGTTTCTGCATCTCTCTATGGTAGTGTGGTGGCTCGAATCTCTTGCGAAAGTTGCACTTCATGGTAGCCCAAGTGGTGATTGGTTCAAGATCGTTTCTTCTCCTGTTTTGAACAACTCAATCCCACCATAATAAGGCATGATCAGTGAGTTGAGCTGAAGCTAGAGCAATATTCTTGGAGTTGTTATACTCGTAGTAGTGAAAGATATACTACATTCTTCTCTCCCAATCAAGATATGCTTGAGGATTTACATGACCTGCAAAAGTGGGAGGTGTTAGTTTCAAGTCCTTGCTACTGTTTCTGTTTACCTCAGTATCATTGCGGTGGTGTCTCCTCCTGCCAAAACGTGGATCTTCCTCCTCTTTCTCATCAGTAACATCATCATCATTATTTCTCTCATGTTTTTCATTTATCTGGTTCCTTCCATTCCTATCATCTCTTAGAATCTCCAAGCGTTCTACACGCTGATCAATGCGGCCTATTTGCGCGGCTAAGTCATTCTTCATGGCTTCCAAGGCTTGTAGTAGGGCAACATTAGGGTTTGGTGCTTCTCTAGCCATTTTTCACGTCATGTACTCGCACTAGACAAAAAGGATTAAGTGCTAAAGGAAAGAAAAACGTTTTAACCAATCTAAACAGAAGAATTAATCGATTTGAATCAAGTAATTACGGTTTTGATTAACTTAAATTAAACCGATGGATAACCAACTTAATTCTAATCAAATCTGGTTCAAACTAAGTAAGTTAAACTAAATAAAACGGAATCAAAGTCAATTTGGACATAATATATGTTTTTAAACCCGATAAGGAAAGATCTCAAAATCTACGATAACTGAATACGGAAAATATGAACTGGATGATTCTAAACCCAATATGCAAGACTCAAATGGGGATTTTCAAAGATTAAACTCAGAAAATATCTGAGGGTTTCTAAATCAAAAGATGGTTCAAGAATTTCCCTAGAAAAACCTGGTAAACTTGAAGTGAACGGATCGAACGGATGAGCGGTATGGTGATGGCTGCGAACTGTTCTTCTTTCTTTTTATATTTTTTTTTTTTGAATTTTCTGAAAAAATAAAGACAGAAAGAGAAAAAAAAGCAGAAATTAAAATTCTTTTGGTTTTTATGGTTTAAATAAATGAAACAAAAACAGAATCGATTTACTTTTTTTTTTTTTTGATTAAGCAAACAAAAGCAAAACGATTAAACTATGAAAAGGAAAAGAAAACACCTGATTTGGAGTGGTTAGGCTCTGATACCAGATGTTATAAGATCAAGGAGATGATCTCACAAGTGGATAGATGTGGGTCTAAGAAGCTGGACTAAGGTCACTCTCTTCTAAGACAAAATATGATCGATGATGGATTGATGGTTCTATTTAATTGGACGAAGGTCTCTCCTTGAACGGAAAGTGGATGGACGTGGGATAGATGATGGGTTGAGGGTCGCCGCACAAGCTATGGATTACTTGTGATAACACAGAACTAGAGTCACCTTGATATCATTCACAAGGAAAGACTAGAACAAATGATTTTCTCAAAGAACTCTTTGAAAGAACTTCGTTATTCTAATAATCAAAAGGTGATTGTTACAAGGCTGCTAAAGGAACCTTATATACTGGTTCGTGCAGCTAGTGGAATCCTATTACAACAACTCTAAAACAGAAAAACCCGTACGTAATAATTATTACAACGGCTACAAATCTTATCTAAAAAGGAAATAACTTATTCTAGTTTTAAAACCTGCAAAATAAGCAAACACAAATATCTAAATGAAAAACATACCTTAGAGTCATTTAAGGAAGCTTGGGGATGTCCTAAGTTGGGCTCATAAGTGGCTGAATTGAGAATAACATCACTTGACATTCAAATGGCTCCTTTCGGGCTCTATCGTGTCCATCTTCATGTCCAGCCTCTTCTTCTTCATTTCTTTGGGCCAACAAGTTTTGAATTGACTTGTTAAACATTTATCTAAGTCTTCTAGCTCCTGATCTTGTCTTAAGAGGACCTCCCATGTTTGTGACCTCAGGTGCAGCAAGCATGTCTTCTAGACTATTCGGGTATGTGTGCTTTGTAAAGCTGAAGAAGAAATTCGGGACCATTTTTTTTTTTTTTGATGTTCGTATAGCGGTGAAATCTGGAACAATTCGGTAAGGAAGATGTTGGGGAATAATTTTTCGAAAAATTGGGATGAAAGTGTTGCCTTTATTACGGACTCAGAGTTGGATAAGAAGACTTTGTTCGTGGTACGATATTCATTTAAGATGTTAGTTCACGCCATATGGATGGAGCGCAATGGTAGAAGGCATAGAGAGGAAAAAAACGGTGACCTCCCTGACTAAAATTTTGGAGAAAAACGTTAGGAACCGGATATCATCTATCCGTATGATGGATGATACTAGATTTGCTTCCTACATGGAAGTTTGGCTAGCATAAAATAATTTAGATATGGGGTTCTTTATTTGTTAAGATAACAGTAAGAATTTAAGTTTGTAAAAAAATTTTTTGTTCAATAATAATTTTACATTGATATAAAAAAAAAATATCATACCAACAAATTTTCTCCTGTTGAAAAAATTGGCACTCATCGTCTCTCTTTGGTATCGTTTGTCCCTTGAATTCACAAACATTTATGGACGTTTTGGTTGAAGTCAACTAAGGGATCAAGAAAGTCAAAGCTACTAAACTTTCCCCGGTCATCATTTCCGAGAAAATTTGTGAGAAAAATAAACCCAACGCCATTAGATGTTTCAGAACGCGCGGAGGAAACTTCTACGAAGCTCACTAACACAAGCGCGTCAGACATCAATTTCTCTTGGGGAATAAGGTAACTAACTAAAAGTTAAAAAGCTCCGTCGAATCTTCACTGCCTCTTCCTTTTTCTTTTCCGGTGCAAATGCAATGAAGTCTTTCAGTGTTTTTATCTGATAATATATATATATATATATATATATATATATATCATCTTTTGCGATTCGATCTGCGAAATCCTTGATTCTTTCTCTAACCTATCTCCTGTGAAGTAGCGGCTTCTTTTTGCGGATTCGCTCGTTATTTGGGTGTGGAGAGTAAGCTGAGGAAATGGAGAGCTACTTGAACGAAAACTTTGGCGATGTGAAGCCGAAGAACTCGTCGGATGAGGCCCTGCAGCGTTGGAGGAAGCTCTGCTGGATCGTGAAGAATCCTAAAAGGAGGTTCAGATTCACCGCTAATCTGTCGAAGCGTTCCGAAGCGGAGGCGATTCGGCGTTCCAATCAGGTGCGTCTTCGCAGTTTGGTTACTACTCTGTGCATCTAAATAGTCGCTGATCTCGTATTCTCTTGCTTCAAACGCATTCCGAGTTTTTGGCTGGTTGATGACTCACTGAGTTTGGAACTATCTTTTTTTGAATAGGATCTAAGTGAGCCTTTTTTTTTTTTTTGGATAAATAGATCTAAATGAGCATGTTTTAGTATTTTCGCAATTACATGTCCTCAGGTTTGGGATCCTTATTCCTATCTTGTTCAGTTTGGATGGGACCTTACTGATTAGTTGATAATTTTGTGAAAGATTTCTCTAAAAAGGTTCATTAAATCTATTCCTAATTTAGTGGTAATCTTTGTAATATCTGCTTAAAGGCTCACTGTTCCTTTGTGCTTTCTACTAATACCACTTGCTCTGTAAATCTTATGAATGCAGGAAAAGTTTCGAGTGGCGGTCTTAGTTTCACAAGCTGCACTTCAATTCATTAATGGTGAGAATAGAATAGACGAGTCCGTAGTGTTATTCGGTATGCAATTTTCTTTCCTTAACGAGAAAGCGCTGCGTGCTTACAGGCTTAAAGGTGTCCAGTAAATACAGAGTACCTGAACAAGTGAGGAAAGCAGGATTTGAGATTTGTCCTGATGAGCTGGGATCAATTGTAGAGGGCCACGACCTCAAAAAATTGAAGATTCATGGTGGAACTGATGGCCTCATAGAAAAACTCTCCACGTCAAGTAGTAATGGAATTGATACAGCTGAAGAGCTGCTGAGTCTAAGAAAAGAAATTTATGGAATCAACCGGTTCACAGAAATCCCGATTCGAGGCTATTGGGTATTTGTTTGGGAAGCCCTACAGGATACCACCCTCGTGATTTTAGCTGCATGTGCTTTTGTATCGCTTATAGTTGGGATACTGATGGAAGGGTGGCCAATTGGGGCCCATGACGGACTTGGTATAGTGGCGAGTATTCTGCTTGTTGTCTTTGTCACTGCCACCAGTGATTATAGGCAATCCCTGCAGTTCAAGGACCTGGATGCGGAGAAGAAAAAGATTGTGGTTCAGGTTACCAGAGACAAAATGAGGCAAAAGATGTCAATATATGATCTACTTCCTGGCGATGTTGTTCACCTTGGCGTTGGAGACCAGGTTCCAGCTGATGGGCTTTTTATCTCAGGGTTTTCTGTTTTGATTAATGAATCGAGCTTGACTGGAGAAAGTGAACCGGTTAGTGCCAGTGTGGAACACCCATTTCTTCTCTCTGGTACCAAGGTTCAGGATGGATCCTGCAAAATGCTGGTGACTACAGTTGGAATGAGGACTCAATGGGGTAAGCTGATGGCTACACTAAGTGAAGGCGGTGATGATGAGACACCTTTGCAAGTCAAACTAAATGGTGTGGCAACCATCATTGGTAAAATAGGACTCTTTTTCGCGGTCATTACTTTTGCTGTTTTGGTGCAAGGATTGGCTACTCAGAAGCTCCAAGAAGGTTCTCACTGGGTCTGGACTGGTGATGAATTGATGGCAATGCTGGAATATTTTGCTGTGGCTGTAACAATTGTTGTGGTTGCGGTCCCAGAGGGTCTGCCGTTGGCTGTGACACTAAGTCTTGCTTTTGCCATGAAAAAGATGATGAACGACAAAGCGCTTGTGCGTAATCTAGCTGCTTGTGAGACGATGGGATCTGCAACAACTATTTGTAGTGACAAGACTGGAACTCTGACAACAAATCACATGACTGTTGTAAAAGCCTGCATCTGTGAGCAAGCGAAAGAGGTTAATGGCTCTGATGCTGCTACTGAATTTGCGTCTAGCATCCCTGAGTTTGCTGCTAAAGTTCTAGTGCAGTCTATATATACCAACACTGGTGGTGAGATAGTCGTGGGGAAAGATTCCAGAACCGAGATACTGGGAACACCCACAGAAACTGCTCTGTTAGAATTTGGGTTGTCACTCGGAGGGGACTTCCAAGAAGTAAGAAAAGCCTCAAATGTTGTGAAAGTTGAGCCCTTCAGCTCTAGAAAGAAAAGAATGGGAGTTGTGATTGAGCTGCCTCAAGGACATTTCCGGGCGCATTGTAAGGGAGCTTCTGAGTTAGTTCTGGATTCCTGCGATAAATACATCAACAAAGATGGTGAAGTTGTTCCACTTGATAAAGGATCTACTAGTTACTTAAAGAACATAATCGAGGAATTTGCTGGTGAAGCACTTCGAACACTTTGCCTTGCTTATTACGAGATCGGTGATGAATACTCACTCGAAGCTCCTATTCCAAGTGGAGGGTACACTTGTATAGGGATTGTAGGAATCAAAGACCCTGTTCGCCCGGGTGTCAAGGAGTCTGTTGCAATTTGTAGAGCTGCTGGCATCACTGTCAGAATGGTGACCGGAGATAACATTACCACTGCAAAGGCCATAGCCAGGGAGTGCGGGATATTAACTGATGATGGCTTAACTATCGAAGGCCCTGAGTTTCAGGAGAAAAGTGATGAGGAAATGCTCAAGCTAATCCCAAAATTGCAGGTGCGCTTATCTGCTACTAGCAATGGATGGTTTGTTATAGGGTTTTAAGAAATTTCCTTTGTTGTTTGTAGGTGATGGCAAGATCGTCTCCGATGGATAAGCATACTTTGGTGAGACACCTGCGTACAATGTTCCAGGAAGTGGTCGCAGTGACAGGGGATGGAACAAATGATGCACCAGCACTTCACGAAGCTGATATTGGGCTTGCAATGGGCATTTCTGGGACTGAGGTGGCAAAAGAGAGTGCAGATGTGATTATCCTTGACGATAACTTCTCGACGATTGTTACAGTGGCTAAATGGGGGCGTTCTGTCTACATAAACATTCAGAAATTCGTTCAGTTCCAGCTGACAGTAAACATTGTGGCTCTTGTAGTCAACTTCGTATCAGCCTGCCTTACTGGAAACGCGCCTCTGACAGCTGTCCAGCTACTGTGGGTTAACATGATAATGGACACACTTGGAGCGCTGGCGTTAGCCACGGAACCACCTCAGGATGATCTGATGAAGAGATCTCCGGTGGGAAGGAAAGGGAACTTCATAAGTAATGTAATGTGGAGGAACATCCTTGGTCAGTCATTATACCAGCTTATCATCATATGGTGTCTCCAAACAAAAGGAAAGACAATGTTTGGTTTGGATGGTCTCGGCTCTGAATCTGATCTTACTCTCAATACCCTTATTTTCAACACCTTTGTTTTCTGCCAGGTAAAACTTGCCCAAAATAAACAAGAACAAGAGCTCATATCCTAATATAATCTTTCTTTTTTCAGGTTTTCAATGAGATAAGCTCGAGAGAAATGGAAAAGATTGATGTGTTCAAGGGGATACTGAAGAACTACGTCTTCGTTGCGGTTTTAACCTCTACGGTGGTGTTCCAAGTCATCATAATCGAGCTACTGGGTACATTTGCTGATACGACTCCACTAAACTGGGGACAATGGTTCGTTTGCATTATGCTAGGGTTCCTTGGTATGCCTGTTGCTGCAGCCTTGAAGATGATCCCCGTCGGTGCACACTAACTCATACATTCCTCATGCCCTACCTTACCAATTTTTTCTCCGGCCATACAACTATGGTGTGTCCTCAATGGTCCTGGAACTAGTTCGTAAATATTAATGTTGCTTTATCTTTGCTTCTTTTGTTGGATGCTTTCCCTGAAAGACTGAAACGTGACCTTTTTATGCTGTGATCGTAGCCATGGGGTAGAGAAACTGGTCACATTTTGATACAGTAAGCCTTTTTGATGCTTGAGGGGGACATGTCAAAGTATAAACAGATGTAAGATGGTTGTGTGACCAAAAAAAAGATGGTTGTGTGAATTGATTTACATACAAGGATTTAGCAAATAAGAGGAACACAATCAAGACATAAGAAAATGAGAAGCAAATATTGGAAATGAAACGTATGTCTTTTAGTATTCGTAAACGTATGCTAGATTTATGGAACCGGATACAATTTCAAATAGTGGATTAAGGGTGGGTATCTGTCGGATATCCTGAAATTTCAAAACTATCTGGAGTTAGATTCACCAATACTTTTGGATATCTAGATCTCTCCAAAATTATTTAAATATTCTTTTTAAATTACTAAAGATAATAAGATAAACCAAAGTAAATTAATCATATAGACAATTTCAAATTGATATTTATATACTATTACATATTTGTAATGTATATTTTAAATTATACTCTAACTTTATAATTAATTTTAATTTTGGTGATATTTAAAATATTTTATGATCTTTAATTTAATTATTTAATCCAAAAACCTCCAATATCCTATTTTTCAAACTATACGATAACCATAATAATCTTATAAATTATAAATTTATGACACCTTAAATTTTTGAAAATCTTCTTGAAAACCACATTCATAGTATCATTTTACGATTTGTCAAAATAAGTATCGTTACATTGGCTTTTGTTTATTGTCATTGCAAAAGCGATTTTTAATGAAAATTGTCTCATTTTTATCCTCAAACGGTATATTCTTTTATTTGGTGTACTAATCGCTTTGAGAATATGGAAGTTTTCGTTGTGTTTATTACTAGTAATTATTTTCGGTTACATAGTGTGTCTACCGAAGTGTGTTACTGATGTGTAAAGTAATTCACCTTAAATCTACTATAAGTGCACAATGTACAGATGTAGTATTTAGATTATCAGAGAGCTAGGACTAATCTATGATATTAAGAAATCTCATATGTAAATCCTTTGAAAACAAGAGTTGTAAATCGTCGGTTTGTATTCAATATTGGGAAGGTATTATATCTTTGAAAATTTCAATTGGTAACTACAAATTATAAATTAAGCACTCAATCAATCTTTATCTCTTCGTTCTAGAACTCTATGCACTTGATTGTATTTTAACCTAATGATGTAGTATGGCAAAGCCTTTGTTTAAGACCCTAAATCTCAAAGTCTCATTTGGATTGTCGCTAGAAATAAACAAGCAATAAAATTAAGCTAGATATGTTCACAAGGTGTCTGAGCAAGCGATGACTATGACACAGAACACACCTTGCTAACTACAAAACGATCCGTCAATCACTGATGCATCTCTGCTATCAAATCACGGCTAGGATTTGATAAAGACGGTTCGCGATTCCGCTCTATTAGTTAAGAAAATTTTTAGCAAAGAACCTTGTGGTAAAACTTGATTGATTAAAACTATTTTAGCAATTCATAGAAAAACTGTATGAAAAACCCTAGATATAATAAGGTAACTATTCAAACATGGTAACGGTATCACAATTCATTATTGGATTAATGAGTTGCATACAAAATCAAAGTAGACAATACAAGGTCATAGGGTCGTGGATCTCCAAGGATTAATGACAACCTCTTAAATTTTTAGGGTCTAAGTATCTAATAAAAAGAGCAATACCTAGGAAAATATAACAAGAATGAATTGGAAACAAAGTAATTTTATGATTGCTTAATGATGATTTTCTTGTGTGTATTCTTCTGTTGATGGAGACCTTCTTTTCTAGCTCCTTAGGTCGGTCCTAGGGTATAACTGAAGGAATTTGTGTAGGTTTTAAAATTTTTATGAAACCCGAATAAAAAATTCTAAGCCTAGGATCTAGTGTCAATTGAATCTATAAGTTGAATCTCGAGTATACCTGGATGATTAGAGCAGCGGAATGAATCAGGTTACCGAGATTATGGAGCGCCTCAAGTGTTGCGCCTCTACTGGTATCCACACGCACACAAACTAGAAAGCCGGAATTCTAGTGCCCGAGAGATCAAATCTCTCTAGAATGCTCTCGGGAATTCTCTCTGTGTCTTTGAAGGCGGCTACCAATTAGGTTAACATCAAAAGTCGTGCCTATGTCTTTATATATAGAGACCAGCAAAGACCTAATTAACAATTGGGCCAAGCCCACGTTTAATTAAGTCATAAACCAAAATTTGCGTCTTGGCTCGACCTTAGTGTCGACCGACACTACCTTAGTGTCGATCGACACACTCTTGTCTTGTGCCGACTGACACAACATTTGTGTCGATTGACACACCCATCAGAAACACATGAATTATGTATATCAAATACACACTGATTCGATCATTACACTAATGATCAATCATTCTTATTTATCCAGTTTGCTTAGGTGTGTGACCCTGTAGGATCATATAATACTAGTAATGAGTTCCAAACTCATGGATTACAAGAGGCTTCTAGCAAAGCATTATAATCACCTAGTATCATATGATTGTCTTATCTCGACAACTATATGCAAGAGTAAATACAAGTGTGATTTCAGGACATTCCCAACAATCTCCCACTTTTACTGGAATCATCTATTCCTATAATCCTTTGTCACTATATCTCGATCTAGCATAAGGCAAGAGCTCATGTCATCCTTATTAAGCTAGACCATGTTTATCGAACTCTGATTTATACTGATAAAACAAACGACTGAGAATCACCTCATTTGAGCGCGGCCATGCATTTCTCAGTATCAAATCTTCGATAGGCCCAGAGATATCTATCTCCTGTTATATAGGAGGGAAAAATCTCATCTTGTTCCATCCCTGTTCCTTACACACTTCATGACATGCCCAATAATGCCTTTATAATCACCTATTACGGCTGACGTTTGACAAAAGCAAAACATGCCAATTCATATGTAAGAGAAACTCTTATGACACTCATATAACATTCTTGTAGAGTTCTCATTAGCGGGTCATATCCGATATTGTGTTCTCTAACACATATCTATGTGATTGACATTAATACCCCTATTAATGACTCCATGAAACTTAGTCATCAGTCACCTCACATACTAGTCTCTCGTGGTCATTAATGTCCCACTTTAATAACCTTTACTAGGGACTCAAATAATTTATGTCATCTATCGCTTATAAGGTTTCATGATCAAGTCACGTACTTGATGACTTATAAGAATGCCATAAATTACTTTGGAACTATTATTTAATTATCTAATAATCAAATAATATATGAAACAAATTTCATTGAAACATAATCAAATGTATATTTAGATGAACATCATAACATATACAGCTCCCACTAGAATTAAGATCACATCTTAAGAAATTTAATGCCTACAGCAGCAGCATAACTCTTATGCTTAGGCCGTGGGATCTGCTTCAGTGCCCTGCTTGGAACTCTTCCAACTAACTGCACCATTGGTTAGACAAAAGACGTAACCGGAAATCGTCTTTGTCCGTGTAACCACTAACTACAAGCTCATCACTTCCTCCGTACACCAAGAACTTAACCTTAGTATTTCTCAAATACTCGGAGATGTTCTTGAGAGCTGTCCAGTGACTTTCACCGGAATCTGATTAGTATCGACTCGCGTGTCGACCGACACAACCCTTTGTGTCGATTGACATAGCTTTTCGAACCTGTGTAAGACCTTATCAATATAAGGTATCTTGACACAGTCTAATTAGCTTATTTAATCTATCTCTATAGATTCTCAAGTATATCGTCTATATACAATATGAGAAATGCAACTGCGCTCCCACTGGTCTTCTTGTAAACGCATGGTTCCTCTTCGTTTCTCACGAAATCAAACTCTTTGATCACTACATCAAAACGAAGATTCCAACTCCGAGATGCTTGCTTCAATCCATAAATGGATCGATGAAGCTAGCATACTTTCCTAGCATACTTAGGATCAATGAAACCCTCAGGCTGTGTCATGTACACATCCTCTTCCAGAATCCCATTTAGGAAGGTGGTTTTTACATCCATTTGCCAGATCTCATAGTCATAATGAGCGGCAGTTGCTAGGAGAATCCGAATAGATTTAAGCATAGGAACTGGGGATATGTTTCATCATAGTCAACACCATGAATTTACTTGAAACCTTTAGCCACCAATCCAGCTTTGTAAATTTGTATGTTACCATCCACATCGATTTTCATCTTGAAAACCCATTTACACACAATGGTTTTTACACCATCGGGTAAATCCACCAAAGTCCATACTTTGTTCTGTGATATGGATCCCATTTCGTATTCAGTGGCCTTAAGCCATTTTTTCCGGAGTCAGGGCTCATCATCGCTTCTTCGAAATTCACAGGCTCGTCACTATCAACGATCAACAGGTCATGACAATTAATCACGAAAAATCCATATCTCTCGAGCTCGTGACAAATCTTTTCAGATATGCGAACTTCAGGCACCACATGTATAGGCTCTACAACTCTTTGTAGATCCAGTGGCTGCTCTTCCTGAACAGGCTGAGCAGATTCATGTGATACTCAAACGTCTTTGAGTTGTACTTTACTCCCACTATTCTTCTTAAAAAGAAACTCTCTCTCAAGAAAGACACAGTTCCGAGCAACAAGCACTTTGTTCTCGGTTTGGTTGTAAAAGTAGTAAGCCTTGGATTCCTTAGGATAACCGGCGAAGTAGCACTTATCAGATTTCAGGCCAAGCTTGTCAGGCGTCAAACGCTTGACACAAGCTTCACAACCCCAAATCTTCAGGAAAGACAAACTTGGAACATTTCCAGTCCACGTTTAATTAAGTCATAAACCAAAATTTGCGTCTTGGCTCAACCTTAGTGTCGACCGACACTACCTTAGTGTCGATCGACACACTCTTGTCTTGTGTTGACTGACACAACATTTGTGTCGATCGACACACCCATCAGAAACACATGAATTATGTATATCAAATACACACTGATTCGATCATTACACTAATGATCAATCCCATTCTTATTTATCCAGTTTGCTTAGGTGTGTGATCTTGTAGGATCATATAATACTAGTAATGAGTTCCAAACTCATATATTACAAGAGGCTTCTAGCAAAGCATTATAATCACCTAGTATCATATGATTGTCTTATCTCGACAACTATATGCAAAAGTAAATACAAGTGTGATTTCAGGACTATCCCAACAATAACATCCTTAAAACGAGTACTACAAGAAAATTGCTTATTAATAACGGACGGAAAACGCTATCTAATAATACGGTAGCGTTTAGTCAAACGCTATGTCATCGACCGCGATAAATAGTCTGGCCTTTAGATATCGTTTTCGGTATCTGCTATTGTATTTATTTTTAAGATAGCATTTTACTATCTGCAATAGCTTATTCTACAATAGCGTTTATTTTGTATTATAAATGATATATACAATAGCATTATGTAAATATCATCTATATATTAAACATTGCAAAATTTAAATGTCATCTATAGATCAAAAATAGCAATCCTTTTATGTTATATATTTCGGTTGGGTATTAACCTAGTTTTATGTTTGTGACCCTAATTTTCTTTAAATTAAAATCTAATTTAAAAGACAAAATTATAAAACCAAATACATTTATATTAACTAAATTGAGGTTTACAAAATATTGTTCAAAGATTCATAGACACCTCAAATACAAAATACATAGTTCAAATTCAAATATCATTACATAATGATAAATTAAACCTAGTTCATAATTATAATCACCTTAACCTTCAGCTTGTACTCCTTAAGCTCGACGAGGACACTTACTTCTTGATGAATATCCTTCTTCTTGTTTTGGTCTTTTCATTGCAGCAGAGTTGAGTTTCTGGTTTCTGATCCTTTATTGTTCATTTTTCAGGTTTCGGACAAGTGTTCGGAACATGGGTTCAATATCTTCTTCCTTTTCTTCAACCCGTACCAAATATCCCATAGCTCTTCGGTATTCTACTTGGGTAAGCTCAACCACATCATTTTCTTGATCAGCTTCTTGTGGTGCTTCTTCTGCTGGCTGTGTTTGGAGCTTTGGTATGATGCCCTTTGCCGAGAGTCCACAGATTATGCCTTTCCTTGCATCCATTTCTGTATTAAATGTCGAAGACAAAGAAAGCAATCAGACAAGAACGAATTAGGGAGAAAGATTATTAATCTTTCTACTTTCAGAGGCTAAGAAAGCAATTTCCAAGTGAAAACATTTAAGAAATATTACCTGAATTGAACGAAACTCCTGAATTCGGAACCTGTAGACAGAGAAGTGCATCAGCTGCTGAGTAGAAAAGTCTCTTCTAGGGTTTTAACGGAGAGAGAGCCAGAGAAATACCTAACCTTGAGCAACCAAAATCTCCGACACCTCGACTCGTTCGTGCTCTAACCGTGAGCAAAGAGCCTACAATTAAAACCGGTATCAGAATCGTTCGCTCATATCAGATCGGAAGTGTAAATAAAAGAAGATCAGACAAATGTAAGAGAACGGATTGGAATCGTACCTATCTTGTATCGCTGCTTCTGGCGACTCCGAAAACTAAACCTAGACAGAAAACCGCTAATCTCTTCACTAAATAATATAATCTAAAGGAAGATAAACGTAATGGGAGGGTCATCTGTACCTAGAAAATGGCGAAGACGGAGAAACGGCTTATGATTTCAGTGGAGGCAGACCGACGGAAGTAACGATGTCGATCGAGGAGAGTCGGAGGAGAGACATCGAAGAATAGAAACCCTAGTTTCTACTTTTTCTTGACAGAAAGAGATATTGCTCTAATATAAGCCATCAATATTGATCTAAAAAAGTTTTGGGCTTCGGTAATCAGGCCCAATAAATATATGTAACCTTAGCTGTATTTTGAAGGTTTTGATTTGCACACTTATATAATTTTTACTTCAAACACAGATTTATAAAAACGTTTTGTAAGCACAACACTCAAATACTAAAGAAACTTGAACACAAGTTTAAGATTCAACACAACCATTTGCAAGTCTTGAAACATAAACACAACAGTCAAATCCTAAAGAAACTTCAAGACAATTACATAAAGATAATTTTATCATTAGGCCATGCCACAATAGATCCTAGTTATTTTTGAAGGATCATGACTATTTTTCCTCTACAAATAACATAGGCAGCTTAACACCAGTATAACAGATAACTACACAATACAATCCAGTAAGAACCATACCAGTTCATGCTCTAAACGAGTCATTCCTTTCCGATTTGTTGTGTGGGGAATCTGTGCTTGCCTCAACTTCCTAAATCTGTCACTATTTTCCTACAAAAGCAAACAATAATTAATTTTTTTTCAAACTGGAAAGTTTTAGTTTGAATAACAGATAAATAACATAGAAAACCTCAGACTCTTCGGTAGTCTTATTCTTCACCCAATTCTTCCAAGCTGTCATAGACTGGATGTTACTTGGTTTCAACAATGGTATTTCCGCCCTACTTGTGTTTTTCACTTGAGTAAGAAGCCTGGATTTAGAAGAATGCCACAAAGTACCCATCTGCTTAAAAACAACATCTTTTTTCCATTCTCCACTAACATGGAACCTTGCCTATCCAGCTTTGTTGGCCCTCTAGTTTTCGTCCTCTTTGCGTTAGGTTCTGCAGTCTCAACATCTGCACTTGTTGGACGCATAGTCTCCTCATTCTCTTGAGCCACCTCAGGAGCAACTTCTTTCTGAGTCAAGTTCACCTCTTGATACTGTTCATTGCGATTCAAGTTCTCATCTACAGCCACTTAAGGAGTAACTTCTTGCTGAGTCACATCAGCGGTCTTATTTGCATCCGCACCTTCACCTTCAGCTACTACAGAATCAACTTCTTTCCGAGACACAACAGACTTATTGCGCCGACGGATCACCTTTGCCGGCTCTGGTGCAATGCCATGTTGACGATGACTGCGTCTAGTTGTTACCTCTGAATTCTTCATTTTAATTAAACCTGAAACATAACTAACTTATCAACTTATTCACACTAAAAGATGAAAACGGCAATTTCCTAATCTAACCAATGGTAGCCCTATCAATCCATAACTAAGACCCCTTCACCATCATCTCTAACATAAAAACTTTCATCATCAGAAGATTGGTCCTCCAAATCTTGTTTTTCAGGAATCGATGAAGGTGCAACAAACTCCTCTTCTGTTTCTAACTCGTGATAACCTCTTGGTGGTGGCCTAATAACTACAGACCACTGTGAAGACTCATCTGTAGAATAGAAGACTTGTTTCGCTTGCGATGCCAAAATGTAAGGATCTTGGAGATACACTGATTGGCTTACGTTGAGGTTCACAAGTGTAAAACCTCCTTCTTCTTTTACACCATTACCTTTGTTGGCCCACTTACACTTGAATAGTGGTATCTGGAACATATGGTAATCTAACAATATGATCTGCTGGATAACTCCATAGTAAGCAACTATGTCTGCCCGATGTCTAGTGTCTCTGGCACTAGATATGCACATGCTAAAGGCTTCATAAGTTACACCACTATTCTAAGTCTTACGAAATACGTCCTCAGTATGAAATCGATGTCCATTGATGACATAACCCTTATAAGTCTGAGCTATATGTCTTGGTCCGAACGCCAACCAATTAAGTTATTCTGAATGTTCTTTGGAGTAATTTTCAAACTGATGAGACAAAATAAAATGAAATCAATTTACAAAAGACTCAACAAACAACAAAGATCTACAAATAAGAAAAACTAGTATACCTTTTTTTTCACCCACTGGGAGAACCTGTCTCCGTGAAGTTTCCACAGTAGAGTTTCACTTCTTGCACATCTTACATCATTGTTTTGCAATTCTTCCAAGTGCATCCTGTTATACAATAAATAATCATATAAATGATTGAAAACTATAAGTTATAAGCTGCATTGGAGAGGTGAACTTACTCTACATATGGAGTCATAATATCCATGTTCATCAGTACATATCGATGGGCTATCTCTCGCTCTTTATCACTTAGAGTGATTTGGGGACCCTTCTGCAATGGACGACCTTCGAGAATGGTTACAGTGGTCTCAACATCTTCATTACGATTAAGTGTTTCTTTAACCGGCACAGAATTATGTAGAAACTCTAAGCAGAATCCTATACATTCACCAGCCAAATATCCTTCAGCCATACACGCTTCAGGCCTAGCATAGTTCTTCACATATGACTTTAGTGGTTTCATGTACCTGTAGGTCAATCATATAATGAATTAGTTAATAAAAAAAAATACAATACAATAAAGAAAGGGAAACTTTGAGTACCTTTCAAAGGGATACATCCATCTGAAGTGCACAGGTCCACTGAGTCTTGCCTCTCTTGCTAGATGTAGTAGAAGGTGGAACATTATATCGAAAAGGGAAGGAGGAAAATATCTCTTTAGTTGGCACATTGTCTCCACACACTCAGCCTCTAAAGTGATCAGTTTCTGAGGATCAATAACACGCTAACATAGTCTGTTAAAGAAATTGCACAATTTAGTCACAGCCACTCTGGGTCCATCAGGGAGCAAGCCTCTCAGCGCAACCGGTAGCAGATTCTGAAGAAGGACATGATGGTCATGAGACTTCAAACCACCAATCATGGGAGGATCCACAGAAACACAATTGGCAATGTTTGCAAAATATCTGCCAGGCCCTCTAAATAAACTTAACCTCTTGCATAACACCTTTTTCTCATCCTTTGTCAGCCAATACGAAGCATGGGGTAGGTAAGTTCTTTTACTTCCTTCCTGGACGTGTAACTTCTGTCGAATTCCCATATATTCAAAGTCTTTCCGTGCATTGGCACCATCTTTTCACTTTGCACTTTGCATCAGAATAGCCAATATAGCATCAGACACGTTCTTCTCCACATGCATAACATCAAGGTTGTGCTGAACCGGCATATCCTAACAACACAAACAAGTAGATCAGTTAGTTGTGACTGAAATGCATTACCTAACAACCGAATTATATAAGGAAAATACTTACCTTCCAGTAGGGAAAATAAAAGAGAATGGACCTCTTCTTCCATCTCCAACTATCATTCTCCTCCTCGTTCTCATCTTCTGAAATATCATCATCATCACACAAAGTCTTTCTTTTTATTCTGCCTTTTTTCGGTAAACACTTACCAAAATCATTTCTGAAACCTTTAAGTGCCTCAAAGATTTCAGCTCCGGTTTGAATTCTAGTTGGTCTCCCTTCTTCTACGGTGTTGTCAAACCATTTCTTTCTTCTTCTGTAATGATGATCAGGTCGGAGTCTCTTTCTGTTTCTTAAATACACATGCTTCCGACTGAACGGTAACCATTTGGAAGGTGTATCTTTTCCACAGACGTTACATGCTTGTTTGCCTTTCACTTTACACCCAGCCAATGTCCCTAAGCCTGGATAGTCAGTAACACTCCACATCAACATTGCTTTAAGTCTAAATTGTTCCTTCATGAAAGAGTTGTACACCAGAATACCTTCATTCCAAAGATCCTTTAGATCATCTATAAATGGTGCCAGGTAGACATCAATGTTGTTGCTTGGTGCAGTTGGACCATGGATCAATAGTGTCAAAATAATATTCTCTGTCTTCATGCATTTGGTTGGATGCATATTATAGTTAACCAATAACACCAGCCATGTGCTGTACTTGGAATTTTGAATGGAGAAAGGATTCATCCCATCTGTGGAGAGACCTAGTCGGAGGTTTCTTCCTTCAGCTGAAAACTCAGGCCATTTATGATTCACATTGGCCCAAGTTATTGAATCCACCGGATGACACATTATACCGTCTGAACTACCACCATTGATATGCGAACGCAACTCTTATGCTGTCCTTTTCGATCTAAACATGCGCCTGAATCTGTCTTTGATTGGAAAATACCGTAACACTTTGGCTGGAATCCCCTTCTTTTCCTCACCACTACGCTTATCCGTTTCCCATCTAGAAACATTACACCTAGGGAAGCTTTCCATATCTTCATATTGCTTCCGGTATAAGATGCAGTCATTCTTGCAAGTATGAATCATGTCGTAGCCAAAACCAAACAGCTTCAAGAATCTCTTCATCTCATATGTTGATCTTGGGAGTACATTATCCGTGGGAAGCATGTAATGAACTAGTTTCAGCAGTTGATCAAAGTAGTTTTCAGACATCCCACTCTTCACTTTGATGCGATAAAGTCCCATAATCGCAGATATCTTCGTGTAGTTGAAACATGTAGAGTATAATGGAGTTTCAGCATCTTCTAGCTTCTTAAACTCATACTCTTCTTTGTTATCAACACCATCTGCTTCATCTTCCTTGTATGGCTCTACATTGTCTTCATCATGAAAGAAGGTTGTTCTAATCAGATCATAAGCTTCAGAGTCATAGCTGGAACCATCACTTGGCTTATCAGTCTTAACATCACCATGCATTATCCAACAAGAATTCCTCTTGTATCTGTGATCCATACCCCTAATCATTAAGTGATCTTCCACTGTATATACTGGTTGATGGCATAAATTGCGGCAATCAATGCAGGGACATAACATTTCTGTAGGATTACCCAATCTCACTGACGATGCTTTAACAAATGTAGATTCCCCTCTAAGATACTCTAGACTAGCCCTGTGATGTAAAAAAATTATAAATTTCAGGCGAATCTACTCAAAAACTAAAACCCA
The DNA here is from genome assembly GCA_900116095.1 of Euclidium syriacum. NCBI lineage: Eukaryota > Viridiplantae > Streptophyta > Magnoliopsida > Brassicales > Brassicaceae > Euclidium > Euclidium syriacum. The sequence goes on from FPAK01000004.1 coordinate 1,220,555, forward strand.
TCAAACCAATGATGATAAGAAACGAATCCTTACCTTGGATGCCAAACCCAAGACTTGTCCATGGTTAAACAACACCAATTCTCCACAAGCAAGTATACATACATATAAGAAATTAACAGACAAGTAGATCAGGCAGAGAAATATGTAAAACGACATGCAAACACCATACTATTCAACACAGATCTAGAGTAGAAGAAAAAAATGAGTGACTCAACAAATAACTCACCTGCTATATTTGAGTTCTCCTTTGCTGATTGCAAACCCAGAGCTCTCTGCAAAAACATGGAACCATCGCTTACAATTACAGAAACAGTCGCTGAAAACCAAATTGGAGACGCTTAGCTCTAAAGCGATTGCAGTTAGAGAAACAGTAGCTGAAAAACACAGTCAAACTAAAACCCAAAAATTTCACATACCTCTGCAGCTGTTAAAGTAATAATTCGAGAGGGAGAGTGAGGATTAAACTGGGGAGAGATTCAAACGAATTGGAGTTTTCGGGTGACCGGTGTGCTGGATAATTCGCGATGGAGATTGAGGTTTCGAGTGGTATTTCGGGTGATCGATTTCTTTGTGAGAGTAGATCTGGGTTCGGCAGCCAAAGGAAAAAAATGAGCTTAGATTTTTTTTCCCCTCTTTTGTATCTTTTTACTTTGTTTAGTTTCACATCGGCGGGGAAAAAAAATTTGTTATCCCGCTTAACAATAAGATAGCATATTTCTATTGTTTGTGCTATCAAAAGACAGGTGCAAACACCAAATAGGAACCACGTAAATGTTTATTTTTCTCCTCATGCAATCTATAGCATTTTATTTTTAGAAACGCTATATAAAAAAATCGGTTTTCTCAAAGATAGCATATTTAACCAAAACGCTATATGAAACTGCTATCTATACTTAGTTTTCTTGTAGTGGAGTCAGGTTTCATTGGAGTGAATCGAACACTCTTGAACCCTCTTTTTGAGATGATTATTCGTGGGGCTCAATCAACACAAGGGGTCCACTCCACTTGTGGGATCCTCTTTGATACATGTAGTGGACTATGAGGTTGAGATTAGAAGCGATGTACACGTCCGGGACGATGGTTCGGATCCCGGGTTTGTTGTCGAAGTCTTGTAAATCCTGTCAGAATAACATGTGTTCAGTAAAGTGACTATATTTTGGGTTTCAAGAGTCCTTTGGGCTTGATTTCAATTAAAAATGAAATTTAACTCTCGTGCCTTCAATTTGATATGTAGATCGTCTCATGTTTCGTTGGGTAAGTGGGTCAAAGGTCGACCGACTTCTTGGCCTCCGTTTCTGTCTCTGCAGCTCATTTGCTAGTTTTGCTTCAAATCTCTTCACTTTAACTCCTTTTGTTCCAAATCATCCTTTGATTGTTAGATCTGTATAAATACTTGAAACATACTAGAAATACTCTATAGAAGCATATGTATTATGGTAGAAAAACCGGTAAAATCCGTGGTACATCAGTTACCAATAGTTTATTCTCATTACACAACCCGCCTTTTGGTTCGATATTTCTAAGCAACATAAGATGAGTTCTAACTTTCAACTTAATACTATGGTTAGACATATCAAAAAATTTAATTGTATTAAGGAAATCTAACTATTTACTGGAGTTTTAATTTAATGGATTTATACTATTAGAACTTAGGTATACCTTCCATGGCCTAAAATATAGAAAAAAATAATTTGATATTGTATCATTTAACTTTATTAAAATCAAACATTAATAATGAATCAAGAATAGTAGTATCATGTAACAAATTAAGCACATGATCGTTAACCATGTCCATGCATCACTGGTTAGACATATTATGCTCTATCTTGGTATAAGTATGGATCATGTGATTGTTCAAATCCATGTATATAAACTGAATCCATTGTAGATATGATTGGATTGCTGCAATAAGTTATAATAAGTTCTTCTAGAATGTTGATCAAAACCTCTCCTAAATTTGACTCATTGATTTGACCATCTCAAATAGTAAGTAGCTATTATGAAAATTCATTTATCTCATGACCTTTGTTATTATCAATACAACCAAGTAACCTCATATTCTTGATCATTCGTAATATTTGGCAATTAGCCCAAAAATCGAAGATTTTAATGAAGCTATTACGATATATGCGCTAGTACTTTGCGTATAATTGACAATATCTGACATAAACACCATCTAATATTATCAATTTAACACCAAAGTATTTTCTTTTGTTTTCAGTATGTCAAGCATGCTGATCTAAAGTTCAAAATAATGATGATTCATCATTGGTGCTTCGTTCCATATTTTAGAGAACTCTCACTTACCAATCATGCAATGTGTGAACCTGGTTTCATATTGCAGATAGAAGATTGTTCAAAATTTAAAGGAATTCCAAATCGTGAATATGTTTTCCTTCCTCCAGGCAAAATGTGTTGCTAGATGCATCATTTAACTTTTTTTTACCTTTACTCCCCAAAACAGTTGATAGAAACGTACACAAAAAAATTTTACATGTTTCCCCAAAACAATATAAGAAAAACACACCTGCGTGTCCATTGGAAATAGCTTTCAAATATGCCTAATGAACTTCCATTACTTCGAAAAATCAACTCAATCTGGAAAATATACCTCGTTATCACTTACGTTTGAATTTGATGGATGTATTCCATTAGAACTAAGATACACTTTACTATCACCTCATATATAAGAAAAATAAATTTGATATTCTATCTTTAAAGAATTTAAATAAAAATAGTACATTAGTATGAGGAATATTTGGTATCAAAGAAAGCATATACTCGTTAACCATGTCCACATTATCATTTTATGGACACAATATAGCTTTATCATGGTCAAAGTTATGAACAATTTTTCTACACTTCCATGTCCGTAAACTAACTCTACAATAGATTTGGCATGAATTCTAGAATCAATTATAATAAGCTCTTCTGAAATGTCTATCAAAACGTATCCATCATAAGACTAATTGAGTCAACCATTTCCAATAGCAAGTATCAACTCGGAGAATTTATTTATTTCATGTACATCATTACTCTTAATACTACCAAATAACATAATATTTTCGTCAGTATTAGATTTCAAAATTATCTCATAGATAAGAATATTCAAAGAAGACAACAATATATGTTTTTCGAAAATATTTTGAGGGTGATCTCTGACTAGATTCAACAACATGTGGTTCCTTAACATAGTATTCAAGACGCATATTCGATGGATCCATACCGTTACCCTCACATTCATCACGTAATGTATCATCATCATCATCATCATCATCATCATCATCATCATCATCTTCCTCCTCCTCCTCTTCATTTCATTGTCAGATTTCATCATCATTTTGATACGAATCTTCATAGTTCATACCATAAGAGATTTTCCCCGCTCTCGACTGTTGCGCAGACAGTTCCGGTGCACTCATCACCTCCAGATACAAAACACACCTATGTCTCTCATTATCAAAATGTGTTAGATAGGCAAACAACTCCTCGTCATCACAAATATACAACTGTTCCTCACATCCAGCCAGCCTAGGAATGTAACTCAATTGCAATTAACCCTACTTTCATCTAAACCAAGCTTCTACCACCGACATTTTTATCTCCTCAACTGATCTCTTCAACACTAGACCATAAATGTGACCTTCGCATTTATATTGTATGACGTTGTTGCTCATTTTATCCTGCCAAACCAATACCAAAAAACTCAATCAATACAATTATTTGTTCATAGTTATGTCCTAGTTTTTTAAAGTTGTTCATAGTTATGTCCTATTTTTTTAAAGTTATACAATTGTTGTTCCTAGTTATACATTAGTTGTTCCTAGTTATACATTAGTTGTTTATAGTTATACCCAGTTTTTCAAAGTTATAAAATTGTTGTTCATATTAATACTCTATTTGTACCCAGTTATATATTAGTTGTTTATAGTTATACCCTAGTTGTTACCAGTTTATACACTATTGTTCACATTTATATACTAGTTTCACTAGTTATACAACATTTCCTACTATTACTAGTTTTACCTAGTTCTACTATTACCGCAGGAACCAATAGCAGAAACCCAGATACAATCGGTTTCGGGACCTTAAAAACTATAGTTCACTACGATTCAACCACTATCATGCATTTGTAACCAATTTGAACTCATAATCAACCCATAAACATTAGTTAAACACCAATGTGCATCATTTGCAATCCCAATTTCAATCCCTAAAATCTAATTTTATAGCAATGATTCAATGCTCTTTAACGAACCTGGATTTTTTTAGCTCAATGCAGCTCTGGCGGTGCGATGACGGAAGAAGACATATCTAACCGCATGATTGGTAGTGTCGCCTCGGGTGAGCGTATCTCTACTCCGCAATCTGTCAAGATTGGTGTAATGAGTCCTCCAATGCTGAGCTGAGGAGTCTTGTCTTTGTGCGATGTTACCCAATCTTGAAATGAGAGAAGCCGGTTCACGAGGTAGTGAGCGAAGTTGACCGGTCTTGGTTGCCCAATGATGTCATATCCGCTGTCTACACTTGTGCCCGTGGTGCGCAAGAAGGGTTTCACTCCCTCGGTCAAGAGAGCGAGCTCCTCTTCCTTAACATTTCCCGTCTCCCTTCTTGCGAATAAGGTGTGAGAAAGGAACTTATGAGCATACCGAATTGCCGGATGTCGGAGAGCTGTTGCCTTGCTAAATCCTTTCTTGTATTCATCTCAAGCTATCAATCTCCACACTCCTTATGCTTCATTTATGTCGAGATTCAATGAATAGACTTCGCCACCAGTTGGGAAGTTGAAAATCATACCCAATTGTGCCATTGTTAGCTCATATATCTTCTCGTGGATCTTAAAGCTTATGCGGCCTCGGTTCTCGTCGGTTATGTCCAAAGCGGTGTCATCAAAGATGCTCAAAGTAGCAAGGAACTCGTTGGACTCCGTCTTAAGCGAAATGTGCGCCATGTCGAAGAGTCCTGCCAAGCCCATGTTCGAGAACAAGCTTCTAACCGAGTCCAAGATACCGAGATCCGCCAAGAGTTGATGATCCGCCCACCTTGTTGGGACAAACTCCATGTCTTTCATGGCTCTCAATCTTTGAGTAGGGTTCGGTTTGCTCTTTGGTGGCTCCTCCACCCTCTTTTGCTTCCTTGCCCTCTTGGTTTGTGGCCTCGGGATATCGAACTCACTTTCGCTTGATTCATTCTCAGCATTGGAGGCTCCCGCGATCACCTTTCCTTTCTTCACTCCCATTTTATCCTTCAAAACAATAGAAAACTTGCAAACAATGAGCTCCAAGAAGCAATTCTATCACAATTTCTTAATGAAAACCAAAACTCATGTATCTAAACAAGTTTCCCTAGCCTAATTTCACAATTTAAACCATCAAAACCAAAAACCCCCCAAAATTTTCGTTTTTTCTCAACCTCAAGAACCCTAATTTTTCAAAATTTCAATTTTCAGCATGAATCCTGAAAATTCAACCATGTAATCAACCTATCTAGCATAGACTAGCATTACCCAAGCATAATTCAACAAATTTCATCAATTTCTATCACAATTACATGAGTTTCTATGAAATTCACAAAAGATGGATGAAAATTGATTCTACCTTGGTTTTGATGATGGATGATGTTGGAAACAAGTGAGGAATGCAAGGTAATGCAAGAAAATCGGTTTGAAAGTGAAAGAACAAAAGGTTTTAGTGATTGAGAAGGAGAGAATTTGGATTTTGCCTTGAAGAAATCGTGAAGAATGAGGAAGAAGAAGAAGGGACCGGGTTTTAATCGACCAAACCGGTCGGTTTGGTTCGATTTTCCCCGAATTTACCTGTCTGCAGCGGTCTGAGTGTGACCGCTGCAGGACCGCTGCGGAATCACATCGAGCTCAGGAATCCACAGCGGTCTCCACTTGACCGCTGCGACAAATTCTGGGCTTCGAGGTCAGGAAATCACAGCGGTCTCCACTTGACCGCTGCGAGATCGCTGGGGCTTTTTTCCCCTCGGACACTTGCAGCGGTCACTCCTTGACCGCTGCGACCTGACCGCTGCAACCATTAAACTTCCAAAATTCCTTAAATCCCCTGGAAACACTTAGCGAAAACATCCAAATGCACTAACAAAGAAAGAAAAACATGAAATTAAACTATTTACATGGATAAGCAAGGGGGTGTCTCCCAAGAGCATTTTGTTTTAAGTCTCTAAGTTTGAATTTGTTACCCTTTTGTGCTAAGTGGTGGTTGGAACATTCTCAAGAGGAGTTGAGATTGCCTCTTGAGTGACTTCCCTAGCATGATACTTCTTCAACCTTTGACCATTGGTGACAAATTCCCTTCCATCATTTGTTTCAAGCACAACCGCTCCATAACTTCTCACCTCTTTAACCACAAATGGTCCGGACCACCTCGACTTGAGTTTCCCGGGAAATAGTCTCAACCTCGAGTTAAATAGCAGCACTTGATCACCGGGATTGAAGTCCTTAAAGAGAATCTTTTTGTCATGAAATGCCTTGGTTCTCTCTTTATAGATTGAAGAGTTTTCATAGGCTTTAAGTCTAGTCTCTTCAAGCTCTTCAAGATCCACCAATCTTCTTTCTTGAGCATCCTTGATATCAAAGTTGAGAAGTTTGACAGCCCACTTCGCTTTGAATTCGAGCTCTACCGACAAGTGACAAGCTTTTCCATCCAGCAAGTTGAATGGAGTAGTGCCAATGGGGTCTTGAAGGCGGTTCTATAAGCCCAAAGAGCATCATCGAGTTTGCTCGCCCAATCCTTCCTTGAAGTACCAACTGTTTTCTCAAGAATCGCTTTGATTTGGCGGTTAGAGACCTCCACTTGACCATTGGTTTGGGGATGGTATGGGGTTGCTACCTTATGCTTCACTCCATTCTTCTTGAGTAGACTCTCAAAGACCTTGTTGATGAAATGGCTTCCTCCATCACTAATCACTACTCTTGGAATACTAAATCTTGGGAAGATGATTGTCTTAAACAACTTAACCACAACCTTGGCATCATTGGTGGGGCAAGCCAATGCTTCAACCCATTTTGACACATAATATACAGCCATCAAGATGTATTGGTTTCCAAAAGAAGATGGGAAAGGACCCATGAAGTCAAAACCCCAAATATCATAAATTTCCACCACAAAGATTGGGTTTTGAGGCATCTCATCCCTCTTGCTTATATTTCCCTTCCTTTGGCATTGGTCACAACCCTTTACAAACTCATAAGCATCACTGAACAAAGTTGGCCACCAAAACCCACTTTGGAGAACCTTTGTAGCAGTTTTGAAACAAGCAAAGTGTCCTCCACTTAGTGAATCATGGCAAGCACTCAAGATTCCCTCAAACTCCTCTTCAACTACACATCTTCTATAAAGACCATCTTTGCATAGAGTGTATAAGAATGGCTCATCCCAATAGAATCTTTTCACAACCTTGAAAAATCTCTTCTTCTTATGACTTTCAAGTGGTGGTTCATTTCCACAAGCCAAGTAGTTCACATAATCAGCAAACCATGGTAGATTATCCTCTTGTGAGATACATAAACCACCCAAAATGACTTCATCTCTTCTCTTCAATGATCCCACACTCATCAAGCTCTCTTGCATTAGCTTTTCATCAATAGGAACCAAGTCTTCTACTCTAATCCGAGAGAGATGATCCGCTACTCCATTCTCAATACCTTTCTTGTCCACAATCTCCATGTCAAACTCTTGTAGAAGAAGTATCCAGCGAAGTAATCTTGGTTTAGTGTCCTTCTTCGAATGGATGTACCTCAATGCCGCATGATCGGTATAGACAATCACTTTAGAACCGACAATGTAAGACCTAAACTTCTCCATAGCAAATACAACCGATAATATCTCCTTCTCGGTTGTTGCATACCGGGTTTGAGTTTCATCTAGAGTCCTGCTAGCATAGTAGATGACATGATTCTTCTTATCCTTCCTTTGACCCAAAACCGCACCAACCGCATAGTCACTAGCATCACACATAATCTCGGAAGGAAGATCCCAATCCGGAACTTAAACTATTGGTGCACTAACCAAAGCTCTCTTGATCTCTAAGAAGGCTTTCATGCACTCTTCATCAAACACAAACTACATTTCCTTGCAAAGGAGTCTTGTTAATGGTCTAGCAATCTTGGAGAAATCCTTGATAAACCGCCGGTAGAAACCCGCATGGCCTAGAAAAACACGGATATCTTTTACAGTCCTTGGTGGCTCTAAGTTAACAATAATCGAGATCTTCGCCTTATCAACCTCAATTCCTCTTTCCGAAATCTTGTGACCCAACATAATTCCTTCTTGCACCATGAAGTGACAGTTCTCCAAATTCAACACTAGGTTTGCTTCTTCACATCTCTTTAGAACCCTACAAAGATTAGACAAACAAACACCAAAGGAAGAACCGTATAAGGAAAAGTCATCCATGAACACTTCAACCATTTCCTCAATCAAATCCAAGAAGATAGACATCATGCATCTTTGAAAAGTTGCTGGTGCATTACATAATCCAAATGGCACTTCGATAAGCAAATGTACCATAAGGACATGTGAATGTCGTTTTCTCTTGATCATTTGGGTTGATCGGGATTTGAAAGAATCCCGAGTATCCATCTTAAAAACAATAGTATTGATGGTTGGCTAGTCTTTCAAGCATTTGGTCATTGAAGGGTAAAGGGAAGTGATCTTTTCTAGTTGATGAGTTCAATTTCCGGTAATCAATACACATCCTATGCCCGGTGATGGTTCTAGTTGGTATCAACTCATCATTTTCGTTTTTTATAACAGTGATTCCCCCCTTCTTAGGCACAACATGAATTGGTGAAACCCATGAGCTATCCGAGATCGGATAGATTATTCCCGCACCAAGGAGTTTTAGAATCTCTTTCTTTACAACATCCTTCAAGTTGAGATTCAACCTTCTTTGATGTTCAATAGAGGTCCTTGATTCATCCTCTAGGTGAATTCTATGTGTGCATAAGTTGGGAGAAATACCCTTAATATTATCTAAAGAGTAACCAATAGCTTTCCTATACTTTTTAAGCTCATTGATAAGCAAAGCTAATTCATCACTCTTTAGAGTTTCATTTACTATCACCGGGTAAGACTCTTTAGGACCTAAGAACGCATACCTTAGTCTCGAGGGAAGCTCGTTTAGGTCCACCTTTGGGGCTTTTAGCTCACTCCAATCTCCATCATCCAAGGTTGTGCCTTCACTACTAACCTCTTCAATACCCTTAGCTTCCATTTCCTTTGCTAGATCCACAAATCCAGCTTCTATTTCCAATGGCTCCTTAGTGTCAAGTGTGAGCTCATAAGCTTGGCTCTCCTTGGTTAAGAAACCATTTCCTTTGTGATCCAAGATTAACGCTACTTCCAATCCATCCTCCATTCTTAACTCTTCAAGTAACTCATCCGCCAAGCTATCCATCTCTTCTATGTAGAAGCATTGGCCATCAATGGTTGGGTTCTTCATTGTCTTGTTGATGTCAAACTCAAGAATCTCATCCATACCCAAGTGGAGATCTATCTTTCCTCTCTTGACATCTATTATAGCTCCAGCAGTTGCTAAGAATGGCCTACCAAAGATGAAAGGGTCGGTTGGTTCTTCATCCATCTTTAGAACAATGAAATACGTCAGAACCGTGTAGCCTTGAACCGAAACCGGAAGATCTTCTATCACACCAATCGGAGTCCGCACACTTCTATCCGCTAAGATAAACCTCATGTTGGTCTCCTTATATCTCTTTATACCCAAGGCCTTAGCTACCGAGAATGGCATTAGACTACCACTTGCACCAAGGTCACACAAGCAACTTTGAAAAGCTAGTAGTCCAATTGCACAAGGTATAGTGAATGAACCAGGATCCTTGAGCTTCTTGGGTATCACTTACTTTTGGATGATGGCACTAACTTCATGAGTCAAGACCATCATTGACTCCACCTCCTTGGATCTCTCCATTACCATTTCCTTTATGAACTTGGCATGTTGAGGAACAAGGACGAGAGCATCCACTAGAGGCATTGTAAGCTCAACATTCTTGAGAGACTTATCGAATATAGACTTATACTTCTCGGCTAGTTACTTCTTGAATCTTCCCGGATAAGGAAGTTTAGGCACATATGGTGGAGGGATGAAATTTTGCTTCTTAGTGGTCTCTTCATCAACAACCTTGGCCTTGTCCTTCTTAGCTTTAGCTAGGGAAGTGGCTCTCTCCATGGAATCCTCAAGCTCTTTCTCTTTGCGCAATGCATCCTCCTTGGCATATTCCCTTGCCAATGAGCTTGAGTAAGGGTCCTCTTCAAATTCACCTTCATCAACAATGTCTACCCCCCTTCTTGTTTCTCAATGTCCTCATTGATGTAAGGGTTCTCTCTTGTAGGCAAAGTAGTCCCACTCCTTAGCTCAATAGCATTGATGTATTCTTTCGGATTTGCCTCGGATTTCCCCGGAAGTTGGCCTTGACGAGAAGTGGAAGCACCTTGACTCTTGAGGTGTTTAATCTCATCCTCCATGTTCATAATCCTATTGGTCAATGCTGATTGTCCACTAAGCATTTGCTGCATCATGGTGACCAAATCCACTTGTGGAGGTGCTTGGTTTGGAGGTTGGTTTTGTTTTCCTTGAGGAAACCCTTGCTGTCTTTGAGTAGAGTAACCTTGTTGAGGTTGATAACCATAGCCTTGGTGTTGTTGCTGTCCATAGCCTTGTTGGTTTGGATTTGACCTTTGTTGTCCTTGAGTGTACCCTTGTTGGTTTTGAGTGAACCTTTGTTGTTGAGGCCTTTGGAAACCGGGTGGTTGTTGATTCAACCTCGGTTGAGCAGCGCCTTGCTGGCCTTAGTAGTTTCCTTGAGGGCGGGCTTGTTGAGCTTGATTAGTTGAGACAAATTGGTTTCCTTCAGTGGCCCTTGGAGGATATTTTTGATCTTGAGGATTGGCCACATTGTTGCTTCTATAAGAGAGATTGGGGTGGGTTGGTTGAAAGTTGTAGTTTTGATTACCCACATAGTTAATCTCTTCTTCGTTGACCATTTCTGGTGCATAGGTGACTTCTTCTTCATAAGTAGCTTCATCGACATAGTTGACCACGTGGTGTAAGTCCTTCTTTGTTGAAGATAGAATTTTATCGAATAATTTGGCTTGTTTATCCTTCATGGCTGCTTGTTTATCCAACTTGTCACTGAAAGCTTTCATTTCTTTATCTCTCTTTGTTTCATCTTGATCCGGTGTAGCTCTTGTAGTCCGATCATAATCTTCACCATAAGTACCATCACTAGTAGCCAAGTTCTCTACTAGTTGCATAGCTTCATCCACATTCTTAGCCAAGAAACTCCCATTTGAAGCGGTATCCAAGAGTTGGCGGAATTTGGGAAGAGCTCCTCGATATATGGTACTTAAGAGAGTGGCATTGGTGAAGCCATGATGTAGGCATTGGTGAGTTAATCCGCGAAAATGCTCCCAAGCATCATAAAAGGACTCATTGGAGAATTTCTTGAAGCTTGATATGTCATTTCGTAGCTTTGCGGTTCGAACCGGGGAGAAGAACTTGTTGAGGAACTCTCTCTTGCAATCCGTCCAAGTAGTGATGGACCTTGAGGGAGGTTTGTTTCCCATATGTGAGCTTTGTCACCAAGAGAGAAGGGGAACAACCGAAGCTTAAGAGTATCTTCCGAGACGCCATTGATCTTGAGGAGATCGAGAAGCTTTTTGAAACGATCAATGTGATCAAGAGGGTCTTCACTAGGTAATCCATAGAACCGGTTGGCTTGAACCATGGTGATGAGGTCGGTTTTGATTTCGAAGTTGTTGTTCTCGATTCTCGGTGGTTGGATTCCTTGGCGGTCATCGTGAACATTAGCGGTATCACCAATTCCAACAGTAGCGGGATTGCGTGGAGGGTTTTCGGCCATAGTTTCGGTATTAGTCTCTAGTTGCTCTACCAGTTGTCGAACCCGAGTGCTTTGTTTGCGGTGAGTTACGAGGTGAAGTAGATCTTGATTGCCTTTGGATCTTGTGTGCATGTACCTACAAAACAGTCCAAAGACCAAACAACAATCCAATTCCAATACCAAAACTCACAACTGAGCTCATAATCTCAAACACAAGTTGTCAAAAGTGAAATGCAAAAAGTAAAATTCTTAGTCTCAAGTGAATCCTAAAACTAGATGCAAAAACGAGTCTGGCAACGGCGCCAAATTGATACTCGGATTTTACAATCCTTTCGAGGGTATCAATACCTCTAAACCGTTGTAGTTTAAGAGGAATCGAATCCAAACTCGTTATAATTGACACCTAAAATGCAAGGATTTTCTTAATCTAAGCTAATGAGGTTTGTTGTTTAATTCAAATTGACTAATTAAGTTAAATGCAAGTAATTAGATAATTGAGTTTATGCAATGATTAAAGAAGGGTCCTTAGATGGGTTAATTGTGATTTGGGATCACTAAGTATGGTTTAGAATGTCTAACTTACTCTAATTAGGTATTCCCTAGGTCATTGATCCATTTAATTGACTAATTCATTTCCATGCAATTAATCATTTCATTAATTATAGCATCATTAGCAAATTCCCATTTGTGATGATGATAATCAATGAATTCAAATCCAAATTACTAGATCAACCTAATTACATCCTTAATCACCAATCCCTTGGGCTAAGGATCATAATTCCATCTCTAAGTTCTCTTGGACATTTCATCAAACACTTGGTGTTCATGAAATGCCTCGTATCATCCTCCACATTTTCATGCAAGAAGAAGCATTAGGGACACTTAGAGATGGATGGAATGTTTGCTTTAAAACCTAAACTACCCTAATCCATGCTTAGATCACCCTCATCTAACTCATCCTTAAACCCTAATGAGACTACTCAAGACCCATGATGATTCTCGCAAAACCAAGCTTGATTAGAGAAGAAATCATGATGGATAACAAGATGGATTGATGATAAAATGTAAAAGGCAAATATTTCTTAAAGGAAATGCAAATTTTATTGAAAGATAGAACTAGATTTGGGAACAAGAACAAGCTAAAGAAAACCTTAGAGAAATTAAGCATAAAAGTGTAAGTGTGAAAAAGGGGTTTTTATGAAATTGGGTCAAACCGGGACGACCCGGGACAAACCGGATTTCGACCCGATTCATTTTTTTCTGCACCAATCCACAGCGGTCTGCGAGTGACCGCCGCGAGATCGCTGTGATCGCTCCAGAAGATTGCAGCGGTCACTCCTTGACCGCTGCGCTTGGTGACCGGTGTGGTTGACTATGCAGCGGTCACTCCTTGACCGCTGCAAGACCGTTGTAGTCGCTCCAAAAGATTGCAGCGGTCACTCCTTGACCACTGCTGGCACCGCTGTGTCTTAAGAGTTTGCCCGGAGGATTTTGCAGCGGTCACTCCTTGACCGATGCACCTTCAGTCCGCTCTAATCTTCTGCAGCGGTCACTCCTTGACCGCTACCGCCAACCGCTACGACCTGACTCAGCTCTTCCTTAGCTCCAATTGTGCTCCATTCAACCCAATCATCATCCTTTGGCTCCTCTCCTTGCTTTTTTACCTAAGGAAACACCTAAAATGCACCAAAAGACTCTCCTATACCTAATGCAACACTTAGGACCTATGTGCAATGAAATCTATGATAAATGTAGCAAAACATGTCTAATATGAAATGAAATCATATTCTAATGCAAGCCTAAATTATGCATAATATGACAATATCACCTCTACCCACTCTGGAGAAGGGGGAAATCATTCAGGAGGAAGGATGCTAGCTGTAAAACTTCGGAGATTGGGTTATTATTGGTCTACTATGATGGCAGATGGTGACAAGTTCACGGCACGATGTGAGAAATGCCAAAGACATGCTCCGGAAATTCATGCCCCAACGGAATTACTTATGGCCGCGGTGCCGCCTTACCATTCATGCGTTGGGCGATGGATGTCGTAGAACCTTTTGCGAAATCAACTAGTGGGAAGCGGTTTCTATTGATCTTGACTGATTATTTTGCTATGTGGGTTGGGGCTGCAGCCTATCCGAAAATCCAGAGTGGTGAAGTTGAAAGTTTCGTCTGGAAAAATATAGTTTATCGACACGGAATTCCTTACGAGATAGTAACAGATAATGGCTCGCAATTCATTTCGAACAAATTTGAAGCCTTTTGCGAAAAATGGAAAATTCGTTTAAATAAATCAACTCAAAGGTATCCACAAGGAAACGGATAAGACGAAGATACGAATAAATTGATTGTAGCCGGAATAAAGAAAAGGCTTCTCAGAAAAAAGGGGAGATGGTCAGATGAATTAGATGGGGTATTATGGTCACACAGAACAACTCCTCGAAGTGTGTCTGGACAAACTCCTTTCTCAATTTCTTATGGTATGGAGGCGATGTCTCCCGCAGAAGTAAGGGTTCCGAGCTTGCGGAGGACCCTGATGATACATGATATTAAGATCAATGATGCAAAGTTGAAGGAATGGAACGATGAAACTTAGAAACTTCGGGATCACGCTTTACTTCGTATTCAAAATTATCAACAAATTGCTTCTCGAAATTACAACAAGAAAGTCCGAGATCACCCTTTAGATGAAGGAGTTTTAGTTTTACGAAAAGTGTTTGAAAATACAAAGGAACCCGGAGCTGGAAAGCTCGGGGCCAAATGGAAGGGCCCTACTTTGTAATAAAGTAGGTTAAATCCGGAGTTTATCGTTTCAAGACTATGGAAGGCGAGGATTTACCTCGGGCTTGGAATTCGTACAATCTAAAAATGTTTCATTGCACGGACGGGCCATAGGATTCTCGCCAAAAAAAAAAAAAAAAAAAAAAAACTAGTAAGGTTCGAACTACGGATGACTTGATCCCTTTCGGGTACGTAGGCAAATCTTCAGAGTCCAGCTGTAACAAAAAAAAATCGGTGCCTTGATCACGTACTCGATAATAGGGTTTATCCCTTTACACATTCTTTACAGAATGCAGCTGGAGATTTCGTAGCTTGATAAAGTAGAACCGAAAAATCACAAGGCAAAGTCGGGTCATTCCTGCATATTTAAAACCACTTAAAATGTTGGAATTCGATAAAGTATAATCCGGCATAACATATAAAGGTCGAGCATTTCTCGTTAAATCAATTTACGTAAATGACAAAAGCTTTAATGTGTTAAAGTTGCATTTAAGCCAAAAGGTCATCAAACTTCAATAAAATCATTAGAAACTTCCAAATAAGTTCAAACAACAACAATAACAACAAAGAGAAGAAAATTACAAAGTAAGGAAAGATCCGTAAGGATTACATACCTCGGGAGGCAACTTCATCTTCACGTCATCCGAACGAGGATTGCGATCAAGGTCTCCTCAGAATAGAGGAGGGACAGTTATATCTAAAGGACTAAGGGGAAAGATAGGAAATTCTTTCAGTCAATGCTCAAGATTCTTTAGTTGGGAAGAAAATTCCTCTTTCATTATAGGAGGAATAGGAATTTTCTCCTTCTCAAACAGTTCAATCAGATCGCACCTTCCTTTCACCTTATCAAACAAATCAGTCAGAGAATTAAGAAGCCGGCTTGCGTCGATGTAATTCCAAATCTTTTCGAACTTACCCTTGCATTCTCCAAGAGCATCGAGTCGACCAAGTATCTTTTTGTCAAGGTCGTTTCTTTTTGCTTTAACCCCGCCTGATCCAAGAGTAGACCCGGATGACCTAGACAGACGACCTGCCTCCAATTCGCGTTCCAGACGTCTGACTTTGCCAGCAAGTTTGGGAGACTTTTGGGATTCCTGCTCAGCCATTTTTAGAGCAATTTGAGAATCATGAGAAGTATTCCTCACCACGAATCTTAAATCCCTGATTTCCTTCCCCATTGCTGTTTGCTTCGCCTCGGCATCCGATAGAAGACGATTGAAAACGGTCGCCGTCTGTAAATAGAAATAAGGGTCAATTAAATAAAGGTTTGATAGAGTAAGGAGGAAACACAAATGTTTATGGAACCTTGAAAACGGACAAGCTGCGCTTTCGATTAATGAATTCTTCTCGGCTTCGGAAAGAGGGGGAAGAGAATCGGATCGACCTCCAAGTTTGCCAAAATTTTTAGCACATTCTCTCTGGTCATCAAACAAAGGGACATTCTTCCCAAATGAGTATCGAAAGGAGTGAGATGAGGTCGAGACATGTTGACCCTGTTGTGAAACTTTAGCCAAATTCTTTTTATTGGGAGCTTTGGGAAGCAGCTTCAAGGAACCTGCTGTAGGAGTAGTTTTGTCTGTTTCAAGGGACGAATTGGCAGAAGTCGGAATTTTTGGTCTTGGAGGAGGCATAATTTCAGAATTTTTACTTCCGTTACGGGGTTTAGAAATAGAAATATTTGTGCTTCCTCCTGGATTTTGGGAATTTGGGATGAGAATTATTGAATTTTTATCTGAAGGTGTCGGATCAGGGTTTTTCTCGTTGTTGGATTGAATGTTGATGGTTGTATCCGGGAGAGTAGTAGAAGGCGGAGGAGTTATAGGATTGGACGCCGAGGTGTCTACTTGGATGGAGGACTCCTCGGAGGAGGTTCCAGTTTTGCTTTTGCTTTTCTCTGGGTGTTTCTGGATGAGCTCGTTTAATAGTTGCTGTCTTCGGGGTGTCTGCTTCCGAGGAAGCCATCTGTTTGGGTAGTACCTTTTCTTCTTCGACTTTTGACCCCTCAGATTAAGGAACAAATACCCGAGGTTTGTAAATTTTGAGGTTCTTCATGAAAGGGTTCGACAAAGGGAAAGTTTTTAGGAAAATATGAAACAATAAGAGAATTTTGGTTTGAGAAGTGAATATTTATAAGGCAGGATATGCCTATTCCACTTCCTCATTCAATGTGCCTTTTCAGAGAACGACATGTCATGGGAAGACAAAGAGGTTTTGATAGAACCAAGACTTTGACATACGCAACGTCAAAAAGAGATCTTTTCGTTTTCCAGCTAATGATAATCTTTGGAGATTGAGAGAAAAGAAAAGATTCAAGACTTTTGGAGGCGAAGATCGGCAACAACCAAGTTTCATTTATCAACAAGCTACTTAATTTTGGAAATTCTCCAACTCTGCCTTAAGACATCCTCGGACGAACTAGGGGGACTTACTGTTGATGGTGAGGTTACCACCCCTTATAAATAGTTTGGCGATAATTGAGGTTCGGTCCCTGCTAACCTTTCCCTGATGATTCATCGGGTTATAAGTCCCTTCAATAGGATTAATACCCTCGGCCCAGATGACCGAGGGATACCTCGGTGAAGAATGATCGGATTTTAGTGCCCAAAGTGGGGGTGTAAACTGCTTCGTCCCAAGCCGAAGTCTAAGCTCGGACAGAATAAGATCGAATCTTATCACAGATTCCCTGATCTTGGAAAAATGGAATATTTCCATTTTTTCGAGGTTAGCCCATGGGATTAGATAACCAACTACTAGGATATATAAATACACACCCCCCTTCTTCTAAAGAAGATCATTCAGAATCGGGGAGAAAAATTACTAGATAACCTAGGTTTAATACTTCTATTTGATAAAGTTAACACGGCATTCCGAGTTAACAATCTTGTAAATCGCAATAATCAATAAAAAACTATTTTTTCCGATGATTCCTTTTTGTCTTTTACTTAAACTTTCTCCAAAAATGAACGTCTCTAATTATAAATAATTAGAAGTTGAACCCAGTCTCAACAACGATGAAAAACAAAAAAGTCGAACACTTGCTGTCGAAGGGATTGATCACGGAAGTGCAGTATCCATAATGGCTTGCCAGCCCGATAGTCATAAAAAAAGAACAAAAAAGGGAGGATCTGTGTGGATTTCACCGATCTTAGCAAGGCCTGTCCTAAACATTGATTTCAACTCCCAAACAACGAACGGTTATCGAGTTCATGGATGCCTTTTCCGAGTACACTCAGATCACAATGCACTCGGATGATTAGGAGAAGACGCCTTTATAACAGATAGGGGAACCTACTGTTATCGAGTAATGCCCTTCGGACTGAAAAACGCAGGAGCAACATATCAAAGATTGGTAAATTGGATATTCGTTGAACAACTAGGAAACACAATGGAGGTTATATCGATGATATGTTGGTGAAGTCTCAGGTGACGGTCGACCATGTCACCCATCTGGAAGAATGCTTCGACATATTAAATCGTTTCGACATAAAGTTAAATCTCAAAAAATGTAACTTCACCATAACTTCCGGGGAATTATTTGGATACTTCGTAACTAATAGAGGAATTAAGGCTAATATGAAACATATCACCGCATTATAGGGTTGCCATCACCAAAGAACTCTCGAGACGTGCATAGATTAACCGATCGGATCGCGGCATTAAACTATTGATATCAAGGTCAACAAACAAATGTTTACCTTTCTATAACTTGCTCAAGACAAACAAACAATTCGATTGGAACAAAAACTGTGGAGAAGCTTTTGTCGAACTCAAAAGATACATCTCGACACCTCCGGGCTTGGCTAAGCTAGAGAACGGAGAAACTAGACGTGTCGGTCTCGGAGTCATCAGTGAGCGGAGTACTACTCCGAGAAGATAGAGGAGAGCAAAACCAATCTTTTACGTGAGTAAATCATTACTAGACGTCAAAATAGATACCTCGCTCTTGAGAAAGTACTCTTTGCAGTAATAACAGTAGCTCGGGAATTCCGACCTTATTTCCAGTTTCATCTTATAGTTGTACTGACGAATCAACCACTCCGGACTATTCTCCATAGTCCCGAGCAATCCGGTCACCTAGCTAAGTGGGACATCGAACTCAGCGAATATGTTATTGAATATCGAAGCAGAGCTAGTGCAAAGTCACAAGTCTTGACCGATTTCCTAACTGAGTTGTCTCCCAAAATCGAGGACAAAGTGCAAAAGAATGAGCTTTGGATCCTTTTTTAGATGGCTCATCCTCACGTCACGGCATGGGAATTTGAATTTGGCTCAAACACTCAAGCACAGAAGTGCTGGAACAAAGCTTTCGCTTATATTTAGAGGTCTTAAACAATGAAGCGGAGTACGAAGATATCATTGTCGGCCTTAAGCTAGCTAAAGAGATTAGAGCCGAGATTAGAGCCCGACACTGCCAAGCTTATTGTGATTCTCAACTTGTCTTTAATCAGTTCAATGGGGATTCGAGGCAAAAAATGACAAGATGGGCGCATACCCGATGGTCGTCTAAGAATTTGTAAAAGGCTTCGATGGTTTTGATTTAACTTGTATCTCTCGGAGTGAAAATACAGCCACAGACTCTTTTGCCGCATTGGCCTCAGCTAGCGACCCTGATCTCCAACGGGTAATACCGGTCGATACTATCGAACGACCTAGTATCGATCTCAAAAGGAGTGTATCATGTGGCTTATCGAACGTGGGGGAATCTGAAGAATAAGAGGAAGGAGTCCCATAACTTCTTGGTATAGAACTAGATGAATGGAGAACCTCGATTTGCGGTACAACAAGGAAGGTGAAGTTCATCCAGATAAATGGGCGACCCGCCATTTAAAAACCATTGCCGCACAAAATCTAATGGTGGAAAATGTGATGTTCAAGAGATCCGCCAACGGACTTGTTCTACAGTGTATTGGTAAAAAGGAAGCAAACGAGGTAATGGCAGAAACACATTCGTGTGAAGAAGGAATCAAACGAGAGAACGAGTACTCGCCATTAAGTTAAGACATTTAGGATATTATTGGTGGACCATGATCGCCGAGTGTTACACTTTCGTTGCTTGATGCGAAAAGTGTCAAAGAGACGCCCCGATCATCCACACACCAACTGAGATGTTCATGGCATTGATACCTCCATATCCATTCATGTGTTGGGTGATGGACGTCGATCAACCAATGCGTAAATCCATGACCAGAAACAGGTTCCTCCTCATTTAAACCGATTAATTCACTAAATGAGTAGAGGCCAAAGCTTTCCCGAAAGTTCAAAACAAAAAAGTCGAGAATTTTGTTGGACAAAAATTGTCTGCATACATGGGGTCCCTTACGAGAGAGTTTAGGATAACGGCTCTCAGTTTATATCCAATAGTTTCAAAGCCTTTTTTGAAAATTGGGGAATCATATTGAAAAAATGAACACTATTGATACTAGGTTCAACTTATATTTCTATGTAATTAGAGGGGTTCGTTTTTGGGAATGAATTAAATAGAAGACAAAAATAGAAACCTCGAAAAATAGAACTTTATTGATTATATCGGTTACATAGGTGTTAACTCGGAATGCCGAGTTAACTTTATCAAAGAGAAGTATTAAACCTAGGTTATCTAGTAATTCTTCTCCCCGATTCTGAATGAATTAAATTAGTGAAGGGGTGGGGATAGGGGTGTATTTATATATCCTTGGTAGTCGGTCATTAATATTCCATTTTTCCAAGATCAGAGAATCTGTGATAATTATTATGTCTGCGCTTTAGACTTCGGCTTGGGACAAAGTTGTTTACACCCCCGCTTCGGACACTAAAATCCTATCATTCTTCACCGAGATATCCCTCGGTCATCTGGGCCGAGGGCTCTAATCCTGTTGACAGGACTTATGACCTGATATTTTATTAGGGAAAGGTCGGCAGGGACCGAACCTCAATTATTGCCATAGTATTGATAAGGGGTAGTAACCCCACCATTAACAGTAAGTCCCCCCCAGTTCATCCGAGAATGTCTTCAGGCAGAGTTGGCGAATTTCCAAATTAAACAGCTTGTCGATAAATGAAGCTCGGTGTTAGTCGATCCTTATCTTCGAAAATCTTGAATCTTCAACTTCTCTCTCGATCTGGATCCTTCAATATGGCGGAAAAAGGAGCAGACAGTGAAAAACCTCATTCATTTCACGCGCAAATTCCTCGATTATCACAAAACCTTTCAACTCCCCATGACATGTCACTTTGAAAATAGACGAAAATAAATAAAAAAGAAAGGCACCTCCTTTCCCCCCCCCAAACATTAGCTAATCAAACCCTCTCGATGCTGAAAACGAAGCGTCAATCACGGTTAATTTTTTCCGTTATCAGTTTTCCACTCTCCGAGGTAATCTTCGATTCCCCTCTTTGAATCACTAACATCCTTTCTTTATCTATGACTGAAAGAAACAATCCCGAGGTCTCATTTTTTGGAAACACGATCTCATGGCCGGATATCCCAGACGTCGGATTCTCTCTCTTTTCTAGATCTGAGATCGGACAAATCAAAAGAAAAGCTCAGAATCCCGACGAGATTGAAATCTTAGTTCTGAAATTCGACCAGAGACCTTGGACCTCGCCACCGGGTTATGTATGTCTTTATGAAAGCTTCTTCTCCGAAGCTAATCTTTGGTTCCCAATCCCGCAGCTAATGGTAAGCTATTGCGATCGTCGGGGAATGGCAATGTCTCAACTAACAGCGAACTCGATCAAAATCATCACCGGACTCCTAGTACTTGCTGCTCGATGTAGTGTTCGACTAAATTCTTGGAAACTAGAGGAATTGACGAATTTCTCGGCTTCCGGAAGCCCAAAGGAAACTTTCAAAATTAATATTAAACCAAAAAGGAAGATACTTACTGGACTTCGTTTAGGCAATCGTGGTTCTGGAGCTACTTTTACATTCGAATCAACCAAGCTTATGTTTATAAACCTGACGCCGCAATCTTCCGAAATTGGAAGACCATAGTTGGTAGAAATAAGGTCTTTTCTTTCTTTCTCAATTTGAATTCTAACCCTGTTTTGCTATTTTTCCGTTAAACCAAGCTACTTCCGAGCTCTGCCGCTAAACTTCTCTGAAGAATTCGAAAAACTCAAAGAGGAAGGAGAACTTCGGTGGGACGACATTCTCCCTGTTCATTTCTACATAGCCCGTTCCTGGGCCGGTATGCTTTCTCCGAACTTCTCAAATTATTCTCCAAACTATTACTTACTTTGCAAACAATCTTTTAGGACGAGAAGATTGGGAAAAGATTGATTCTATTCCTAAAATGAAAAGATCAAAACCCGAAGGAGCTCCTGGCAGCAATCAAGATCTTCTTCCGAGAAAGAGACAAAACTCCGAGGCAGCCAAAAAGCAGAATGATGAAGCTGCTAAGAAGAAGAGCGCCGAGAACAGGAAGCTTATCTTGCCGGTAAAGGAAATACACGCGTTCCAATTTGAATTTGACGGTGTAGACATGCTTTTTAAAGATAAGAAGAAATGCACCGAGCTTCTGCGAAATGCGAGTGGTTACGATAATCGTCTACCCAAATATTGCTGCGAATCAGATACTCTAAAAGCCCTATCTTGTTCACTCTTTAGGGTAAGCAGCTGACCCAAGCATTTTCCTCTCTTAGACATCTTCTATAGTTTATTTCTTTATTTTTCCATACTTCAGTCGGTAGGTTTCATTGGTCAATCGTTTCTTCGGTATGAGAAGAGGCTCGCCGATTCTGATTTGAGGATTGGTTCCCTGCTATCCGAGAATGAAGGTTTAAGGGGAAGATCCCTCGATAATGAGAAAGCTATTTTCAAGGAAAACTCTCGGCTAATCACCGAACTGGCGGAGGCTAAGCGTCAAATACTTTATATCTCAGAAGAACGGGACATCAATAAAGCTATTTTGAACTCCAAGTGAACCGAGTTCTACCAAAAGGGAAAAGTGGATGGACAACGCGCAGTTTTCGACGCCTGCCAGAAGAAGTTGGATAATATCCGCGGATCTCTTGGCAAATACTCTGAAGCTTTCAACAAAGCTAACGAATATGGACAAGCTGCGGTTGTTGCTCTAAATCTTTGCTTTCTTCTTGACAAGGGACTCCCTATCTCGGAGGAGGATGTTGTTAAAGCCGAGAAACAACGTGATCGATTGGCCAAGCTTGCAAATGCTATTTCGATTCCGGAGTTCCAAGACAAAGATTTTAATATTTAGATTAGTAATCTTTGTATTAAGACCTCCAACTTGATTCCAGTCTTTCTTGTACTCGTATGTTTCGAATGTTAATAGAATTCTTGTTTCTCGTATAATTGGATTGTTTACTCGAATCCTCAAAATTTAATATTTTGAAATCCGGAAATAGCAAAACTAAATCAGGCGCGCTTTCCCTATTCGTTTGCTTAAAGTTTTACAATAAGTCCTACTTTATCAGACTAATTGTCGAACTTTTGCATTCAGTAAAGAATGTGTAAAAATTGTAATTTCGTACCTTCTAATCTCTCGGCCTTACTTTATCAGGCTCCGAGATTCTTCAGGCAAGTTTTATTTTGGTTGAGAACGTGATCAAGGTTCCGACGTTTGATTTGTGTGAATCTTGGTTAAATATAGTAGAGTTGTATAAACTTCTTGACTATAAAACCGAGATTTATTTTAATGTTGTAGCTGAACTTCGTGAAAGGCTGCCTACGTACCCTCAGAGGGGATCAAGCCACACGTAGTTCCGACGTTTGATTATTTATTGATTATCTCAGATAGTCCGAGATATCAACGTTTTATTTTTCTTTATTTTTTTTTTTCGCCTTCGGGGAAGACTAAGCTCTTCCTTCCGACCCTTCCTGGTGGTTCTTCCTAGGTATTCCTCTCTTTCGAAAATTTCTGCCAAGATTTCAGCAGACGTCGGTTTATTCTTGTTGGCCGAAGCTAGCATGAGGGATTGATCCGGGGTTTTCTCTTGATTTCGGGTTTCTCGTCGGAGTTTATTTTCTGTTACGAAGCATCTCCGAGCAATCTTCTGATCACCTCGGACTGTAAAATATCCTTTCGGAGTAGGGAATTTTAGGCCCTGGTGGTAAGTAGACGGAACGATTTCCATAGAGTATAACCACGGGGTTCCGACGATTGCATTGTAAATTGTGGCTCTTTCTACTACGTCGAACTTTACGATTTTCGTTACTCCTCCGGCCGATACTGGGAGTTTGATAGTTCTGACAGTTGAAACTGTATCTCCTCCAAAAGCAGTTAAATGTTTAACCCGAGCTTTAGTTTTTTAATCCTTGATCTCCATCTTCTGAAGTGTGTTTAAAGATATGACATCTACCGAGCTTCCAGTGTCGACGAGGATCTTTTGGACGTCGCAATCACCAATCTGAAGTTCGATTACGAGTGGATCGTTATGAGGACCATCGATCCCTTTCAAATCTTCGGTAGTAAATGTCAATTCCTTTTGCAAAGTAGTACTTCGTGGAATCTGATCCGCATATAATATAAAGATGCTTCGTTGAATTGACCGAACAGAGTCTTCACAGTTTGCGAGTCCCCCCCCCCATTATCATTTTAATCCTTTTCCTTTGAGTTGGAGGTGGTGAGGGCTGGACTTTTTCTCATTTTCCCGTGTTTTACGCTTCTCTTTTTCTCGGTCTTGCTCAAATTGGATGGTCATTAAATGATTCTACAGGTTTCGACAATCCTCAGTTTTATGACCCGGCCTCTTATGATACTCACACATGGGGAAGGTCGGATCATCAGGATCTCGGATGTAAGTATACTTCGATTTATGTGGGTTCTTCATGGAGAAAGATATCTCTGGTTTCGACTTATCTTTCCGAGGTTGGTCTCTTTCTACTAGTCGTCCTTCTCCTTTCTCCTCTGGTTTCATATCCTTGTTTATTTTAGTGGATCCATGTACTTTCGCAAGTTCGGCACGATTCTCTTCGATCCTTTTATGAGTATTTGCTCGGTGAAACGTGTCTTTAATGGACTGGGGACGATGAGCAGACAACTCGTCCCAAAACCTCGATCGATACCAAGTTGTCGCACTAAGTGCTCTGATTTCTAGATCATCATCGTCTATCCTTAATCGCGAGTAAATCTCCTTGAATCTTTTAATAAAATCTCGGAGTGGCTCCTTTGGTCCTTGCTTTACTGCGTAGAGGTCTAATGCGGTAGCTTGTTGTTCTAGGTGCAGCATGTATTGTTTCAAGAAAGCTTCTCGAAGCTCAGCGAAACAACTAATTGAATCGGGGGGGGGGGGTAGACTAGTAAACTAAGCTTGGGAATCCCCTCTTAAGCTCTCCAGAAAGAGTTGACATCTTTCTTCATCCTCCTCTCCTCTTTGGAACTCGGCTCGTCCGACTTTAACTAAAAATGCCCTCATGTAGACCACAAGATCTCCGGTTCCGTCGTAGGTTGGGAGTCTCAGTGTGTCATTGAGTGGTACCCGCTCCCGCGTGATGTTGTGGGTGAACGGGCTTCTTTCTGTTTCTACTAGTAGTTAATCAACTTTCGGAGCGATGCTCGTTGCTTTATGAACCAAAGATCACATTTCCTCTAGCTCCCTTTTTAGAATCGCGATCGATTGATCGGTACTCGGGGTCTGAACTCCATCATCTCCACTTATCGAACTTTGGCGTATGTGATGTATCATAGATTTTACCGATTTTATGCCATGATATGACTGGTTTTATAGAGTCTTTCTAGTGTGTTTTAGGTATTTATACAGGTTTTACAAGCAAAAGGTGTTTTGGAGCAAAAAGAAACAAAAGGAAACAAAAAGGAAAGAATTGGAGCAATTCTTAGAAAAGGAAAATGTAGACCCAGAATTGAAATCTGGAAGTCAATGGACAATTGACCGACCTACAAGAAGGGTATAATAGGAAAAATTACATATCAAATTGAAGCCCCGAGAGTTAACTTTCATTTTCAATTGCAATCAGATCAAACGGAGTACTCGAGCGCGAGATATTGTTATTTTATTGAAGAATGTCCATTCTGACGAATTCTACAAGACTGGTCCGTTTAGCTCCAATCAAGCCCGACTCAAGTTTTAAGGAGGTTTTGACCTAGGCACGACTTTTTTACCTATAAAAGGAGTATTAAGAGGCAGAGAGTAACCATCACGAGAGAATCACAATTCACAGCATCCATAGCCACCAAATATTATTTTGCTTTTTAGATTTCTAGGGTTTTGCTACACTAGCTTTTCTTGAGGGCTTGAAGGGGAGAAGAGATCTGTTCTTCATACCAATATACTGAGTTTGTATCTCTGAACCTCTTTACTTTTATGAAGTTTACTTTGTTCATGAGTTTTCCTATGTGCGAGTAGCCAACTTGTTAGATCTAGGGTTTTCAATGGTTTTATAGATCTCTAATGCATTCAACATGATATAATCAATATTCTCTACTTTAATGGTATTCTCTACTTTATTCTGATCTGACCATTTAGAATATTGCTCATAGGAGGAGTTACACCAATACACCATTGGGTAATGATTCCAGAACATGGTTTTTAGTAGGTAACCTCGTCCTTGTGCAAACGAGAGTTTGGCTTGGAAGGTTATGAACAATCAGATCTGTTTCATTGCATGTGTTTTCATATTAGGTTTGGAAAGCATCCTTTATGATCTAATGGTTAACTCATAGGTATAATATTTCGAGAGATCGGTTATTATATATATCGCCTTCTGTGTTCCGTTAATCTATTGATTATTGATTGATTGTTGATCTATATTTCCTTCGATTTCCTTTGGATCTAGCGCCCTTAAACCAATGATGACACATCCGATTTGCTTTAGTCTAATGATATCACTAATAATACTAATCATGCTTTGCTTTGACAAGTTCCAAAGTACCAGATCTGCGGTAATCACTTGGTTCCATGTGGGATCGATAACCTTTCATGCTACAAATGTACACTGTGCACTTGCAGTTTGTTTAGGTGAAAACAATTCACGCATCAGTTTGGTTGGTGTCCTGGGTTCTCTTGATCCACTATGATCATCTTCGAACGTTACCCGTTGAGAGGTATCTCGTGAAGGCCTGATCGGGTTCGTTCTGAAAGATTGATTGTGATTATGAGCTCTCAAAGCTTGGAGTTCTTATGATAGGATTGCGAGTTGATCAATCAAGCTCCGGTTAACTCGTTGTTGGTGGCTAATTTGTTCTGCCATCCAATCTTCACGTTGTTGTTGCGTTCTTACTATTGCTCTTTAGTTGCCTGTTTCGGGGGTTGTTACTTCTACTACACTGGGAATTTGATTCGTATCAGATGTTCCTCTCTGTTATTCGAAGATGGCGTCGTTGAAGGTTGCTCGCCTGATCGAGAATCGGGCTGAGGTATCGTTGACATGCTTGGTTGTTCCTGGGAATTCCGACTTTCCGCCATTGAAGTTCCGACCGTTTGATTAATAGGGGTTACGAATCCCTGTTCACCGGGTTGAGTGGGCGTAGTTTCAGAATAGCTTAATTCGCGAATTATGGAGTCGCGCTTTTCGAACAGTGCTCTCGCCGATTCCCTAGCCTGGTGAGTGTTGTTCTGAACCATTACTTCCTCTTCGTCGCTTACTTCGGCGTCCTCACCGTCTCGACGCTCCTCCGTGGATGGTTCATGTGTGTTCATCCTCTCTTCCGAGATCTTTGTCTCCTTTTCCCTAAAATAAATCCCCCTACCTGGCGCGCCAAATGTTGATACTGGGTTCAACTTCAAATTATTTGTAATTAGAGGGGTTCGTTTTTGGGAATGAATTAAATAGAAGACAAAAAGAGAAACCTCGGAATGCCGAGTTAACTTTATCAAAGAGAAGTATTAAAACTATGTTATCTAGTAATTATTCTCCCCGATTCTGAATTAATTAAATTAGTGAAGGGGGGTGTGTATTTATATATCCTTAGTAGTCGGTCATTTAAGCCCATGGGCTAACCTCGGAAAAATGAAAATATTCCATTTTTCCAAGATCAGGGAATCTGTGATAAGATTTAATCTTATTCTGTCCGAGCTTTAGACTTCGGCTTGGGACGAAGTTGTTTACACCCCCGCTTAGGACACTTAAATCCGATCATTCTTCACCGAGATATCCTTTTGTCATCTGGGCCGAGGGTTCTAATCCTGTTGAAGGGACTTATGACCTAATAAATTAGCAGAGAAATGTCGGCAGGGACCGAACCTCAATTATCGCCAAACTATTGATAAGGGGTAGTAACCCCACCATCAAAAAACACCAAGATATCCCTAGGGAAATGCACAAGCCGAAGCTACCAATAAATCATCGTCGACATAATAAGAAAACTTCTCCGAAATAAGAAAGGGCGCTAGTCGGATGAGTTCGAGGGGTTTCTTTGGTCTCAGTGAATCACTCCTCGCAGTCCTTTGTAACAAACCCCTTTTTCTTTTTCTCATGGGGTGGAAGCCATGTCGCCAACTGAGATCAAAGTCCCGAGATTACGTCGAACATTGATGGCTCAAAATACCGAAGCAAACGGCCGTAAACTCAAATATCAAACGAAGAAATACAAGAGCTACGAGAACATGCGTGCTTCAAATCCAAAACTATCAGCAAACATCGTCTCAGTATTATAATAAAAAAGTCAGAGATCGCCTCTCGACGAGAGAAATCTCGTCCTCCAAAAAGTATTCCAAAACACGAAGGAGCAGAACTCAGAAAAAATTGGAGCCAAATGGGAGGGATGTTACTTAATTGTAAAGAAGGTCAAATCGGGTGTCTATCGTTTGTCAACCATGGACGGGGAAGAAGTACCCCGAGTTCGAACGGTACCATTATTTCGACAATGACTAAAAAAAAGAAACGCTTGTTATACATGAACTACGGTACAGTTTGATCTCTTATGAGTGTACGTAGGAAACCCAATTCAGGTCCAGCTATGATATTAATAAAAAAAAAATTATTTATCGTGCACATAGTCTTCACAGTTCATAGAACTCGACTACCCAATCTACATTGGTACCTTAATCACGTATACGATAAAGTTCGAGTCTTCTGAACACGTTCCCCCTTGGGATGCAGTGGTGAAATAATTCGCAGCCGGAAATTTTGGAGCTCGATAAAATAGAGTCGAGAGATCATAAGGTAAAAGTTGGGCCTCGTCCGCACGCATTTTCCCCATGAATGTAGTGGTGCAATAATCCACGTCAAAGAATTGAGTTCGATAAAGTAGGATTCAATCCACTGGACATACAAGCTGAGCATTTCTCTCAATTCAATCGAAAGGCCAAAAAGGTGTACAGGTCTGGCACCTTGTACATAAGGCTCGGACACATTTGGGTTTTGATAAACTAAAACGAGATGCATACCGAGTTAAACAAGTATTTCTTGTGAAAATGATTGAAGGCCCGAACATGTGTGTAAGTGCCGCGTCTTGTGCACCTGGGTTGAATTTAAAGTGTCGGCTTTGACAGAAAAAAAACCCTATGCGTACAAGTTAAACGAGCATTTCACGTCAAACGATTCAAGGCCCGAACAGGTGTGTAGGTCCCGTGTCTTGCACAACTGGGTTGAATTTAAATATTAGTGTCGGTCTCGGTGAAACAGAGTTTGACACGAAATATATATAAACTAAATAATCTTTACGTGTCTAGATCCTTATACGGTCCAAATATTAAAAATGATTTCTATCAAGAGGCTATATGGAATATCCTTTGAATGGGCTTCCGATCAATGCAGTTACTTTAAGATAGGATTGCATTATTGATGTCTCGATATTTTTACTAGTTTTCACATACATATTCTATATGCTTTTTGGAGTCTTTTTCACATTTTAACCATGAGAATTTATGAGATGAAGTATTTGGAGAAGACTTGGATTATTTAGAGCGAAAATGAAGAATTTATCGAAGAAGACGGAAGTCGATCGATTGGAGCAATAGTCGACCGACTCGCTTAGGATGGTCAGAAGAAAGGAAACTGTTTCACGGGCCTTTTTCCAAACCCTAAAGTCTTAAGGATTCCTTGCCAACCTCATGCACGTCTACTGAGCTATATATACTCTCATAAGCAGAAGAATTAGGTCTACAAGCCATAAAAATCTCAAAAAGCAAGCCACAATAGCCACAAAAAATTATTCCATTTGCCTCGAGAAGCTACTTTGTTCCTAAGTTTCCTTGAAATTCTATACTCACTGAGGATTTTACAGAGAGAGAGAGACAGCCACGACTTGTTCTATTTTCTAAACTCTCCTCTCTACTTTTATGCAAGCTATTGATATTGATATTGATTATGGTTTTTCTTGCTATGTGTGAGTAGTTTACTTGTTATATCTAGGGTTTTTCAATGGTTTTATAGATCTCTACAGCACTTAACATGATATCATCAGTAATGACGCTTTAATTTAATGGTATCCAATAAAATATCTTGACTTGATCACTTCGGATATTAATCTCTAGGTTTTGCTATTTTATACACCATTTTATAGCAAGGTCATAACATGATTTTTTAGTAGGTAATTTCGTCCTTGTTCAAACCAATGTTTGTCTTGGAAGGTCATGAACAAGCAGATCAATGTTTATTGCATGTGTTAGCCTCTTAGATTCAAAACCAATGTTTCTGGTCTAGTAGTTAATTCATAGGTGTAGTTTCACAAGAGATTGCTAACTACATACTTATGCCTTATATGTTTAAGAGTCTATTGATTATTGAGTCTATGTTGATCTATATCTCATGCGAATATTTCTTGGTTCAACGCTTTTAATCCATAAGTTACAAGACAAGATACTAGTTAATTACCTAAGTTCACTAAAGCTTTCCAGTTAAGAACTAAAACTCGACCTAATCTATGTGGGATCGATCACCTTTCATACTAAAATTGTACACTGTGCACTTGTAGTTAGTTTACGTGAAATAATTCACGCATTAAGAAAACCATGCAAGGAAATCGGAGAAGAGATGAAAGACCGGATGTGGATTTCACAAGATCGGCTCAATACCGTGATGGATACTTCAACCGCACTCAACTTACAAACCAATGCCACCAAATCATGTAGTGGACGGCCTGATTGAAGAATTCTTGGAGATAAAAAACCGAACATATGAGAGTCTTGTGAATAAGATGAACCAACTTTTCCTTATCTTTTCTGCGTGAGTTGGTCACCTCAAGCCTTATATTGGAAGACTTCCCGAGAGAATGGAGGAGCTTGAGAGATTTGTTGGGATCAAGAGAATTTCCAAACGTCCTAGAGTAGTTCGAGTCGTCATACCAAGAAGATTCATGAAGAAGAAGCCATGGAGGAGACAAGTGAAGAAGGTTCGTCTAATATAGTCGGCCGACTTCCATCTATGGTCGGTTGACGTGTGAGTGGTCGGTGAAGTCGTGAAGAAGTCGGTCGACCTATTGCTTCTGATGAAGTGATTGGCTGCCCTTTGATGCAAATTCCACCAAAGAAGAACATCTATCGTACATGGTACACTAATCAATCAATGTATCCATGGATTTCCTTTGATGAATACAAAGTTGTGACCTTGATCTTGATATGGAGACAATAGAAGATGATTGGGAGTTGAAGAAAGAAGTGGAGACTTACACAAGGTGTTGATGGGAAGTATGCCCTTTGCAAGAGCATGTATGCTGGAAAAAAGGCTAGAGACATGCTTAGTAAGGTGATGAGATGGAATAAGGTGATCATGATTTGTGATTCTACAGAAGAAGCTAAAAGAGTGTTTGCTGTGATTTGTGATAAGGTGATCATGTACCGGATGCCGAACAAGAAGAAAGATTCTGGAAAATTTGAGCTTAACATCACAATTGGAGATCAATTGTTCAACATATGTCTATGTGATTTGGGAGCAATTGGAAATACCATACCTCTGACTGCAGTGGAGAGATTGAAAACTTATTAACTTAAACCTACCAAGAAGCAGATGATACAAGTGTCATTTCTTTGGGATGATGACCAACATACCATGCATGATTGGAGATAGGTTTTTTGCCCTTAATTTGTATGTGTTGGAGACGTGCTATGCTGATGAAGCTGATGGAATAGAGCAGATAATACTTGGAAGATCATTCCTCAAGGCCGCTGGAGCTGTAATTGATTGCAATGATGACACCATAACCTTACGAAACTTGAGAAGTCCAAACATTGTTTTCAAATTTAAGAAGGGGAAAGAAGAACTCACATATTATTATCTTGAGAAGACGAAGAAGAAGATTTTTATCAAGAAACGATACCCGAGTCGGTTGACCCCAGCAATGGTCGGTTGACCCAACGCTCCTGAAGCCAAACGAAGAGCTATCTCGATGCCATCTTTTTCCCCAATTGAAACAGAGATACAATCCACCTCTATCTGGATACGATCTGAGCACATTGAATATCGAATTCCTTTCTACTCGAAGTCACTCAAGGTGCTTAAACACCAATTCAAATACAAAGTTGAAAAGTTGATCAAGGAATGCAGGGAGATATGGCCATTCATAGAGCAGTATGGAATGGAGTTAGAGATACAAGAACTAGTTCCTTACCTGCTAAAAGAGAAGATGAGATCTGGAGAATTCTATAACCGTCTATCAAAAATGTGTGATGTTGTGATCAACAAATCAATACAAAGGAAGCTTGAAGATTTTGGAAGAATTGAGATAAGTTGCATGATTGGTCACATTTGGTTTGAAGGAGTCTCATGTGATACAGAAGCTGAAGTGAATTTGATGCCACTTTCAATAGTTCAATTGCTTAAGTTTGATTAATTGCTAAATAAGCAAGTGCTTCTGAGGTTTGCTGATGATACATACAAGATAACTGAAGGGAAGTTAGAGAATGTACCAGTGCGTATTAATGACCAATTCATCTTAGTAGATTTCCATGTGATAAGATTTGATGGAAACTCTGAAGACTTGCTCATCCTTGGAAGAACTTTCTTACATACTACACATACTGAGATAGATTGTTGGACTGGAAGTGTCAAATTTAAAGTTAGAGAAGCTAATGAAGCGAAAAAGAACAAGATGAATGGAAGTATACCACATGGTTTTGAGCATGCCTTACACAAGGGAACTTTCACATCAATCCAAAGACATAAGAGTTATATATCTACAACCACCCTGATGTATTGTGCAAGCTTACAACTTGAGAAGGTAAAAGAAATGAACGAAAACAAGGTCATAGATCTTATTGAAAATGAAGACGATGATGCCACAATGGAAGAGAAAGACAAAGAGCAACACTCTGTGTTGAGCTCTGATGAAAAAAACGCATGATCAAATAAACAAGCTAATGGCTGTAAAAACCACTTAGTAGGAGGCAACCCAGTTGTGAGTCTATATTAGCTCATTTTTCGTGCTTTTAAATCCTAACTTATATCGAGTCATTAATAAACAAAAAAACAAAAAAATTTAGGATTAGCTTTTGATTTTATTTTCCAGTCGACCGACATGTGCTTTTAGTTTCATGGAATGTCTCGGAATTGACTTGCTGGAACATGGTTATCTTTCTCCTCATCTCCTCGGACTTCACCTCGTCAAAGAAGTGATTCAGGAACTCACCTCTTACCTCCTTCCACCTTTTTAATGAACCGGGCTCCAGTAGTTTCAACCATCTTAGTGTTGCTTCTCCTAAGGAATGATGAAAAATTTTGCAGCAAAGCCACTCATGTGAAACACCATCAAAGTTGATGTTCCCAATCGAGTCTTCAAATACTTCAATGTGGTCAAAAGGATCTTCATGTTTTAGCCCACAGTACATCTTATCTCTGACCATCTCGATTGTGCCAATCTCAATCTGTAAATTTCTTCCATGCATTGGTGGCAACACGATCGCTGACCGATTTTTGAAAAATTGAGCCGGTTTGAGTTCATCCATGAGTGTTCCAACTTCTTCTTCCTCTTCTTCCTCATCTGGTGCCTCAATCTGAAGGATGTTTCCTCCAGCATCCAAACAATTTCCATCTTCATCCACTCTCTCTCCATGAGTATTGAGAATAATTTCTGGCGCTTGAGAGTTAGAAACTGATCTCCTCTTCTTCTCCTCCGTTTTGTCGATTTTGAGCTCCGAGTCGGCCGACTGTTGAGGTAAGTCGGTCGTCGGTATCGACGAGTCGATCGACTGAGGAGGTGAGTCGGTCGACTTTGGCTTTGGGTCTTCGTTTGCAACGTGATATCTCCTCTCCTTTAGGGTTGTACTAGTAGCTGGTACAAGCATGCACCTGAAACACAAGAGAGAAAAAGGAACAAACCAACGAGGAAACAAACATAGAAACGAAAACACTCCAAACAAATTCCTAATATCAAAATCCGCAGGACACACCAAAGGTTCCCCGGCAAGGCGCCAGAAAACTTAATGCGTGAATTGTTTTCACCTAAACAAACTGCAAGTGCACAGTGTACATTTGTAGCATGAAAGGTTATCGATCCCACAGGGAACCAAGGGATTATCGCAGATCTGGTACTTTGGAACTTGTCAAAGCAAAGCATGATTAGTATCATTAGTGATATCATTAGACTAACGCAAATGGGATGTTTCATCATTGGTTTAAGGGCGCTAGATCCAAAGGAAATCGCAGGAAATATAGATCAACAATCAATCAATAATCAATAGATTCACGAACACAGAATACGATATATATATAATAACCGATCGCTCGAGATATTATACCTATGAGTTAACCATTAAATCAGAAAGGATGCTTTCCAAACCTAATATGAAAACACATGCAATTAAATAGATCTGATTGTTCATAACCTTCCAAGCCAAACTCTCGTTTGCACAAGGACGAGGTTACCTACTAAAAACCATGTTCTAGAATCATTACCCAATGGTGTATTGGTGTAACACCTCCTATGAGCAATATTCTAAATGGCGAGATCAGAATAAAGTAGAGAATATTGATTATATCATGTTGAATGCATTAGAGATCTATAAAACCATTGAAAACCCTAGATTTAACAAGTTGTCTACTCGCACATAGGAAAACTCATGCACAAAGTAAACTTCATAAAAGTAAAGAGGTTCAGAGATACAAATTCATTATATTGGTATGAAGAACAGATCTCTTCTCCCCTTTAAGCTCTCAAGCAAAGCTAGTGTAGCAAAACCCTAGAAATCTAGAAAGCAAAATAAGCAAAATAATATTTGGTGGCTATGGATGCTATGAATTTCGTGATTGTGATTGTTGATCTCTGCCTCTTAAGACTCCTTATATAGGTAGAAAAGTCGTGCCTAGGTCAAAACCTCCTTAAAACTTGAGTCGGGTTTGATTGGAGCTAAACGGGCCAGTCTTGTAAAATTCGTCAGAATGAACCTTCTTCAGTAAAATAACAATATCTCGCGCTCCAGAACTCCGTTTGATCCGATTCTAAATGGAAATGAAAGTCAACTCTCAGGGCTTCGATTTGATATGTAATCTGCTTTTTATACCCTTTCTTGTAGGTCGGTCAATTGTCCGTTGACTTCCAGATTTCAATTCTGACTCTACACTTTCTTTTTATGACAATTGCTCCAATTCTTTCCTTTTTGCTTCTTTTTGTTTCCTTTTGCTCCAAAACACCTTTTACTTGTAAAACCTGTATAAATACCTAAAACACACTAGAAAGACTCTATAAAACCAGTCATATCATGGCATAAAATCGGTAAAATCCATGATACATCACGTAGTCGAATTTAGTTGTTGATACTAAACGTGGTTGAATTATGGAATTTTTTTGAGTAAAATCGATGAAACGAACGAAGAACGCGAAGTGCAATTAAGCGGAAATTTTTTTTCGTAATCGAGTTGGTCGACTCGTTACTATTGTTGGTCGACTCGTTACTATTGTTGGTCGACTGCGTTTCATTCAGAAAAGAACATATTTAATTTTTTTACGATTCTTGATATTTCTTATGCAGATGTCGACTAGTGGGAGCGATTCTGTGCACGAGGTTTATGGTGAGATGTGGGAGAAGGAAGAGATGGTTCCTTTGCCACATCCTTTTGATGGAAGAGAAGGATGATGAGGAGCCTTGTTCTAAAAATTGGACTTGAGACGCTCATGAGCAACATTGGGATGGGAAACATTTTTTACATCCACTATCCCACTTATCCAGATGCGGTGAGGCAGTTCTTAGCCTCTTGCTACATGTAAACTAATAGCAGCTTCGATTCAAGATCCAGGAAGTCTGCTACACCTTTTCCATCGCCAAGCTGTGTTCAGTTTTTGGGTTCCAATGCAAGGGAACCAAGTTTTATGGCTTGAAGAACTTTGGAGCATGCCAAGCATTTTGGAGTTTGATTGGACGTGGGGCCTATGAACCGATCTTGACAACGCATACACTTATCTGACATCGAGCTTTACGAATTCTCGCGGGTCATTAACCACACATTTATCTCTACAACATTTCATATGATATGATCAATATTAACTCTCTACTTTAATAGTATTTCACACAATATTCAGACTTGATCACTAAGGATATTGATCTCTAGATTTTGTTATTCTATACACCATTTTATAGCAAGGTCATAACATGGTTTTTAGTAGGTGATCTCGTCCTTGTTAAAACCAATGTTTGTCTTGGAAGGTCATGAACAAGAAGATCAATGTTTATTGCATGTGTTAGCCTCTTAGATTGAAAACCAATGTTTCTGGTCTAGTAGTTAATTCATAGGTTTAGTTTCACAAGAGATGGGTAACTACATACTTATGCCTTCTGTGTTTAAGAGTCTATTGATTATTGATTTTATGCTGATCTATATCTCCTGCGAATTTCTCTTGGTTCAATGCTTTTAATCCATAAATTACAAAAAAAAAGATACTAGTTAGTTACCTAAATTCACTAAAGCTTTCCAGTTAAAAATTGAAACTCGACCTAATCTATGTGGGATTGATAACCTTTCATACTACAATAGTATATTGTGCACTTGCCGTTAATTTAGGTGAAATAATTTACGCATCAATTATCGATAAAATAAGCAGAGTATTATTAATGAGGGTTCATACAAAGAAAGAGAAAAACAAAGAAAAAATCTACTACCTCATCCGCCTGAATATTTGAGAACTTGATCCATAGGTATCATTAACCCATCAATGAAGGACGTTTGAGAACCTAGGGATCTAATACAGGTTCGGGATTGGTGTCTAGCTGTTTATGGAGACTTTGGATATGCGACACAAGTTCCTTCTTTATCATAGAATGAGCAGCGAACCCGTCCTTCTTAAGCAAGGTGATCAGATCGCTCTTGGATTGAACCTGAGTAAATAATTCTATCAGAGAGTTTCGATACTTGCTTTTTTTAAGAAACACCTGAATCTAATCTAGCTTACCCTTGCATTCAGCCACCGAGTTCGAATGACCAATCACCCTCTCCGACCGCTTCTCCTCTTCCCGCAACCTTTGACGGTCCTCCTCACCTTCTCAATTGATCGGCGTAGCTGAGTCGGAGGATTTTTTCCAGTAGCAGACAACCGAGAGAGCTACTCTTCAAGACCTTTCGCCTTGATCATAGCCTGCTCCCCCGAGGGTGCAGATGATAAACGACTAGCACACCGAGGGTTATGACCCTCTTTAACCTCCTTTGTCTGTTTAGTGGAGACGCCGGCAAGCGGGAAACGAAAGGATTTTCCTTTGACCTCTTTGGCTTTGGGCGGAGGCATCACCGCAGAAACAGGCTGATACTCTTGTTGAACTGTGTAAGACCGGTTCAGATGCGGCTGTTGAAACATTTTTTTCGTCGGGTGACGATTTTTCAAGGTTTATTGTCTCCTTGACTGAGACCTTAGCATTTGGAGTGGGATTGGAGACATTGTTCTCTCCATCCAAGGATATCTCTTGGGCCGCTGCATCCGAGGTCTTAGGAGAAGAATGGTCTAATTTCGACTTTACCTTCCTCCTCTTCTTCTTCCTTTTCTCTTCCTCAAATCAAACCAAAGGAGAACCATTCACTCTTGACGTCGGATGGATGGAAGGTTCGTCTTGATCGAGCTCGTCAATATACGAGCTCGTAAGTTGCAAATCTTTTAAGTAGATGGTTCGACATAGCTCGGATTGAGATACGTTTGGAAGTTTAGAAAATGGAAGTTTTAGACAAAATGAGGAGATTTGGAATAGAATTTATAAGCAATATTGGTATAGTAATAACACCTAAGTTGCCTTTTCGATCACCACACTAGGATAATTAAAGAGATGGTCCCCTTACGTTGAATGACTCGTTAGAAATAAGATTTTACCGCCCGAAATGGGTGGTACCATTTGAAAAAATTAACTTCTCAATACGGTACATGTCTGCATATTGGTTATTGGGTTACGATCGCCAATGGTCCAAACTTCAATTATCTCCGAGCTGATAATTTTGGGAAATTCTTTGACTCGTCCCCAAGTCCATCCTCAAATGAACTTTTTTTGGGGGGGGGGGGGGGGCTTACTGTTGATGGTGGAATTAGCAATCCTTATTAAGAACTTGGCGATAATTGAGATTTGGTCATTGCCGATCTCACCTTGATCTTAACTCAGGTTATAAGCACAATAGTGGGGCTGTTATTTTGAGGATCTACCTCGGTTCATTCACCAAGGGAGGTGTTAATCCTGCCGTCGAGATCGGTCCCTTGACCGAGGAGGTATTACATGTAGTCTAGGTCAGCCTCTGACCTCGGAAAAGGGATAAGAGTAAATCTTTCCTAGATTCCCTAAATCTCGGAGAATAAGGAAACTATCCTCATCCTCTATTTATCACATGGCCTCATGGTAACTGACCGCATGAAATATAAAAATATACCCTCCATTCACTAGAGAAAGGTATTCAGAATCCGAGAGGAGGACCAAGGGATTGCGCCGAGCACCTTATTCTTCTCTTTGACATTCTTGTATTCCAAACTTTTTAATAAAACATACGATTCCGATTGTCTTTGATCCTTTTACTTATTCACTTTTAGAAACCTTTTAATTAGTAATAATTAAAATATGAACCCCTGTATCAAGACAGTTCAAATGACGACTTCTTGAAAAGCCCTAGATCTCTCAGATCCACCGCTGATGACAACAATACTCAATCTCTTCAACTCTTCAGCATTATAAAAGTGACATCTACTAGAGTCTTCAACGCCTAGTTACTAGAACACCCTATAATTATGTCTTTCTAGTAAATTTAGGGTTCTTGATATTGCATCAAAGTCTTGATCTATCATTGGACTTCAAGAGTTAGAGGTTTCGGAGATTGGAAACCCAGTAACATAAACAACTATTTTTAAGCTAAAGAGTATAAAGGGTTATCCAAACCCTAACCTATCAAAATCAGTACATGTGAAACCTCGACACACCTACAATCTCAACATACATCTACGATCTGCTCCCAACGTAACACCCTTGTTTAGCTTATGGATCCTTCTCTAGTTGTCTCGTTTTATAGATTTAGGGTTCAGGTTATCAGAATCAAGTCTCACTACTTAACCGGGTTCAATGAGATAGAGGTTGTGAACATATGGATCATGGTAACACAAAATGGCAAGAAAAATACATTTCTTAGTTTCCTTTAGTTTCAGAGTCAGACTAGCTACCACTCCAAAGCTAGGGATCTCCAAGTTATAAAGATCCCAATTTTTACCGTAAAAATATGTGGTGAAGCAGGTGAAATCATAAGAGATGCTTTAGATATGGAAGCTTTGTGAGTTGAAAAGGACGGCTTGGCGGTTCAACAGGTTATCTTGAGAGCGTTCACCATTATTCCAAATATCTAGCTCCAATTTAAAGAAACGGTCACTATTTCAATGATTTTGGAATGCGAATAAAAAAATTCATTCCTATAAAAAGATTGTAAATTTTTTTATTTTTTTATGTAAAATGTAAAAGATACTTAAAACAAAATTTTCTTTTGATCTGATATAAACACAATTTAATGGGAGATAAAATTGTACTTTATATTTTGTAAGATCGATTTATTTTATATATATATATATATATATATCGTAATTTAAAAAAAAGAATTGATACAAATATAATGTCAACAACGATATTAAAAAGGGATAGAAACATATAGTAAGACATATTTGAACTCAACAATGGCAATTTGGTTCGCGAGCGGCGGGATTCAAATGTTGGAACCAAGTTTGCGTTAGCTTACTTGTCAACCTTGGACTTTATGGATGAAATGAGGAAAAATGATTTCGGAACAGTCAATCAATGGACTTAAAAATAACTTGTGTCACGAAGGAAACTTGGTTATGGAACTTTTGATTACGTTCATACCACACAGAAAAAATAATGATATATCAAACCAAAATAAGGGTTTACCGATGAGGTACAATATCATAAGTATCGGAAAACCATAAAATGGTAGAAGTTTAGGTAACATCTGAACTTTGGTCACCAGGACGAAAGAGACAAGATTCTCAAATAGTATAAGACTATTAATATTCAAAGAGATGATTACTGCTTTCGATATGTGTATAACATAACAAGCACATCAGATAGTGTCTCTTGTTAGGTTTCTGTTAAACGTGAAAAGTTAAATATAAAATTTATGACGTGAGAAAACGAGATGGTGTCAAATAACTTTGAACCAAGGGATAATGGGAGGCGATGATATTATAATATGGTCTTATACATTTTTTTCTCCAACCGTTAACAACTCCGTTAAAAATATTTTAAATATTCTAAAATTTTTAAATTATAATATTATTTATGAATTTAATGTGTAGTTTTACAAGATAAAATACCATTAGATCTTCAATGATGATGATGTATTCAATGATGATGATGTAAACGTATGTAAGGAATTGCAAAGTAATTGTTTTTTATTTTTTAACTTGGCACTAAGCATCAATTTTTGTGCTTTTCTCAGGTGAAGAATTTACATTTTAACAAAACGAAAATTTAGCTTTAAAAATTTTCCCTTTAAAAAAATCAAAATTAAATCACTTAACTATTTATACAAAAGCTTGAACGAATGATGGATATATAAATATTAGAAATTTTGGCACCCAAAAAAGGTATAATTGAAAAACGCGAACATGGTTAACAAAAAATAATTTAAGATTTAAGATTTAAATAGCCGACATATACATGTACTGTCGGCGCGTGTCGGTAGCAAAAGTCGGCAAATCTCCTCAACTCCCTCTCTCCAACAAATTTCAGACACCTGTTGATATTATTTGATTTAAGTAACGTTAACCAAATAAAATGTTTTTTCTTCGGTTAATTTCTTGCATCTAATAAAAAAATTGAAGTAGGCTTGACGTTATGGTATTCGGATCTGGGTTGGTTTGGTTAAAAAATATTTATACCTATATAAAATATGAACTGAGTGCGTGTTTTCTAGATTCGGTTCCCTTAGGTTTTTATTCTTGTTCAAAAAATAAATGAAACTTAACCAACTTCAAATATTGCATTAAACCGAGCCAAAATTAAACTGAACCAAAATTGCATTAAACCAAACCGAAATAATGTCCAGCTATAACCTGTTAGTGTTAGTGGTTAGAGGTCTTCTTCATTTGACATTGAGATGCGGGTTCAAATCTGTATTACGTTTTTAAAAAAATTTCCATACCAATAATTAATTTTTATTTCCTTTTTTACTATGTTAATTTCCTTTTACCGTATATCACTAAATATTAATTTTTTTCTTATCAGATCTGATTACTTTTTATTTTATTTTTACGATATTAATATTCTTTTATTGTAAAAAAAAAAAACTTAATTTTCTGTTGTCGACGGCATTGAAACGATACTTCTTCATATTTCATTCTTTTTCACTAAATTGCTAAGTCTAACGATTAACACCAAAGCTATAACTTATTTTCCATCTCTATTTTTTTGTCTTATTATTCATTTAAGTTTCATTTCCCTTCTTCTCTTATTCATCCTCTTTCTTAAATTTCTTGTTTAATTTTTTTTTCAGTCATTCTAAAAATTAATCGTTGTCTTGCTCTTGTTTTGGTTTTGAAAAATTGATTTTAAAATTGGTCATTATCTTGCTCATTTTTTCTTTTCATCTAAGTAAGACAAAATTATTCTATTTATACTTTTATTTGATATTTTTGTAAAAAAAAAAGTTATTTTAGTATAAAGGCATCATCTTCATTGTGTGTTTTAGGCGCCAAATGTGTTAGGATCGGTCCTGATTATACATATGGATATTTTGGGTCGTGTCTGAGTTTTTTTACCCAAATCTACACAAATAATACTCGGAATCTAGTTTTTGAACTATTTAATTTGTTAGAAAAAATGGTAATCGCCAATTTGTTTATAACA
Source organism: Euclidium syriacum (assembly GCA_900116095.1). NCBI lineage: Eukaryota > Viridiplantae > Streptophyta > Magnoliopsida > Brassicales > Brassicaceae > Euclidium > Euclidium syriacum. The sequence continues at coordinate 1,262,358 of FPAK01000004.1, forward strand.
TTAATACATTTTTGTATCAAAAGTTCATAAAACCTAGAAGTTAAACATGTTTTTCTTGTTAATTTTTTTTTTGATTTTCATATGTTCAGTGAAACATGTTGTACTTATTCAAAGAAAACAATATTCTAACTTGGTTTAATAGACAATTTGCTAATTGTTTCATTTCATCCACTTAATGAGAAGAAGTAACTTAAGTGAACATATCCAAGATATACTATTATATTGGTTTTTATATAGAAAATATATGACGTGTAATGGTGACATGTTTAATTGTTAATTGTTATAACTTGATTTTTTGACTTCAAACTATTTATATATAATATTTATTTCTGTCAGATATTTAAAAAAATCTAGTTAAGCTTAAAACTAGAGGACGTTAAGAATCTAGAAAAAAAAATTATGTGACCGGATAACTATAAACTCAATTATATAAAATAATTATAAACTATAGTTGATAACTATTTCAAAACATTTTTTTATTCGAAATAATGAGACACGAATCATGTGTATCTTATAATGACATGTATTTTTAAAAAACTGAATAAATTATCATCTTCCATATTCTTAGATCGGTAACAAAAAAGTTCTAATAATAACTAGTTAAGACAATTTTTATCATTTGCTTACATAGTAATATATAGTAATATAGTAATTATTTAAATAAGTTTATTCGAAACAATCAATCAAAATTTTTTAATAAAAAAAAAAAAACAATCAATCAAAATGTAAAAAAAAATTACTGACCTACAAAGGCACTTGTTAGGCAGAAGATTTTGTTCGAAAACAATTGAAAAAATGCCGTAAAAAGAAAAATGTTTGCTCTTTCAAGAGAGGAGAAACAAGTTTCTCTAACCTTATATTAAATATCGATTTGTTATTCTTAAATTTTTTTAACTAAATTTGATGACAAAAAAAAGCTAAATTATTTTTCACAAATATATTTGTGAAAATCCAGGCAGATCCAATTATCAAAAAAAGCTAATATCACCGTTAGTATAGCAGAGCGAGTAATAATCAAAATGTAATGGAGTCGTTTGATAAATAAACGAAAGACAAAATATTCGATTTTTGTTTAAAAAATAAGAGAATCTTTTTAGTAAGAATACGTATGTATATGTATAAAAAATAGAAAACAAATCTGTTGTGTGTACTTTGCGACCTTGCAATTGCTGCAACTCGCAAGTTTGGCTTTATTTTGACTTGGGAAGAACTTCTCCTTTTCCCTAAGTATAATTTATTTTTCTTCAAAAATTTCCAATCGGCACTAGCCATAGCCGAAGCTCCTTATCTCTCTGATTGTTGGGATCGAGAAATTTGCCTCGGAAACTGTAAATCAGACCGTCGTAGAAACTGCCCAGAAACAGCATTCCCAGAAAGAAAATAGTAGTGGTGTTCGACGCTCTTCTTTTGATTCCCTCTTGTTTATTGTTCATGATCCAAACTCTTTAGTATGCCTACTACTCCTACCCGATGCTAATTCATGTCTGGTACGTTCCTATGTATCATCTGCTGCTTTTTTTTTCTTTTTTTTTCTGCGCATCTGGGGTTTTTGTTGGGTGATTAACCAGATTGTTTGGGGTACTTTTGTTCTCGTGTTCTGATTTGTTGTTTCCTTGATAATCAAGAATCTGGTATCCTGATGATTTTGCATCTTATCTGTTTGTTGAAATGCCCCAACAAACTAGCTTCGTTTCTTTCTCGTCGCTCTGTTCGTATATGCTTCTCGGTCGGTTTGTTTTTTGTCACATTGAAGTCGCTGATCTGGGTTTGGCTTACTCGTTTACTTTTTCCCTTGTTCAGGTCCATTTTGTCCTTGTAGTATTGAATTCTAAGCCGCCGACATAGATATTTACGGCGAGTTATTGAAACAATGGATCTTAACGAGGCTGAAGAAAATTTCTTTGCCCCCGGTGATGCCAAGGTACCTGATTCAGCTTCTTCTTTTCAATCCTCAAGACATTAAATGCTAGATCCTATTCAATCTGCTTCCTGTTTTTCAGCTACACGGAGAAATGTGCAATGCCCTTTCAGTGATCTACTGCAAGATCATGTCTATTTTCCCGTCACTTGAAGCTGCTCGGCCCAGAAGCAAATCTGGAATCCAAGCTTTGTGCTCACTTCACGTGGTTCTAGAAAAGATTAAGAGCGTTCTACGCCACTGCACTGAATCTAGTAAACTTTATTTGGTAAGCGGTTTTTTCTTTTTTTAAACGAAGCCAAGTCTTCCTCAGCTAACCAACTGGTTCGACATGTAGGCTATAACAGGAGATTCGGTTGTTCTGAAATTTGAGAAAGCCAAGTCTTCTCTTATAGATAGCCTTAGGCGTGTTGTGGATATTGTCCAACAGTCCATTGGATCTCAGATTTTGGAGATTTTGGTGGAATTAGAGAACACCGACTTCTCACTTGATCCTTTAGAGAAGGAGATTGGCGATCAAATCATTGCATTGCTGCAGCAAGGAGGGAATTTTGAGAGCTCTTCTGATAATAATAATGAGCTTGAAGTTTTCCACCAGGCTGCTACTAGACTAGGTATCAATTCTTCAAGAGCAGCTCTCACAGAACGAAGATGCCTCAAGAAACTCATCGAGAGGGCACGAATGGAGGATGACAAGAGGAAAGAATCAATCGTGGCTTATCTATTACATCTCATGAGGAAATACTCAAAGCTATTCAGGAGTGAGATCTGGGATGACAATGATTCTCAGGGTAGTAGTTCGTTGCCTTGTTCACCAACCATTCAGGACGATGCCGTCCATGGTGGTCGTGCCTTTGACCGACAGCTCTCGAAACTAAGTTCTTTCAACTTCAGATCCTGCAATAACAGTAACAATCGGAGATCTGTGCACATGTCTGTTCCGCCGGAGGAACTGAGGTGTCCAATATCATTGCAGCTTATGTACGACCCTGTCATTATTGCCTCTGGACAGACATATGAGAGAATCTGTGTTGAGAAATGGTTTAGTGATGGACACGACACTTGTCCCAAAACTCACCACAAACTCTCTCATCTATCCTTGACTCCTAACTATTGTGTCAAGGCTCTGATTTCGAGTTGGTGTGAACAGAATGGCGTTCAGGTCCCTGATGGACCCCCTGAGTCTCTCGACCTGAACTATTGGAGGCTGGCCTTGTCTGTGTCCGAGTCTACCGACACAGCAAAAGCTGTTGGTTCTTTGAAGGATGTGAAGGTGGTTCCTTTTGAAGAAAGTGGAACCATTAATGAGGAAGCCTATGAATCAGAACACCAGGTTACTCTTGCGGAAACATGTACGGATTTGTTGACCACTTTAAGTAAAGTGGATAGCCTAAGGAAGAAATGCAGAGTTGTTGAGCAAGTAAGAGTATTGCTCAAGGATGATGAGGAAGCCAGAATTCTCATGGGGGAAAACGGTTGTGTTGAAGCATTGCTTCAGTTTCTCCAATCAGCCCTGCATGAAAAGAATGTTTCAGCTCAGAAAGTTGGAGCCATGGCTCTCTTTAACTTGGCTGTCAACAACAACAGGTTTTACGATCAACCTCATAAGTTGAATTAGTCTATTACGCATTCAAATTTTAGATAAATCTGATTTTGTGGTGCGTTTGTTTGCAGGAACAAGGAGTTGATGCTAGTATCAGGAATTATTCCCCTGCTGGAGGAAATGCTTTGTAAGCCACATTCGCATGGTCCAGTGACAGCACTATATCTAAACCTCTCGTGTCTTGAAGATGCAAAGCCAGTCATAGGTTCGAGTCTAGCAGTTCCTTTCTTGGTAAATCTTGTTTGGACAGAGACTGAGATCCAATGCAAAGTTGATGCTCTTCACGCCCTTTTTCATCTCTCCACTTACCCTCCCAATATTCCCTGCCTTGTATCCGCTGACATTGTCAAAGCCCTTCAATCACTCACCATCAGTGACGACCAAAGATGGACAGAGAAATCCTTGGCTGTACTCTTAAACTTGGTTCTGGACAAGGCAGGTAAAGACGAGATGGTTTCCGTTCCTGGCCTTGTGAGCAATCTCGCAACCATTCTCGACACCGGTGAACCAAACGAGCAGGAACAAGCTGTTTCTTTGCTTTTAATATTATGCAATCACAGTGAGATCTGTAGCCAGATGGTTTTACAGGAAGGAGTAATACCTTCTTTGGTATCTATATCTGTAAACGGGACTCAACGGGGAAGAGAGAGGGCGCAGAAGCTACTGACACTGTTCAGGGAGTTGAGGCAGAGGGATCAAACCCATCTAACAACGGAAGAGGCACAGGCACCGCATACAGAGGTCGGAAGCCCTGAGGGCGGATTCTCTGTTGCTGGGTCAGAGTCAAAACCGCAGTGTAAATCAGCCTCGAGAAGGAAAATGGGAAGAGCTTTCAGTTTTCTATGGAAAAGCAAGAGCTTCTCAGTTTACCAGTGCTGACTTGGTTTTGACCTTGTATTCATGTAAAGTTGTACCGTCTCCCCTCCTCCTCAAGCTTTATATTATATTTATCCCTTTTTGAAAGTCTTGGAGGAATGAACATGCTTCTTACTTGTATAGGTCTTTGGGTTCTGGTTATAGAACTTTATTTAGGTTTTATAACCTTTTATGAAATTTTCATCTCTTCTTCAAGCTAACTTTTTGTTGTAAAATTAAGGGTGGTATAATAGGTTTTGAAGTACAAATGTAGTATATAACCTAGTCAAAGCTGTAAATAAAGTTAGTAACATGCGCAAAAAGTTTTTTTTTTTTTGGCTACTAGGTGTTGTGAAAATATCTCTATGATTTATTATTTATATGAGAATATAAATAATATATCGAGGTTTAACCATATGCGAGATATGTTGCAATCCTTTATACATTATAGTTTTATCAAAGGATCTGATCATTTTTATTTATTTTTATAAATATTTAGTGTAATTTGCACTTTTAAATACCAATAATTTATCTAATATATAAAAAAAACATTGAAGCAGACCATTTATAATCAATTGATTTTAACTTGGAAGGCATGTAACATTGTAACTTAATAGAAAAGACAAGTGAAACTATTTTATTAGATGTGATTTTTTTACTAGATTTTCATGTTTGATTTCCAGGCAAAAGAAAAAAAAAAGCTTTGTGTCATTGCTTAAACCGATTTCTTCTTTTTTGTTTTTTTTTTTAGTTTTGGTATCTTGATTTCTATTATCTTCATCAGTTGAACTCTTATCGATTTAGTTTTTACATCTCTATACTGAATTAACAAGGATAATCAGAATGTAGTAAGTGAAGACTATGCATCCTTATCTATCAATTTGGCTAATTAGAAGTGAATATTTAAAGTTTTTGTGTGCACAAATCAAGGCTAGTGATCTGGATGGAAATGCATCTATGAGATTCTGATAAATTTATACAAGATCTTTTGTCACCAATATTGTTAGAAGATATATCTAATATATAAAAGAACATTGAACCAGACCACTTATAATCAATAAATATTGTCTTCTTCCTCTTATTAACCATTTTGTAACTAAGCTTATGTTTACTCAAATCATTGAAACTCAACTAATCCAAGTCTTTTTAATAATAAAAAAAAGCATTGGGCAACATATAGTAAAAAAATAAAAATACAGAAAACATTGAGTTTTTGTTTTTTTAAGGAAACATTGAGTTCTGTTCCAAAAAAAAAACATTAAAAAGAGAGTACAAAGTATAAACATAATCTCTCACTATCGAAAGATATATCTCAAACAATGTTCTCAATCTCTCAAGTTCGCTTCGGCTCATCATCAGCTGCTTGAATAAAACGAAGTTCCTAATTATATATTTCTTCTTGTCCCGTCCTGTGAATTTCTTCTTCATTCTCTTCAGTTTTTCCACATACATCTAATATTACAACACAATGAAAACAATCTAGTTTCCTACAATCTAATTATTGGTGTTTCATATTTGTAGTTAACCGAAAATAAGTCACAAAATTTTAATTTAAAACTAAATGATTTATTCTTGTTTTAATATTTCTAAACTTTAAAGATTTATTATAGTTAGAAAAATACACTCATCAAATTTCTGGCTTAATCAAATAAAATTTACCAGTTTTTATATATTTTTATTAATAGCTCATACATTTTGTTTTTTTATATAATGGTAAAACATGACTATACATATATTTTTCAATTGTAGCATAATGTCAGTACCTTACCAAAAACTTTAGAAAAAATTATTGGAAATAATTACCTTTTCAAAATTACTGTGTCGGCTGATAACGAAGGATCACTTTATGTTTCCAACTTGATTTGCGATGATTTAGAAACCATTAAATGATTTGAAAAATTAAGTATTTATAAAGATACAACTGATGACCAATCTATTAAATGTTTGGTGACATCGTCATCGAAAAGAAAAGATGGATCTGCAAACTTAAACTTGCAAACTTAAATTTAACTGATTCTTCGAAAGATCTTCTAGTAAGAGGGTTAAGCAAGAGATTAATGGTAACTTTAATTAATTTATTTTCTATTATTTCCTTAAATGGTTATTTTATTTTGGATTTGTTTATTTATACTATAAGAAAGATGGGCAAATGATAGCACTTGAGAATAGCATAATTTCCCTGACTGCTATTAAATATGATATGTTGGATTGAGATACTTTGTTATAGCATTTAAAAAATGGTAAGCCGAAATTTTACTAAGCGGGAACCAAAAATGACTTTTAGAGCCTAAATTTGTACGATTGAGCGCTAACACTTTAGACTTTTTTTGGTTTTGGTCAAATCTCTTCCGCCTCTTCGAAAACACAGATTCATTTATTAAGAAAAAAAAAGGAAAAACACAAATTTATTTTCCTCTCTTCTCTCTCATCTCTCTTCTCACTTTCCTCTCTTCTCTCTCGTTTCTCTTCTCTCTCGTCTCTCTTCTCACTTTCCTCTTTCCTCTTTCATAATGTATCTCAAAATCTCTCATTCATTAGGTTTGTTCTTACTATCTCCTATATCAAATAGCCATTATGAAAATTTGTAGATCTCTTGCACAATCTATACCACCTAGTAACTGCATATTCTACGTTAGTTTAAAAATTTCAACATGTTCCTACAAATCAAAAGGCTTTAAAGAAGCCATAGTAATATCAAATTTACTTCCTTCATGTACTAATGGTAGTATCTGGCAGATACCCCCAAATACTACAACTTTATCGTCAAATGGAGTGTTTTTGGATTTCTTGAGTATGTCCACGCATGTTTCCATCTAGCGTTACGAAACAATGTCGAATTATCATATAGGGTTGTTAACATAATCAGTAAAATATAGTGTTTAAATATAAATATCCATATTTGAGATGTAATGTAGTGAGGTCTATTTAGAGATGAGAATCTTCTCCCATTAGGTACCCATCCTAAATTTACGGTCTCATTACAATTCTCGTTTAAGTAATTCTTCGTCTGAGACCATTTATTTTTTTCAAACATTTAAGAGGAGGAAAATGAAATGGTACGGGAAAAGATTTTCGGAAGTTTCCTTATTACCTATTTAGTATCTAATTTCTTAAAATGCTTAATAAAAATTATCTAAATATAAAAATTCCAAAATTTCTTGTTGTTCCTGTTATGAAATTGACCCTTACCCATATTATTGATAGTTTAGGATTCTAATCTCAACTATCCAAAATTTATCGTTCCCATTTATTTTAGTTTTATACCCAAATTTTCTGTTCCGTTTCTTTATCAAGAATAGTTACGAAAAAAATTTCAATACCTAAATTACCCATATTGCTACACAAAATGAACATGTCTACTAATATCTAAACTTTCAAAAAAAAAAAAGCAAAAATTCAGAATTTATAAATAAGTAGTTAATATTAGGTGATATAAAGTCATTATCGGGATTGACAGATACTATAAAAAATTACCACCTATTGAAAAACATGGTGGTGTTGAAATTATTTGGTTTATGGTTTAATATGACAATGAATTTGGAAAGATAGATATTTGATTATTCTAAATTTAGGAACTTTATGTTAGAGTTAAATTAACCCAAAAAATATATGATTTGGAAAAATAGATATTTGATTAAGCTATAATTTAAGGATCTTAGTTATAAACATCAATTTTGGAAAAATGAATAAGGTAGAAATTTAATAAAACATATAAATAGTTAATATTTTATCTTTAAAAATTAAAGTTTGTAGCGATCCAAAAAAACAACCAATTGCATATTTCAAATAAGAGTAGAAAAATACTAAAAAGGTAATAACATTATTGATTATTCAGCAAATATGAGCATAAAAATGATTCATAATAAATGAATCCGAATATTATTTTTTTGGGCTTTGTCGTATGTAATCAAGTTTATAAGTAGGTTTTAATTTTGAATGTAATTAAGGTGTAGTTAATGCCCAATTTAAAGAAAATTTGGAAAAAAAAAAAATTATATAGCATAAATTTAGGAAAGTAAATGCGAAAATTTTGGATGTAACCAATAAAAGAAGGCGAAAATTAGGTTTTAAAAATAAATATTTTATATTGTCGTAAAATCATTAATTGCAAAAGTTATTGCAAAACTTAATAACTTTCTTCATACAAAAATTCGAAACAAATTATAAATATGTAAATAAGCACATTCAAAAATTCCTAATTTTAAGGCAAAATACTTGTTGATACACTTCAATAAAAAATTAAATTCGTCTATTTACTAATCTTAAATATTTCATTCCAATACATATCAAACTTTTTCTTTTCATTCCAACATCCTATAAACATTTTACTATATGAAGAAACAAAAGTTCAACACATGATGATAATTATAATTTTTTTATTTTTTTCTATAAATATCTAGCAAGTTACTCCTTGCCGAGGTAGGTAAGTACATTTTAACTTAATCGTGTTGAAACGAGTTAATGCTCATATGCCCACTTTTAAAGCTCTGACGCCCACTTTCTCAATCCCACCACCTTTACTTTGATTTTTACATTTTTAATAACTTTCTTTATAAAAAATCCAAAACAAATTTTAAATATGTAAATTTGCAAATTCAAAATCCCTAATTTTAAACCAAAATACTTGCTGATACACTTCAATAAAAACTTAAATTCCTCTATTTACTAGCCTTAAATATTTCATTCGAATACATATCAAATCATTTCTGCTCATTTTGAAATTCCGATGGTTGGTGTAATTCCGATGGCTGGTGTCTTTGTACTGGTGTTGTTGTTTCAAATATCCGGTGCTGTCTGAACTTACCAAATATTTTTTGTAATACACTGTCATGACCAAGTTGGCCGGCCGGCTTTGAAAACTGCGATTTATAAAAACTTGCGAGGAAAAACGATTACGATGGTCTTGATGTCCTACGCTCCAATTTATGCTAACTCACTAATCTGCATTCATTAGACGGAGGTGTGAGTATTTGAATTACTCGTGAGATTGACACTAAGCTATACACGTCAATATCTAACAACCTAACATCACACAATCAATCAATCAAGTTACTTGAGCAAATCTTCCTAGCCTTAGTCATTTCAATCCATTTACCCTATCCATTTCGTTTTACTTATCTAGTTCCTCTTCATAACAATTCAATTCGATTCTTATTCTTTCTTAACCATGTACCATGTCCATTTCCTTTTATCTCATTCTAACAATCACGCCCCCAACTAGTTGGGCTCAGCCGAAGCTGCACCTGCGGCGGAAGCCCACTCTCGCATGCGCGATGGAAAATTACCATCTCCAGCCGAAGATGTCATTCCACATTCCACTTACGAACCCGTCGATACGAAAGCTCCCATTCCAATAAAAAAATCAAGACTCGTCACAGCCATCCGTCTGAGAACCTTAACTAGCAACTCATCGGTCACGTGGTCAGGCAACCTAACGCGCCCTCGAAATGCTAGTACGGTCCCGGCAGTGTGGCTGACCTCATCACTAAGCCATCACCGTTTTACCGATGTGATCCTCATACGATCCTTGGTCCGATCACAAGCTAGTAGCCAACGGTCAAGCTTACCGGTCCATCGTGGTACGCTTTGTGTTCGGGTCCTCATCCTACCACGCGTGATCTCCTGGGCTGGAGATTGTCTCGTCGATTTTGTCCGATATTTTTTTTTATGGCAACAAAAAGATCCAGATATTTGCTAAGTAGAGAAAGCGTGAGATTAGCGTTTATGCAGTACATGGCATTATAGGGATATAATTTGTTGCCTTCGATCCCAGACTTAATTAAATTTGTCATTGTCATCTAGTTAACTAAAAGAGAAACCAATGATATTGATTTCATTCACCTAATTTATCATTTACTAAATTTATGTATAGATGTTAATATAATTTTTATTTATATATTGGTTTCCACATAATCATATTAAAAACATTAATACACGACAATGTTAATTTACTTGTACATGATCTCGTTTCTACAATCATGTTTACTTGTACACGATCTCGTTTCTACAAATATATGAGAATAAACTGATATGTCTTTATGATTTTGTAGACGTTTATTTGATTTTGATTTGAAGAATATTATTGATTATCAATTACTATGCTGAAATCTTTTAATGCACTAATAATCTAAGTCGCCCTTCTGTGAACACAAAATTCAAAATATATATAATTCTCATTGATTGTAAAAATTTGAATTCTTCTCTTTGATTACATATCTTCATCACAAAGGTTCATTCTTGGTTAATTACATAAATGTTATTTTCATTGTGTCGATTTATAGTAATAAAAAGTGATTAAAAGAAAGAGAATATTAACTTTGTAAAAGCAAAAAAAAATTTATTATTATTTTATGTATTTATTTTCTCTCTCCCCACCAACATTACATAAAAATACTTTTTTTTCTCTTTCACGATCATCATTTTTTTATCTGTTTTATTATTACTCCTTTCGTTTCTTAATATAAGGAGGTTTTAACGAAAAAGCATACAAATTAAAAAAACTTAATTTATCTACTTTTTTAAACAAAAGCATCATTTAATATATGATACATAATTAAAAATGTTAATAAAGTAAATAGTCTTCATCCCACTTGTTGAGTTCTCTTTCAAACCTTCTTTTTGGGTGATTTACACAACAACAGAGTTTTTTTTAAAAACTTATTACAAAAAGCACAGTTCATTGTTTAAGACACAGTTTTGCTACTGTTTGGCCATAATTTTTGACGATAAAACCTCTGAGTCTAAGGAAGCTGTTAGACGTGAGTGAACCAGAGGGGAATCTGGTTAGGAGTGTTAGTTAGAGGTATTTTAAATCTGAGCCGTTAGATGAGAATGAAGGTTTTGTGATCTAGTGGAAATAAGTAGTGGTCTCACTTCCCACCATCCATTTAATTCACTACGTGAGAGAATCAATTATTTTCTCTTTTCTTTTTTTAAAGATTATCTCTCACCCCACTTCTTTTATACTCTCAATATATATATTTGAATTAACATAAAGTAAATTTAAAATCATCCTTTAGATTTTTTTTTTTTTTCTTACAGTTTGATATCAATTTTATTATTTTTTTGAAACATATGATTCAAATCACGTGGACACGCAAAACCATCCATTATCCATGAAACGTTGTTTACGAGTACTCGTATATGATCGACGAGATGAGATGGATATTTTTACTTAATCTTTACACAAATGAGGGCAAGTTAGTATGTCATGCATTACATTAAATATATGTCCACATATGTTTGACCATGTAACATTGAATATTTCCGATAATGAAAATCTCACTCTAGATACACAATTTCTTCACTTGAATACATGTCTACAAATATTTGACCATTAAACAATGAATATATTCTAATAATTACAATTACTTTAAGAAGTTTTGTAAAGAATTTTCAATTTGGTTTGAGGGAGATTTATAAGCAATATTACTTATTACAATTAACTAGTACTAAATAATAAAGTTTGTTCCCGAATTTGTTGCTGAATAAAAGTACATTGCTATTTACTAACTCTAATTACATTGTATGTCCGTATTAATCACCTAATTAACTTACAATAATGTCGACTTTGTTGCCGAATAAACAATTAGCCCTTAATATAAAAATATTTTCTTCATACGTTAAAACACATCTAAATTGGGAACAACAATTTAATACAAATTCAAAACAAATATGTCTTCGGGAAATCTGAATCGTCGATATCTATACACATTCCCTTCAATCCTTCGCCTACAAATCCTTCACCGGAAGCCGATCAAGGATTTAGTGCCACCAAGACCACCTGCCATTGAACAATCGAATTGAGATGAGAAAACAATTCAGAACGAGAGCTTGGAACCTTTTCTTTCTGGCGTAACGTGGAACGTAACAAAAGATTACGGTCGCCGGGCGGGGGGTACGGTAAACTCGGCCAAAAACACCCGAAGGGCCCGAACGCACAATCCTATCCCATCCGAGTCCGAGTTTACCCCTTGCACTTCGGACAGCCGACCGTAGCATAGGCTTGCAGACCTTTCGAGGTAAAAAAAAAGGTATGGTACATAGGAGGGAGGACTTTTATAGCACGAAATCCCTTTCGATACAAGAAAGGGCCATTCGGAAGAGAAGAAATCCTGACTTCTCTTCTTTCTCTTTCTCGAGTCGGAAAGAAAGAGGATGGGGGGAATGGGGCCGGTGCCCTTCTGCCGTCACTCCTATTTGTCAGCCGTGAGGAACTACCGCTCGGTCGGTGGGAAAGGAAAGGCTTGGGCCTACCTATCCCGATAAGACCTAAGGAACGGCAGGAGTGATAGGTTCCATATTGCCGAGCTGAAGGGCAAGACTGATGTAATCGTAGTATGTGACGTCGTCTCGTCCACGCTGCGAGTACCTACGCACTAAGTTCCGGTTCACTGATAAGGAAGATAGAGTTGGGCGGGGGTCTACGATGTGATACTCTCGTATGACCCGGGGAGATACTAACTATGGGTAGGAAGCAGGAACCCGAATGTACTTTCGGGGGGTTACAGATCTCTTATACTACCATCGATCGACAGAGCGGTTACAGATCTCTTACAGATCTCTTAAGATTTCAGCCTCTGAATCTCGGTTAATCGACAAATGGTCCAGCATTTAATGCGGGTCGAAGCATATGGTTGCCCGGCTGGTTAAATGCTATTAATGAGAATAGTAATTCATTATTAAAATTAATTCCTTAATAATTATAAATTATCAAACTCAAATAATTTTTTATGTAAAGTTTTTTTGTGGATTCCGAGACGAAATTGTTGTAAATCGGTTTCTGGGTATTCCTTTATCATTTCATCCAGCTGGAATGTCGGACAGGAGTGTTCTCAGAGGACCGGCAATCTATCCCCAATCATGTAATCTGCTGCTTCATATCGAATCGACCTAAAAGGCCCATGACGAAGTCGGATATCGGGACAGAGGAAACGTGTTCAGCAAAATTGGAGGGAATGAGTCTTTGAATTGTTTTAGGAGATAGAACTGACTGATGAAGAAAAGTGAATATTTGTAAAGAGGAGACTCGGTCCTGGAGGAGAAGGAACAACCCTACGGCGATTCATGCTCGGACGATCGATAGCTGTCGAAGATTCAAAATATTTTGAGATCTTGGGAAATGAGCTTGATCGATTATGCTTAGTTTATAGTAAATGAGTATTTCTTTCTTTTATTGTTTTTTTTTATTGAAAAGAGTTTCTTTTTGTTTTTTAAAATAAATGTATAATAAAAAATAATAACTAACAAATTACCATGGTTAACTAGAAAATATAGAGACTTGTGAGGATAGTATGGTAATAGCAAGTCTGAAAACTGTGTTTTTGACAACCACTTGTGCTTTTCTAATATTAGTTTCTGAAAAACTGTGTCTAGTTGTAATAAACTGTGAAGATAATTCAGTTATGACACTGGATTAATTGATGCACTTAAATCCCACTACGCGGTAATAATATCAAACGTTTTTAGGAGCTAAATTTTGCATAATCAATTTAAAACTAAAAATTGAAAATTTTACATTGGAGCCAAATAAAAAACATTCAGACACTTTTTTTCTTTATATAAGCTTCAAAATCAAAATGTTTTTTCATTTCTTTCATGGCTTCTAATTTTGATTTAAATTTGCCAATTCTAAACTATGAGAGTCAATTTAGAGCCAATTTTAAATTTATGAGAGTAAAATTATGAGACATCCTTTTCAGATAGAGCTAGGTCGGACAGAATCCAAATGGCTCTGTTCTCACCAGATAGCCCCCCGGACAATCCGAAAATCTTGGATGATAATGTCTGTCAGGTAGACGGCTCATGGAAAAAGGATAATCTCTTTGCAGGTCTGGGTTGGTGCTTCAGGAGTTCGACTACATCGACCTTATTATTGGGTGCTAAGGGTGTACGACAAAGCTTATCTCCATTGCACTCTAAGATAGAAGCCCTCCTCTGGGCCATGGATTGCATGCTGAATCAAAATGAAGATAAGGTGACATTCCAGACTGACTGCTCCGAGCTAGTGAAGATGACGACATCGATGACCGAATGGCCCACCTTTGTGGCCCTGCTTACTACTTTCGCTGCCCTCAGAAGCCGTTTTCAAGCTTTCAACCTCTCTCTTATCCCACGAAGATTAAATGGAAAGGCGGACTGTTTGGCATATAGTGCTACTGCTCAGGGTAGGGAATTTTCATATGTAAGTAGTGTTACTCCATCTTTGATCACAAAACCATTTGTATAAGTTTCTTTTCAAGGCGACAAAAAAAAAAAAAAAAAAAAATTATGAGAGTCAATTTTTGTTTGATTTAAATGAGATTCCACCTAGTGAAGAAAGTTTTAACAATGGTTATGAAGACTTTTCAAGTGATAATGGACATTCCATCGACATTGATCCAGGTGAAAAATGTTTCCTTTTAGAGTTTTTTAAGTATTGTTCATCTTCTGCTAAGAACAGTGTTTATATTGCAACAGACTTAACCCCATTAAAACAAAACTAAATTTTCCAAATTTATAAATATACGTGAACATTTGAATGATTTTGCAAGATTTGTTTCACCTCAGCTTGATTTTCTCAATAATTTGTTTTTTTTACTCTAGCCAATTAACTTGATTTTGCAAGATTTGTTTCCTTACGTAATTCCACTTATTAAGGAGTTCATTTTTTATTTGTCTCAGTACATGCTTTTTTTTTTCAATTAACTTGGAAGACTTTTATTAAGGTAAATTAACATGAATTTCATTAATTTTATAGAGCTAAATTTACATTGAACAAGAAGAAATCTCTCAAATGAGGAGAGATGGAAGATTGATCATGTTTTACTTGGGAGGAGTGATGGAAGATTGATCATGTTTTACTTGGGAGGAGTGTTGGAGGTAAGTTGAAATTTTTTGATACAAGAATAGTTTCTAATCAGTTTTTGGTGTCGATAGAAATGGTATAAAAAATTTGGAGGCGAGCAATAGAAATGGGTAATAGTGGACAAGTTGATGTTAGACACAAGAGAACCGGAAATTCTGGCCGCCAAAAGAATTTCAGTTGAGCCAAGTCAAATTGAAACTGTCCCATTTAAGAAACAAACAAATTTTACGACATTTTCCATGGCTATAAAAGTGAGTCTTACAACACTATTTAGGCGCAAGAAAGAAGGATTTATTCGACGACATACCATTAACATCAAGCCTCATTTGAAGGAAAACAATTTGAGAGGTAGGTTACAATTTTGTATCTCTATGTTGGATAAAAATATTTTATTTCATGAACCAAAGTTTGCTGATATGTACAATATTGTACATATTGATGAAAAATGATTCCACATGACGAAGAAGTGCGAGAAATATTATCTACTCGCGATCAAAAAAAGGGCCACAACGTACATGTCAAAGTAAGAATTACATCAGTAAAGTAATGTTTCTAGCTGCGATGGCTCGCCCGAGGTTTGACGAGGAAGGAAAAGAAGTATTTTCTGGAAAGATTAGAATATTTATATTTGTTACTATGGAACCAGCTAAGAGACGGAGTAAAACTAGATCCGACAGAACTCTGGAACTTATAGCGGTAACATTGGTAAAGAGAGAAGACATCAAATTGTTTTTGATTGAAAAAGTTCTTCCGGTAATTCGTGATAAGTGATCAAGTGAAGATCGAGGTAAGGTTATTTATATTCAACAAGATAATGCAAGAACACATGTTGATCGCAGAGATAAAGATTTCCAAGAAGCTGCTTTGAAAAATGGCCCCGATATTCGTTTGATGTGTCAACCACTGAACTCGCCGGATCTAAATTTTTTTTTTATCTTGGATTTTTTATTGTCATTCAATCGATACAACATAAGAAATGCCCCAAAACCATTGAAGACCTTGTTCATGCAGTATAAGATGCATTTGAAAAATATCATTCAAGAAAGATTAACCATATTTTTCTAGCTCTTCAATCGTGTATGCAAGAGATCATGATAATTGGAAGAGCAAACAAGTACAAGATATCGCATATGAAAAAAAAACGTTGGAGAGAGATAATCTTCTTCCCATACAACTAAATTGTGATACTGCGTTGGTCCAAAATGGCATGAACGTTCTAAGTTCGTCGGATTAGTAGATCTTTTTTAGTTGTGTTTGTTTCTTTCTTTCTTTTAAGCGTTGTATTTTGTTCTTTATTTCTTTTCTTATTATGTTGAACTTTTTTCTATCAGCTACTTAGTTTTTGAGTTGTTGTTGTAGTTATAATCAACAGTTCATGTCTCTTCCATCTTTTCTTCAATTTTTTTTTTGTATTGGAAAAATTGTGTAATGAAATTACATACAGAAATATAGATCCAAGAATGAAAACTATATGTATGCATGTCTCCTCCATCTTTTCTTCAAAAAAATTTATACTGGAAAAATATTGTAGAGTGAATTTATATATATAAATATATATACAAGAATAAAATTAACGTAGAAGCTCGTGATTCATTATTTCTCCACTTACATTTTATTGTTGTTGAAGTTTTTTTTTTGTTTATTAAAATTTAAATTTTATTTTGATTTAAAACAAAAATCATAACAAAAAAACAAACAATCATAACAGTTCAACATAAATTAAATTGTCATAATAAACTAGATTAAGAAAAAAAAAACAAGTTAAAAGTACTTAGGACAATATGTCTTGAAAGTCTCTATTATCATATCTTCAATTTTTCTACTGGGGTAAAGTTCACCTACATCGTAAAAAAACTTGTTCAAATCAAATTCCCGAGTGGTATAGAGTTGTAACCCTGTCATCTCCTCCATCGGTTGATCATTGTTGGATTTGCTTTCTTCCTTTTTCTCTTCTTTCATTTTCATTTTCTAAAATAAACAAAGTTAGTAGAAAAAGAAAGAGAAAATGTTGTTAGTAGAAGAAATTTACTTTTACATGAATCTAGATTATACACTCACATTTACTCATACACGATTTCATCGCACAAAATGTACATGCACATTTACTCGCACATGATCTCGTCGCACACCAAAATTTACTTGTACACGAATCCAATTTGTACACTCACATTTACTCGTACAAGAAGTCAGTTTGTACACAAACATTCACTCATACACAACATTATTTTGTTAATCCTACACAACTCCATTCCATACACACACATTTGTTTTCCAAGAATATAGTATATACAAAAACATTTAGTCGTACACGATATTGTTAAGTTATTCATACACGAATTGAGTATGTGAACCTACATTTATTGGTACGCAGACTGAATTCATGTACGAATAACATAATACTTTTATGTTCGAGTAAATGTTTGTGTATGGATTGTATAATGTACGAGTAAATGTCTGTATATGCTTTTTTATGTTCAATTTTTTTTTTTTGGTTTGGATTTTTTATGTTTAATATAATATTAGACTCTTGTTCTTTTTCTTCACAAAATTGATATTATATCTATTTACTTTTAGTAATCAATATATTAAAATGAAAAGAAAAAAATTATTGTACGAGAAGTAAAAAATGACAAAGTTATTGATATATCAAAAATGAACAAAACAATTAAAACAACACTAATCTAAATCTAATAACACATATGACAAAAATTAGTATAATAGTATGGATTTCGAAATGTAGAGAAAAACAATATTAGCATAGCTGAATAATTCAATTATTCTTTTGAAAAAGAATATTAAAGAAATGACATGAGGAAATAAATATGTCTTAGAGATCTCTCTTATACACTTCCACGCCACCACTTTTATAGATTTATAAAAAAAATCATATAACTACATAAAATAAATTCCTAAAAATCATTAGTCGTTGGATCCATGTTCATCCAAAAGCAAAGAAGAGAAATGACCAAATCATTGAAATAATTGGTGTCGTTAACACTATACCAAAAGTATTTGGCCCATGACACTATTGTAAAATAATTTTCCAATATGACACTTATGGTACTGTGTAGGCACCACAATACAACCCCATTTAACCCTTACTTAATTTGTGTATTGTCAGAAAATGCCCCTATGAAACATTCTCCTATATGCTAACACATATAATTTATTTTTATTTTTTCCTTTTTGTTTTTCTTGTTTTAGTGGGAGAAGAGAGAATTGGACGACATCACCAAAACAAGATCTGTTTTATTTTTCTAATGAATGTTTCACATTCCTGTTTTACTGGATATTATGCTTAATTTCCTTAAATTTTGAATATTAGTTATTTCGTGATTTTTTAGCGACGGACATATATGAGATAGTGAAAGGCAGATCTATGGCGGTTTTGAGTTGTGAATTATGACTTAACAAAACACGATGTCGAGTGAATAATTAATCTTAACGAAGTCGGCGAATGGTTTCTGGGTAATTTAGCTGGCAAAGCAACAAAGTCGACGCCGAATAAAAACAATCAGCGGATCTATGAAATTTTAGACATGACCATTCCTGGGTTTTATTTGTTTCTATTCTTATTGAAGAGGTGACGGACAAACTCATTATTTGGGGTTAAATAACAAAAAATTTATTGTACACATAACAAAAATCTTTCTAATGTACATCAATAACAGATCTCCTGGGTTTTCAGTGTTTATGTTTCTTAATGGAAATGCCAAGGTAGAACCACTTATCTGGTGGGGAAATGACAAAAAAAAAACCCGGTATACAACCCATAAAATCTTCGACATTGGCTGTACATTACTCAGCTCGAGGAGTACAGCTCAAATAAGGGTCTACGGTTTTGGGTTTTAGTAATTATTATTCATAGTTGAATGTTTAGATTTCCCAGATAAAACTATCGTAGAATTTGTGGACTGTATATGAATGTGTTTGGGTTTGTAAAGAGGGTTTAGGCTATAGATTCCCTAGAGAAACGTATAGTAGATATCGCGGATTGTATATGAATATGCTTGAGTTCGCAAAGAACGGTCTAGGGTATAGATTCCTTAAAGAAAAGTATCGTAGATATCGCAGACTGTATATGAATGTACTTGGGTTCGCAAAAGAGAGTCTAGGGTATAGATTCGCTAAAGAAAAGTATCGTAGATATTTCGGACTGTATATGAATGTGCTTTGGTTTGCAAAGGAGGGTCTAGGGTATATATTCCGTAGAGAAAAAATATCGTAGATATCGCGGACTGTATATGAATGTGCTTGGATTCGCAAATGAGAGTTTAGGGTATAGATCCCTTAAAGAAAAATATTGTAGATATCGCGGACTGTATATTAATGTGTTTGGGTTAGCAAATAAGGGTATAATGTGTAATGTTTAGGTTTTACGGTTTAGGGTTTATGGTTTACGGTTTAGGGTGTAGGATTTAGAGTTTAGGGATTAATATTTGATTTGTGTTGTACTGTAGAATAGTTCTACACCTTTGGTTGTACAATTATGTGATTCGTTATCAAGGGAGAGTCGAGTGTTTAGGGTTTTGGATTAGGGTTTAGGGTTTTTTAATTAGGGTTAAGGGTTTATAGAGTATTGGCTGTAAAATTATGTGCTTCGTTGTCAAGGGAGAGTCGAGTGTTTAGGATTTTGGAATTAGGGTGTAGGGTTTTTTTAATTAGGGTTTATGGTATTTTAATTAGGGTTAAGGGTTTATAGAGTAGGCTTTAGGATGATATAACCATCGTATATATCGTGGAAGGTATATTAATGTGTTTGGGTTCGCTAAGGAAGGTCTAGGGTATAGATTTCCTAGATAAAGTATCTAAGATGTCGTGGACTGTATATTGATGTGCTTGGGTTCTCAAATGAAGGTCTTGGGTATAGATTCCCCAGATAAAAGTACCGCATATATTGAGGACTGTATGGTAATGTGCTTGGATTAACAAATGAGGGAATACTGTGTAATGTTTAGGTTTTAGGGTTTATGGTTTAGGGTGTAGAGTTTAGGGTTTATGGTTTAGGGTGTAGGGTTTATGGTTTAGGGCTTAATCTTTGACTTGTGTTGTACTATACAATACTTCTACACCCATGTATTGGTTGTACAATTATGTGTTTCATTGTCCAAAAGGAGGGTCTAGTGTATAGATTTTATGGTTTAGGGTTTAGGGCTTTTGAATTAGGGTTAAGGGTTTATAGAGGCTTAAGGACGATATAACTATTGTATATATCTTGGATTGTATATATTAATATGCTTGAGTTCTCAAATGAGGGTCTAGGGTATAGCTTCCCCAGATAATAGTATCGTAGATGTCGTGGATTGTATTTTGATGTGCTTAAGTTTGCAAATGAGGGTCTAAGGTATAAATTCCTATGAAAAAGTATCGCATATATCGAGGATTGTATATTAACATGCGTGGGTTAGCAAATGAGGGTATACTGTGTAATGTTTAGGTTTTAGGGTCTAGAGGTTAGGGTTTAGGGTTTAGGTTTAAGGTTTAAGGTTTAAGGTTTATTGTACAAAAGTTGTACATTCCATGTATTGATTGTACACTTATGTGATTTGTTGGCAAAGGAGGGTATATGGTATAAATTTTATGGAGAGCGAGAGCATTGATGCACATGGGTAAAATTGTATTCTTGTACAAACTAATATATTTCATACTTTACAACCTAATATTGTGTACAACCTATTGTTTTGTTTAGTAAGTGTGTAAAAATCCCATATATTGTCTTCTTCACGTAATATATGTACAACCCCCATACTTCTACATGTACAAATGTATCTAACGACTGTACAAAATATTTACTAGTACAAAAAAGTGTTATGTTATTCGTATACGAATCCAGTCTGTACAAACATATTTATTAGAACATATTGCCAATATGTACTCTCTCATTTATGAATTCAGACTGTACACCCACATTTATTTGTACACAAATTCAGTTTGTACAGAAGCATTTACTCGTACACGAATCCAGACTATACATACAAATTTACTTGTACACAAGGAAAAAATTGTAATTTTTCTAGGAATCATCTTCTACCTTTGGAAACCCTAATTGCCTCAGCGTTTTTTGCTCCATTTGTTTTACATATTACTTTGTGTTCCATCATTTCTACACATTTTAACACCATTAAACACATAAATTAACAATTGGAAAGATTTGTGATACAAAATTTGAGTTTTTCATTGTTTTTTTACTCAATCTTCAAATTTCGGTGCTCAGATCTCGAGGAGTCATCGGCGAATCATCTCCATGAGTTCACTGACATAGATCCGAAATTGATTGGGCTAGGCATGGCTGATTTTTCTAGTAAGTTAGTCTGCTTGAAGAAGCTTTACAACGACCATTTTTTTGACTCGATAATCTCAGATTTATATATAGCTTTGCAAAATTTCAGAAAATTTGGGGTGAGAAAAGTGATAAGAAAGAATAGAGAATGAACACTTTTTGTAATATCTCGATTCCTTTTTTTATTTGTGATTCCCCTTTTGTGAATCGTGAAAAACCAAAAACTAATAGTTTAAAAAAAAAAAAAAAATGACACAGATTATTATTAGTGGGACCAAATGTGTATATAGTGGAGAAAATACAGCAGATGACTATATTGTAATTCTGCCTTCACAAGTATCCTGACATCAAATTACTTTGTCTAAATTCACGGCATCAAATTACTTAGTGGGAGCAAATTTTCTCCAAGTCATTTTGGTCATTTTGACTGAGAAAATCCTAATTCAGCATAACACTTTTTGAAAATATTATATTAGTCCATTACTTATTGTAAAAGTGTTAATTTTAGGGACTAAATTTTTAATTGTGATTAGGGTAAGTTAAAAAAATTCAGAAGAAAAAAACTTTATATTATCTTAAGAATTAATTTTTCGTAAGAGAAGAAAACTTTAAATTTGTTGAGAAAACAAGATGGTTTGATACATTCATCTTACATGAAATCAACGAAGCGATGGTATGTGTGATTCAAAAATAAATTAAATTCGAAAAATATAAGCTGTATAATTGACTGTAAGATAAGATAAGATATCTTGGCAAAATTTATTTGAAAAAATCTGTGAAAGAAAAAAAACGCTAAAAGATAAAAATAATATTGCTTATTTTCCTTATTCCACTATCTATAAAGCAATAGAATAAATCTCACGTTATTAGAGGAATAATAATCCACTCCCTCTCTTTTTCTTTGTCAAACGTGATTGACCACTTTTTAGTAGGATTGAGGGGAATTATTATTTATTAGCCTCTCTTTCCACTATTAATTACAACCAATCAAAGCCAAAAGGATGAAAAATAGAGTGACAGTTCTTCCTATTTTGTTATTTTTATCTTCTCGGTTGTGAGAAAAGTCAAAGATGGTTGGTTGAGCTAAAAAAACAAAAGACCCCCCATATCAAGGGAAGCTTTGGATTATGATTATAAAATCATATTAATTACGGCTGCCGAGACGTGAGAAAATACAAATACGTGAGTCAAACGAGATAATATCCTGACACATGATTAAAATAATATTTTTTATATGTGAAGATTTAAATCGATTTAAAGTTTGTTGTAGATGAATTTTCTCTAGAGTATCAGTTGATTTCAATATGAGACGCGGTGAATCGTTGTATTTTATGAAAGATGATGTAAAATCAGAATCAACTTTGAAGGCTTATGATTTGAAGGAAATTAGTACAAGTTTTTAGATGCAAATCACATTTTTGATGTCTTTCTTGACGTTTATGGATGCTCATGGCTGCTTAAGGTCATGGAATTTAGATCTTGATAGGGAACAAGGTGTAGACAGTTTCAAAAGAGAAGAGTCAAAAGTTCATTCTTGGTTAGTTTTGGTTGTTGAAAGTCTAGTTAATGTTGGTGTTCAAGTTTGGATAGATCTAAAATTTAAGTAGTGTTTATTACTAGATGGGTATGGAAGTGGAAAAAATAATCTGCTCGAGGAAAAATAAGTTGATGATTCATAAAGTTTTTTAGGTATATATAAGACGATGAGTTGTTGGGTTAAATTTTAAAATGGGTTTTTACCAGAGTGATGGATTGAGATCAACGGTTACAACTAGTAAAAAGAACAAACATGATTGAGACAGTTAATGCGTATTTTTTCTAATAGCACAAATCAGATTGGGCTTCATTGGAAGCAAATGGTTTTGGAGGGTTTCTTGAAGAAATAGAGTGTTGGATGTAGCTACAAGATTACAGTCTAGTACACAAGGATATGTGATCATGAATCAAAGATAAACAGTGAGGAAAGCGTTGTTAACTAAAAAAGATGAATATCATCTTAAGGGACACAAAAACTCTAAGGGAGTTAAGTGTCAAGTAGAGTTGTACAGCTAGAGAGAGGTTTTCATCAGTTCACTGGGGACGATATTGAAAAAAAAGTCATTGTTGGGGATGATTCAGGTTGGGAGCTTGTGTGAAGAAAATCGAGGCTCCAAAAGCAGGTGAATATTTCTAAGGATCAAGCATAATCGGGTTGCAACCAATGTTAAAAGTGACCGTTGGATCTTTGCATTTATTGTTATATATTGATGAAGACATCTGGTCAGTTGTAGGTTTTTTGCAAGCTCATAATAAATGACTTATTTTAGCAACTAAAATGGGATCTATGATAGGATCATAATGTAGAGGGTACAAGCTGCATTAAAAAGGAACTAAAAAAGTTTTGGTTCACCTATTGCATCATAAGGTCTGGTGGATAAATCTTCAGAAGGGTTCAATTGTAGAGAGTTCAAATGCGTTGTTATTGAGTAAAAAGCATGCACACGCAAAGCTCATGAGTATATTGTGAAGATTTAGTGTGATCTTAGTGGATTTAAGATTCAAGTGCCGAGATAGGTGAAATCTTCAGCGGAGGATTAGATTGTAAACTGATGTTTACAGTAACGGTGTTACTTCAAGGGTTCTAGAGTGAAGTTTTTTGTGCTGAAAGTTTGTTTATTTGGTATGTGACATGGTTTTGGAGGTGAGACAAGGTTAAAAAAGCTGAAATTGGTTCAAGATTGTTAGGGATGGTTCTATAGATGGAGAAGAGTTTAAACAAAAAGGATGACCTACATTTATAGATGTATGATATTTCCCAAATATGGGTAGGGGTGGAATTGTGACCTGTTTTAGGATGTGTGTTCTTGTCTAGTCCAATTTTTCTATCCTTAAACATGTGTCACCAAGAAAAGCTTTGTTCTTCTCGTGGAGCTTGAATGCTTCTGGTTCCATGTGGTTTAAGGTTTGATCTTGTTAGGATTTGTTACTCACTTTGTATCACATTATACAAAATTTCTTGTTTATGATGGTACAAACACCTTTCCACTTTACGTGCAATCTGAAAACGAAGTCTAACATGAATTGGGACATGAGGTTTTTATAAAGCTATCCCAATCAAGCATGTTTCATAAATGCTCAAATTCTTCCTAATAATCATCTAGGGACTTTCTAACCTACATCAACTTACGCCATCATTTTTGTGTTTCCCGATGAAAATACAGAGGCACATACCTTCGTCTCATTTAGAATTTCATGTATGGGTAAGAAGCTTGTAACATCTCTGATCCGAAATAGGATCATCGGAATGTGCCATAGCCGAGTTGGTAAGAGAAAATCTTGAAGAAGAAGATACAAACTCGACCATGATGAAAACCATTACTTTCTAAATTAATTAAATTAATTCAAAAAGTGGTGGTGATTTTACGGATTTTTCAATGTCTTATGGTGATAGATCAGAAAAGGACATTTAAGCTATATAGGGTGATGGGCATCCGCGAGTGACATGGCTGCTTAGGAACTTGACCGCCGATAGACCGTAGGCTAGTTATACTCATCCAAAGTCGGATTAACCGAGTCTAACAAGGGTTGAAGGAATCAAAGGAGGGATTATGATTGAATCAAGATGGATCGATCTGAAGGTAATCCGGGTACTCAAGAACTTGGCAAAATCAAGGGATCGATCCACCGAATGAAGTTCGAGTACTGGACTTAGCCAAAAATAGGTTTGTAAGGCTAAGTTATAGAGATGATCAACTCCAGTCAGCTCAGACCAGTTGAACCATCGAGCAAGAGAGCTGGATCAGCTGGAGTATCAGTTGACAAGCTCAGTTTAGTCATGGGAAGTGAAGTGGCCAAGTTACCGTTGAATCGATGCACAGTTAGGTGGTTTTATCCGAATCGGTGTGAGTGAAAACTCGCGACTATTCGGTCTGGTTTCTCATTGGTCAGTGGAAAAATCGAAAGCCCTATGAAAGCAAGGAGACAGGGTCAAATTCCGTTGACACGCACATAAGGGAAAATTTCCAGAAAAATCCCGAGTTCGAGAACGAATGGAAAGAAAGAAGAGAAGGCTAAGGCGAATTGTCGAGGGCGAGTTTCCGTGAGATGGGACTAGACAAGGCGAAGGGCAGACTAAGCGGAAGGGATCCGCACGTGCAGCGGTTGATGATAATCCAACCGTCAGGCAATGGTGAGTGCGAACCAGAATGTTATGCTCAAACGCAAGATCACTTCGCAGAATAGGATAGGATCAGGCTAGTTGGATTATTCCAACTAAGCCATATGTTCCTAGGGTTCGATATTTATTATCTGCTCAACTTAGGTTGTCGGCCAAGTTGAGGGTTAAGATATCGTAGAAGTCGAGTGATTTGGGGAACAAGATGATTCCGTCAAGAATCGACTGGTTTGAAGACGATGGTCTTATCCCTGATTTAGTCAGTCGATCTAAGTGTTATTCCTTGTTTTATTGCGTGATCTGCATATCATTTCATTCATGCATATATTTCGATATATCGGTTAGGACTCACTAAGTAATTATCGAATTACTTACGCCTCTTTGGCATTTAGGAAAAATATGATGATCGGGGTAAGGGTCGTGCCTAAGCGAAGAATTGGTGGCCCACTGAAGATGAGTGGTGTAGTGCTAGGATCGAATTACATTATGTAAGCCTAAGGGAAAAACCTATACATGTTGTATAGAATCCTATTATTATCTAAATAAAATCTAGTACTTCCTTATATATTCATATCGACTCAAATATTTCCACACATAGACTCTAGTAAAATGAATCACAAAATGAATGCATGAAAATGACTAAATATAGAATTCAGACAATAAAAACTAGACTGATTGGCTTGATCCTTAAGCGAGTTCGAATGGGAACAACTCACCCGACTTAGAGTCCGGGATGGGGTGTTTCAAAGATGTTTGAGGGTTTCATATTTTTTATCTTTTCAAACATTTCACGATTCCACCAAGTCAATGCATGATCATTGAGCTATGTCGAGCCATAAGCTACTTTCTTCAGCTCCATATAGTGTAACATTTGAAAATCTGCTACATATGATCTTTTCCAATCTAAATAGGCTTCAAGATTGAATTTCCTTGCAAAGGGAAGAGTTGTTAGTTTAAGTCATAATTACTTACATGTGGTGGAGATAAGATCTCTTCAAGTTCTTCAAATTCTGGTTCCTGCACACAGGGAACTCTTTCCATTGTCGTTGTCTTCCGGGAGGATCCAAAGGTGCAGGAGATTTCTGATTAAAATTTTGAACCTCGTAAGCTCCAACAACTAGTGTTGCTCTAGGACCTCCTTGGTTGATGTTTCACTCGATCTAATATTTCACCAAATGATTAGAATTGATTTTGGAGATTATTGAGAATTTGATGAATAGTTGTGTTAGGACCCACAGATGCTCGTTCCTCAGCTATTGAATGGCTTTACCTTGCAAAATAAGTAAGAATGTGCTAAACCCCATAAGTTCTCTCTAAATTTTTTTTTGAAGGATTCATCTCCCGAATGATCTATGTTAATAGGGACGAAAAGAAAATATATATAATTACAGTCTCAAATGTTGTGATGGTGAATTAAACCTCCACTGAATTCTCGACAAGAGTGTATGCTCACTTTTTTTATGCTACAAGTTAAACAAGAGCAATAAATTTGACTCTACCCACTGATGCGGGTTTTCATTCCTAATCAAATTTTAAAGACCCTAATGTTCTACTGAAAATGCACAATATATCAAAATAATACATAGGGATTGATCCACAAGAGACGAGTAAAAAATCTATATCTTAAAATTGAATAGTATAAATATAAAAGAAAACTTACAATGGTATCTTATATTACATACAATGCCACTAAAAATTAGTGAGAAAGTAAAATTTTCATTAAAGGTAAAATGGAAAATACCAAACAATCTAAAAACGGGTGAAATGACTGGATTTTCGGTAATTAGTGCGGATCTTTCATTTAAAATCTCAGCCACTTATATTTCTTTGTTATAATCGTGTCCCTTGATATTTGACCCGCTTTTTTATTAAAAATAACGTGGATCTTCGTATTCTGACATCTGATACATATGGGCCGCTGATAATTAGGCCATGACAAACTAATGTAACATGTGAGCCGTTGTAGTAAAATGGATGAAACATAAATTAAATGACGTCAGCTGATTGAGATGCCTAATAATTTTGTTTACATTTTGTATTGATATTTTGTTTCTGCGGCTATGTCAAAAAGTTGTTTATCACAAATCCATTATTGAGGTATATATATAATGTTCATGCACATGTATTGTTATATCTCTATTATGTTAATTGAATTTGCTTTCTATATTAATTCTACAATATTATTGGTAAATATGGACATGTCTAACTAAATAAGATTTAAGGTACTGCTATATAAATGCACACCTAAAACCAAAGTCTAACTTAATGATATATAACTATAGATTAATATAAAATAATTACAAACTAAATTAATTTATATACACGATCTTATACATAGAAGAAAACGAATAAACTCTTTAAAACAAAATTTAACATATAGGAATTAAAACATGTTTAAATCTAATTGAGAAGATGGGTAAACGACGGGTTCAGTAAATTGATAAAGCTAAAAATCACTATGAACTAAATTGTCATTAATTTGGGTAAATAAAAACTACTATTCAATATCAGTTTTGGGAATAATTTCTAAGTTATGGTGATTTTGGATTTTTGTTTAAAAAAAAAAATTTAACCAACAAAAATTAAAACATGTTTAAATTTAATTGAGAAGACGGGTAAACGACATATTCAATAAAATGATAAAGCTAAAAAACATTATGAACTAAATTGTCACTAATTTGGATAAATACAAACTACCGGTAAATATCAATTTTGGGAATAATTTCTGATTTATTGTGATTATGGATTTTTATTTAAAAAAAAAATGTATTATTGAGAATTTTATAAAATTAAAAAATAGAAATAATTTTGAAAAGATCAAATTTCAAGATGAATAATTTGGATAGCCAGTCTCTTATACAGTCTCTTATACGAAATGATTCTTTATCTATTGTACTAAATATTAATTTTCAAATATATAATTGTTTGAACAATGAATGAAAGAGAAAATGTTTATTTAGGAGTGCGGATTTTTCATCTTAAAATGAACATGTCTAACAAAATAAGATTGAAGTTAATCCTATATAAATACACACCTAAAGCCAAAGTCTAAATTAATGATATATAACTATCGATCAACATAAAATAATTGCAATATTAACATTTCATAACTTCCTTTTATTTGAAGACATTTGCTAATATGGTTTGATAGGAATTTACTCATGTTTGGGTTAGATTTGTAATGTTGCTGTTATTAAGGAATAAGATCAACTCAGATATGTAAAGTGTATATTAGCATTTATGTTCATAACCCTAGTGTCTCTAGCTGTAGTGTGTATATAATCTTTTGTACAAACACAATTATAATCATCCAATAATATTCATCTTATGGTATCAGAGCTACGATCTCTCAAACCCAACTCTAACCATCACCCTCATGAATTTGTTCCCCTTAACTCCTCTCATTTGTTCAATCTCAACATGACCAATGTCACGAAACTGACCGCCTCCAACTACCTCATGTGGAGCCGCCAAGTTGAAGCTCTTCTTGATGGGTATAATTTGGTCTCATACATCAACGGATCTGCTACAAAACCAGATCCAACGATCACCATTGATGGCAAAACCACTGACAATCCTGCCTTTGTTCTTTGGAAACGACAAGACAAACTCATCTTCAGCGCTCTCCTTGGTGCCATCACCATGTCTCTTCAACCATTGCTGTCTCGTGCCTCTACATCCGCTGAGATCTGGACAACACTTGCAGACGCCTATGCCAAACCAAGCAGAGGCCACATCCAGCAACTCAAACTTCAAGTGACAGGATGGAAGAAAGGCAATCGCTCCATCAACGAATACTTCCAAGGTTTAACAATGAGGTTTGATCAACTCGCACTTCTCGGTAAACCTTACGAACATGAAGATCAAATTGATTACGTTCTCCGAGGACTCCCGGAAGAATACAAATCTGTGATTGATCAGACCGAAGGACGAGATGTGTCACCATCTCTCATCGCACTCTACAAGAAGCTACTCAATCACGAAGCCAAACTACTCGCCTCTGCCTCTTCTTCCTCCGCTCCGATCTCTGCCAACTATGCAAACAACCGTAGCAACTCCTCGTTCAAGAAAAACCAGAATCACCCATCAAACCAGTGGAACAACCAGTCCAACAACAACAACAACACCATTTCTCACCGTACGTCTAAACCGTATCTGGGAAAATGTCAGATTTGCAATGTTCAAGGGCACTCTGCGAGACGATGTCCTCAATTCCAAACTGCTTGCTCCTCTCAGCCACCATTGCTTCCTACTCCGCCACAAGCCTGGACTCCTCGAGCCAATCTCGCACAGGCTCAGCCACAAAACCCATGGGTTGTAGACTCCGGAGCCACTCATCACCTAACATCGGATCTCGCAAATCTGTCTCTTCATCAACAGTACAATGGCGGTGAAGAAGTGCTCATTGGGGATGGCTATGGCCTCCAGATACACAACACGGGTTCCACCTCTCTTCCCTCTAATTCTCGTGCTCTTATTCTCTCGAATGTTCTTCATGTTCCTAACATTAAGAAAAACTTAATATCTGTTTATCGACTTTGCAACTCAAATAACGTCTCTGTCGAATTCTTCCCGTCTTCGTTTCAGGTGAAAGATCTGAGCTCGGGGGTCCCATTACTCCAAGGCCATACTAAACAAGAGCTGTATGAGTGGCCAATCTCCGCACCGTTTCCTTCTTCCTTTTTCGCAACACCAACCACCAAAGCTACAATCTCAGATTGGCACTCAAGACTTGGCCATCCCTCTCTCCCATACTCAAAAACATTATTTATGTTTTTTCATTACCAGTTTCTGATTCCGTTTCAAAAACTCTTTCTTGTATTGATTGTCTTTCCAATAAAAGTCACAAGCTAGCTTTTGCTCAAACATCAATTTCTTCCTCTCGTCCATTAGAATATCTATTCACTGATCTGTGGACTTCTCCCGTCGTTTCTGTTGATTCCTACAAACACTATCTCATTATTGTCGATCACTTCTCTCGTTATACATGGTTTTACCCACTAAAACTCAAATCCCATGTCAAGGAAACTTTTATCAAGTTTAAAGCCTTAACCGAAAACCGTTTCTCAACCAAAATCGGTACCTTATTCTCTGATAACGGTGGTGAATTTATTGCGCTCCATGATTTTCTCTCCTTTACCAGAATCAGTCATCTCACCTCCCCTCCTCACACGCCAGAACACAACGGCTTATCCGAAAGACGTCACCGTCACATCGTGGAAACCGGACTCTCTCTTCTTCATCATGCCAAAATTCCAAACACCTATTGGTCCTATGCCATGGCTACCGCTGTTTACTTGATAAGCCGAATGCCAACACCAGTTCTGTCCCTCAACTCACCCTATCGAATTCTATTCAATACCCAACCCAATTATCAGAAACTCAAAATATTTGGGTGTTTATGTTTCCCATGGCTCCGACCATATCGAAGTCACAAGCTTGAAACTCGTTCAAGCCCGTGTGTATTTCTAGGCTACTCTCTCACCCAAAGCGCATTTCTCTGTTTAGAACCAGTCACCAATCGACTATACGTCTCACGTCATGTTCAATTTGATGAACAAACATTTCCGTTTCACTCGCTCTCCAATAAGCTCCCTGAGTCACCTTCTCTTTCAGAGCAAACCACCTCAACCCTCAATTCTATTTCACCTGCAACTCACACAGTATGGCCGATCACCCCGTGCTCAGAGACTTCACCACCGACACAACCGTCAAGCTCTTCCTCAACATCACAAAATTCATCATCCGCTGCTCAAACACCTCCACTCTCGGAGGCTCCTACGTCATCAACCGGTCATACACCTCTATCTGAGGCTCCTTCGTCATCCACCGATCACACACCTCACTCACCTGAGGCTCCTTCGTCATCGACCAATCACACACCTCAATCAGCGGCTCCTTCGTCCTCATCCGATCAATCACCTCAATATGAGGCTCAGTCGTCATCCGCCGTCTCCGCCGATCAATCTCCGTCACTAGCGCCATCAACAAACCCGCCGGAAAATGCAGTCACCACCGCTACCACTCCACTGCGCACCTACCATCGCAGAAACCAAAACCCATCTATTACCTCTTCTTCCCCCACCAAAATAGGCCCAACTTCTCTAACAGGCCCAACTTTCCCAACAGGCCCAAATTCACAAACAGCTCCTCCTAATCAAACATGCCCAAATCCCCATATCTCTTCCTCTCACCATCACGATGACGTTTCTCGTCTTCCACCGATCCCAGAAACAAACACCACCGATCAGCCACTGTTACTCACCGACACAATCCAAACCAGAGCAAAATCCGGTATTTCCAAACCCAATCCCAGATATGCTCTCGCTATCGCCTTCTCCGAACTCGAACCGCGTACAGTAATCCAAGCTCTACAAGATGAAAAATGGAGAAACTCCATGTCTGATGAGTTTGGCGCTCAACTTCGAAATCACAGTTGGTCACTAGTCCCACCTTCTCCACATCAGAACATCATCGACACAAAATGGATCTTTCGAGTGAAATATTTACCCGACGGCTCCATTCAGAAATACAAATCCCGCCTCGTCGCCAAAGGATACAAGCAGAGGAAAGGAATCAATTACAACAAAACTTTCAGCCCTGTCATCAAATCAACAACGATTCGCATTGTCTTAGAAACTGCAGTCCGCTCCGATTGGCCAATCAAGCAGCTCGATGTCAACAACGCCTTTTTACAAGGCACTCTTACGGAAGAAGTTTATATCCAACAACCGCAGGGCTTCGTCGATATCAACAGACCACATCATGTCTGTCGTCTCCACAAAGCTCTATACGGTCTCAAGCAGGCTCCTCGAGCCTGGTATCAGGAACTTCGCACCTTTCTTCTCACCATCGGATTCAATAATTCAGTTGCCGACCCGTCTCTCTTCATTCTCCATTCTGGCAAAACTCTTCTCTACCTTCTTGTGTATGTAGACGACATTCTACTTACTGGCAACAACACATTAATGATTCAGCAGACACTCGACAAACTTGCCACACGGTTCTCCATTAAAGATCCCGAAGACATCCATTACTTCCTTGGGATTGAAGCTATTCGCACCTCCTATGGTCTACATCTCACACAACGGCGGTATATTCTTGACCTACTCACTCGCTGCAATATGATTGATGCAAAGCCAGTCACAACCCCGATGGCTCTTTTTCCGAAATTGTCTCTTCACACAAGAACGAAGCTCAATGATCCCATCGAATACCGCACAGTTGTAGGCAGCCTACAATACCTTGCCTTTACAAGACCAGATATCTCCTACGCTGTCAACCGTCTTTCGCAATTCATGCACCAACCAACGCATGACCATTGGAACGCAGTCAAACGCCTACTTCGATATCTCGCAGGCACTGCCACTCATGGACTCTTTTATCACAAGCATAACACCGGCTCAATTCACGCCTTCTCCGACGCGGATTGGGCTGGTGACACCGATGATTACATCTCCACCAATGCTCACATCGTCTATATTGGCAAGAACCCGGTATCATGGTCCTCCAAGAAACAAAACAGAATCGCACGCTCCTCCACAGAAGCAGAATATCGATCTGTCGCCAACACGTCCGCTGAGATACGATGATATGTTCTCTCTTTGATGAGCTCAAGCTCAAGGTTTCCTCTACACCAGTCATATACTGTGACAACGTTGGTGCAACCTATCTCTCAGCAAACCCGGTTTTCCATTCCCGCATGAAACATCTCGCTCTCGACTACCATTTCATCCGAAACCAAGTCACGGCAGGCACTCTTCGCGTCGCACACGTCTCTACCAAAGATCAGCTCGCTGATGCACTCACAAAACCACTCTCTCGTGCACCATTCACTACACTCTCTTCCAAGATTGGAGTGTCCAAGTCCCCTCCATCTTGAGGGGGCATATTAAGGAATAAGATCAACTCAGATATGTAAATTGTATATTAGCATTTGTGTTCATAACCCTAGTGTCTCTAGCTGTAGTGTGTATATAATCTCTTGTACAAACACAATTATAATCATCCAATAATATTCATCTCCTTAGCTGTAACGAGATAATTTCGTTTCATAATTGGGTTCAACTAGATTTGTAGTGTTTCATTCAAATCAAATACCAAATATATTTCTTCCGATTTGTGCGAACCAAATTTTTTAAAAATCGATCATTTTACTCGAACCAAAAACTTATTATTGATAACGAATTATTAAATTTAACCAATTACGCTAATTTCCGTTAAATATTGGTAAATATAGGTTTGGCTTGATGTTGAATTGGTTTTGGTTCATTAAATATTATGGATTTTGTTATCGGCTTGTTCATGACTTTAACCAAATAAATTTAATAAAGAAGAGTCTCAAAGAGAATACACCAAAGCCTCTGTTTTTGATGACAAAACAGAGTATACAAATACATAGTCGTTCCAGTTTATTCGAACCATAAAGTTATTAAAGGATCGGTTTGACCAAACAAAAATTAATTGATTCGTAACGAACTGATTGTTTCGACTTAATTGGTAACGATTTAATCATTTTCCGCTTTGGTTATTTTCGGTTCAATATTAGTTAGTTTGTTAATAAATGTAACCAAATCACATTCGTTTTTTTTCTTCTTAGAAATCTAATTAAAATTTAATAATTCAGGTAAATGTTGAATTGATATTGGTTATTTAAATGTTAGTTGATATTTTTCCTGGTCTAAATTGATTATTAAAAATGACTAATCGACTGTCACACCAAATATATTTTTTCAGTCGTCAAAACTAATAAATATACAAACCAAATCGTACCTATAAAAATAAAATTACTAAAATAATTATTTTGTATGGGACGCGCGGATCAAAATCTAGTAATTCAAATAAACCGGATTACTCCAATGGATGAAGAAAATTTGATCATGTTAAATCGAGCTCTTAGTGAAACGGATCAAACCAAATTCATACAGCTTTAACACTAACCAGGAGTATAAATAGTTTATAAGTTGCAATTAGAGCATGAGGTGAGGAGAATTTCATCCTATTAAACTTGATTGGTAGGACTTATGTTATAGCAGTTAGCAGTAAACAATATAAGCAGTAACATAAATAGTTTATAAATTGCAGTTTACTAAATTAAGTGATTAGTAAAACTATAAGTAGTTAGATATAAAAATATTAAAATAAGCCTAATTATAATTTTTAGTTTTAGTATGTACGTAATAAAAAGAGTATATTTATAATTGTCAGTTTATTAAGTTAAAAAGCTCCCTCAAAAAGCTTTAAAACAAAGCATTAAAGAAACGAACATT
Source organism: Euclidium syriacum (assembly GCA_900116095.1). Classification (NCBI taxonomy): domain Eukaryota; kingdom Viridiplantae; phylum Streptophyta; class Magnoliopsida; order Brassicales; family Brassicaceae; genus Euclidium; species Euclidium syriacum. Next base: position 1,297,282 of record FPAK01000004.1, read on the forward strand.
TTGAGGTTAATATAATAATGCACAATATAAGCAGTAACATAAATAGTTAAAAATTGCAGTAAATTTTACTAAATTATGTGATTAGTAAAACTATAAGTAGTTAGATATTAAAATAAACCTAATTATAACGTTTACTTTGAGTACGTACTTAATGAAAAGGGTATATTTATAATTGTCAGTTTATTAAGTTAAAATGCTCCCTCAAAAGCTTTAAAACAGCTTTTAAAGAAATGAACATTTTGAGGTTAGTAATGCTTTCCTTGATACTTTAAGCAAAATACTTGATTGGATGTTATTAAGAAATTTGATCTTACGGCTGGTTTCTTCAAGTGGTTGTTGCACTCGTTCAAATCTCTACCCGGAAGTTTTCATAAGGCTTTTTACGAAGTTTTCAAACTTTTTGATCAAGAGAAATTCGGATTTAAGTGATCGAGTCCATAAACAGTCATTAAAAGTCCAGTTGAGCTTATCCGACTAAAATAAAACGGATATGTTTGGTTTACTCTTGGTTGAAGATCAAAACAATGGAGTACGATAACAGCACGAGTAAGCTTAGCCAAGATTGATTTGAAGAGCAATCTGGAGAAGAGTGGGAAGAAAAAAAGCTACGGCTATGAAGAAATGACCAAGAAGGAAGGTCATGGATCGAAGATGAAAACAACCATGGAGAATATGAAGAAGAACCAGGTCGAGAGGAGCTTGAGCCAAGCCAGCCGACATGATGTAGAGCCCCAGCTATCAAATATGGAACCTTTTTGAATCTAATGAAATGATGCCTTCTTTCTAGGAAGCTAAAGCCGCATTTCTATCGACAGAACTGAATAGCTCTGTTTGAGCTGCCTCCATTATCACACGGAAGTCTACAGCCATATACCTTCCCCTGCAAAACCAAATTTCAATATAATCACATGTATCCAGAAAATGCTCGGTTTAGAAAAGACAGGTGATTATACCAGAAATGAGTCTTGGACCAGATTGAGTTCGGAAAGGCTGGACTTCCGACTCCATGCATTATTCTCGCAATGGCTCTTGGTGTGAATTTCGCCTGACGATTACTCTGCAAAAAAACCTGTTTTGCACACCCCTAACATTAAACTCAACCTTCTTTGGATGCAAACAAAACAAATACAAACACCAGTGGGCTTCTTAGATCGTCACCTTTATGTCCGCTCGTAGAAATGCGCTGCAACCACAACAAAACTATATAAACTCGATGGAAAGACAAACAACATCCCCACTTTCTTGTTTCATTCAAATTTGGAGTGAAACATTTTGTCGGTACCAATTTTGACTTGTCTTGATCGGAGGGTCACAGTTTTCGTCTCCCTTGAAGTAATCCAAAATTCTGCCTTGCAGGCTCAGAGTTTGGTTGACACCATAACTAACTTCTGAAGTGTTGGAGACATTTATCGCACCCATGGCTGCACTAGACATAATATCTAGTTTTCTTACCTATTTCAAATGTAGAATTATTGTTACATATCGACCAGAAAGTGTGAGGAGCTGGTGATGTTGAACAACTTACTTTGCAAGTTTCAATCTCTGTGAGCCACTTGGTAAGATGACTGGACAACGAACATATATCCTTTGGAAATTCTAAGATTTTGTAACAAAAGGCAGGGTCCTTCATCTCGTAGGTTACTTCCCCCTTCATCTACAATCATTTCAAGGGACAATAGTATCAAATCCAAGTAATATTCTAGTAAAAGGGAAAACAGTGTTATTAACCTTCAGAGTTTGAATCTCAGCCAAGACATCTGCTGTTGCAATATGTAAGCTAGATGCCACAGCTGGTATATCAAAGATGTGTAGTCCTTGCTTCACATGAGACCTGAAATATACAAAACAAGTGTTTCCATCATTATACTTCTTCAGAATTGACCTAAAAAGCTCAAGACAGTGGACATACACTTACTTCTTCAGAATTGCTGTGACTATGCTACTTCTTGCAGCCAGAGTGTTGGGAGAAGACTGCGAATATAGCAAAACAATGATCCGAAATATCTCAACCAAAAAAATATTGAAACTTGGCACTAAAGAGGAAAGGATTCAGTACCTTATGGAAATTTAAAGTGCAACATACGTTGAGTTGTGGAAGCATGCGTAGGTATTTCCCTTCCCCCAACTCCAAATGTGTCAAAATTGTTTGCATAACCTGCCATATCCACAGTGACAATTCAGAATATTATTTATGCATACATGTTTTCATGCCCACTACTATCTCAAAAGAGCAGACACTTGATAATATTTTTTTTTTTTTTTTTTTTTTTGGTCACGAGACACTTGATAATATAAGGCTAGAGAACATTGAACAACGGGTTCAAGAAACTACCTCTTCCTTCATGTCAAATTTATGAGAGGCAGGTTCAATAGCTAGCGAGTATATCTTCTCATTTTGCTTTGTCTCAGAGGAGAACACATGGGCGAGAAATTTTCCAACTCCATATTCATCGACACCCTCACTGAACAAGAAGGAAAAAACAAAAAGTAAGAAAAATGAAAGTCTCTCAATGCAGTGCCATGACTGATAATAGCACTCACACCAGTCACCTGTGTGCAAGACTCCGGAGCTTTAGATACGTGTCATCATCATAAAAGAGATGGCAATAAGACAACCGCCCGTCGCGACCAGCCCGACCAATTTCCTGTAACAAATACATAGTTACTCGAGAACGTTATATGCAAACTGATCACTAATCTTCAAAAGGATTCTGGAAACAAAAAAATAATAATTTTAACCTGAACGTATTCCTCCAAACTGCCTGGCAAGCTGTAATGGATTACCTAAAGCATACTGAGAAAACTTAGAAGCATGTGTATTGTTACCTGAGATGCGAATAAGTGATGATATGTTCAAGCATTCTAAGGGTTCGACTTAGACTTACAGCTCCAACATCTCCCTTGTCAAGTCCCATGCCAAATGCTACGGTTGCAACAACCTTCCATAACATGTGAATATATTTGAATATTGTTATCTACTGGTTCAATTGTAGTTTGCTTGTGTGAATTGGACACAGAGTCTATGGAAATCAGTATAGAGTATTTTCTCACCACTCTAATCTTGCTGGAACAAAATGACTCTTGTATGCGAATGCGGTCTTTCGCAGGAAGACCACTATGGTAACCCTGAATAATGTTGAGCCAATCTTGATCAGAGTCTGTTTAACCATAGATACAGGTACATAGGAGATTTCAAAATGGAAACAAACCTTCGCAATGATGTTGTTATCGCGTAAATACTTGCTTATCATGTCAGTCTCATACTGCGCAAGCACAGCCCGAAATTATTTATAGTTAGCATCATAAATGATACAGTAAGAAATCAAAAGTAGTAGATGATTAAAGAGGCAGTCTCACCTGAAATTTGCAGTACACAATGATGCTTCGAATCTTCTTATATGGATGAGACTCCATCAAAATCATGAGATCTTTCAATCTGTCAGATTTCAGATTTCACTCAGTTTAGTTACAACTGGATGAGCAAAAGGGTGCAAAATATTCAAAGCGCTTGCCTGTTAGCTCCACTCAACGAGACAGACAACTCAAAGTTGTCTCTCAGTTGTGACTTCTGAATAAGATTAGTTTGCGGTATCTCTAGTGCAGACATGACATCCTGAAGAGTCATAGTGGTGGCAGTTGCAGTCATGGCGAGAATGCATTCTGCTTTGAGTTCAGAATGGAGCAATGATGCCTTGAGTCTCATGTATGAAGGGCGGAAGTTATGAGACCTGTTTAGAACAGCTCTTAAAGACCAGGAAAAACGGAAAATTGATATGATGTAGATACTACAGTCTACAAGCTGCCAAGAAGCTCACCATTCTGATACACAGTGTGCCTCATCCACAACAACAAGTGACACAGATAACGACAAGCGAAACATTGACAAAAATTCTGTATTCAGGAGTCTCTCGGGAGATACAAAAAGAACCTGAAAATAAAGTAAACAAGCCCAAGAAACAATGAAGTCTTTCCTAATCAAATGCTTTCATAAAGTTATCCCCTATCCGATTTCCTTAAACAATACCAAGCAGTCTCCGCTATATGGAGCAATACGTCTTAACAAGCAGTGCTTTCATAAATAGGTCTAATCAAAACTTCCCAGTAGAACACACCTTTATTATGCCTTCTTTAAGTTTCCGCAATGTTTCTGTTGCTTCCTCAGGCCTCTAAAAGAAAAATCCAAAAGCAGACTCTGTAAGAAACACTAAAATGACAGCAAAAAAAATAACAGGAAATATTCTGCGACACACACCTGGCTAGAGCTCAAGAGACCACCCTTAATAATTGAAGGCAAATGCTTCAACTGGTCGATCATCAGAGAAACCAAAGGACTCACTACAAGCGTGATTCCCGGCAGAATCATTGCCGGGATCTGGTAGCAGAGAGACTTACCAGCACCGGTGGGCAATACTAGCATGGTTGAACTCCCACCGAGAACCATCTTGATCGCCTCTAACTGCCCATCTCGAAAAGAGCCGTAACCATACACTAAATTCAAAAGCTTCGTAAGACTCTGATCAGAAGCCTCAGTCTTGACTGCAAGAATAGCATCCTCTACCGAGCTGATAAAACCATTAGCTTCTTCTTCTCTCAGCTTTTGCAAATCAGCGTCTTCCTCCAAAAAGGATTCGCCTTCGCCAGCAGCTTCTACCTTCTTGTATCTCTTCCCTCTATATGTGCTGCTTCTAGATTTGGAGGTTCCCTTGTATTTGCTGGGAAATTTCTTACCCCTCTTGCCATTTAAGTTCAACTTCACGAAATTTCCGTCATTGGCACCGCTGCTACGAAACACCGGGGGTTTCGCCGGCAGAGAGGTTATAGTATCCGTGATGAGATTAGGAGGCTTTCTCCTGACGGATTTTGGAGGAACGATTACTATCTGAGGGGGCTCCAGCACAGTATCTATGCCGTCCGATTTCAATTCCTCGGGCTCCGGCACACAATTTACACCGTCCGATTTCAATTTCTCTTCAGATGTAATATATGCTCTGCGGAGTCTAGAGAAGGACGAAACCGAAGAGACGGACCCAGCGGGTAAGGATATTCTCGAGGGTTCGCAGATCCGGAAAGGGAGATTGGTGAATAATGGAGATGAAGGAGACGAGGAAGATGGACCTGGAGCTTCCTCTGACTTATCCCGAGGCGGCTGTGTAGGTGTTTTGCGCTTCGAGCGAGAGGAAGAGGACGCAACTTTCAGGGAGGCAGGAATCACCTGCCTCGGAGCCGGTGGTGGCGGCGGTAGCCGAGGATGCGATGGCGGAAACGGGTCTCGGGGAGGAGTAGCGGAGACATGAGAACCTTCGGAGTCTGAATCGGAATCCATGGGAAATTTACTTTGGCAGAATCACTGTGAGATATTAGAATTTGGGTTTTTTGGTCTATGCCGCTCTTTCTCATTTTCCCGCCATTTATTTCTATCCCAAAGTAGGTCTGGACAATTTGTCTGAGTCCGAAACCCGAACCCGAACCGAAAAATCCAAAATAATTCGAACCCAATTTTATTAAAATACTCGAACTGATTCTATGAACCTACATCCGAAAATCCAAAAATCCGAAACTAAATCCGAATTTTAATCATCATTGTCTAAAACAGTAATATTGTATTCCTTTATATAACATCTGATTTTATTTCAATATAATAGCATCTTACATACAAATATTTGTATTTGATACTTTTTTGAAGTTTTTATTACGGTATTTTCCTTTAAAGTTTTATAATTTATCACCATCATGTTAAAAAAAAATTTGGTACTTGATATTTAGATACGGTTTTGGTTATTATATTATGTTGTTATTTAGTTATTTTTGGTTAAATCGGGTTTTTTTCTTTTGTTTTGATGTAAAATATCCGAAAAAATTCCAAAAATGAATAATTTCGGGTTTTCATTTAGAAATCTGAACCTGATCTGAACCTAACACAATCCGAACCGTATCTGATTAGAATTCCTAAAATACTCGAATGGGTTCTATGATCCTACATCCGAAAATCCAAAAATCCGAAAAATCAGATCCAAACCCGAACGGATACCCGAACGCCCAAATTATGTGGAAATGCAACAGAAAATATGTTATTAACTAGGGACTTGCCCGCGCGGTTGCGCCGAGAAGTGATGGAAGAGAGTGAAATTTAATACATTAAAATACTATATATCCCGCATACTCTTATCGAGATTCTCAAATTAGTACTTATTATTTGAACAGACGTATAAAAGTATCGTAAATTAGGTGTAAGAGATCATAATATCTTATAAATGCTTATTTGTGGAGGAATCTAAAGCTACAACCCTCCTTTGGGAAGTAAAGAACATTCATATACAAACCACAATATTTACGATACGTTTCTCTGGAAAATCTATATCCTAGAGCCTCCTTAGGGAACCCAAGCACATTCATATACATTCCACGATCTCTACAATACGTTTCTTTGAGGAATCTATACCCCAGGCCCTCATTTCGGAACCCAAACACGAATATATAGTCCATGACATCTACAATACATTTTTTTAGGAATCTAGATCCTTGACCCTTTTTTGGGAACCCAAGTACATTCATATATAGTCCATTATGTGTACGATGTGATTATGTTGGGACTCTATACCCTAGCCCCTTATTTGGGAACCCAAACATACTCATCATTTATTATATAAAGCACAAGTCACCTCGCCAATTAAATGTTGACATGTGGATTGTTCTTCTTTTTTTTTAAAACGTAAATGCAGCAAAAAAAAAATCAAAACTGTTTTTACCGAAAACTGTTTTCTATTAAATGATTTTTGTTTATTTATTTATATACAAAATTAAAACTTAATCTTGAATCCCTAAATTTTCTCACACAACACCACGGCGATCTCACGATCCTTGAAACCGTTTCCTTTTCCATTAAATTTTTAACTACGATGAACAATCAAATAATTTCTACTTAGCATTCAGAAATTGTAAATCCCTAAATATTTTGTTCACTCTTTCATAAACTGCCATGAAATTTCAATTTCTAACAAGATAGTTCAAAGACTTCCAATGATTGAAATATTCATGATTTCGAATCTACAGTTGTAGATCCAGATCGACAAAATTTCTAGTTAAATGATGGCAACAATGGTATTCAAGAGAAACTCTTTTTTCTGTTTTCTATGAATTGAGAAAATAAAAATACAAAGTGCCTATGGAGCAAGGATCGTACTACAAAGTTGAGAAGACAAAATTTTAAAATCCAGGTTAGTGAGAGAGACAGAGAATCGATGAAGAGGAAGCTTAGGGTTTCGAATCACAGAGAGAAATTAAAGAAATCAAAGAAGTTTCGATAATTTCTAAGTGTGGACGATGACTGGAAAGAGATTTGGGCCGAAAATTTTATGCGGGTTAAAATATTTTGGTCCAAATTGTTTTGGAGGGTTAATTTTCGCGGCTGAATTGAATCGAAAATTTGGTGTTTTGATTCATAATTATTCGGAAAATAGTCAGTGAACGGTCGGTAAATTTAATTTAAATTTATTTGACCAAATCAGCCGTAAATAATCGGTAAACAGTCGGTAATTTTAATTTGTTAATCTTAACTAACAGTATAATACACAAAAGATTTAAAAAGTTAAGCTTAATTAACAATATAAAACATTTAATAAGTTTAATTGTTTTATAATTAATCTTATTTGATGATGACATAATTAGTAGGGGTAGAACACATTATGCATTGTCATAATCATAACCGGATAATTCAGTTACAATAGAACGGTAGTCTATATATTGTCATGAAATAATTATGCTCGGTTTTACGTTGGTTTAGGGTTTACGGTTTAGTTTAGTGTTGTAAACCCTAAACTGACGTAATTAGGAGTTAGATAACAGTATGTTTGATCGGTGCACTTAAAGACCCATAAGTAATGGACATGAATATGAGTTATTTTTCCGTATAAGAAGTTTATTTTCAACAGAACAATCCTTTGAAGTAAATCAACATTTTCCAGTATGATTCGAGACGGATAAGTTATACTATAATTCTAAAGTACGAGACTTTAAATGTTTTGTTTAATCTTAATTAAGTTTAAATGTTTGTATAATTTAGATTTTAAACTTAGATAACATAATAATACTAAAGAAGGTTAGTTAGCATATAATCTTTACATAATTACAAGGGTCTAGGGTTTAGCATAAATCCTAAACCCTTGTAATTATGTTAAGTGTACATTCTAAACCATATTATTTAAAGTATTAAATATGTTAATTAAGTTTAAATTCATTATATAATTACAAATTTAGACTTAATGGTATAATTTTAAAAAAATTTACCGACTGATTACCTACTATTTACCGACTATTTACCGACTGAATTGCTAAAAAACAAAAATGTGGGCTTGGCATATTTAGCCCAAATTATTTCGACGGCCCATGTACCCTATACTCCGAAAAATTCTTGTTTCGTCACTTAGGGGGTTATTGGATCTAGAGTTTGAGAGGATTTTGATAATTTCAAATCCTAGGAGATTTGAGAGGATTTGAAATTTTAGTGGAATTTGAAAAATGAGATTTGAGAGGATTTGAAATTTTACTGGAATTTGGAAAATAGGAATTGAGTTGATTTGGTGGAATTTGAGAGCATTTGAAATTAAAAAAAAAAAAAAAACAGTTTTTTTTTTCTTAAATAAAAAAGGAATAATATTTCAACGAATCCATGAGTAAAATCATCATCACAATTCATGGAAGCAATCACAACAACACATGAATGTTAAATGGTACGTACAGACTTATTACATCAAAATCATTATCAACAAAGAAGAGAGATTATAACCTCATCTTTGAAGACCGGCTGATGTTCAAAGGAAGCACCATCTCATAACCAAACATAATTTATGAAATTTCAAAAATCAAAAGTAAAGACATCAAAACTTCCACTTTCCGAAACAAAGAAAACTGAAAATAACAGTTACAGAACTTACAGAAAATAAAACATAACTATTTTTCTAATGATCCTATGAAAAGCTTAAAAATGAAATTAATGATGCTAACCAGCCACTTCACTTTGTAGCAAGCTTAACATTATTGTGAAGCTCAATAAATCATCCTGCCACCATCATAAATCTCTAACAAGTATTAGCTATAGGTCCATCATATTTTTCATTATCACTATGATGTAGAATATTGATAGTTAGGGAGAAAAATAGAGATAGCGCACCTCATATATATCATTGGGTTCACTAATAAGCATTATTCCACATATCTTCAGCAATTTGTGTCCTCCATTGATTAGCATATTCTCTTTGTTGATCTTGTGTGTCTAGGAATTGATCACCACCAATATTTGTTTGAGTAGTACTCTGTTCTGGACACGTGTTCGTCACTTCCGGAGAAAACTCATCCGACCGACACTCCTGGCGAAGATAATTATGCAATGCAGCACATGCTAGAACTAATTCTGACTGTGTTTTATAAACCATATGCAGATTTAAAGATCAAGAATCTAGACTTAAAGATACCAAAAATTCTTTCGATAACATTTCTCAAAGAAGCATGGCGGAGATTGAATAACTCTTCTTTATTTTTGGGTTCACAGTCGCCACCAGCAAATTCTTTAAGATGATACTTGGTACTGCGAAATGGAGCTAGAAAATTACGACGATTAGCATAACCACAATCAACGAGATAATATTTTCCTGAAATATTTATAAAATTCAAAATTTAGTCATAAGATTGAAACAAAGTAATCTTTTGAGAAGACAATAATTCATGAGCTGAACAAATACCTTCAAGAACTTCAAATCTATTGTTATTTCTTGTTAAAGCATCATTTAACACTTTTGCATCATGAGCTGAACCTTCCCATCCACTAAGGATATATATGAATTGCAAATCAAAGTTGCATGCAGCTAACACATTCTTGGATAAAGTTCCTTTTCGGTTTCGATAGCTACCTGATTCTCCTACCACCATAGCAGGAATATGTGTTCCATCAATAGCTCCAATGCAATCCTAAATAATATAAAATTTTTTTCTTTGATAGAATTCAAAACATAGGCATAAAAACATCTTCTTACATACCTTAAAGTAGGGATAAAATCTTGTGCTTTCTCTTATTTTTGAAGATACAACATTTCCTGGTTTGGCCATCAAACTCGGCGCAATAGTGTTTAACGCCCTTAGTATTTTATTAAAACTCTCACTGATGGTAAATTTCGATCTCTTGAATATATCTCAAGGTAAAATATATCTCGAGCTCTGACCAACAATAAGCATAAAGGTGCCAAGCATTTCTTCAACAGAAACCCATCTTGTGTCTTTTAAAGATGTCTCCTTTCGGATACGACTGCATAACTTTAAAAAGACTTTTGGATACATACGATATAAAACCTGGAAATGTTCTCGATCGCCGGCAAGTGCATTTTGTATATATTCATTTCCCAGCATTGTTGTTGGCATTTTAATCGGGCGCTGGATCTATGACAAAAGATATTGTGCCATAATGTAAATCTTCACATTGATAGCTGAAATCAACAACACAACATCCTTATCCGACTGAAAACTCCTTGATCTTTTTTTGTTTCTTCTTGCTTGTAGCTCTTCGTTCTTCTGGACTTGATCCATACTTACAATATTGGAAGCTTCAAAATGACAAGTGAAAAACATTTGTTAGAAAAGCTCAATGTTACTATCGCTGAAAAAGATGTCTTTATAGAAGATACTAACTTAGATATGTGGGTTCCCAAATCCCAATCACTGTACTCTCATCAACCTCACATCATTTCAACTTAAAGTCTCTTTTTCATTCTCTTCTTATCAAACAGTGAACTTTTTTTTTGGGAACCAACATGATTCAATTTGTAAAACCATATGACGAATTTAATTCACGAAAGGAGTAAAACTAATAAACGATCATATTTAGAATCCTAAAAAATAAGCAGACACATAAGTACTATAAAACTAAACACTCTCCATCTTACAGACTTTGGTTGATGCCTTAATTCAATAAAGGCTAATGAATAGTGCTCTGTATTTTGGCTATTAAGAGAAAAGAGAAGGTGGCGGGTTCACTTTGTAAAATACCATTTAGTTACAACATTATTTATGGCGCTAAAATGTAACCAGAGCACTATATACAAGCGTTTATACAAGACTTGTAATCCTTACCCGTTCAATAGATTTCGAAATACTGTTGTAATGTTCTGGTTGAATACAAGAGAAGTCTTCAAGTATGAGATTTGGTCCTTTCTTTCCCTATTCAAATCACAAAGTAAAATAACTTGATCATGATGAGAACAAAAAGAAAATGTAACTTTATTATTTAGAATCTAATTCATCAAACCATGAATAAATAAAAAACCTTTGAAAACCATAAAGATCAAGAAGAAAACAAAAGCAAAAAACTTAAAAGATCCTAAAGCATGATAATTCTTCCTTGTCCAACTTCAATGTTTAAGCACACTTCGTTTAATCCACCCAAGACGTTCTTGTATAGTCATACTAACAAATCCAACTTTCATGCCCATCTGGTGAACTAAGTTCATCACGTCAAAACGAACATTTTCCTCGAAATCTGGAATTTCCTTAATAGCAGCCCACACATTATTATTTTTTTTCTTCGGCTTTTTTTTCTTCAACTTCTTGCTGCCATCTTTGTTGTATCAGACTAAACATCTCGTTGTTCATTCCCGTCATTGAACTTATATCATCGGACATTTGTTCAATCCTAGTTTTCTTTTTAACACGGACTTTCTCATTCGATTTTCTGCCTGGCAAAGATGAAACAACTTGTTCGTCCAGCTTTTCTACTCCATCATCATCGAGGTCCTCATTATCATCAACATCATCCCTTCGAGGAATATAGACATCTTCATTGTCCCATTCATTATCTCTTGCCCCATAAATTCGAGCATCTGTAGCTTCACCTAACCCGATTGCGTTCATTCCAGTTGCTGTGTTTTGTCCAAAGATGATGGTTAAGTCTTCAAAGTCTTCAAAGGAATCATCACGTAGGTGCTTATGATTTGGATGACCCTGTAGTGAACAAGAAAAATGTGAAGACATATATTTGTTAAACAAAATCTCAATCGATGTTATGTTAGTATTAAATTAATTACCTCCAAATAACCTTCCCATATGTCCTGCCTAGTAGTGAATTTTTTGGTATTCGGATCCCAACCAAATCCTGAGCTATGACGTAGAAGATCCACACAACACTTGTACCTATTCTTTAGAGTCTTCATCTTACCTCTGTAACGTTCATGTGTTATGGCGGGGACAGATCCGCAAATTCTGTTAAGGTCGGGCAGTATTCGCTTCTCCACAATAAGTTTATTGAATGACCCGCTAGCATCGCGCCAATTCTGATTGACACCATCCACCAACAAAAGCAACAACGTTTTGGTTTCAAGGGTGGACCAAGGTATATATTTGTTTTTAAGTTTTATTACTTCTTGTGTCTCTCCCATTATATTGTGAGAGATAGCTAATCAATCAAATAAACAGTGTAAATAATCTAGATGAAACCAAGTAAAGAGATAACTTAACACAATAACAAGCCGTTAAAAAAAAACAAGTATTGAAGACACTACCATTAACTTAACACAATAACAATCCCATCAAGAACCTTTGCTTTATCAGAGAAAAAAGAAGAACATAGAAGAAAGAATTATACCTTTGCTTTATCTGAGATACTACCGATCAAGTACTGAATGCTATGAACATATATTTATATGCAAACTAATAATTCAATAAGTAAAAGGATAATACCAAACAATATCAAAGAATCCTTATCAATGCAACAACAATATATTTTATCAGTATTGATATCATAACTAAAAAAGCTTTCCGCTAAAAAATCAGTTAGCAAAGCTATCCCGCAAAAATATATAGATGATTCTATTTTCCAGAAAAAAATACAACCACAACAAAACTAGTATTTTCCTGTGTTAGAGCAATATCCATTTCTCCAATTTCTCTCTCGCAAATAGAATCAGATATATATAGATAAAGAAACTCCATGATTCACTACCGGTTTCTTTATTAACATGAATATCAAAATTGATAAGCTTCGACTATTTATATATATATATATATATATATATAGGTTCTTATTATAATGCAATTTTAACAATTAAAACTCTCTAAAAAATGCCTAACAAGAGAACGAACCTCAAATATTATTTGCATCTTTAATGCTCCAATAGTATCAGACTTCACGATTTTCCCCTTATTGTTCACAAGGATATTTACTCTCTATTACGTCCAAAAAACCTAGAAAAGAAAACAAAACAGTAGTCTGTAAATTTTTGGAAACCTAAACAATAGAAAAATAAGTGTTCCCTGCTTGAAAACTACGCAGCTACTTCATTTTTCTTAAACTGTAACCCCTCACTCCTCCAAGAGACAGCTTGAAAACAATGGTTTTGTTACAAAAATTACCTTGGAAGGGTCTTCATAGATAGCTTCTTTGAATCTTCTGAGCGCTTCAACTGAATTCAAAGAGATGAACAAAAAAAACAGATTTAAAGCTTTAAACTTCACAGATTCTTTAATCTTTCATGAACTTGATTGAGATTTTAAACTAATCCTAACTTGTAGTAGCCTAACTACCTATATGTTTCATTAATTGATCCAAAGCAAATGGATCTTTATTTTAATTTTTTCTTTCATTGGTGTTAGCACACATAATTTGAAGCTCTGAAAAATCTAATTAGTGATGAGATCGACATATAGAGAGGTGATGTTACTCTTTGGTCTTCTCTCCAGCATAGGTGTACTCATCTCCGTACTTACAAAAAAAATGGAATCAGCGATAAAAGGATTAAATCCAGAGAATATGAGATCTGGGTTTAAGCAAATTAACTTCAAGAGACGGAAAAAAAAAGAAAAGAATTAACTTTAAGCAAATTAATTTCAAAATCATCCGCTTAAACTATCTAAAAACACAAAATCAATCGATAAACTTCAAAACAAAATAAACTTCAATTTCATAGCCTGTTAATTGCCCAGAACTGTAATAAATAAGAAATTAAACACAAGAAGGCGAAAATAGAGATCGAGAGATGTTGTATAGACTTGCAGTGATTAGGAAGGGTTTCCCGTTTGATTCTTCAACGACGAGCTCCTCTCACAACACTGGTTTCAGCAAATTCCACATCTAAGATTTTGATTTCGACTAGGATGTTGATTTCGAAAATGGATCATCTTTCCACACTGATTCCATTTTTTTTTGTCAGCACAGGTCTGAAACAGGAACAAAGAAAAAACAGCTGTTTTTTTTTAAAGAAAACGTTGTTTTTTTTTTTAATAGCAAGAAGAAAACGTTAAATTGGCTTTAGGGAAAATATCAAATTCCATCTATAGAGGTGGTATTTCAACCCATTCAATTTTAACTAACAAAACTCTATCAGATATTTGAAATCAATTTTTATATAATATTTTTTTTCAAATCTCAATTTTCCAATAACCCGAGATTTGAAGGGATTTATATAAATTCTAATACAATAACTTAGGATTTGTTAGAGGTTTTTCAAATGCTAATTCCAATAACCAGAGATTTGAAAAAAACTTCAAATCTCCTCAAATGCCAATTCCAATAACCCTCCTTAGAGAAAAAACGCTTGGTTTTTCTCCATTCCTCTCTCGACCTTTGAAACCCTAGAAAATCAATCTTCATCGATTCCTTGTCGAGTTGAATCGAACACTTATCGCCGTCAAAAATAATAATCATGTTGGTCGAAACCTCTAATCCACCCATTTTCTTTGTCAAAACCCTAGATCTTCTCTCTTTTGCGAGATTGAGATCGGAGCTACCGTCGAAACATTTCCAACAGAGGTATGTAGTCCCTATCAATTCGATTTGGGTTTGAATTAGAGTTTTTTTTTAGGTTCAACTAGAGTATTCCAATTTTCTTTTGCATTAGTTTCATTGATTTTGTATATTTGTTTTCAAAATCGATTTTATTGTGATGCAAAACGTTTTTGTGAGTTAACAGGGAGTAGGATTAAGTGTTTGTTCCTGATACAATTATATGTTTCTATGCGATGATTGTTGAGGTTTAAGAAACATGTTGTGTGTATACTAATGCCTATGTTTCATGTCTCCGTAGATAATGCATTCAGTTTATTTCTTCAAACCTCTTCTACCCGAGTTCATGTTTGGTGTGGTAAGTTCCGATGTCTATCTTTCTCAGAACTAGTTATTTTCTCTTTTGTGATATGCCTCTGTTGCTTACTCTTGTGTGTATTCATCGCATGACATCCCTCTGAGTTTCTTCTCTAAATATCTAGAAGGAGGATCACACAATAAGGTGGTGTTGCTTAGCATATACCTTTCTGATATGAAATGGAGGGTCAAATTAAAAGCTCGCAAACTAACCGCTGGGTGGAAGCAGTTTGCCACTGCACATGAATACCGTGTTGGAGATATCCTGGTCTTTAGATACTCGGCAAAGCTCCACTTTCATGTTACTGATATGGGATCCAATTGTTGTGAGCTGGAATATGTTAAGGACACTAATGAGAAGAAGACAATCACTGTAAGAGTCACCAATGACATACTTGAAAGAAGCATAATGGTTAGTAATCTATATTTAGAGTTTTGGTACTGTTTTTTTGATAGTTTTTTTTTTTTTTTTTTTTGGTAAAGTTTATGAGTCGTGTGTGATGTTGATGCAGTTTATTCCAAAGAAGTTCGCGACTTCTAATGGACTGTCTAGAGCTGCAGGCCAGGCGTTCTCTTTGATGAACGAGGCTGGAGTTAAGTGGGCTGTGAAACTGGGGATGGAGTGTTGAGATAGACGAGAACGATTGCGTTTAACCGGCGGCTAGCAGATTTTCTTGTTGCGAACAACTTCAATGCTAGCAACTCCATTCACTTAGAAGTTATCTAAGAAAATGCAACAAATTTGGTGCTCAAGGTTTTGCGATGAAAAATATGTGATGAAGGTTGTGGGATATTAACATAAGTCTTTTGTGTTTTGTTTGGATGATATTTTAGACTTTTCTCTTTATGTTTGAATCGGTGAAAATCATTCACTTATGTTTTGTTGGATGCATTTGTGGTTTCAATTTTCTATTAGGATCGGTAAAAGTAAACTTTGTGTTTTGTGTATTTTTTGTATGGATGGTGAAACAAAATTACTTAATCTAAGTAGTTCATTATTGTGATTGATTTTGATTAGATTGCTTATACAATAATTAAACAAAATATAACATCATAGGTCTAATTTATTTTGGCTATGCCATAATTATACAAAAGACAAAATATAATTTTGCCATCATTTTTTTATTTTGACAAATATAAACATTATTATTTCATCTTCACATAATTAATAGGGTGTAATATCTTCGACATCGTCGTCATCAGGTTTCGATAAATTACAATGGAATTCGTCATCTTGTTCCGCATCGCCGACTACGTACTCGAGATTTACTGGGTTTACTGTTGGTAGCGAATTCTTAACAACGAGATCTTCAATTGTAGTCAACATTACATGATCATCAGTTTCTTGTTGTAAAAGAGTAGGTTCAGTGTATTCATAATCTCCTGACATATTTTCCCTCGGATTGACTTTAACAACATTGTGCCACATACTCTTCGGTTTCTTGCCCTTGTATGTGTACGGGATATAACAAACTTGACCGGCTGGAGAGGTTGTGTAATTTCAATGTATTTTTCTTTTTGGGTCTTGGGTGTGATTTCAATGTATAAAATCAGAATTTTATAGAAATTAATAATAAAAGTGGCCGAAGAGATTTACAAGCGTACATACCTAGAATAAATGGTTCGTATGTATCGTATCTTTTCTTTGAAAGAACGTCTACAAGGCCACCATTGCTCCTCCAAGTGCCTCTACCGATCACAAGGTCGAACTACTTACACTTAAAAAGTGTGATTCTCAAATTAACCGCCCCACATACTATAGTTCTTGGACATCAGTTAAGATACCATGGAAATCAGCTCGTTCATCTGGATTGCTGTAATTCACCCTGGTAATAAATACACCGTAGTTACATGTAGTTCTTCCCTCGATGTGCTTCTGGGTATGAAACAAATATCCTCTTGTATAATAGATGGCCCAAGTTTTTGGCATCATCAGGGGTCCATGAATTATGTCGAGCACCCACATTGTAAAAGGAAACTCGGCATTCCAGGCTATAACCTGCACAGACAATATGAAATATTTTGAATTAAATCAACGAAATTATCAAATACTCAATAGACATACATATTCTTTGATCCAATCTTCATATTCTTCGACACGTCTGGCGAGGATGTTTCCTCGGAGAGGTCTGAATATTTTGCACTAATAAAATGTTTGAACGAACTAAATAGAACACCAAAAGATATATGAGAAATCTAAGGTGCACTATATTTAATTGTCAGTTAGAGAAATTCCAAATTATACCTCTCAAGTTCCTCGAAAAACAAATATTGCAAAACATATGAATGTGTGCATCGTTAGTCTTTTTCTGAGAGCCAAATTTCTTGTATTTCGCTGTTAGGTTGACCTACATGATTAAATATAGCCGAGACTCTATCAAAATGATATTCGGGGACTTCACCTGGAGTGAATCTTGTTAACCTAACCAAATTATAGTGGAATCAATTTATAATATCTACCAGGTGTATATTGAAATGGCTTAGTGAACATGCAAATATTTATAGCGTTTACCTTGATGTCGTTTGTAAATTCGAGGGAAAATAGTGCTCTATGAATTAGGATACCTTCTCCCGTAGGTATGATTGAACAATTGATCATGTTGCATACCTTGGGTTCTTCGCTTTTCCTTTCAACTTTTTGAAAAAACCTTTCAAATGGATACATCCATCTGTATTGCATGGGACCTCCTAATTCAGCTTCATATGGAAGATGTATAGGTAGGTGCTCCATCACGTCGTAAAAAGATGGTGGAAAGATCTTTTCCAAATTGCATATGATTAAAACTATGTTTTGTTTCAAAATTTGGAGGCGACTTTTTTGCAACGCTCTCGAGCATAAGTCATGGAAAAATGTTCCAACCCCTACAATTTATTAATTAAAACTGCAAATGGTTAATAAAAATCATTATAATCATATTTACATGATTTATTTTTCTTCAAATTTCTATAAAAAAATTAGTATCTGATATTGCAGTGTAGACGTTCCGGTTTATGAGATCAGTTAATATAAATGGAAGTAGCCGCTCCATAAAAACATGGCAGTCATGACTCTACATCCCAAAAAACTTTTCTTTGTCTAGATTAGCACAACTAGCTAAGTTCGAAGCATAACCATTAGGGAATTTCACCGAATTTTTCACACATTCCAATAAGCTTATTCTAGCGTCGTCTGTCAAGGAGTAGTCAGGAAAATGAGCTCTACCATCACGATCAATATGTAAGTGTGGACGATGACATAATAGTTTTATATCCCATCTTGACGAGATCATGTCTTTTGATTTACCTGGCAACCGCATAAGAGTATTCATTATGATGTCAAGAAAATACTTCTCTATATGCATGAGATCGATATTATGTCGAAAAGTGAGGTCCCTCCAGTACGGAAATTCCAAAAATATGATTTCTTTGTACCAGTTATGATATGTCCCAAAGCCTTTCTTCTTCTTATCGTGACCATTTCCACCAACATCCTTTGTTTTCGGTGGCTTTACACGTTTCATCCGGTATGAGCAAATTTGCTCACTTGTCAAAGAATCCGGTGGAAGTTCATTCCTTACGTATTTTTCCTTCAAAAATTCTTTTTTATTCTTCCTTAGAGGATGATCATGAAGAATAAATCTTTGGTGACAATCGAACCAGCACGACTTTCTTCTGTGCTTAGCTACTGTGATTTTCCGAATAAAATTCAGTCGGCAATCAGTAGTCAAATTGCTACTGATTAATGACTAAAGTGATTAGTCGTAAAATACCGACTGATTGTCGGCTGTTTCGAAATAGTCACTAATCATCCGGTAATTAGTAGCTAATCAGTCGGTAGATTTACTGGTTTTGCTGTAGTGAAAGGAGTGTTCCTTGTGACTGACTAGAGACAAGAGTTGAAGGTGAGAATCTAGTCCCTTGAGACGAAGCATGAACCTGAGAATAAGAAAGACATATAAGGGCTGCAACAAGAAAGATAAGATATTGTGCAACAGTTTATAAGAAAGCATAATATCCACTATGAACCAACACAAAACACAGTGAGACCATAGAATATAGCCAAGCAAGAAGAGGTTTCAAATACTAAAAATCAAGGAACTCAAATTTAATGATCAAAGAGTAGTAAAAATAAAGTATAGTATGAATGAATGAAAACGAGATTCAAAGTGATACCCATGAAGGAAAAGTTGAAGCAAGATTCAAAGAAGAAAAGAGTTGAATGAGGAAAGAGAACAAGACCTGTTCACTATGACCTTGAGGAGATAACGAGACAAGATGACCAGCACAAATATGCCACAACTCAGAACTAAAAACTCTTTCCTCTCATGCTACTTTTTTCCAAATACACTAGTTATATTCAAAACCAAGAAACAAGTAATAATAGATCACATAAAGAAAATTGAGAGGATACCTTCATGAGGTTTGAGGATCTCGTTGCAGACTCTTCTTCTTCGTCCCTCACATATGCCTTTTCTAGAAGATTTGTGCTTATGAGGTCTCCACATCTGAAATCTTGTACAAGTGCTGCATCATTTTGGAGATTCGTTGATTTTTCTTAGGAAGTTGTATTTCATAGTTTGAAATCTCTACGAGTTCTATATTTGGTGTCTCCAACATACCACTGCTTCTCACTAGAAGAAAACTGAGTATTAATAGCAGATGAAGATAGCGTTTTGGTTAAATATGCTATCTTTAACTGAGCTGCTTATTTTAGATAGCGTTTGTCAAAAAAAATGCAATAGAAAACATTGGCAGATAAAGGCGGGTCTTAACTCGTTTTCGCGCATGTGTTTAGATAGCATTAAAAATCTAAAAAAACTATCGTATGATTTAGCGGGATTTTGTTTTTTTTCCCCGCCGTTGTGAAAAAAATACTAAGTACCAAAATATAAAAGACAAAAAAAAAAATCAGTACCTCATTTTTTTCTTCTCTCTTGAAACCCATAATTTTCTCTCTCAGAAACAGCGATCTTTGCATGTGTTCTTGAGCTAAGATCTCAATTACCCAATTGAATCCTCACTCTCATTCTCTAATTATCACAATCTCCGGTAATCCCAAACCCTAATCCGACCAAAATCTGAAATCCCCACTTGGATCCTCAGCTTCTGTTGCGATTTACAACTTCAACATTTGCACATGTATGTGAAATTGGTTAGGTTTTAGTTTGAATTTGTGTTTTTGAGCCACTGTTACTCTAATTGCAATCGATTATTAAGCGATGTATGGGTTTAATTAATCGATGTTGCAGAGAGCTTCGTTTTTATTTCGAGTAATCGATGCTTTTTTTATTTTACAAAGAGCTTTAAAGGAGAAAACTAATTTAGCAGGTAAGTCGTTTGATTCTCTCATTGCTTTTCCTTTACTCTGTGTTGAATGGTATGGTCTTTGAGTGTTTGTTTTACATTTTTCTCTACCTGATCTATTTGCTTGTTATTATCTTTTATATGTATAATTGGTCGTGGAGATTTGGTGTTGTTTAAACATGGACAAGTGTTGGGTTTGGTATCCAAGGTATGGTTTTTTTTGATATCTCCATTACTTTGACGAGTAAAAGTTTGTTTTCTGTGAGTAAAACTGAAGTTCATAATGTTTTATGCATCTCAGGGCTAGTATAGAGTATCAGAACGGGGTATCTACTTTTGTTAAAGCATCATCAGGGAGATTGGGTAATCCTACTGAGATGCTATGCTCCTGCATTGATTGCCGCAATTTATGCCATCAACCTGTGAATACAGTGGAGGATCACTTAGTGATTAGGGGTATGGATCAAAGATATAAGAGGAATTCGTGTTGGAGTTTACATGGTGATGTAAAGACTGATAAGCAAGTGATGGTCCGAGCTATGACTATGAAGCTTATGATTTGATAAGAACAGCTTTCTTTGATGGTGAAGACAATTCAGAGCCACATAAGGAAGATCAAGTCGATGGGGTTGATTGCAATGAAGAAGTAGTGTTTAAGAAGAAGCTACAAGATGTTGAAACTCCATTATACTCCAGTTGTCCCAACTACACTAAGGTTTCTGCTATTATGGGACTTTACCGCATTAAAGTGAAGAGCGGGATGTCAGAAAACTATTTCGATCAGCTGCTGACCTTAGTTCATGACATGCTTCCCATAGACAATGTGCTTCCTAGCTCCACATATGAGATGAAGAGATTCTTGAAGATGTTTGGTTTTGGTTACGACATGATTCACGCCTGCAAGAACGACTGCATCTTATATCGGGAGCAATACAAAGATTTACAAAGCTGCCCAAGATGTAATGTTTCTCGATGGGAAATGGATAAACATAGTGGTGTTAGAAAAGAAGGAGATTCCAGCAAAGGTATTACGGTATTTTCCAATCAAAGAAAGATTCAGGCGCATGTTTAGATTGAAAAAGATAACGGAAGAGGTGCGTTGGCATATCAATGGTGCTAGTTCAGATGGTACAATGCGTCATCCAGTGGATTCAATAACTTGGGCCAATGTTAATGATAAATGGCCTGAGTTTGCAGCTGAACCAAGAAACCTCCGGCTAGGTCTTTCCACAGATGGCATGAACCCTTTCTCAATTTAGAATTCAAAATACAACACATGGCCGGTTTTATTGGTAAATTATAACATGCATCCAACCAAGTGTATGAAGGTAGAGAATATTATTTTGACACTATTGATTCTTGGTCCAATTGCACCAAGCAACAACATCGATATCTATCTTGCACCGTTGGTAGATGATCTACAAGATCTATGGAATGAAGGTATTGTGGTGTTTGACTCCTTCAATAAGGAAAAAATTACACTTAAAGCAATGCTGATGTGGAGTATTACTGATTATCCAGGATTAGGTACATTGGCCGGGTATAAAGTGAAAGGCAAACAAGCATGTACCGTATGTGGAAAACATACACCTTTCAAATGGTTGAAATTTAGTCGGAAGCATGTCTACTTGGGTAACAGAAAGAGACTAAGACCTGACATCCGTATAGAAGAAGAAAGAAATAGTTTGAAAACACGGTTGAAGAAGGGATAGCACATAGAATTCAAAGTGGCACATAAATATTTGAGGCTCTCAAAGATTTCAGAAATGATTTTGGTAAGCCTTTACCGAAACAAAGCAGGAGAAAAAGAAAAACTTTGTGAAACTTTGTGTGATGATGAGGATATTTCAGAAGATGAATATGAAGAAGATAGTGATAATTGGAGATGGAAGAAAATGTCCATTCTCTTTGATTTGCCTTACTGGAAGGTAAACATTTTCCCTCTAACTTTAACTTAAGTACCTTTATTTTGTTTTATTTTGTCATTTCACTCATATCTCAGCCTTCATACTTGTTTGTGGTGTTAGGATATGCCGGTTCGGCACAACCTTGATGCTATGCACGTAAAGAAGATGGTGACTCAGAGAAGCATTTTGATGCTGATGAAACTATTGTAAAGAAGAGGAAAACAAGAGGGCCAACGAAGATGCGTGGAGTTGCTAAACATATTGATGAAAATGTTAACGTTGAATTCACATCGCTAGGTGTGCCGGTGGGTAAAGGTTTTGTGACACTTTCCTCTTTTCTTGGTCCTTTGGTGAGGGAATATGTACCAGTAGTGCTTGATGATTGGAGACATGTGGATGAGCCAACAAGACAAAGAATGTGGGATGAAATTCAGGTATTCTCTGTTAAGTTCAACATTTCTTGTAAGTGTGATGTTGATACTTATACAAATGTATCTATCTATGCTATATATACAGGCGAGGTTCAACATTGATGATGAATAGAAAAAAGATGATGTTTTCAAGCACATGGGTACCCTGTGGTGTGCTTCTAAATCCAGGCTTCTAACTAAAGTTAAAAAAGCAAGTAGGGCAGAGATACCAGCGATGAAACCTAGCAACATCCAGTCTCAGACAGGTTGGAGAAATTGGGAAAAAAATAAAAAATAAGATGACTGAAGAGGCTCAGGTTCCCTTTACTTTTGAATGGTTATTGGCATTATTATTTTAGAGTTTGAGAACCAATTATTTCTAGTTTGCCTTTGTAGAATCAAAGTGAACAATTTAGAAAGCTGAGGAAAGCACAAATTCCACACACCACCAGCCGGAAATGAATGACTCGCTTAGCGCATGAAATGGTATGGCTATTAAGAGATTTTATTATGTAGTTATGTGGTTTATTATATAGTTAAACTGCCTATGTCTCTTGTAGAAGAAGAAGAGTCCCGATCCTTCAAAGGTGACTAGGAGTCAAATTTGGGTAGCATGACACACTCATGCAGATGGGACACCTGTGAGACCTGAATATGCCGATACTATTGTAAGTAATGAAGGAACAATTTAAGAAATGTTCCCTATGCATATTATGAACAATGTACTAATTTTGTCTTACTTTTTGTCTCAGGAAAAAAATAAAATGTCTAGATACTGAGATGGGATCAAGTAATAGTTCTAGTGTTAGGGATGATGCGGTGAGTCAAGTGCTTGGAAAAGATAGGCATAGACGAATTAGAGGGATGGGCAGAGGTGTGACTGCAACAAAGATAGCCATAATGCAATGTAGAGATGCACATGTGCAGATTCTTGAAGCTAAACGGGCTGAATTGATCAACAAGATTGAGGATCTACAGATTCAAGTTCGTGGCTTAGCTAAAGGGAACCAGGTTAGTAATTTCCAAATAATGGAATCATTATGCGACCTTATAAGTGTTTTGCATTCACTTATCTTCTTATGAATGCAGCATGAAGAAGTCTCTATGTCTTAGAATTCTAGTAATGGTAGCAAAGTAGTTACTAAGTGTAAACTACTAGATTGGTATTCCGTAGATGATGTTGTAGTAGGGGAAGGAGAGTTCTGCTCGATTGATGCAATGTATAAGATTGGAGGTTTTCCTATCGGCCCCGGAGCAGCGGCTGTTCTTGTAACATCGGTGTGCAGAGAAGATGCATTTGTATGGAGGCCAACATCAGAGGTCTCAAGGCTTGGACAAACTCTGGGTATGAAAATTCCTTGGCTAGCTGAGAAAATAATGTTGGACAATGATACGAACTCTCCAACCCCAACTCACACTGCTAGTTCATCGGTAATGTTTGCTATTTTTCATTCTAAGTAATGTTTTTTTTTCAATGGTGTGCATCCAGTTGTCTAATATATATAAATTGCATGACTTAGGATTCAAGTGATAAAGTCATCCTCCACGATTGGAATAAGGATGATGTCGTAGTTGCTGAGGGTACTCTGATCTCCACAGATCCAGAAGGAATGGCCAACAATATACCTATCGGACCCAATGCCGCAATAGTTAAAGTTGATAAGGTGGTTGTAGAGGACATTCATATGTGGAGACCTATCAATGATAAGAAATACTTGATGGGCAATGCTCTTAACGAGTACGTAGCAAGGCCTAATTCGAAGTTAGGAATGAGTACTCATCAAAACAGAGCATCACCAAAAGCATCATCCCCTAGGGTAATAATCTGAATTTGTTTGCTATGTTTCACTAGTTCTGATTTGGTCTGTTGAATTTCATTTGTTGGAATATAAGTTAAATTGTTTGATATATGTATCTTGCAGAGTGTAAGTTGTAGCTTGAAAAACAGCAAATCGAGTGGACAGAATAAATGTATGCTGCTAGATGTAAATAACTCTGGTGAAATCTTTGCAGAAGGTAAATTCTTATCGAACAATCCGGAAGATAGAGTTCATTTCGTTCCATTGGGTCCAAATGCAAGCAATATATTGGTGGAAGTTGTTAAGATTGCGAATGCAGAGGTGTGGAAGTCAAACTTAGAGATGAAATTCGTTTCTGATGCAATGGGATCAACAGTGGCATGGCCTAAGGATAAAATTGTTTTTTTGTGATTTTGTTGCTATATAGAATCAGTTCTAATTGTGTTCAGACTAATATTTTTAGTGGTGTTTGTGTTATGTCAATGTGCTAGTACTCTATTTTCAGTTATGCTTGTGTTAAGACCAAAACTCATATTTATAGTATCTTCAGTTGTGTTAAGACTCACTGTTTTTGCCAAAACACTTAAAACAAATACGATGAAATAAAACAAAGGAAAAATATAGTAAAAAAATCGAGTGGGCCTTATATATATAAAACTAAACCCAAGCTGCCCCTTTACTTTTAATTATTTGATGTCGCTCCCTTAGTATCGGAAACTAGTGGATTAGGTTTTATATTCGTCGCTGTCTCTACCACGGCCATATCGAAGGCACTCGAGATCTTCGTATTCGTCTATCAGTCTGTCTCTGGTGAGTGCCTAACTCTTTTAATCTATGTCTCTCTTTATCACTCTTTGTATCTCATACTCTTTCATCGACCTATGTGTAATTAGGGTTTCAGAAGCCGTTTCGTTTCCCTATCTTTTTTTTTCTGTGTCCTGTATGAAGAGATTTTCAGAAGCCGTTTTGTTTTTCCGACCTAATTGTAATTAGGATTTTCTGACATTGTTTTGTATAAATTTGTGTTATGGAGCTGATTTGTTTTCCACTACAGAAGCAGCGACGAAAAAGAGGTACAATCTCGACTTGTTTTTTATACACTTTTCTCATACAATTTCCATCAATTATCGTCTTGACTGGAATTGTTCATCCTTCTTTTCTTAGACAACCTTGGAGATTTCCGAACGACTAGAGGTGTCAGAAAATCTCTTTTGTCAAGGTTAGATATTTCTATTACTCTCTCCTTCAACTTCTGTGTTGATGAGTCTATTTATATGCACCAGCTTATGCAGTTTAGTGTTTGCAGGTTCCGAACTTTAGATTTCTACATCGATTCAAGATTTCATATTGAGGTAATATCAAGTAATTCACTTCTTTGATATGGTTTCAGATTTATTAATTTCATTTTTCCTTCTGATTCAGAAATGCAACCAATTGTGTTCGGACTCTCTGCACATGGAATCATACCACCACCACTCAAGCAAAAACTAGAAGCACATCATGATGAAGCAAGGAGACGACTCATATGCTGATTCCCGACTAATGTAATGATACCACAGCTTAACCAACAGCCGCAAGAAGAAGAAGATGATGATGTCGTGGAGATTACACGAGTAGAGTACCGGAGAGCTATGGGATACTTGATCCGCATTGAGGTAGACGATGAAGACATTGACCCAATATACCGCAGAGCCATTAAAAGAATGAAAATGGAAGAAAGCAACTCAGCTCAAATGAGATGTCCCAAGCAAGAACAAGGAGAGTCATCAAGAAACAAGCCTTGTCGTAGAGACTAAGGAGCATAAGGTGAAGTTATTTGAGGATTTGCTTATGAACTACATTTTTAACTTTTGTAATTAGAAATTTCAATATGAGTTTGGTATTTTGTATGAAGATGGATTGGTAATTTAAACTAAATTAATGTAATTTGTATTACTAATAATTTCATAATTTTAATTATTATTATAAATTATTATATTCTAAAAAATTTGGGTAAAATCAATAATCAAATTATGTCGACCAGAATTGATAACATGTATCGAATGCTATATATAATATTAAGATGACATTTAATTAATGCTATTATTGAGATTTTCATAATACGAAAAAAAACAATTATAAAGTTTTTCATAATACCAATCAAACGCTATTAAAAACTAATCTATTGCAACAATTAAAACGCTATTTTAAAAATAGATAACATAGCATTTCATAAAACCGCTATCTTAAGGTCCAGACTTTTTATCGCGGTTCGATGACATAGCGTTTAACTATTCGCTATCGTATCATACGATAGCGTTTTTCCGATGCTATTAATACACATTTTTCTTGTAGTGTCTATTAATGGTATTGAACTTTTCTCTTGTTGTCTACTCATGTCCATTGTAACTGAACCTGAGCAACCAAAGAAAAATGGCTTCAGGAAAACTCATGATCACCTAAAACCAAAGCAAACACTATTTTTAAACTCATGATTCATATATTTGATTGACAATGCAGTTACCTTACAATATGTCGTCTTTGAATGTGAACCAATCTGAATTTTTAAACAAACAGCTGCAACAAGTAATGAAAATCGATCAAGTCCACTTTGACAGATAAAGAGTTAATATGATACAAGCAACACTAAAAAAGCTCACCTTCCTTGGTCATCTCCAAGTCTCAAGGATGAAACTACTACTTTAGAAGATTCATCGTCAAGGTAAGAATCCTGCATATGATACAAACATGCACATTCAACCATCAACAAATTATCTTGAATTGTGAAAATTCTTTCAGGCTTTACATCTTATCATTATAATGTATTATCGTCGTATTTGAGAAAGCCGAAATGAAAAGTTTCTTTGATATATAAGGAAGAGGGAAGAAGAGTGCGAGACTTACACCGTCGTCTCTACCCACAACAATGTTCTCCTAAATTGAACCACAAATGAAAAAAAGAGATTAAACTAGTGTCAAAGCATATTGTTTTACAAGTGCAAGAAAATTCAAAATACCTCTTCGTTATTGTCGTTTCCATAGAATCTGTAGTTAAATGCTTGGCTCAAATTATTAGCCAGATCTGCAACATCGTAAGCCCTTTTTTTCATTTATCTGAAAACCATAATGTAAAATCAAATTCCATAAATCTAAAATTTTAACTAAAGGAAGCCCAAATCAAGACTGAAACAGTGAAGATTAAAGTTCATGAGACTTATATTCTGGACTCATCTAATTCTCTAAATTTCAACAGAGCTCCATCTCCACACAGCGAACCTCCGAAAGCTTCGCCTTCGCAGCCAAAGAAATATCAACCAGCGAAGACAAAGAAACTATCAAGAGATATCGACAAGTAAGAGGAGAGGAACTCACCTTAGGGTATAGATGGCCGATTCAGATTTGAGTGGCGGCGATGGAGATATAAATGGCGGCGGAGACTATTAGATTTCAGAGCTCTTGGCTCGCTTCTTCAGCTCTAAAATAGGGTTTTGGGTTATCCGAGAGAAGCGTCGGAGGATGGAGGATTGAGACGGAAAGAGTGAGAGGCTGAAATTAGAATGGGAGGAGGAGTAAGACGATGAAGGATCAGAAGAGAAACGAGGTAGGAAGAGAGGAGGAAGAGAGAATGCCATAAATTGTGTTTTTTTCTTACAATGAATATGTTTCATCAAAGAGAAAACATTGATATAAATATTTTTCATGACTTATTGAAACTGATGCAATAACTAGAATCACTTATAATAATTGTTGATGGTGGATTAGCACCCCTTATCAATAGCTTGGCAATAGTTGAGATTTAACCCCTATCGATCTTACCCTAATTATAAATTAGGTTATAAGTCCCTTTAATAAGATAAGAACCGTCGGCCCCGATGACCGAGGGATACCTCGACAATGAATGGTCGGATTGTAGTGTCCGACGTGGGGGTATAAACTACTTCGTCTAAGGCTGAAGTCTAAGCTCGGATAGAGTAAGATCAAATCTTATCACAAATTCTCTGATTCCAGAAAAATGGAATATTTCCATTTTTCTGAGATTAGCCCATGGGTTTAGATAACCAATTACTAAGATATATAAATACATACCCCCCTTCATTTAATTCATTCATTCAGAATTGGAGAGAAAAATTACTAGTAAACTTAGGCTTAATACTTCTCTTTGATAAAAGTTAACTCGGCATTCCGAGTTATCATTCTTGTAATCGATAATAATCAATAAAAGCTTATTTTCCTAGGTTTCCCTTTTGTCTTTTTACTTAACTTACTCCAAAAACGAACCCCTCTAATTATAAATATTTAGAAATTGAACCCAGTCTCACATTTGGCGCGCCAGGTAGGGGGGTTACCGTTTGAAGTAAAGGTAGAAAGGAGCCTCGGGAAACCAAGATGGTGGATACCCAGCAACCACTTTCGGAGAAACATAGAGATGGAGAGATCGCTGAAGTAAGTGATGGAGAAGAGGACACAAGAGTTCAGAACAATCTTCGTAGGACCAGAGAGTCAGCAAGAGCTTTGTTCGAAAATCATGATCCCATAATTTGTGAGTTGAACTACCCACAAACAACATCCAACCAACTCGGCGGGCAAGGATTCGTGACCCCGGTCAATCAAACAATCGAGGTGAAAGTACAAGAAACTCAGAATTCTTAGGAATGACCAAGGACATCGACAACACCTAAACCTGTCCCTCGATCAGATGAACAACCTCCAATAACGCCATCTTCGAACAACATGCAGGAACAGTTGGCAGCCAATCAAACTCCTAATGAGGTGGGGATAGCAACTCCCGAAACGGGAAACAAGAGAGCGTTTGTACGAACACATCAGCAACGCGAGGATTGGTTGACAGAGCAATTTAATCATCAACATTAAGTTAATTAAAGCTTAATAGATCAAATCGCTAGTTTATCAGAAGAACTTCAAGCCTCAAGAGCTCAAAAATTATAATCGATCTCCTGGAGCAATCCAAGTCTGACCTTTAAGAACTGCTTCCCAACGAGTAACGTTCGAAGATGATCGAAGCGGAACTAGAGAACTTACGACACCAACTTCGGCTGTGTGCCGAGGTTCAAGGTCCGGAGATAATGAAGTGCGGGCCTTAAGTACTGACCAATCGATTGTGATCTTAAAAAGAGAATTAGAAGAGATGTGTTCGTTGGTTCATAAAGTGACAAGTATAGCTTCAGAAGTCGATCAGTTATTGGTAGAAACACAAAGAAGTCTGTTCACACATAATATTACGCGTGCACGGGTACCGCTCAATGAAAAATTAAGACTCCCAACTTACGATGGGACAGGGGATCCAGCGGTTTACATCAGATCATTCTTGGTAAAAGTCAGAAGCGCCGAGTTCCAGAGAGGAGAGGAAGACGAAGGAAGATGCCAGCTTTTCCTCGAGAGTTTAAGGGGGGATGCTCAAGCATGGTTCATCGGTTTACCTCCTGACTCAATCAGTTGTTTTGCCGAACTTCGGTAAGCTTTCTTTAAACAATACATGCTACACTTCGAGAACATGACTGTAGCGCCCCCGAACCATCCTCCCCGCTGACCGACCTGCTCGACCTGCCCGACCGCCTCGCCAATCAAACAAGAACACTTAGCGATCGAACATCTCGGTCGAGGACCTACTCGAGTCACTACAATATATGACGATATCTAGTTCCACGTCAGCTAGAGCAATAATCACGAAGACTATCACCCTCCCGAGGCTTCCCCAGACTATCGCCCCCTCATATCTCCCGAAGGAGAACAAGGTTGTGCCGGTTCGACAGAACCTTGTACCAGTGGAGTCCGCCAACCGAAAATAAGAACACGCAGTGGAAAAACATGCAACAAAGAAAACAATGAAAACGGTTAGTGGAGCTCCAATAAAAATGATTTAAAAGTCGAGTCAAAGCGGGATTTTAACAAACCATTTTCACACACAAATGCAAGCAATCAAACAATCAAGGTATCCGGTAGAAAAGCCTCCTAGACTCCTATGATCTTCTTTAACCTAAAAGAGTGGAAAGGGAGAGGGGTGAGTAACACCGACACGTTACTCAGCGAGTGGGATCCACCTAAGGGATCAATTCTAAGACCGAAAATCAACAAAAAATAGCCGAAGCAACAAACAATAAAATCAAGCAAGAACAGATATCCGCTATTTCCCCTGAAGTAACGAATATTGAACACAACAGACATCACATCAACCCAGCGGAATGACATCATCCCAGATGTCAAACCCAACTACACTACCGCGGAATAGGAGCACTGTCCTCCATACGATGGGACGTACATCAGACAGTCTCCTATACAATCCTAGAAAGAAAAACATCACTCTTCGTCTACTTGGGCCCTGGTGATATCGTAGTCCCCGAGATAGTCCATCGACAATCCCCCAATCACCATGTTCTCAGCAGAAGCATGGTACACGGGCTCCTCAACAGGACGCCACACCCACGGCCCGATGATCAGTCGGTACTGTTCTCCGGGGACATTCCGATTCCGTAAATATGGAGGTTTACGGTCACGAAGATCAACTCTCAGATGGGGATTACAGATACACCTCCTACTAGTGATAGTGTCTCTCACCCGCGGGCCCGAAAACACTACACTAGAAACATCCAACCTTGCGGAAACTCTAGGGAATCACTCATCTCACTCTAACGCGGAATAAATTACAACCTAATCTATTCTAGAACATACCTCCATTATTTCCCTAGCTACCCATAAACATCAACATAAATCCGCAAGGTGGTCAAGAGTCTACGCAGTGACGGATCATCACCCTGCGCAACTCTGCAACATCGTTCTCAGCAGACACGATGCCACTTCGATGTGATCACGGCCAGCTCCGGATCAGAGGATAATCTACAAGAAGAACAAGTGGAGGAGCAGCTAACTACTTTGGAGGATCAGCAGCATCAAGACCAAGAAGCTTTGCAAGTGCCATCCGGACCTATGACTAGAGCAAAGGCTAAACAGTTCCAACAAGCTGTCTACATTCTCCTACTTGAGCTCAGAGGCACTCTTAAGTGTGCTAATCCAACCACACTGGTTGTGATCCAAGCATCTTAAGAGATTATCAAAGGAGGTGTGGCACTTGGTACTCTTTTTCCCTTCGACTTGGTTTTGTCCCAACTTGGGTTTTCCAATCAAGGTTTTTAATGAGACTTAGCTGCCACACTCTACATCTATTCCTTTGATAATACATAGCCATCCAAGCGACTTGACAATCGACAAAGTTGGCGCCTATCCTTATCTTTCAAACTTAGTCTTATTTTCATTTAAGTTGGTCTTTGGTCTTTGTTTTACTTAAGTGTGTGATTAATTCTTCTTGTGTTCCCCAAGAGTCATTATGTATCTTCTCTTCCCTATATGTACGAACCTATGTATTCTTTTCAGAATTATCAAACAAATTTCTATCAAAAACTTTCTAAGTCTTGTTTGATCATTGTGTGGAGTGATTCTGCATTTCTTGTCTTGTGGAGTTGGAGTGATTCCTTTCACAAACAAGCTAGATAGTCTGAGAGTCAGCCATAGCTCTTAGAAGTATCATCCAATCCATCTCAGTGTTCTAATCCATCTCAGTATTCTAATCCATCCATTCAAAGTCCATTCCGCACTACAATCATCCAATCCGATCCATCCGAGAAGAACCCATCCAAAGCCAGCGGCCGTCCAAGCCCCTTATCTCCTTCCCTTTGGCCGGTCCTTCTCTGATCTTTTGACTCAGACACAAAGAGATTCAAGGGAGAGAAGATCCACCCTAGGTCGGATCATATCACACTTGGAGCCTATCATTCTCACGGCGAGACCTGATAGCTCCCATACACGAGTTGAGCTACTAAGGGTCTATTGCGCTCATCCTGAGGAACATCAGACACACTCTGGAGCCCATCATTCGCCCATCATTCGCCCAGCGCGACAAAATGGTTAATTCCTCCATCTTCTCGGCTCGATTGCGGCTTCACTAGTTTCAGATCTTCCGGAAATTTTGGCAGAGCTTCCGCTGTACCCATCAAACACTCCTCGGAATTTTGGCAGAATTCCGGCTGTTTCGGAGGTTTCGGACTCGGAACTCGGGTAGAGTTCCGGCTATACTCGTCAATTACTCCTCGGAATTTCGCCAGATTAACGGCGTCAACGAAGAGGTAGTGGTGACGGTCACGGCATAACAACAAGTTACCGCGACGGTCAAAAAAGTAAGATGATGAAAATGGCTTGGCGACAACACGACGGAGCTCCTGAAAAGTCGCCGGAAACTTGCCGGAAAATGGCCGGCGGCGACGGCGGCTCGCCGGAAAATGTCACCGGCGGTAGCGGTGGTGGCCGGCCGGAGGTGGCTCGCCGGCGGTGGTAGCTCCGCCCTCCTCCTTCCTCCTCCTTCTCTCTTCTTCTCTCCTCCGCTTCTTCTCTCTTCTTCTTTCTTTCTTCTTTCTTTCTTCTTCTCTTTGATTTGGTGTAGATAAAATGAAGAACCCAACCCTCCTTTATATAGATGGAAGAGTCTTGGTCCCCAAGTCTCGTGGCTTGGTTTTCAAGTTTTTAAATTATTTATTTTTTTAATATAAACGGAATATATATATATTTCAGAAAATATATACATTTTCATTTATTTTATTTCTTCACCACCCATGAGAAAAATAAGGGGTTTGTCCGATTGATTTTGCGATCCAATTTCGCCTCTCGCGCTCGTCGACTTTTGGCTTGCATCTCGGGTTTCGTCATATGAACTCCGTTTCTTCTGAAATTTTTGCCCACAAATCCGTCTTGAATTTACACAATTAACGCCGTTCGCGGCAAGCGGAATTAACGTGTAAATTTATTTTAAAAATTCTAACACTGAAAATAATCCCAAAAATCCTTTTTAATTCATCTCGGATTATTTCAATGCGGAAAATCTTCCGTCTTCACTCCGTCTTCATCTAGGATTTTCTCTGAAGATTCTTGAGCCTTCAAATCACTTCTTCGATACACTTATTGCCTTCTTAACCACCTTCTTGGGAATTTTTTTTTATTTTGGTCAAAAATTCCCGTCTTCGCTTGACTTTGACTTTGGCTTGCTCGGTCAGCTCCTTGATTATACGGGTTGTTACACTGACGCTCCGGACCTTCAGTGGTGTGAATATCATAAAAGACCAGGTCATAAAACCGACGACTGCCGAAACCTGAAAAACCACATAATGGCTATCCGATTTGAGCAAGACCAAGAAAAAGAGAAGCGTAAAGAAATGGAAATTGAGGAAGAGCAACTTCCTCTAGAACATGCGGAAGAAGAAGAGACCCTGCCCCCACCACCACCAACTCAGAGAAAGAGGATCAACAGGATAATGGGAGGACTCGCGAATTGTGAAGATTCTATTCGATCGATTCAACGGAGCATCTTTAGATTATTGGTAGATCAGATTCCACGAAGTACTACTCTACATAAAGATTTGATATTTACTACCGAGGATTTGAAGGGAATCGATACTCCACATAACGATCCACTCGTAATCAAACTTCAGATTGGCGACTACGACGTCCAAAGGATTTTGGTTGACACGGGAAGCTCGGTAGATGTAATATCATTAGACACACTTCAAAAAAAGGAGATCAATGATCAAAAAATTAAAGCTCGGGTAAAGCATTTGACTTCTTTTGGAGGAGATACAGTTTCAACTGTCGGTACTATCAAACTTCCAATATTAGCCGGAGGAGTGACAAAAATCGTAAAGTTCGACGTAGTAGAAAGAGCCACCATTTACAATGCAATCGTCGAGATTCCGAGGTTGTATTCTATGGAAACTGTTCCATCTACTTATCATCAATGTCTGAAATTCCCGACTCCTAAAGGATACTTTACGGTTCAAGGTGATCAGAAGATGGCTCAAAGATGCTTCGTTACAGAAAATAAACTTCGTCGAGAAACCCAGAATCAAGTAAAAACGTCGGATCAATTTCTCATCGTAGGTTCGAATGACAAGAAGAAGCCGACATCTGCCGAAATTTTGGCAGAACTTTTTGAAAGGGAAGAATAATTAGGAAGGTCAATGAAGAAAGGTCGAAAGGGAAGAACTTAGTTTCTCCTTTTAGGCAAAAAAAAAAAAACGTTGATATCTCGGATTTCCGAGATAGTCAACAAATATTCAAACGCCGGAACAACGTGTGGCTTGATCCCCTCCGAGGGTACGTAGGCAGCCTTTCACGAGGTTCAACTACAACATCATAATACATCTCGGTTTTATAGTCAAGAAGTTCATACAACTCAACTATATTTAACCGAGATTTGCACAAATCAATATGTCAGAGCATTGATCATGTTCTCGAAAAAAAATTAGGACAGTTTGTCCTAATAAAATAATAATAAACTTGTCTAAAAGAATCTCAGAGCCCGAAAAAGTAAGGCCGAGAAATTAAAAGGTACGAAATTGCAAAAATTTACTTACACATTCTTTACTGAATTTGTAAAGGTTCGACAATTAGTCTGATAAAGTAAGACTTGTTGTTAAAATTTAAGCAAATAAATAGGGAAAGCGCACCTTATTTGTTTTGCTATTTCTAGATTTCATAGTTTTCAATTTTGAAGTTTCGAACAAACATTCCGAACGTATGAAAACAAAATTTTATCAACAAAGATTTAAAGAAGTCATTACAAGGCAATTACAAAAAAAAACTGGGATCAATTCGGAGGTTTTAATACAAGATTACTAATCTGAATATTAAAATCTTCATCTTGAAACTCCGGAACAGAAACATCATTTGCAAGAGCGATCGAACAGTCGATCACGTTCTCTTTCGGCTTCAGCAATGTCCACTTCCGAGATAGCAAACCCCTTTTCAAGAAGAGAACGAAGGTTTTGAGCAACAGCAGCTTGTCCATATTTTTTAGCCTTGTCGAAAGCATCGAAATACTTGTCAAGAGACCTGCGGATTTTGTCCAAATTCTTTTGGCAAGCATCAAAAATTGCGCGTCGCGCGTCCAAACTCTTCTTTCTGGAAGTGCTCGACACATTTGGAGTCCATAGCTCGACCGATGTCTCTCTCCTCCGAAATAGCAAGGACTTGACGTTTAGTTTCAGCCAGTTCAGTAATCAGTCGAGAATTTTCTTCAAAGAGATCGGAAGTTCTCGATTCTTCTTCCGCAAAATTCGTCTTCAGAGTGCTCAAGCTTTTGTTTTGGTTTTCAACTTCGCTTCGCGCTTCAGCTAGAACTCTCTCGGCATCGAGGGATCTTTGCTCCAAATCTTCATTCTCGGATAACAAAGTACCAATCTTCATATCATAATCGGCAAGTCTCTTCTCGTACCGAATGAATGTTTGACAGATGAAGCCCACATACTGAAATACGGTAAAAAAAAAGAATTCAATATTAAAGAGCATGATAAAAAAAAAAAAAGGATTTCTAGATTGGATGTTACCCTAAATATCAAGCAGGAAATGGCTTCTAGAGTATCTGATTCGTATCAAGTCTCAGGGAGATGGCTGTCATAACCGCTCGCCTTTCGCATAAGTTTGGTGCATTTTTCCTTGTCTTTGCAAAGAATATCAGCACCATCAAATTCAAATTGAAACGCGTGTTGTTCTTCCACGGGCTTTAAGTAGTTCGTGTTCACGGCGTTCTTCTTCTTGGCGGCTTCGACGTTCTTCTTCTTTGCAGCTTCAGCATTCTGGTTTTTTTGCGGCTTATGTATTCTGCTTCTTCCTAGGAAGGAAATTTCTTCCACTGCCAGAAGCTTCTTCGGGGTTGGATCTATTCATTGTATGAAAGGGATCGATTTTTCCCAGTCTTCTCTTCCTAAGAAAATTATTTACAGGGTTAATATTGACTCAGAATGAGGATTAAGAAGTTCGGCAAAAAATAAGAAAAACAGACATGTTCAAGCAATGGCTTTACGGATATGAATAAAATGAATGTCGCCCCACCGAAGTTCTTCTTTTTTTAAGTTTTTCGAATTCTTCGGAGAAGTTTTTAGGAAGAGCTCGGAAGTAGTTTGGTTTGACTGAAAAATAACAAAATATGTGGTTAAAATTCAGATAGAAAGAAAAAGAGGAGACCTAGTTTTCTACCAATTATGGTCTTCCAGTTTCGGAAAATTGAAGCAGAGGGGTTATAAATCGAAGTCTGGTTGATTCGAACGTAAAAATAGCTTCGAAACCACGATTTGGTGGTTGAACGAAGTCCATGATTATCTTCCTTCTAGGTTTGATATCAATCTTGATAGTTCCCCTCAGGTTTTCGGAAGCTATGAAATTCGTTAATTCCTCCAATTTCTAAGAATTCATTCGAACACCGCATCTCGCAGCAAGAACTAGAAGTCCAATAATGGTTTTGATCGAGTTAAGCGTCAGTTGAGACATTGCCATTCCCCGGCGAGCACAGTAACTAACCATTAACTGCGGAATCAGGAACCAAAGATGAGCTTCAGTGAAAAAATTATCGTAAAGACAGACGTAACCCGGTGGCGAAATCCAAGGTCTATGGTCAGGCTTCGGAACTATAATTTCGATCTCATCGGGCTGTTGAGCGCTTTCGTTGATCTTTTCGATCCTAGATTTATAAAAAAAAAGAGTGTCCGACATCCGAAATATTCGGCCAAGAGATTTCACTCTCGGAAACAGAAGCCTCGGAATCGTATCTTTCAGCCATTACTAGAAAAATAGATAATATTTGTTCTAAATTGAGAGATTGAAGATTAACTCGGAGAGCGAAGAAATAATTATGAGAAGATTCATCCAAGAATTGAAGATTATATAAGATTTAAGAGTAATGACAAACGCTTCGTTTTTTGCGTCAGGAGGATTTGATTAGCCGTCGTATCAATTAAAAGGAGGCGTTGTTTCTTTTCATTTATTGCGCCCTTTCTCGAAATGACACGTCA
Source organism: Euclidium syriacum (assembly GCA_900116095.1). NCBI lineage: Eukaryota > Viridiplantae > Streptophyta > Magnoliopsida > Brassicales > Brassicaceae > Euclidium > Euclidium syriacum. Next base: position 1,334,620 of record FPAK01000004.1, read on the forward strand.
TAAGGAAGGCGAAAGGGTTTGCGAGTACCAAGAATTCAGCACGCGTAACAAAGAAATGGTTTGTTTCCTCATCTTTTCCCGCCAAAATTTATCGATGAATTTAATAGAAGTAAGAAGATTCAAGATTTCGAAAGTTTTCCCACCAAATGTTAAGACGCTTTTATAAATGAGGCAAATATCGTTTGCATCAATTATAAGTAATGCAAACATATTTAAAAATGATGTAACAATCCTTTTTTGTAGTGATAGCTCATCTGTTCATCTCCATCTCTATCATCGGCCATCTTCAACATCAAACTTGAAACCTCTTGATTATCAAGTGATTATAAGTTTGGTGGATTCCAAACTCGTATCAATACTTTACACAAATTGATATAATAACTAGAACTAACTGAAATAACCCAACACAACCGAACTTGCCTTAACAAAAGATTACTCAAAATTTAAAAAAACATTTTGGGTATTCGGTTTATTTTGGCAAAATAAAATAAAAAACCAAATAACCATAACTTGAACCAAAACGTATTAAATTCTGGTTATTTTCAGTAAATTTTTCAAAACCTGAAAAACCGAATAAAACAAATCGAACAGACGCGAACAACCAAAGAACCGAAGTCTCATGCCCATTCTTCCTTTTTTTTTTAAAATTTCTAACTTTCAGTTGTATAACTTGTTAAATATGAGTTTCTATTGGGCTTCCACCTCAATACTAGGGTTTTCGGCCTAAACCCCCTGAACTGTTGACCATTTGTGAATATATATATAAACTTTGCCTCAATGTTTAAAAGTACCTAAACTAATCAAAATTTTGAAATAACTACAAACTAGCTAATTAATGTTTAATTTCCAAATTAACAGAATCTGTATAATCTCCTCAAATGGAACGCTGACTCGACTTACATGTGACTTGTACAAACGATGTGTTTTATGTATTGAGTCAGAAACTCACAAGACGATGAAGTATGAAAAAAAAAAAATATTAATTCATTAAACGAAAAGATATTTTTTCTCCATTAATTCTCATTACTCACCACAACAACAACTATGAGATCTCTTAACCTCATCAATTCAATGTTGGTAGAAGATTGATTGTTAAACGCATGCGGAATCATTTTGTAGCCCTCGGTTTTGTTCGAGTAAATCTTTGATAAACTGTAGTGTCTGATGCTTGAGCCAAACTCGACGAAGAAGACAAAGTATGTGATGAGGAAGAAGAAGTGAACTAAACCCTAATTTTAATTTACCCCAAATTTGAATTGAAACGATGTCGTTTTTAATAAATTAATTAAAAGGGATAACTCATACCTCACAAAACGGTGTCGTTTTGTGAGTCTCAAACTCAACTCATAAAACACACAGTTTGGACATACCACATATAAGCCGAGACATCATTTCATTAAAAGGGATTAGACGGATTTTGTTAATTTGGGGATTAAAGATTAATTAGTTCATGTAGTAATTTCAAATTTTTAGTTAATTCAAGTAGTTTTAAACATTGGGGTAAAGTTTAGATATATATTCACATAGGATAAATAGTTCGGAGGTGTTTAGGCCGAAAATTCCCTTAATACCATAATCGTGTTAGTTTCTTTAAACTTTAGATATTAGATCCAATTTTTTTATCCTAACACACACCGTTTAGATGACAAGTATTCCACTTCATCTCGAACTTAATTACAGTTCTTGAATTGGTTCACAATGGCTTCTTGTCTTTTCGACCAAAAAAAAAAAAAAAAATGGCTTCTTGTGTTTCATTTTCTCTCTTCCTTAGTAAGTTGGTGGTAAATATGACTCCTCTTTTCCTTTTTGACGTTGAAAGAAAGTATAGAGGCAATTCTAGTAGAGAAGTGTTTATTGGCGCACACAGCAAGATAATTAAATCAAAATATCAACTTTACAATTCATGCCTGTAACTGGCAATTTTCTTCTCACAAATTAGCTGCAACAAACGGAAATACGCTAAATCATAAAAACAAAGAAAACCTCAAATAACAACAAAATAAGCAAACCACAAACTATATGAACAAACAAGATAAAAATTTACTAGTAAATCAAAGAGCGGTCGTTTCACTACATTATTGAGCAATTGCATTTGGACTCCAGCTTGGGCGGAGGTTTCAAATTATCTTCTTTACTATGAGGTAGTCCAACGTTACGCATCATCACTGCTTCACCTGCATTTTCATCATTCTCTATTTGCACTTCCGTTTTCTCCTCTCGTTCTGTTTGCTTCTGACTCGCTTTTGCAGATTTTGAACTGTGTTTCTTCGCCTTTGTTCCACCAGCCCGTGCATAACCACTCCTGTTTGCGTTCGACTTTCCAAGTACAGTCACTGTTGGATGCAACACTTCTTCTTCCGCTTGCACGTCTTTTGCATTATTATCCATTGCTATTGTTGCAGCCTGGTAAACCAAATCATGAACAATAGAACTGCAGAAAAGTATTGTATCTGTTGCCTCTTCAAGTGTGAGGCTCTTCGGCTCTTTTCCACCGGGGCACTCCACAAGTATGGTTGACTCATCTGCGGAAAACAAGAAACCATGTCTGAACTGCGCTAGGTTGTAAAAAGCATCGGCTTTATCAGATGAGGAAACAAGTAAATACCTAAAATTTGGTTTACAGGAGCCATGGAGTTGGGGTGATCCAAAGAAGCATGTGCCATACTCTTCTCCGAGCAGTCATCCACTGCATTTAGGTCGCACTCCTGCTCTTGAAGCCCATCATGAACCCACGAACCAGGTGTTTCGAGTCCACAGCCCTCGGGTTCTATTTCCAAGGCTGTCGCGGTGGATGAATCGCGATTAGGAGTTTCAGTTCCAACGTTTTCTTGTAGCCTAGAGTGATCATCGCGAGAACAGTCATCAATAACAGGTGATGCGTCTAATCCTGATTCACTTTTCATCACAATAGTAGCTACATCGTCTCCATTTTCACAAAATTCATTGTCAATGGATTCAATGCTTTCACCGAAATCAGTATTCATCAGATTGGTTTCTTTGCATCCCGAATCTTGGAGTTCATGATGAGATTCTTGATGCGTTTCATTGTGGGTTTGGGCAGCACCCATTTCAAAATTGTCCTCTGGCATGACATTTAGAGCCTGGCAAGCATGGCCGGACACGCCAGACAGAGATGACATGCTGCTCAGGGACTTGGACCTATGAGTCTCCATGTCAACGGTACTCCCGCTTTGTTGTCGTACATGGCTTCCCTTTCTTATAGACGAACCGTAATCACAAGATGAAGATGCAGAACCAGTTTCTGTAGAGCTTCTAAAATTAATACTTCTATCCCTTGAATAAGAAAAGCCCTCATATGATCTCGTTAAACCACTGGCGTTATTAGCTTGAATAAAGGGTGACTTCATACTGCTCGATCTCTTTATACGCAATGGAATGTCTCCACCTTCTGAAGAACCAATCTTCACTTCATGATGCTGATCAAAAAGCTGAGTCTGAGTATCTTTTATGCCTATACTCAATAGACCACAGTCAGAGGAAGACTGAAATTCATCCTGGTGTTCCACAACTTGCTGTTCCAAAGTTCTAGAAATTGAGCTCTCATGCAGATGATTTTGTTCTTGCTTGGCGGAATGATCACACTGCTCAGTATTTGGCATCTCCACGATTTCTGCCTCAAGGATAACAACAGACGGCGATTCTAGCACATTTACTGCAGGAACTTTCTCAGCAAATGACTTCTTTTCATTCGAAAATTCCTGAGATTGCTTTGGGGAGTTTTCATCAAGAGCTCTCGTTGTATCCGTTTCCACAAAATCATGTTCCTCCCTGCAATCTGGACAAATATTTATCTCGCTTCTAGTTTCTTTAGTGGCATGACAGTGGGAACCACATCTACCACAAACCTCCATAGTTTCAAGAGCAACCTCTTCTAACAAGTCATTGCCTACATGAAGACTATCATGAGTCGAACTGTTTTCAACTTCAAGAACCTCCTCATTCATGCTAGACGTGCATTCAACAGTATAACCTTGATCCATATCGCAGAGCTGATCACTGAAAGAACTCTCATGACTCTCACGTCTACTTGCTTCATTCAATAAATCTACCATGCCAAAGGAAGCATTTTCTCCATGCTTATCAGAATAAGCCAACTTTTCAATTTCAGATTCAAAAACAGGGATTGGATCACTCCCTTTAGTATCTGGCATGAACCCTGTAACTTGGCCAGGACTTGAATTGCTCCCCACTGTTGCAGGAGAATGTCTTAACATAATGTGATGGTAAGACGAACTACCTTTCCCAGAATAGATGCCTGTGCTAGGAAGGCTAGATGCAAGAGGCCTAAACATACTATGATGGCTTTTAGGATGATCCTGCACAAAAATATAAATCATAAACAAAGTTTCACATCTCTGGATGATCACGACCAGACATTTCTATAGAAGTTAATGTATGCTTTCGGTAATGACAACAGGAGAGGGTTTGGAATCTAAAGAATGAGAACGTAGAGACAAGCTATTTTTTGGAAGATATGACAGACTAGTAACACTATTCCATGATGCGTTCCCAGTGACTGGTGAATGTTAGAAAAGTATGCCACGAGTGTAAACAGTTTGAAGCAGAGGCAAAGTAAAACATGAATTTTTAAAAGGTAATGAAAATTCGTAGAATCGTGAACAAGAAACTAAATGTAACATATGCTGCTTAATATGTACCATTTGACGAAGAGCAGATTCAAACGGCCTTCTCGGTGCTGAACCAGAAGACTGTAATTTTGAAGATCTCGACGTTCTACTGTTTGGAGAAAGGCTACCTCTCTTTGAAACTGCACGTTCTGAGCCACCTACGGGAATAGACTGTAAAGACTGAAAATCATCATCTCCAGATGATGCTACAGAGCCTTTACTATGTGAACTAAACCTGTCACGCTCATAACTGTGAGATGAACAGACACTTCTGGAAGCACTAGGAGAAACAGACTGTCTGCTGCGTGTCGAGGCTGCATCCTTGCCATTTCTGGATGCTGGTGAGGAACCTCTAACATAGGACGCGGGGCGATCACCCAAAGAAGTTCGTAGATTCGGTGGCGCATCCAAGGAGAAACCAGGAATGTTTGACTGCCACACTTTTATTTTGGGTGAAGCGGAATTACCTCGACTAGATCTGACAGGAGAAGTGCCCCTCACAGCTGGTGATGTCATGGTAGTTGACCCAGTGCTCATCCTTCGTGAATTTGGGGTCAAAGATCTTGATACAGGTCCTGAGGGTTTCCCTGGAGTAGGAGAAATCCTCCTAACTGGGGTAGCTGATCGTTGACCAGAAGCTGGACTAGGTGATATGCTTAAGCGTGCTGAAGATGGCCTTCCCCTTGTCTGCTGCACATTGTCAGCTCGAGGTGATGTGCTTAAGCGATTTGGGCTTGCACTGCCCCTACTACGACGTCGGCTCTTCTCCATCTACACACACATATATAGCATATTCAGCATAGTGAATGATGAAATGCAGCAAAATCTGACTTGAGACCAACAGTGTTGTACATAGAATAAAATTCAGTTTAGCATACCGTGGAAGATCTAGATAACGAAATCTGACTCTGAGGTCTCCCTCTTCTCCTAACACTAGCTGCTGGTCGTTCGTCATCCAATGAAGGAAAAAGTGGAGTTTCTGGAGGCGTCAGCAACCTTCCATTGATCATACAGTAAACTTTGTAAGACTACGAGTGAAAAAAACTAGGACAAATAAAGTCAACCAGAAGAGCAAACCAAAAGAAAACGGTAAAAAATGTCTCTGAGGAATATGAAAAGTAAGGTTGACCCAATTTAAATGCAATCTCGATTGAGCTAAAAGATATTTAAATCGATTAGTTGTAACACTGAACCCGCAAGATAATAAGAAAAGATCAAGGTATGAAAGCTACCAATCATAGTCATTCTTATCTCCATCTGCACTCAGAAATCTGCTACTCTCTCCCTGAACAGGAATGGTGAACTCCGAAAAATGCTTCAATTTTGTAGCTGAAGATTAATATCAAAATTAGAAGGTAAGAATTCAGGATCATGGTGAGATACATAACAGAAACAGAAAAAAATGAAATGATTTGAAGCTAGAAAATAAAAGACTCACAAAATGCATCTTCAAGATCATCAGATGACTGAAGCAAGAAACCATCTCTTTCTTTGTCTTGCATCTCACTAAATAACGCAAGATCTTCATCTTTATCTCTGAATAGTATCCCATATTCAATGCTGTGTCCTCGTCTGTGTTTCTTCTCTGAAAGTTCCCTGGCAGGGGAGCATCGCAATGCAGGAGAAGGAGGCATCTCTATTGTCCTAACTACACAAAACTGCACGACCTCAAAAAGCCGCTAGCCCGGTAGACCACAAGTCACTTCTATGGCCAATAGGAGCCTCTTGTGTGATCACATATGAATCCAAACATATATCTTTCAAGCTTAACAGACCTAAAAAGAAGCAATAGTCATTGATTGTCAAAACTAAGGGATAACAGATTAGATATGATCAGCTTCTGAAGAAACCCTAGCTGCAATCATTCAATAACTTGCTCAAACCTTATCAAAAGGCCAAGGGCATGACCCAAAGACCCTAATTTTTCACAATTCAACCACGACCCAGTAACAGAGTAAGATTGTTCTAGTATAGAAACCCTAGCTCCAATCATTCAATAGCTTGCCCAAGTTGCAATTGGAGCTCGCCAAATTCTACCATCTGCAGAAGCTTGGAATTGGAACTAACCAGAAATTAAGCAGAAGCCTCTTGAGAAAAAGAAAGATCTCGGTCTTAAGGATCAAACGCAGGTCCTCAAGGGCCGAAACAAGAGAGCGAGGGAAGCTAACTCCGTACAGATCAAAAGACTAGAGACCCGAGCAAGATCGATCCCGTTCCTGAACGGAAGTTTCTCGCGCACTTTCCTCTCTCTCTTCTCAGTAAACCCGAGTGAAGAAAAATGCTAAATTTCTAAAGCATTTACTTTGCTTCCTAAGAAAGGACCAAATCTGCGATTCCTTGCCCTCTCGTCTTCCTGGGAACTGTCAGATTTGCTTCTTTTGTACCGCAACAAAGCTGGCTGCTTCTATCTCTCCCCCTTTCTCTAATTCTTCAGCTTTCTCTTTCCTCGAGCTTTGGGGCTTTTGTGTTTATGTGATCGTAATTATTTCTGGAAACGGTGACCGAAGCAGAGGCTGGATGCAGACGAAAGAGCTCATTCTGATAACTCTATTTTTGCGACAATTTACCATAGAAGCCCCAAGTCTATTTACTCCATATCCTAAATTGTACATGATCTACAAAACGTCTTAAAGGAACCCAATTGTTTTTTTTTTTCTTTTGTGAGGATTATAACTATCACATTTATTTTAACTTTTATTGATACCATTTTTATGACTACTTTAGTAAACTAATGGTATAAAATTAAAATTCTGTTAAGCATATTTAATATATAGAGTTCGTGTTAAAACCATAAACATCATAGATCATATATTACTAATAAAAACCATGGATTATGTAGCTTTTAATAATGTTTACACCCATTAACTTTTTGCTATCTAATTATAATATAGCTAGATAACCGTTCAATCATATGTATTTGGAGATTCTTATTTTTAATTTTTTAATTTTAAAATTGTGGGATTGTTGCTAATATTTTAAAGTATTGAGTTCTTCTAAATTAATATCGTAATAATTGAGTATTTTTTAAACCGTATTTTTTCGTATGACTTTAAATTTTTTCAAATTATTTATCTATGTCATAAGTAAATAAAAAACAAATTTAGAGTTCAATTAATAAGGTTAAGATTTATGTATCTTAATATATTTAATTTTGTTATTTTGGAAGAAGTATATTTTATAGAGTAGTTAGAATTGATGTTGAAAACATAAAAGCCTAAGATCCAAACAAATACACCTATGACAAAAGGCTAAAAAAAATACTCAACCATTGAGTAATATGTGTAATATGCTGAAACATTATGAATGAATTCATTGAAATGGAAGAAATACTAAATTGAATAGTGATTTGTGGATGCACTTAACCTATTACCTATTAGTGAATATGTTAATTTCCACAAACAAAATTGGTTGAGTTTCTAGTCTTGTTAAACCTTAATGTATTAAATTAAATGTTCATCTTCTAATTTTAATAAAATATAAAAAATTGGAGAAATTTATGTCATCTTTTTTGGGTTTTTGTTTTTGGATGGAGAAAAATATAAATCTTAGAATAAAACGCTTGTCTTTGAAGAAATTCTTAATTAAAAATATTAGATCATCTTTAGTAATCATCCATTGATGAAATAATATCATCATTCCATAGGGTTTTGGGACCTATTCCGGTTTCATATAGCATATAATGCATTTTAGATCTTCTCTTATGATATCTCTTAACATAATGTTCATTAGCAATTTCTATCATTTTCATCCGAAAAAAAAAAGTAAGTAATTTTTGTTGTTAAAAACCTTATTTAATTTTTTTTGAAAGATTGAACCATCATGTTGATGATAAGAGAATGAACCATCATGTTGATGATAAGAGAATGAACCACCATGTTGAACTACCTCCAATGTCTCTTTAGTTCTTAAATACTATTTTAGTGCTAATTTTTGTTCAATGATTAAAAACATATGATCTGTCTGTCTAATATGGATAAGTAAAATATATATATATATATGAATGAATATTAAAATATTGATAATAAGTATTTAGTTGATTTGAACTTAAAAACTGAAAAAGAACATAAGCATTGTACTAGGGTTTTTTAACAAACCATTTCATCGAAATGTCTTAAAGACACACACACACACATAATATGAGCCATTTATACAACTCTTCTTGTCCACATTTTCCTCTAGATGCAAAATTTGTTTTTGTATTCTACAACTTATGAAATCATCAACTTCAATACAATGTTTTGATAGCATCAACTAAAGTCAGGAAATCAAAATCAATGCTCATATTTGAACGCAAGTGTTTAGGAGATATAAGATTGTTTTTATATAAATTTTGTCTTCTTCACCATGGTAGTAGGTAGCATTCCTCGGGAGGAAATTTACTCAAAATGGAGTTTCAGACACCTTATTCTTGCACTTTATCTACAATGTTATAGCATCAAACAAAGTCAGTAAACCAAAAGAAGAAATCAAGTTTCTAATTTATTGAATTGCTAGTTATTAAAACTTTCTTTTGAGGTATTAGGGAGAAAATTATCATGGTGTCTTGCGAAATCTCAACAATGTTTTAGCATAGAACAAAATAAGTAGACCAAAATAATGCTTTCTATTTTTCACATTTGGAATCTAGTTGTTTCAAAGAATTTATTCTAAAAAAAACAGTTGAATCTTTTTAATTATATTAAAAAAGTTATTAAAACTTGCCTTTGTCTTTGAGGTATTATGGAAGAGGGAACATGCTTTAACCACCCTATTGGTCATGTCCACTGATGTATCATGGATTTTACCGGTTTTCTACCATGATATAGTAGGTTTTATGGAGTTTTTGTAGCATGTTTTGAACATTTATGCAGGATTTACTAGCAAAAGACACTTTGGAGCAAAAAGAGCTAAAAAGAAGGTTTTATGGAAGTTTCCACGTGAATTGAGAAAACTTAGAAGATTTGGAGCCAAAATGAAGAAATGTTACTGCGAGCCCCGAGTCGATCGACTGGAAGAGATGCAGTCGACCGACTGTGACGCCGACTTAATTTAGAAGATTTTCTTATCGGGCTTTTCGCGGAACCCTAGACTCTAAGACTCATTCATGACCTATATAAGCACCTCTTAAGCACTAGAAGAGAAGAGGCATCCCACAAGAACTCAGAGCAATACAAGTTTATCTTTGCTTTTTGTTTCCATTGTTTTAGCTTTTAGATACTGTTCTTATCATTGTTCTAGACTCTGAAGAAGGTTAGAGAAGTGTTCTTTCTCATTTGAGCTTCGTGAACCTCTGATCTTTTGTTGTCTAATTCGTTTTATATGCACTTCATTCATAAAAAGATGATTTGTTTTAACAAAACCATGTCTGAGTAGTTTATTCATTAGATCTAGGGTTTTCAAAGGGTTTACAAGGGATCATTCTAAACGGTTTTGATTTGTGGAATAAGCCACGTGATTCTTCACTACAAACAGTGTTTCATATTTAGAGGTGACGTAATTAACCACTTTTAGATTATCAAGGTCGATCTTTCTGCCGGAGACGGAGATAGAGACGCCGAAAAAGTCTGTAGTGAGCAAGGTGCGTTCTAAGTCAAACGAGAGTTTTCTTAGACATCTTGTGAACAGATCTAACTTGTTCGCACTAAAGCTTATTTACTTTCAGCGACAATCCAAAGAGATTTGAGATTTAGGGATTTAAATAAAGGCTATTTTCTAGTACACTATTTAGTATTTTAAAGTGTTTAGAGTTCAAGAAGTCACCAATAACCGTGATCCTGAGTTTTCCCAACTGATTTTCTTTAGATCTAATGTTCTTTTTAAAGTTTGCAACACATTACAAGTCATTAGCATATTAGAATTGTCATAGTTCGGTTACTTTTGCATCTGAATCCAAATTAGCCATAGCTCTATGTGGGATCGATAACCTAAATACTACAACTGTACACTGTGCACTTGCAGTTAATTTTGGGTGAATAACTTCACGCATCATCCACGTCTTCCTCCTTGGCTTTAATGCTCTTGTTTTTCTTCTTAGCCTTAATGCTCTTAATTGAAGAAAACCAAATGTAGAAAAAGATAAAGTGGGATCAAAATTTATTGAGAGATGAAACACAAACATAAGAGAAAGGGAGACAAGACAAGGTTATTGACTCAAATAGACATGTATTGATAAAAAGAAAGGCAAGAATGCTGGCTGTCAGTCTATGTTCTAAACCCTCGACATGAGCCGCGAACTTGTCAAAGCTTTGGCAAGAAAACGGGTAAAATCATGAATAGCATGAAAACATGGCAAATTCAACCGCCTTCTTGCGAGGAACATTTCTTCTTATGTCATATTTTTTTGCATATGGGGTAAAAAATAAGAAACAACAGCTTTGGTGATTATTTCAACATTCTGAGAAAGAGAAGAAAAAAAAAACACCTATCAGTAAGTTGTCCCACCGCCACTCATAATAAATGTGCACGCTTAAAGGTTTAGGCAGAGTTTGTGTATGAGAGGATGATGTTTTACTTGCTCCTCTTTTGTAGAGAGCGTAAAGTGCAAACGAATACTCTCAGACCAAGAGAATTGGTTGAGTATTACCGTAGCTGGAGACATATTATCATATCATATGTCCAATCAAAAAAAACCTTGAAAATGCCAACAATACTTGTTACAAAAGAAAAATAACTCAATATTAGCGGAAAACACCGTCGATTGAGAAATCTAAATCCATAGTTGAATTTAAACCCTAATAAAACATTATAGAATGAGATAAAAAAAAAAAATGGGAGGCAACATATTTAATAACAATTCCGGTTGAAAAGAGCTAGCAAGACTTTAGCAGGGATGTTTTCGAAGTCGCCAACGACAGAGATGGTTAGAGGACCATAGTAGCTTGAATTCATCAACGATGTCTCTATCATGGGACCAACCAGAGAAGCATCAAAACCATCGGGAATTGGACACTTGTCAATATCCAACCATAATGCCGCTTCAGATTTCGCATACTCGGACGGTGCCTTGTTGTTATTCATCGTCCTTTAAACTTAAATAAATATCAAATTTAGATGTTTAACTTATTTAACCGATATACTTATACATATTAACATAATCAAATTTTAATATATAGAGTTCATTTTGAAACCAGGAAAATTATAGATAAGAAATAAATTTACACGTGTACATGTAATGATGTACATATGTATAAGTTAACCGAATCCAACTCTCTAAGGAAAATAATTTTTCGTAAACTGTTTAAAATATTATATTAGGATAAATCGTAAACTAAAATTCCAAAGGTGGTTCTTGACAAAAAAGATATTACTTATCATGAATTTAGGATTCTACAATAAAAGGCTTCTTTCTTTTTTTAGATTGCTAATTTTCCTTTTTTTTTTTTTTTTAAGAAAGACATGGTTACACTAAACAATTCTTGTGTTATCTTACGAATTTCTCTTTAATCTTTTAAGGGATGTACAGTTTTGGAAGTAGAGTTGTAGTAATAATAAGTATAGATTACGAAATCAAAGAAGATACCAAAGCTCCAAAACCATAATTTATCTGCCAAATAAACACAGACAAAAAAAAAATTGTTTAGTTTAATAATTTAGTTTAATAATTAAAATCAATCAAATCAAATAAGTTTTTCAATGAAAAATAAAATAAAAAACTTACCCAAACATATAGATCTATATTGTAGAGTAAAAAATAAACAATCCAAATTTTCATATTGATGTGGCTATCATGTCTTTTTTCTTTTTTCTTGCTTAACTTTGTTTTGTTGTTAGATGGCATATTTCTGTTGATGGTGGGGTTCTACCCCTTATCAATAGTATGGCAATAATTGAGGTTCGGTCCTCGTTGACATTTCCCTGATAGCTTCTCGGGTTATAAGTTCCGTCAATAGGAATATTAACCTTCGGCCCAGATGACCGAGTGATACCTCGGTGAAGAATGATCGGATTTAGTGTCCGAAGCGCGGGTGTAAAAAACATCGTCCTAAGCCGAAGTCTAAAGCTCGGACAGAATAAGATCAAATCTTATCACAGATTCCCTAGTCTTGGAAAATGGAAATATTCTATTTTTCCGAGGTTAGCCCATGGACTTACAAGACCGACTATTAAGGATATATAAATACATACCCCCCATCACTAATAAGATCCATTCAGAATCGGGGAGAAGAATTACTAGAACACCTAGGTTTAATTACTTCTCTTAGATAAAGTTAACTCGACATTCCGAGATTAACACTTTTGTAATCCAAATCATTAATAAAGTTCTTCTTCCGAGGTCTCTTCTTGTTTTCTTTACTTAATACTTTTCCAAAAACGAACCCCTCTAATTAAAAATAATTAGAAGTTGAACCCCGTATCAACATTTGACGCGCCAGGTAGGGGGATAGTCGATTTTGTTAAGTAAAGAAAAATCTCAGTAATGGAAAAATACATCGGTATAATCCTCGATAGTTCGGACTCTAGAGGAACTATAAAGAGGCGCATCCTAGAAATATCAAAAACTCGAACGATAAGTCCAGCCCCGACATATCATTCTTCAGCAGCCTTCACAAATGCAGATCTTGACGGGGTCGTCATTCCCCACAATGACCCCTTAGTAATCCGCATTTTCCTGGCAGAAAATCTCATGGAAAAGGTACTAATAGACACTGGGAGCGCGGTAGCAATGAATCGGATGAACGTAGTATCCAAAGATATGGAGGTAAGGATAAAGTCAATAACCTCGCTCCCAGGAAAAAGAGAAGTAGCAGTAGGAACCGTGGTCTACCCGGTATCGATTAGAGTAGTCACTATGAATACTATTTTTCATGTAGTATCAGAACCACTCGTGTTTGATACTATCATGGGAGTACCTTGGCTAACAATGATGAAGGCAATTCCCTCGAATTATCACCAATGCCTCAAGTTTCCGTCCCCGCACGGTTTCTGTTCAGTCAAAGGAGACCAATGAATAGCCAGAATTTGCTACATGCCTGCGAAGGGTAAGTTGCACGAGAATTTAGCTGATCTCGGAACCAGAAGCTCTGAACATGGCAAATCCGAACTTGTCAGTAGCCGGAGAATTAGATACGAACATATTTGAGAAATATTCATACGAAAAAATATGTATCGACGAGGAGCGTCCAGAACGGTGCGTATCTACTGGAGGAGGTTTGGAGAAAGGAATGAGAACAAGGTTGATCAACTTACTAAAGGAGAACAGAGGAACATTCGTCTGGTCATCCGAGGACATGGTAAGATTTGATCCAACAGTAATATCACATCGGTTGAATGTAGACCCCACCCATAAGCCAATCAAGCAGAAGAAAAGAAAATTAGGATCAGAAAGAGAAGCGGCTGTTAACGAATAAATTGATCGATTACTAGCAAAAGGCTCGATAACCGAGGTTCAATATCCAGAGTGGTTAGCCAATCCTGTAGTGGTAAAAAAGAAAAATGGAAAGTGGAGGATTTGCGTGGATTTCAAAGATCTAAATAAAGCATGCCCGAAGACTGCTTCCCTCTCCCGAGCATATAAAGATTGGTGGAAGCAACGGCGGGGAACGAGTTTCTTTCCTTTATGGATGCATTCTCGAGGTATAATCAGATTATGGTGCATCCAGACGATAGAGAAAAAACCGCCTCTATAACGGATAGAGGAACTTACTGTTACTGCGTAATGCCCTTCAGTTTGGAAAATGCCGGAGCAACATACCAGAGACTGGTTAACCGGATGTTCGCAGAGAAGCTCGGATATACGATGGAAGTTTATATCGACGATATGTTGGTAAAATCTCAGGTGGCATCCGAACATGTCACTCATCTACAAGATTGTTTCGATATCTTGAACCGGTTCGGCATGAAGTTAAATCCGGATAAATGCACATTTGCTGTTACCTCGGGGGAGTTCCTCGGATATTTAGTAACAAAATGAGGAATAGAAGCCAATCCGAGACAAATCAATGCGATAAAGAACCTCCCATCCCCGAAAAATTCAAAAGAGGTACAGAGACTCACCGGCCGAATTGCGGCCTTAAACCGATTCATCTCGCGATCAACGGACAAGTGTCTACCTTTTTACAATCTGCTAAAAGGAAACAAACAATTCGAATGGAACAGCGAATGCGAGGAAGCTCTTCAAGACTTAAAGAGATACTTATCAACTCCTCCGATTTTGAACAAGCCAGAAGATGGAAAAACCCTTTTCCTTTACGTCTTGATATCTGAATCAGGCGTAAGTGGCGTATTAGTTCGGGAAGACCGAGGATAACAAAAACCAGTCTTCTACTTGAGTAAATCGTTGCTTGATGTGGAGACCAGATATCCAGCGTTGGAAAAGTTAGCGTTCGCTGTAGTGATAGCATCTTGGAAGCTCCGATCTTATTTTCAATCACACCCGATAGCCGTAATGTCGAGCCATCCTCTCCGAACAATACTACATAGCCCTGGACAGTCGGGACGATTGGCAAAATGGGCAGTCGAGCTTAGTGAGTATGACATCGAATATCGAAACAAATCCACGATAAAGTCCCAGGTGCTAGCCGATTTTTCTATCCGAGTTACCCCCATAAGTTATGACGATATCCCCTCAGAACGAACGATGGACACTCTTCGTGGATGGTTCATCATCAAAGTTCGGTTCCGGGATTGGAATCTGGTTAAAATCTCCAACAGAAGAAGTTTTGGAGCAGAGTTGCCGTTTGGCCTTCGAAGCATCTAATAATGAGGCATAGTACGAAGCCTTAATCGCGGGATTGCGTCTTGCAAAGCAATTGGGCGCTCAGTATCTCCGAGCTTGCTGCGATTCTCAACTAGTAGCTAACCAGTTCAGTGGCGAGTTTGAAGCAAAGAACGAACGAATCGAGGCCTACGTAAAGCTGGTGAGGCGCTTGGTCGAGCATTTCAAAGAATTTGATGTAAAATGAATTCCACGGAGAGAGAACACGATGGCAGATTCTTTGGCCGCTCTCGCAACAGCGTCGGATCCCCATTTGCAAAGAACGATTCCTGTTAAAACAATCAATTATCCGAGTATCAACAATCACGAACATCATTCTCTGGAAATCGAAGATACGAATGAAGAAGAAGCACAACCAGAAATCCTCGGGGAATACAAAGAAGATTGGAGAACACCTATTGTTCGATATATTAAAACTGGCAAGGTTCCATCGGATAAATGGGCAGCACGTCGGCTCAAAACTGTGGCAGCTCAATATCTAATAATGGACGATGTTTTGTTTAAAAGATCGGCCGGAGGGCTGATGCTTCACTGCATCGGAAAGGAAGAAGCAAACGAAGTAATGATTTCTACCCATTCTGGAGAAGGAGGAAATCATTCGGGAGGAAGGATGCTAGCTGTAAAACTTCGAAGGTTGGGTTACTATTGGTCAACTATGATGGCAGATTGCGACAAATTTACGGCACGTTGTGAGAAATGCCAGAGGCATGCCCCAGAGATTCATACACCAACAGAATTACTCATGGCTGCGGTACCTCATGTCCGTTCATGCGTTGGGCAATGGACGTTGTAGGACCCTTCCCGAAGTCGACTAGTGGAAAGCGTTTTCTCTTAATCCTGACTGATTATTTCACAAAGTAGGTCGAGGCAGCAGCATATCCAAAAATTCAAAGCGGCAAGGTTGAAAGTTTTGTTTGGAAGAACATAGTCTGTTGACATGGAATTCCCTACGAGATAGTAACATATAATGGATCACAGTTCATCTCGAATAATTTTGAAGCTTTCTGCGAAAAATGGGAAATTCGTTTAAACAAATCGACTCCGAGGTATCCACAAGGAAATGGACAAGCCGAAGCTAGTAATAAAACGATCGTCGCCGGAATAAAGAAAAGACTCCTCGTAAAAAAAGGAAGATTGTCGGATGAATTGGAAAGAGTACTATGGTCACATAGGACAACTCCTCGAAGTGCGTATGAACAAACCCCCTTTTCACTCTCTCATGGGATGGAAGCATTGCCTCCTGTTTAAGTCAGGGTTCCGAGTTTGCGGAGAACCTTAATGATACACGACACCGAGATGAATGACACAAAGTTAAAGGAACAGAATGATGAGATTCAGGAACTTCGGGACCATGCTCTACTTTGTATTCAAAACTATCAGCAAATTGCTTCCCGATATTACAATAAGAAAGTCTGAGATCGTCCTTTAGATGAAGGAGACCTAGTTTTACGAATGGTGTTTGAGAACAAAAAAGAACCTGAAGCTGGGAAGCTCGGGGCTAAGTGGGAAGGTCCATACTTAATTGAAAAGAAAGTTAAACCCGGAGTTTATCGATTGAAGACCATGGAGGCGAAGATGTACCTCGGGCTTGGAATTTTTTCCATCTGAAAAGGTATCATTGTACGGATGAGCCGTTAAAAAAAAAAAAAAAAAAAAAACATAGTAAGGTTCGAACTACGGATGGCTTGATCCCCTTGGGGTACGTAGGCAACTCTTCGGAGTCCAGCTATGAAAAAAAAAAATCACAAAATCGGTGCCTTGATCACGTACTCGATAACATGGTTCATCCCTTTACACATTCTATAACGAATGCAGCTGGAGATTTCGGAGTCTGATAAAATAGGGCCGAGAAATCATAAGGCAAAGTCGGGTCATTCCCGCATATTTAAAACCACTTCAAATACTGGAATTCGATAAAGTAGAGTCTGGTATGATAGATAATGGTCGAGCATTTCTCGTTAAATCAATTTTATAAAGATGACAAAGCTTTAATGTGATAAAGTATCATTTAAGCCAAAAGTCATTAAAATATAAATTTTTATAAAGCAAACACAAAAAGCAAAGAGAATTACAAAGAAAGAAAAGTTCCATAAGGATTATGCACTCCCGGAGACAACTTTATTTTAACATCATTTTACCGATGATGATGTCCGAGGTCCTGACGAAACAGAGGCGGAGCTTCTAGATCTGAGGGACTAAGATGGAGAGTAGGAAATTCGTTCAACCGGTGCTCAAGGTTGCTCAACTGAGAAAACAATTCCTCTTTCACTATGGAAGGAATCGGGATCTTTTCCTTCTCGAACACCTTAATCAGATCGCATTTCCCCTTCACCTGATGTAATAAGTTAGTCAGAGAGTTACGAAGCCGGCTTGCGTCGATGTATTTCCGAATCTTTTCAAATTTACCCTTACCTTCTCCGAGAGCATTTAGACGACCAAGCGTATGTTGATCAACGACATTACCTTTATTTCCAGTTGGTCCAGAAGTCCATGGTTTAGAAAGGCGAGTTTCCTCTAGTTCACGCTTCAGACGCCGAACTTCATCAACGAGCTTAGCAGATTTTTTTGCTTCCTCTGCGGCCATCTTGCAAACAGCTGCAAAATCAAGATAAGACTTCTCCACCATAAGTCTTAAACTCTTGTTTTCTCACCTCATCGCCGATTTTTTTAACTCGGCATCCGACATAAGACGGTTGAAAGAAGCTACCGTCTGTAAATAGGAACGAGGGTCAGATAAAAATTGATAGAGAAGGAGACACAAATAGGTATGAGACCTTAAAGAAGGATGAAGCCGCAGTTTGGATTAATGTATCCTTGTCGGCCTTGGAAAGGAAGGGAAGAGGACCGGATCGACCTTCGAATCTGCCCAAAAGCTTCGCGTATTTCCGCTGATCTTCGAACAAAGGGATATTCTTTCCGAAGGAGTATCGGAAAGAATGATACGAGGATGGAGTAGAGGGACCTTATTCAAGAGTTTGAGATGGCTCCTTTTTAGTGGTCTCGGGAGACCTGTTGGAGTAGAATTCGGAGCGGCAAAGCTAGAGTTTTAGTTTTCGGCGGAGGCATGGTTTCGCGGATTTTATGTTGTCCTGGGTTGGGACAGGAGGAATACTAGCGTCTCCTGTCGGAATGGCGGAGTCTGAGAATGTTGTTATCAGATTTTTCTCCGAAGATGTTGGATTCGGGTTCGTCTCGACGGCTGTTGGAGCAGTCGAGGTATCAATCGAAGGAGTAGAAGAATGCGGAAGAGTTACGGGATTTGTTGCCGAGGTATCCAACGGGACGAGAGACTTTTCGGAGGAAGACTCAGTTTTCCTCTTCTTCGACTTTGACTTCCTTTCGGGAGTTCCCGAAGTAGGTCGTTTGTTAGTTGTTGCATTCGGGGTATTCACCTCGGAAGGAACTATTGTTTTCATTGGTGTCTTTCCCCTTTCGATTTTCAATACCTCGGGTTGTGGTACAAATACCCGAGGCTTGTAAATCTTAAAGCTCTTCATGAAAGGGTTCAACATATTTTTTTAGAGAGAGAAAGAGAAATTTAAGTTTCTTAGAGAGAGTATGAGAAGACAATTAAGTTCTGAGGAAGGGTTATTTATAAGGCTTAACCTGCTCGTTCCACTTCCACATTCAATAATGCTCGTTTTCGAGATGACACGTCACTTGGGAGTTGAAAGATTTTACGAAAACCAAGAAGTTTGCACGAACGAGACCTTTCGTTATCCAATCTTTTCCCCGCCAAATTGAAGACGAAGATTCCAGACAATTGAAGACGAAGATCCCGGGCTATTGAAGACGAAGATTCAAGACTATTGAAGATTATTAAAGACGAATATCAACTAATACCGAACTTCATTTATTGACAAGCTATTCAAAATAGAAATTCGCCAACGCTGCCCGAAGACATCCTCGGACGAACTTGGGGGGACTTACTGTTGATGGTGGGGTGGGGTTCTACCCATTATCAATAGTATGGCAATAATTGAGGTTCGGTCTCTGCCGACCTTTTCCTGATAACTTCTCGGGTTATAAGTCCCGTCAAAAGGAATATTAACCCTCGGCCCAGATGACCGAGGGATACCTCGGTGAAGAATGATCGGATTTAGTGTCCGAAGCGCGGGTGGAAAAAACATCGTCCTAAACCGAAGTCTAAAGCTCAGACAGAATAAGATCAAATCTTATCACAGATTCCCTAGTCTTGGAAAATGGAAATATTCCATCTTTCCGAGGTTAGCCCATGGACTTACAAGACCGACTATTAAGGATATATAAATACAAACCCCCCATCACTAATAAGATCCATTCAAAATCGGGGAGAAGAATTACTAGAACACCTAGGTTTAATTACTTCTCTTAGATAAAGTTAACTCGGCATTCCGAGATTAACACTTTTGTAATCCAAATCATTAATAAAGTTCTTATTCTGAGGTCTCTTTTTGTTTTCTTTACTTAATACTTTTCAAGAAACGAACCCTTCTAATTAGAAATAATTAGAGTTGAACCCAGTATCAACAATTTCCTTTTCTCTATCTTTGAGATCATGAATATATCTCTTTAAAACACATCCATCCATATGTCTAACTCACTTAAACATATTGGCTTTTGAAACTTTTCTTGTACAACATCATCTTCCTTTTTCTCATTTGTTGTGGATTTCAGATTGTTCACGTGTTTGTTCTTAATACTTGTAAATACTTTCAAATGCCACAAAGGGGTTAGAAATTGATCTATACAAAATTATTCAAAACATCCTTGGTACATTTAATGATGGGATCAAGAAGGTTGAACACTGTTTAAGTATTTGATTTATTGCACTACTTAGTGCCCTCTTTCTCTCTCTAGCACGGGAGATTCTTCTTACCACCTTGAACATTCTTTCCTTGATCAAACCCACTATCTACAGAAATAGTCTTTCAAAATAAATTCATGATTCAATAACAAAGCAATAAAAGTTAGAGTTATTAATACCTCTATATGAGTAATTTACTATAGGATTCGCTGATTTTTTTTCAATTTGATTGAAGATGTCTTTGACACCACAATAACTTTATATCGGTTTCTATTCAAAAATATTGAGTAAATCATTCAAAATCTTTATTTCATTAATCAAAATTTTCATCAGTAATGAAAATGATAAACAATAGAATAATGAAAGTAATAAAATTGAGTGGGTGGTTATGTCAAGTTTTTTTGTTTTCTTAAGGTGTTGGAAACTCAATCGTGTTGATGATAAATGAAACATCTCTTTTGAATATTATATTTTCACTACAAATTATAAACTAAACGAATTATTAATGATTTAATAGATATGATTTCTTTTTCATTAGAAAATGGACTACCAAACATTATATTTGATCAAACAATTCATAACATTATAAATAAGTCGCAAATGTAATGTTAAAACTCATAGCTTTTAAATAATTTTCCAATTGATTTCATTAACACAACTTTATAGTCAGTTATTATTTCACAAACTTTCTTTTGCTGAATTTTAAGTAAAGTTTCCAACAAACTGCTTAGGGATTGAAGTTCTAAATGGATTCGAGTGGTACATAGCTTAAGTTATCAATCATATGTAAATTATTTCTATATTTTAAGTCTTATTTCTCTATTGTCATTACTTTACATTTATACCTCCATTCTATCTCATTTAAAATACAAACATCAAAAAAATTTCAAGGGTTTATATATAAAAAAAAATTCGTAGTCCGCACATGCCTTACAAGCCCACCAGCTACTACTATATTCTCTTCATATTTGTAGATTCACCTTTGATAATCTTCAATTGAATACCAGATTTTGATATCTTAATGGGCTAACCTATAGTGTAAGCACGATCATTAATTTTGTTGTTTGACAATGAAAGACTCGAGTTAAGAGAAAGTCAATATGGAAAATGATGACAATAAGTAGAGAAAGAAACATGTCAAACTTATGATACTATCTCATTGTCGCTAGATAGGTGAAGTAAAGAAAAAACTAGTAAAATGATTAATTAGTGTATGTGTAACAACCCGATTTTTAAGAGAAACTGACCAGAGAAGTCAAAGTCAAGGTCAACGAGAAGACAAGATTTTTTCATAAAAATAAAAAATTTCGAAAAGGTGAAAAACAAGGCAACGTGAATCAAGGAATCAAGGAAACGTAATCTAAAGGATCAAAAGAGTCAAGATTCAAGCTAAGATGAAGACATAGAAAAGATGGAGGAAATTTCGCATTAAAATATTTTCGACATGAATTAATCAAATTTTTCGTAATTATTTTCAGTGTCAGAATTTTTAAAATAAAATTATACATTAATTTCGATTGCCGTGAAATTAATTATTTGTATAAAATTCAAGACGGATTTTTGGGCAAAATTTCAGAAGAAAAGTAATTCAAATGACGTACTACGTGAAATCGAGGAGTCACAAGCCTAGAAGACAAGGAACGAAAGTATCGGAAGGAGACTATATAAAGTAGAAATTGCTTTTACCGTTTCGCTTATTCACTAAAAAAGTGAAAACTCACATTCAAAGTTTTCTCTTGAATATTCAAGATCAAACTCGAACAAACTCAAAAATATTCAAACATTTAAGTGAAGAACGAGAAGAACACGAAGAACATTCAATGAGGAGAAGTCACCGTCGATCATCATCCACCGCTCTCGACCACCTTCCACCGCCGTCGACCACCGTCCATCGCTGTTGACTACCGTCGGCAGTCAGCTGACGGCGTTGACCCAACATTGATCGGCGTTGACCCAACATTGATCGGTGTTGACCGTCGCCGCCGATCACCGAAATAGTTTTTCAGCGAGTTTTCCGGTCAACTTTCCGACGCCATTTCTTCGGCTGCATTATTTCCTACCCTCGCCGCCGACCTTACGCTATTATAGTTGAAGTTCGGCGGAGAAATCAAACTCTGACGAAATGCCGCCGTATCCCACCATCGTGCATGTAGTCATCTCGTTGAGCTTGTCACGTTGGTGTCTAACATATTAAAGTTGTCGGAGCTGTCGTCACCACCGTCGCCGCCATCATCGACATCTTCAGTGAACCATATCCACACGCCGATCGGTTTGGTTTGTTTAATCACCTTGGTTAATCAAATCATAGCTGGTTTGATTTCATTAATTGGTTAGCTTGGTTTAATTTAATTAAACCGGTTTACCATGGTTTGGTTTAGTCTAAACCGGTCGGTTAACATCGGTTTAACTGGACTAGTTAAACCAGCTGGTTGACTCGGTGGGTCTTGGGGGAGGGGTTTTGGATGGAGTAATATATACCATGTCTCGACGGGAAAACGATAGGTTCCAACGAGAGAACTATTGTGTCTTGTGATAATGACAATAGACTCCCAGTGGCTCAAATAGCGGAGTTTGAACTATCATATCTCTTTGTGAGATTGGTAGGCTGCGAGAAATATCGTGTCCGGATTGGGATATATGTTGGCTGTGTTACACATGATGTTGTATCATCCTTGCGTAGTAACAATTAGTGTACTTTGCGGAGTATTTTAATGTTTTAGGGTAGTTATGGGTAGGGTAGTTAGGTCTAGTTTAGGGTAGTTTTAGGCATGGATTAATTTTTTTTTTTTTCGCGTTGGAGTGAGAGAGAGAGCGCGTAGAACTCCACAAGGTTATGTGTAAGTGAGAGTGGAGCTTTGATACCGACACCGGGAGGTGGCAGTCGTGGTATCGTATGTCAAGGCCCAAAGTTATAGTGAGATATATTTTAAGAGTAGTTCAGTAGTTTGAGTTGTGGACTACCTGAAGTATGACGCGTAGTATGGAGGGTAGTTCCACAATTACGCGGTAGTTTAGTGCTAATCGTTTCTATGCCAGGAGAGATGTAGCAATTAGCAGAGTTAGGGTTGTTCTATATATAGGTTACTACATGGGGAAATAACTTGTATGTGGACATAGTAGTGTAGTTGTGCCTCGTTGAACGTTCCTTAATGGGGAAGTAGTGTTCACCGATGCTTGCTTGTTTTTATTGTTTGTTGCTTCGGTTAATGATTATTTATTTCCGGTCTTAGAGTGAACCCTAGGTGAATCCCGCTCACTAAGTATCTCTCCAGAGTTACTCACCCCTCATTGTTAAAAAAATTTTAGTCAGGTTAACCGAAAGATTAGGAGGCTAGACATACCCGAATGATTTTTTGATTTCTTGTTTGCATTTGTTTGGGAAAAAATGGTTTGCACGAATCTAAATGTTTGGCTTGATTTTTATAATCGATTCTTCTTCGGAGCTCCACAAACTGTTTTTAATGTTATCTTTGTTTTCTGTACGTTGCGCTACTTTATATTTGGTTGGCGTATCTCCACTGGTACAAAGTTATGTCGAACTGACACAACTTTGGTCTCCGTAAGGAGACATAAGGGCTGGGTGATGGTCTAACAAAGTGTCGGGATGGTGTTTTTTTTTTTTTGTGATATTCACTCTGGTCGTCGTGGAATTGAACATCGTCACTTTCTAAAGTAGCGCACTGGACTGCTTGGACCAAGAAACCTGGCTGTCGCATGTTTTTGTTTGATTTGCGCGGCTGTCGGACAAAGCGGTTATCAGGCGGAAGGTTCGAGGGCGTTACAATATGCATGGTGTTTCTTATGGTTAGTTTGAAGTGAGGTTGTCTATCATCGTGTGGTTTGAATTTTTTTTTTAGTGGCACATTTTACAATTTACTATTGACAAAAATAAATCAATTTCAATATTTTAATTAAAGAGTCAATGGATTGCAATCCAAAGAAAAAAAGGATTCACTCAAAGCCTAGAAAGCCTAGGAAGAAAAAGAGAGGAAGTGATATGAAAAGCTACTGGATCACATGCTAGAAAGACTTTGTATGTATAAACTGTCAAAGTGTATATTAGTCACTAATAATCATCATAAAATTTTTAAAATAGAAATTTCTTAAAGAGCTTTGGATTTGTAGGGGATTATATGAAATTTCTACTGAGTTAATCCTTTGTGGAAAATTTACATACAAGTACCACCGACTTAAGTCAAAACCAATATTGATCAATATTTAACAAATCTAAAGTAATTAAATTGGTTCTTATATTTTAATTTTTTTTGGTAAATGTTTTAGTAAAATATGTTTGAAAAGTTTCTTTAAAAACAGAAATTTCGAGAATTAAACAATTACTTAAATATTATTAAATTGTATTGATTATAATGTGAAATAATATGGTTTTAGTTGTATATAATTTTTGTGAAAAATATATTAAAAAATGCATAGCATGAATCCAAAATCTAGTGTAGATATAATACTATTATATCTACTATACGTGTACTATACAGATTAGAGTGGATATCCGAATTTTTTAATACTGATATTTGTGATTTTCTCTGTTCTTGACGGATACTAGATTTTATTTTTACTTTATATGTAAATGGTAACTGTGGAATTTCTGCTGAACTGCGGAATTTGCTGAATTGTATAATTGTTTTTGTTGAATCTTGCAGAATAGCTTAAAACTTAAATGGTAATTATTGAATTGATTTTTACTGAATTACATAATCTAACTGAATTTTTAATGTTATTTAGATGAGTTTCGGATAACAACTGAAGAAATTAATTGATAAATGAATCTATTTAAGTTTTTGAAAATAAAAAAGTTAATGAAAAATAGTTAAGTAATAAATTTTTTCAAAAAAAAAATAAGATAATTAAAAATAAAATACAATTTATAACGTGTATGATCTTTCGAACGGATTGTTCATTAATTTAAATAATTTCAAAAACACATATTTGGTTCAATATTTTATATAGTTGGGTTAACCGAACTGAACCAAACCAAGTCCAAGTGAACTAATGGATTAAAGTTTTATTTTATTCATATTTTTCATAAATTCTAATGCAAATCCAAAATAATTCAAAAAAATGGTTTATAACCATAATATGTTTTAGTGATGAAATTTAGACTTTTTTTTATTTATACTCAAACTAAAAAAAAAGGTTATTATACGAATTTGAACGAATTCGAAAATGAACTGAACCGAACAAAAATACCAAAATAACTTCTTCATTAATTCTATTGAAGTTAAACATTTATCATTTTCTGGTTCGGTCATCAGTTCGGTAAAAAGTTTTAACAACTTTTTTTAGCACTTATGTCATTTTAAGATGATACAAATTAGAAATGAAACTAAAAATGAACCAAAATTTTTTTATTTTCTTTCTAGTTTGTGGGAATCCCTCGCATATATGTTTTTAAAAAAAAACTTCGATAGATTATACCAAAAAATTCCACACTACACAACACCAGTTGTATATTATTATTGTTGTGAAAAAAAAAATACATTATATATTATATTCTAGTTTGTGGAAATTCCTCGCATATATCCAATATTGCTTTAATTCATTTAATAACAAATAAAAAGAACGAGAATAATAAACCTTATATAAAAGTGTAATTGTGAGTTGAGCAATGAATACAATGTATAATGTATTTTTTTTTCACAACAATAATAATATACAACTCGTGTTGAGTAGTGTGGAATTTTTTGTTTTGGAGAAGTTCGCAATTCCACTTTCACCAGTTAAAAGGGATGTTGGAAAAACCGAGAGAATATCTCCAAGCATAAACTCCTTGACCGTCTACTTTCAAATCCGGAGCCACTTTCTGAGATTGAAGTGGCTCTTAAACACAAACTAATGTCCCAGATGTTGTGAGCTAACTTTGGTTCGATGTTAAGTGATATTTTGTCTTTGGTTCAATGTGGTTATTTGCTAAGTGGATGGTTCTTTTTGTTATTTACTAACTATTTGGTTCTTGTGTGTTTCAAGTCGTCGACAATAATAGGTGACGACAGAAGACAGGAGAGAAGACAAGAGAGAAGACTTAAAGTTGAAGTTGTTTTGTCATATGTGTTTCACGGGTCTGAACAAGTCACGGGTCTGTAGTACTATTGTCATCTGTTTCTCTACTTAAACTCTATCTATGTGGTTCTTTCCTTTAATTCAGTACTTGTATTTCCACTTGTTTCCGCTTTGGTTTGTATTCACTTCATCAGAAACGGTATTTCCTTTCCTTAAGTTCTTGTTAAACTCTATATGTTCTTCCTCTTCTTCATTCCGACTTATTTTCACTTGTTAAACTTCTTTTTCGTATTAAACTTCTTCTGTCAATAGGAACTTACTTTTTTTTAGGGGAAATGAAACATGTTTGTACATAAAACTTGGATTGAAACTTGTATATAATTAATAAAACATGATAAACTTGGATTGAAATTGTATATAAGTTTGTATGCAAAATTTGTTTTGAAACTTGTTTCTAAGTTTGTATATAAAACTTGGATTGAAACTTGTATCTAAGTTTATATATAAAACATGTATGTAAAACTTGGATTGAAACTTGGATTGAAACTTGTATCTAAGTTTATATATAAAACATGTATGTAAAACTTGGATTAAATATGCCACATGAAACCTCTGTGTAATATTGAATAAGGATTATTGGAGTAATTTGTGTGTTCTAACCATGAAATAAACTTATGTGCATTCTTATTGACAGTTACTTTGCAGTTAAAAGAAGGAGAGGCAAGGGAGAGGTCATAAAAATTGCCTACCATGTCTTCAACTTCATCCAACGATCTAGATGAAAATTTCAATGAAGTTTTCGATAATTTCTTTGACCAACAACTGGAATACACATTCAACAACATACTGGAGTCTCAACAGAAGAAGACGAAGAAACGCGCATATATAGAAAGAAAACGCGAAGAAGGCCACAACCATTTATGAAATGACTACTTTAGTGAAAATCCTACTTATCCGCCTCATTTATTCAGACGTCGTTTCCGAATGAACAAGGCATTATTCATGCGTATTGTTGATCGCCTCTCAAATGAAGTTCCGTACTTTCAACGTAGAAGAGACGCAACCGAGAGGTACGGTCTATCTGGACTACAAAAATGTACGGCGACAATTCGTATGATGGCTTATGGTTGTGCGGCTGACAGCGTTGACGAATATCTCCGACTTGGTGAAAGCACAACACTTTTGTGTTTAGAAAAATTCACCGAGGGAATAATACAGTTATATGGAGATGAGTATTTACGAAGACCCACATCAGAGGATCTTCAACGGCTACTCGATATTGGAGAGATACGCGGGTTCCCTGGGATGATAGGAAGCATTGACTGTATGCATTGGGAGTGGAAAAATTGCCCTACCGCTTGGAAAGGGCAGTACACGCGTGGTTTAGGAAAGCCGACAATTTTCTTAGAGGCTGTAGCATCACAAGATCTTTGGATATGGAACGCATTTTTTGGTCCTCCAGGTACCTTAAACGATATTAATGTTTTTGATCGGTCACCTGTTTTTGATGACATATTACAAGGTCGAGCTCCAAAAGTAGAGTTCATGGTCAACGGGCACAAGTATCATTTGGCGTACTACCTCACAGACGGCATTTATCCTAAATGGTCAACTTTTATTCAATCTATCTCACTTCCTCAAGGTCCTAAAGCAGAGTTATTCGCTCAACGTCAAGAAGCCGTTCAAAAAGATGTCGAACGAGCTTTCGGAGTATTGCAAGCTCGATTTGCAATTGTTAAAAACCCGGCTCTTATTTGGGACAAGGCAAAAATAGGGAAGATTATGAGATCATGTATCATACTACACTATATGATAGTAGAAGATGAACGAGATGGATACACTCAGTATGATACATCTGAATTCGAAGAAGGAGAAGTAAGCAGAAGTTCCCAGGTGGATTTATCGTATTCTACAAACATGCCTACAAATCTCGGCAATATGATTGGCGTTCAGGATCAAGTTCGGGATAGACGCGTACATGAACAACTGAAGAATGATTTAATTGAGAATATATGGCACAAATTTGGTAATCTAGATTTTCAATAATTGTATGTTCAAATTCAAAAAAATTCAAATAAAATGTTTAGCAAAATATTTTTTTTTTTTTTAAGAATCCCATGTTCGGGTTTACTAATGGACAATAAAACCATTGATGAGTTCTTCACTATTCATGGATGACAAAAATATTAATAAAATAAAGTTAAGAATTCTATTAAGGGATTCATTATTGGACTTGCTCTTAAAGTATAATTATCGCTAAATTTGAGTAAAAGTTTTTAAAAGAAACTTTTATTATTTATTTTTTCAAATTTTTGGAAAAAAAAAAAAAATGACCAGTAACTGCTGACCACATAAAGGCCAACAGTTAAGAGATAGTTCTTATGTAAAAAAATTTTAATAGGAGTTCTTAATTATAATGCAAGAGATTTTTAACAGGAGTTCTTAATTATAATGTGAGACCTACTATTAAAAAATAATTTTTTATCTATGATTTCGTATCAAGATACACCGATAATCATGATCTTAGACCTTTGTTCTGGTGTTTCATCCGAATTTTTCTTATCGAATCAAAGAAGGATTTATTTTTTTATGATTTGCTTAACTTGAGTTTAAAAAGGACGAAAAAAATGGTTTGTTTATATTAAACCAAGTAAATAGAGGGTGTATGTTTCCCCGGGTCTACCATCTGGCAACAGACTTTCGGTGAAGTCAAAGACATTATTAATATGAATTATTCCTGCAGTCTAGTCACGATACCAGATTACTACGAGGCTCTCTCTCCATCGCTACTAGTTAGAGAACAATTATAGGTAGCTCATCAGATTCAAATGCCATCGGCGGCGTCTGCAGGATCTCGGCGGAACTCCAGCCCCGACTCTTTGATCTTTACACCGGAATCCAATCTCAGCCTCTTCTCCTCCGCCTCCGCCAGCGTCGAACGCTGCTCTTCCACCTCCGACGCTCACGACCGCGACTCTCTCTTCTCCGGTCCTTCCCTGGTACTGCCGCATTGTTGAATTAATGTCTTTTATTTTTATTTTTTAAATATGAATCTGAGTTCATGATTTTACAATGACATTACGAATACGCGTATATTTGACTGAGTCAAACTACCGAAATCATGCAAGTTTTCTCTCTTAGTCCGTCAATTTCATTAAAACAGATTCGTTTCTGTCAGTCTGGAGCCGTGGGAGTTTCGACTTCAATTTTGTTTTCAGTAGCTTTAATTGCGCTGGATTTACAGTTGTAGAGATGAGCACATGCAATAGATTCTTGTGGAATGCCAAAAGACAGATTTGGGGGTAAAATGACTGGATCTGGAAATTTGTTTTTGAGATGATAGGAGCGAGATCAGCGGGTAAGTTCGAGGTGTAAAGATCTAGATCCAGACAAGCTTGCAACAGGGTGGAAGCACAGTCGCAACTCTAGAAAAACAAATAAAGCGAAAGGTGAATTGAGGACAGCGAGACAAATAGAGTCCAAAAGAGATCAATTATGCTTTTGGAATTTCAAATTTCAATTTCTCCTATTTACTTTCTCTGGTTTTCTACCGAAAGCAGCATGGAAAGAGGAGTTTGAGGTGAATAAGGAAGAGGAAAGCCAGAACCTGGATTCAGCTAGGAGTTCTTTCTCTGTAGCTCTTAGAGGTGAGTAAGTTTATACTTTATATATATCAGAAACCCAGATCGATTAATCTCAACACTCTATAGAATGCCAAGAACGAAAAGCCAGATCGGAAGCGATGACAAAAAAGCTAGACAACCAAAGGACAGCGTCGTTGGATGTATCTCCAAGATTGGGAACCATCAAGAGAAGTTCAGTTTCAACAAATAAGTCCAGCGTGTTTCCTAGTCCTGGAACTCCCACTTATCTGCACAGTATGCAAAAGGGCTGGAGCTCAGAGCGAGTACCGCACGGGGGACCCAATGCTGCTCGTGGTAGAACAGTTCCTTCCAAGTGGGAAGATGCAGAGAGATGGATTATCAGTCCTCTTGCTAGAGAAAGAGCCACCCGCACTTCACGACCTAAATCCAAGAGTGGTCCCTTAGGTCCTCCAGGGTTCGCAAATTATTTCCTGTATTCCCCGGCGGTTCCCATGCTCCATGGTGGGAACATGGGCGGCTTAGCAGCGAGTTCCCCCTTTTCTGCTGGTGTGCTGCCAGAAAACGCCTCCTCTAGGGGTTCCACTGCAGCAGCCTTTCCTCAAAAGTTGGATCCTTGCATGGCTAGATCTGTTAGCATTCATGGCTGCTCTGAAGCTCCTGCACCCTCGTTGCTGTCATCCCAAGGTACAGACGGACAATCATTCTGCTCTGCAACTCGTTTCGGTTTTTGATATTATGGCCTGGTAAATGTGCAGATTACGTCCATGCCAGTATCAAGGATGGTGTTGGTGATGCCCGAGCTGTCTCAAGAAGGGATATGGCAACCCAGATGAGCCCAGAAGGAAGCATCCGCTTATCTCCTGGGAGAGAGTGTTCCTTCTCTCCCTCCTCTCATTCCAACCGAGCACAAGTCAAGGACTTACAAGTTGATGAGAAGGTGACTGTAACTCGTTGGTCAAAGAAGCACAAAGCTCTATACCATGGTGACACCTCAAAATTGCGAGACCACTTGCATGGGGATCCTCAAGGTTTGGCATGGTATGTTCCAAGGTCTTGTCGTATTTATGAAACCAATACAGTTATTCCACACACGACCAATAAAGCAAACTCATCAACCTGCCTGCAATTGTGGTTAAGATTTTCATATATTTGTAGGGAGAAGAGCGAGGAAGCCAGAATCATCTCTTGGGAAAATTTGCAGAAAGCTAAGGCCGAGGCAGCAATAAGAAAACTAGAGATGAAGTTGGAAAAGAAAAGATCATTTTCAATGGAAAAAATAATGAGAAAGCTGAAATCAGCAGAGAAGAGAGCGGAGGAGATGAGGAGGTCGGTCTTAGGGAATCAAGTTCCCCATACCAAGAAGCCTTTATCTTTCACAACAAGTGGGAAGAAGAAGATGGCTTCCCTTAGTGGTTGCTTCACCTGCCATACATTTTAGTTTTCAAGAAAAGTTACGGTATATCTTATTCCTGCTTCGATAGTTGTTGATCTGAATACATTTGTAGTTCTAGTTGAGTAAACCCGAGGGATGATGACTCACTCCCCTTTCTACCTTTATGGCCTCTTTCGGTCCATGTGCATTGAAATATATATATATATATATATATATATATATATATATATATATTAGGGGATTTGTCCGCATACGGACATAAAAACATATATTAAGATGTTATGAGATAAATAACTGAATACTATAGTTTTAAGAAACTATATCCACATTGTATAACCAAAATTCAAACATATTGTTCAATTTTCTGTTCAATTTTTTGTTGTTCGATTTTACATTTAAAGAAAAAATTTGTTTAGTTGGCGTAAGTCAAAATTAGATATAATAATATAAAAGAAGTTGTTTATGTCTTTTACTTTAAAACCTTAAAAATAAAATGTACACTAAAAATAGATTAAAGAGGATGTCATGTTTCTTCTACGATACAGATCTCTTTAACTAATTTGTGAATCGGAATGATCTCTCTCGTATGTGCTTAGCCAGTTTTCAGGAGTGAAAGAGTTTCTTGTACCACAAAGCACCTTTCTTTCCATTCGTTTTCAACTTAAAAGGGTACATGAATGATGATGTCCCGTGATGGCTTAAGCTTTTGGTCGGTAATCTCCTCACCTTTTTTTTGAACCTCTTGCCCTGACCCGAGGCTAAGGGAGCCGATTTAGACTGTCTCTCTAACCTCCTAAAACCGGTGAACACTCGTACTGATCCATCTTCCTCGAGACGCCCCCACAAGAGCTTCCAGCGTGAGTGCATCCCTCATATCGTGATAATCTGGAGTAATCAAAGTTACATTGTTAAGTTCTAATGGAGACCATCTTATCACTTGATAAACACCGAATACCCTCACCAAAAAACATCATACAGTATGTAAACCTAAGAATGAACTAACGATAAGAAATAATGACGGTTGGAAACATAGTTAGGGAAGACCAGTCGTCGAAGCAGACGATAAACTGGAATGGTTCGAAAACCTACAAAAAACGTTAAACCAAAAACACATAAAGGGTGAAGACCTTTATTCCATTAATAAGTAGGAAACAAAAACCTAAAGCAATCCAAATACATGACAAAGTTTTTAGAAATATAGAAAAATCACAATATAATTTAGTTATAGTTAAAAATATGCATAGATACATGGGTATTCATGGCCAGATAAATATTCAACCGATCTCTTCAACAACTTCTTTATCAACCAAGAGAAAAGATCTTCGATAAACCATAATCATTGTACATCTAAGTGTTCAAATGATGTGTCTTTCATCAATTATAGATTTAAAATGCTTCAACTATGATGACATATATACATACATGAAACTACAATGTATTGAGGAGAAAGTTCCTGATGATATCTCCTTCTTCTTTAAGCAAAAAAGCCAAAGCAAAGGGCACAAAATCTTGTATAAAAACCTGATCATAATTCAAAGACAAATTATCTCTAGAACCATTTGCTGCCATCGTTCCAACCGGCAACCCAAAATAACTGACGACGACGTCTTCAAGAATTCTCCACCCTTCTCGGCCTCACTCTATTCTCTCTCATTCCCACCAATAATACATGTTTACGACGGATTTACCCTTTCTAGTCGAGGAAGATGATGAAGAGAAATAACGGCGAGACACAATCGATCTGCTTCCTTTAAAAAAATTCGTCAATAGAATGGAAAAAAAAACTTTCTAATAGGAGACACCAATTAGAACACAAAATTTTAAGAATAAATATAACAATCACACACAAAAATTGAAAGTTACTTGCCTTTGTTGATAGAGCAGGAATCTAATACAACCGAAATATATCACAAAACAACATGGATAGTAAGCTTTTTTGTATTTCTACGAAAGATGGGGCAGATGAAGAGAGTGACGATAACTTGACGGTAAACGACAAAGATGGTGGGACTGAGACCTTTCATCATTAGGGTTCCGCTCGTTTTAAAGCCCTACACCCTCTTCTCTTAAACGCTGAGTTTCTCTCTCTTTCTCTAATACCTCTTTTCGAGCATGGAGAAAAAAAGACTTTGTTTAACCAACCAAGTAAAAACCTATGAAACAGAGGGAAACTGAGTGAATCCAATCTATCCTCCCTCTCTTTATCTCTGATGTAAATTGATTAAGCTTGTTAATTGTTGTAGAGAACGAGTATAGAGAAGAGAAAAGTCGATGCAGTCTTGGCCCTTGAGTATATCAGAGAGAAGAAACTCGAAGCTGTGTTTTCTCCTAAAAAAACTATAAAAAAAACTGATTTTACTGAAGAACGATGAATCAGACACAAAGTGATGTAACCATTTCATAAAAGTGATGGAAAAATTAAGGCCACGGCCAACGTTATAGTGAAATCTAGAGCTAATTTCATTATTCCGCATGAACAAAAAGAGTAAATCCAAATGTCAAATTCTTATGATGTAAACTATAAACAATGTAAAGCATTAAAACATTAACCTTCTTTTTTCTTCTTCCTCTTCTTCCCCTTACAAAACGTTTCTTCCTCTTCGCCACAAAGCTTACGAACTTTAGATATAGATATGAAA
This sequence comes from Euclidium syriacum, assembly GCA_900116095.1. NCBI lineage: Eukaryota > Viridiplantae > Streptophyta > Magnoliopsida > Brassicales > Brassicaceae > Euclidium > Euclidium syriacum. The sequence continues at coordinate 1,368,400 of FPAK01000004.1, forward strand.
ATCAATAAATTTATCCCAGCCGCAAAATATGTAAGCGGTAATTTTGGATTATTTTTAAGGTTTATTGAGAATTATTTATAGTTATATATATAAAAATATAAAAGAAAAAAAATATACATATAAAAATTTTACCAATGACTAATCGTAATTAAATTGACTTATTAAAGGTGTTTTAAAAAGTCTATATATATATATATATATATATATATATATATATATAAAATTTTACCAATGACATATGAACGTAATTAAGTTGACTTATTAAAGTTTTAATATACATGATGATTAAGCTTTTAGTAAATTATGTAAGATTAACATATTAATAAAGTTTAATAAGTAAGATTTGTTTATATAATTATACGGTTTTGGTTTAATAAGTTAGATTTCCATATACAATTATACACAATAATAAGGTTTAATAATTAGGTTTTGTAAGATTTACATATATTAGGTTTTTAGTAAATTATGTAAGATTTTAAACACATTAATAAAGTTTAATAAATAAGATTTTCTTATATAGTTATACAATTTTGGTTTAATAAGTTAGATTTCCATATATAATTATATATATAATAATAAGGTTTAATAAGTTTTAAATAAATCAATTCTGTAGAGGGTTGTGGTGATGCCACGTGGCGAAACATGTATTCTTTTAATATATATGATATGATGATTTATTAAAATTATGTATGATTTCCATATATAATTATACGGTTTTAAATATTAATAAGGTTTTAATAAATCAATTCTCTAGAAGGTTGTGGTGACGCCACGTGGCGAAACATGTATTCTTTTAATATATATGATATATATGATTCTCTAGAAGGCTGTGGTGACGTCACGTGGCGAAACATGTATTCTTTTAATATATATGATATATATATATATATATATATATATATTTAAGTAAAACTTTTATAAATTAATATTTGATCGATTAATACTTCTATAAATTAATACATTTTGTAGATCCCAAATTAGTTTTTGAATCAGTTAATATATCGATAAATTAATAACTCTATAAATTAATAAAATATTTTTTAAATAGTGTAATCTCAACATTATTAATTTATAGAGGTTTTATTGTATATTGATTCAGTTAGATCATTTATCAAAATGATAAAAAAAAAATTTAGATTCAATTATCTACGAACTTTAGCATGAGCGTAATAACCGCTCTTCTCCGCGAAGTTGAAACAACCTTTCTTCTACTTCCTACCAAAAGAGATCTAAGAATCATTGTCTCACTATTGTATCTTACGGGATGGGAATCTAAATTTTGTTCATGACAACTATAAATGATCAAATCTCAGTGGTCACTGTATTCATTTAGCGTATTAACGGTTATAATCATTTCTTGTATCACGGTCGATGATGATTCATAATTAGTTTGTGAATCAATTGGAAAAATTGAATATTGTTGACAAATTGAACAATGCTTACATCTTTCGCTGTCATGTTTTTGAACTTTAAATCAATCTTGTAATCACATGATCGTTTGTGTATACATCATTTGTTTGAGAAGGTTTGAGATGTTTTACCAAAATTTGGAGGCATGGACTTGGAGATTTGCAATGCCAAATCCAAGGATTAAGAAATGAGGGTCATGATCGACGAATTGAAGAAACATGTGATAATGAGGAAAATTGAAATCCGGAAGTGGGAAGTGATGATCTACTTGTGTTTTGTGTTATTTTGCTTTATCACCATTGTCACTATTATGATGTTTGTTTGGTAAAACAAAGGAAAAGTAAAATATCATGAAAACAAGAGGTAGCATTTATCTCTTCATTCTGTTTCCTAGCAGAAAGAACCCCTAATCAGACTTTTCCCGTTCTACTGACTTTAGGACCGTAAGTCTCACGAAAACGAACCACCGCTAGAATCCCGGAAAACTTAGTTCCAAAGAATCTGGATCCGAAAGCTTTCGAACCAGACACATACGGAAAAAAATTACATTGACGAAAAATATCTTGGACGATGTGTAGCTATCTGCACCAGCGTTGTAACTAAGAGAGGAATTGAGGCTAACCCGAAACAGATCGCTACCATTAAATGGTTACCATCACTGATGGATCAATATTTTTACCGGTTTTCACATATATATTTTATACGGTTTTGAAGCATTTTCCACACTTTAAGCAGGAAAAATAGGAGATTTCACGTAATGGAGCATTTGAAGAAGACTTAGACGATTTGGAGTACCAATGAAGAATAAATCAACGGAGGCTGAAGTCGACCGACTCGATTAGGTCGGTTAAAAGAAATGAAATCATTTTTCGGGCTTTTTCTAAAACCCGAAGTCTTGGAACTTTAATGACGACTCATGCACGAGCCCTAGGGCTATATAAACCTTCTTAAGCAATGGAATTAGGTCAAACCTTCAAGTTCCCAAGAAACAAAACTCCGAAGATACTCAAACAACCAAAAGATCTTTGCCTCAAAAAGCTACCTTTATTCTTAAGGTTTCTTGAGTCTACTTTCTAGGATTTGCATAAGGAGAGAGACAAACACGATCTGCTCTTATTTCTAAACTCTAATCTTTATTTTTATGCAAGTTATTGATACTGATTTGATTATGGTTTCACTTGCTATGTATGAGTAGTTTACTTGTTTGATCTAGGGTTCTCAATGATTTTATAGATCTCTAAAGCATTCAATATGACATAATCAGTATGAATCTATATTTTTAATGGAACTGCATACAAATATTCTGACTTGAGCACTTAGGATATTGACACTAGGTTTGGTTATCTTATACACCATGATGACTCAACCATAACATGCTTTTTAATAGGTGATTTCATCTTAGTTAAAATACATCATTTGGTTTAGAGAGTCATGAATAATTATATCTATGTTTACTGCATGAGTTAGCTTCTTAGCTTGAAAATCAACTTTTGTGGTCTTGTTGTTAACGCATATGTATAGTCACTGAGACATCATATATTATATAATTATGTCTTCTGTGTTCTAGAGTCCATTGATTATTATTTGGTGCTGATCTATATTTTGCCGAGAATTTTTCCTATGATTTAACGTCCCTAATATATAGTTTTACAAGACAAGATATTCGCTAGTTACTTGAACTCATTCACAATTCCCAGTTATAATTGAAACTCGACATAATCTATGTGGGATCAATAACATTTAATACTACAACTGTATATTGTGCACTTACAATTAGTTTTAGGTGAAACCATTCACGTATCCGTACTACAACTACGTTGTGCACTTACAACTTATTTAGGTGAAATAATTCATGCATCAAGTTTTCATTCGTTGACGGGGATTAACGATATTCTCGAATCTATTTACGTTTAAGAATTATGATTAAGGATTTTATTAATATATTTTTAATCAGCAGAGAATTATGCAAGGAAATTGGAATTGGAAAGCTAGCGAGAAACCAGCCGTGGATTTCGTGACATCAATCAATACCAAAATGGATACTTTAACCCACGATCCTCCTGCAAATGAGCACCCCACTAATATTGGAGTAGGGCACTTGATTGAGGAGATCATGGAGATTCGTAACATAACATACAATGGTCTCTCAAAGATATGAATCAATTTTTTTATGACTTTGATGTGAAGATAAATCATCTCAAGAACGATGAGGAAAAGTTACATGCCAAGATGGATGAGAGTGAGAGATATTTTAGGGTAAGAAGAGGTACTAGACGCCGTGGGATGCTCAAAGCATTCCAAGCCAAGAAGATTTATGAAGAGAAAGTTGTGGAAGAGACAAGCGTAGAGAGTTCGTCGAGGTGTGTCCGTCGACTTCCAAATTCAGTCGGTCGACATGTCCAAGGTCAGTGGACCTATGAAGAGTTCGATCAACCTGTTGCACCTAAATCTGAAATCGGTTTCCCTTTGATCAAAACTCCACCCAATACGAAGATCTATCAACCTGCGTTTACAAACCAACCGGTCTATCCATATATTCTCTTTGAAGAATATGAACCTGATGATCTTGGATACGACGATGCGGATGAAGATGAATGGAGTGTAAGGAAGAATGTGGACATCTACACAGAGTAATGATGGGAACGATGTCTTTACTAGAGAACATGTTGAGTAGTCTAATTAGTAAGGTTATGAGATGGAAGGTAGCCTCTGAAGATGCAAGAGGAAGTTTTGATGCTATGTGATAAGGCGATCATATACCGAACGTCGGATAAGCAAAGCAATGACAATTTGAATTAAGTATCACGATCATAAACTGCAGATTTGAGAGATGCTTATGTGATCTAGGAGCAAGCAGTAACACTAAAACCATTAACTACATCACTGAAGCTCAAGCTTGATGAACTCAAATCTACCAAGATGGAGCTGAGGCTAGCAAATAAGTTTGGAGTTAAACTGGTGAAAAGCTGAAGAATCTCCCGGTTATGATTGGAGATCGGTTCGTTCCTTTGGATTTCTATGTGCTGAAAGAATCCTATGATGATAATGATAATGAGGAAAAATTATTCTTGGTAGATTATTCCTCAAGATAGTTGGAGCTCTTATCGATTGCAATGATGACACGGTAACTTTAAGGCATTTGGGGAGCCTAAATATTATTTCTAAGATTGAGAAAGAGGAAGAATTCAACTACCATTACCCCCTAGAACATTAAAAAAGAAGGTCTAGCTGTAATGACAAGGTCGAAAACAAAGATGCAAGTGTGCTAGAATCTCGGGAACAATATTTCTATCAATCGACGAAACCAGAGTCGATCGAACCCTCATGTAGTTGATTGATTTGATTCCCCTTAAGCCAAAATATGAACAAGTTTGATGCCTTTCTTATCTCCATGCAACCTAGGGATCCATTCCAGTCAAACGTCGGAATCTTGATCACGTTCTCGACCAAAATAAACTTGCCTGAAAGAATCTCGAAGCCCGATAAAGTAAGGCCGAGAGATTAAAAGGTATGAAATTACAAATTTTACACATTCTTTACCGAATGCAAAAGTTCGATAATTAATATGATAAAGTAGGACTTATTGTAAAACTTTAAGCAAACGAATAGGGAAAGCGCGCCTGATTTAGTTTTGCTATTTCCGTATTTCAAAATATTAAATTTTGAGGTTTCGAGTAAACAATCCAAACATACGAGAAAAAGAGAAGAGAATTCTATTCCAAACATACGAGAAACAAAATTTTATTAACATTCGAGACATACAAGTACAAGAAAGACTAGAATCAAGTTGAAGGTCTTAATACAAAGATTACTAATCTAAATATTAAAATCTTCATCTTGGAACTCCGGAACTGAAATAGCATTTGCAAACTCGGCCAGTCGGTCACGTTCTTTTTTGGCTTCAACAACATCCTCCTCCGAGATAGGGAGTCCCTTGTCAAGAAGAAGACGAAGATTTAGAGCAACGACTGCAGCTTGTCCATATTCGTTAGCTCTATTAAAAGCTTCAGAATACTTGCCAAGAGATCCGCGGATATTATCCAGCTTCTTCTGACAGGCGTCAAAAACCGCTCGTTATCCATCCAGTTGTCCCTTTTGGTAGCTTTCGGTACATTTGGAGTCTGAAATACCTTTATTAATGTCTCGTTCTTCCGAGATGTCAAGTATTTGACGCTAGCCTCTGCCAGTTCAGTGATAAGCCAAGAGTTTTCTTCGAAAAGAGTTTTCTCAGCATCGAGGGATTTCTCCTTTAAGCCTTCATTCTCGGAGAGAAGGGAACCAATCTTCATGTCAGAATTGGTGAGCCTCTTCTCATACCGAAGGAACGATTGACCGATGAAGCCTACCGACTGAAGTATGGGAAAATAAAGAAATTAAATATGGAATATGTTTAGGAGAGGAAAATGTTTGGGTTTGTTGCTTACTCTAAAGAGTGAACATGATAGGGCTTTTAGAGTGTCTGATTCACAGCAAGCTTCGGATAGACGACTATCGTAACCACTCGCCTTTCGCAGAAGCTCGGTGCATTTCTTCTTATCTTTAAAAAGCATATCTTCACCGTCAAATTTAAATTGGAACGCGTGTTGTTTCTTTACCAACAAGATAAGCTTTCTATTCTCGGCATTCTTCTTCTTTGCAACTTCAGCAGCTTCAGCATTCTGCTTTTTGGCAGCCTCGGAGTTTTGTTTCTTTCTTGGAAGAAGATCTTGATTACTTCCAGAAGCTCCTCCGGGGTTTGATCTTTTCATTTTAGGAATATAGTCAATCTTTTCCAAGTCTTCTCGTCCTGAAAAGATTATTTGCAAAGTCAGTAATGATTTGGGAGAATAATTTGAGAAGTTCGGAGAAAACATACCGGTCCAGGAACGGGCTCTGTAGAAATGAACATGGAGAATGTCGCCCCACCGAAGTTCTCCTTTCTTTTTGAGTTTTTCGAATTTTTCAGAGAATTTTAGTTGGAGAGTTCGGAAGCGGCTTGGTTTAACTGAAAAATAGCAAGATAGGGTTAGAATTCGAGTCAAGAAAGAAAGAAAAGACCTAGTTTCTACCAATTATGGTCTTCCATTTTCGGAAGATTGTGGCGTCAGGTTTATAAAATGAAGCTTGGTTGATTCGAACGTAAAAGTAACTTTGGAACCACGATTTCGTGCCCGAACGAAGTCCAGTAAGTATCTTCCTTTTTGGTTTGATATTAATTTTGAAGGTTCCCTCAGGGCTTTTGGAAGACGAGAAGTTCGTCAGCTCCTCTAGTTTCCAAGAATTTAGTCTAACATCACATCGGGCAGCAAGTATTAGGAGTCCAGTGATGATTTTGACCGAGTTGGGCGTTAGTTGAGACATTTCCATTCACCGACGAGCACAATAGCCTACCATTAGCTGCGGGATTGGAAAATAGAGATTAGCTTTGGAGAAGAAGCTTTCATAGAGACAAACATAACCCGGTGGTGAGGTCCAAGGTCTCTGGTCGGATCTCGGAACTAGGATTTCAATCTCGTCGGGATTCTGAGCTCTCCTTTTGATTTGTTAGATCTCGGATCTAGGAAAGAGAAAGGGTCCGACGTCTGGGATATCCGGTCATGAGATCGTGTTTCCAGAAACCGAAACCTCGGAATTATTTCTTTCAGTCATTGATAAAGAAAAAATGCTAGTGATTCAAAGAGGGGAATCGAAGATTACCTCGTAGAGTGGAAAACTGATTTCAGTGAAGAATTGATCGTGAATTGAGAGTTATATATAAGAAGTAACAGTAATGAATGACGCTTCGTTTTCAGCGTCGGGAGGATTTGACTAGCTAATGTTTGGAGGGAAAGGAGACGTTTTACTTTTTCATTTATTTTCGTCTGTTTTCAAGAAGACATGTCATGGGGAGTTGAAAGGTTTTGTGATAATCGAGGAGTGTGCGCGTGGAAAAAATGAGGCTCTTCACTGACTGTTTTTTCCCCTCCATATTGAAGGATCAAGATCAAGAGAGAAGATGAAGATGAAGATAAAGATCAACCAACACTAAGCTTCATTGATCGACAAGCTATTTAATTTGGAAATTCGCTAACTCTGCCCGAAGACATCCTCGGACGAATCTGGGGGGGACTTACTGTTGATGGTGGCGTTACTACCCCTTATCAATAATTTGGCGATAATTGAGACGGTCCCTGCCGACCTTTCCCTAATAATTTATCAGGTCATAAGTCCCTTCAACAGGATTAGAACCCTCGGCCCAGATGACCGAGGGATACCTCGGTGAAGAAGGATCAGATTTTAGTGTCCGAAGCGGGGATGTAAATAAATTCGTCCCAAAGCCGAAGTCTAAAGCTCGGACAGAATAAGATCGAATCTTATCACAGATTCCCTGATCCGAGAAAAATGGAATATTTCCATTTTTCCGAGGTTAGCCCATGGGTTTAACTGACCGACTACTAAGGATATATAAATACACCCCCCCCCTTCACTAATTTAATTCATTTAGAATCGGGGAGAAGAATTACTAGATAACCTAGGTTTAAGACTTCTCTTTGATAAAATTAGCTCGGCATTCCGAGTTAACACCCTTGTAACCGATATTATTAATAAAGTTTTCTTTTCTGAGGTTTCTCTTTTTGTCTTCTATCTAATTCATTCCCAAGAACGAACTCCTCTAATTACAAATAATTAGAAGTTGAATCCAGTATCAACAATAACTATATGCCACTTTCGAAGAAGTTACAACACTCATTGCTATCACATTATACAACAACTCAAATGTAATTGACTACAAATGCACCAATTTCATACTTCTAATTTTTTTTCCTCTTTGAACAAAATTTTAGACAAATGTTGTTGAAAGTCAATCTTTTGGAATCAAACATTGGACTTTGCAAATTTATTTAAAATATAAATAAGAAATGGGTTTAGCCTATCCAATGAAATGTTTTCATTCGTCATAACTAATTTTGGGAAGTTAAAGAATATCACATTGCTAGTAAGGAAAGATTCCTTATTGTTTATGTATGGTTTGGTTGAAATGACTAACAACAAATGAGGAATAAGACCACATACAGGTGTCGCAGCCGCCGGGCCATGCTCGTGGCTTGTGAGTCGTTGCTTTTTTAATTGACTCTTAGGGATCTTGGACTTTTATTAGATCCAAGGGATTACTAGGCCAATTGGGCGTGATTATCTCTACGAAGAATCACGATCGACCTATGTCTTGCTACCCAAGTTTTTTAATATGCCTAAGTTGGGTATACTTGAAGAACAAGTCGGTTTATTTTCTTAAACCTAAGCCTCCTCTCTACCTATATAAGCGATCCGTTAGTCTCTCAGTGAGAGCATGGAATAAAAAAATCACACAAAGCAATAGCAGCTAAGAGCTTTCTAAATCCAAAATTAGTTTCTTCAATCCTCTTTTGTTTTCAGGTTAATTTATAAACTCGAGAGTTTATTAAATATCATGGTCGCTTAGAACCGAATTCAAGTATTGCGAATCAGTTAAACAACAGTTGTGTCCTAAAACTCATGAGTTCAAGAAAACCCGTCACATTACAAAGAATTCTTTAAATTAAGAAAAGAAATCAAATCTCACTTCCATATTCAAATATTATCTTAATGTTATATTCATATGATTGGATTCTATTATATAATGTTAAATTTAAGTTCTTACATTTTCATCATCTACATCCATACTTTACTATAAAATGATAACAGCTAAACTAATTTTATCCATTGAAAAATAAGAAGACAAAACCTAGTTTATAGTATAATTATAACATTAACCACATTTATACGACATAATCTATTTTTCACCCATCTAATTTACCCCGTTCCGCACCGTGTAATCCCTACTAGAAGACGAAAGCGAGATCAAAGAAGGAAAGATGCAATCGGAGATGGCGGAAGATACGGTGGCTAGGCCTCGCCATGCGGAGAACTCACCGCTGAAGCTGCTCGGAGAGAGTAAAGCCTCCATCGAGGGAATCGTTGCGAGGATGCTCTCCATCAAGAAAGAAGAAAACCCCAAATCCGAGAATCGAGAACTCCTCATTCAGATGTTTCTCAACTTCATCAATCTGCGTCAGGTTCTAACCCTGAAAACTTGGGGTTCGTTTCCCTTTTCGCAGAATATCGAGAACTTAGGGATATGTTTGCCTGCTTTCACAGGTGAATCGTGCGATTGTAATGGAAGAAGAGAAGGCGAAGGCAGAGACGGAGTTAGCAAAGTCGCCGGTGGAGCTGACGACATTGGAGCTCCATAATCTGATGTATGAGAAGAGCCATTACGTGAAAGCTACCAAGGCTTGCAGAGATTTCAACTCCAGGTATTCCAGCATCGATCTCTTATCCGAGCAAGATTTCTTCAGGGACGCTCCTGAAGCAATCACGTCTCAAACGCTGTCAAATGATACTTCACATGATTTGATGCTCAAGAGACTCAATATTGAGCTCCATCAGGTAATTTAACCCAAATCTAGTTCTATTATGCGGTTTATTCAAAAGTGATTGAAGGTTTAAGCTGTATATACATGTTTGAATTCAGCGGAAAGAATTATGCAAGCTTCGAGCGAAATTGGAACAACATAAGAAGAGCTTGCTGGAAACTAATGCAGAGCGGAAGAAGTTTATGTCAAGTCTTCCAGTGCACCTTAAATCTCTGAAGAAAGCATGGTCGCCAGTACAGAACCAGTTGAGTTTGCAGAATACAAAGAAGTTGAAGCATCATAATCTAGCTGAGCTTCTTCCTCCACCGCTCTATGTCATATACTCACAGTTGATGGTACAGAAAGAAGCTTTCGAAGAGAACATCGGTCTGGAGATATCTGGGAGCCCTAAGGATTCTCAAACGTATGCCAAACAGCAAGCAGAAAAGAGCACGGGTTAGGAATTTGTGAACCCTTAAGTTAAGATATGGACTTGTTATTTGCTCTTTAAATGACACAAGTATGCTCGAAAATACAGAGAGTCCAAGTTTGGAGGATGATGAGGGAGAAAGGCAAAGGAAGAGACACAAGAAAGAAGCAGGAGTATATGAAGTTCATCCCCTCATAGTTGTCCTTCACGTTTATGATGATCCGAAATCCCATAAACTCGTCTCGCTAAGGTTTGAGTACCTGTTGAAGTTGAATGTTGTATGTGTTGGCAGTGAGGATGGACTTCTCCTAGGCAACTTATTTCCAGACGATGCTGGACTTGAGCCTCCTCATCAGGTAACATATAAATTGTGTCTTGCAATTCAATAACATCCAATTTCAGACGCTCACTTTATGTGTTGGCTTGTGGGTATTTCAGTCAGCAAAGCTTATTCTTGGCGATGGTCATGCATTCGATGAGAGCAGAACATCGAGGCCATATAAGTGGGCACAATGGTTGGCCGGGATTCCAATATTGCATGAAATGTCACCTTTTTTAACTCGAGACACCGATACAGGTAAAGGCCATGCCTCTGCGTCTGACCAGCATAATGTGCAAACTGTTCTGCAAAGAATACGTTCACAGAAAAAGGATTGCTGATGAAAAGAGAAAGTAGAAGACTTTTTCTTTGGTATTTTGAATCACGAGACTCTCATAATGTTTGTAATCTCGATACACTGCTTTCATCATTATTAACATGGAGCGATTCGCATCTGAGTGTTGATTAAGGTAAACAGATCCATACAAAGACAAGACAGATATGGAAACCGATGAAAGCTCTTCTCTCTTAACTAAGTGGGATGATTTATCTACTGTGAACTAATCCACTCTTGATTCACCAAGGTCCTGACTCTGTCCTCCTCAGCTTTTTCCGTGGGCCTCCGTGCAGCTTCCTCATCTCCATCTCCTGTTGTATACACAAGTGTGTTTATAAGGCTTAAACTTTCTAACAGAGTAGAGTCAGACGGTTGTTTCAGCTCTGATCACCTGATTCTTTTGCATTTGCATAATCTTAGCCTGTAAAAAAAAACACAAACGAATGAGAAACTAAAAGAAATGAATGAAGAGACAGATGTGGTAAGGGATTATTGTTACCTGCTTTCTTTGTAGCTCCTCGTTCTCTTCCTTTAACTTTGCAACTTCAGCTTCAAGCTCCACAGTATAAGCCTACAAAGAGAGCAAAACAAGCACTGATGAAAAGCTTATGATAACACTAAGACTGGCATTTACCTCTGAGCCACCTTGGGACATTAGCAAGCAAGATTCCAGTATACGGTCTGGTCTGCCGTCAACATCTGCGGATGGCAAACATGTATACACCACCAAAACAGACAAGGTTCATACTGGTTCCAATATTCACTCAACCATAAACACTTCTTTCTGTCGTCTATAGTGCGCATTATTCAGACAAAGACACTTTAAACCACAACTTAAGCTAGAGTACGAGTATTTAACGAGATCAACAACACTTTACCTGTTTTCTGGCCCTTGATCTTGCAGCAGATTCTCGGTTCTTAATCATTCTCCTTTGCCTTCTCTCAACAACCTTCTCGACGGGGCCATTAAACAAGCAAGGAGACGGCGAGAGCGATGAAGAATCACCATTACTTTTCCCTATCCCATCTGTAACCGGAGACACAGCAGCAGCAGCAGCTTGGACCAAGCCCATATTGTTGGTTAGAGATTGATCTCCAAGTCCCATAAGAGCGCCTCTTATCCCATAAGGTTGCTTAGGCATGATTGGCTGTTGCTGGTACCTTGACCTAGCTCCATTTACATTCAGAGGCAAATGATTCGCATTCTCTGTACCCATCAAACCGACAGTGTTAGCATCTGCAGCAATCTGGGCTTGCTCGCTCACAACACCAGCACGGACCAAGAACTCCTCCAGAGTTACTTGGCCTAACATGTTTGTTCCTCCTCCGTTGGAGACATCTTTCCACACTTGGTCAACCGTTTTTTGGCTTAGTGTACGAGGTAGAGTCAGTGAGCCTTGCCTCTGCAACTGCAAGCTCTCTTGGCCTCCAGCTATACCACTAGTTGGAGCCATAGCCGTGGCTTGTGTTTCTTCAGCACTCCATATGTTCTTTAGCAACTCATCCATGTTCATTGACCCAAATTCTTTCCCTAAACTGCTCTGGAACTCACCGAATGTTAACGAGTATATCGACCCTTGTCTTGTCAAGCCATCTCCTGGTGGCTCATTCCCCAAGCTGCTCCTCTTCGAGTTCATGTTACCACCCATTTTCTCCTACTACTAATTTCACCAGGTTACGCAATTCCCCGGAAAGTAACAATATCGGATCAGGAACACAAAGAGGACTCCAAGATTAGAAAATCGACAAAACTGCTAAACCCGAAAATAGCAATAAATTCCTGAATTATTATTTTTATCAGATTCAAATGAAGGTACCTATAAATGGGTTTATGGTAAATATTTGCTAAAGTAGTAATTTATCCAAATTAACTGAAGAGAATGTAGACATAACTGAAGAAACGAAGCAAGCCTCAAGCTTAGATCCATACACACAAAAAAGATAGGGAGGGTATCTATACCTTTACTTTCTCGCTTAATCTCTGTGCGCTGTCCGTTCTTTCTTGACCAAAGATAAAAACATGAGAAGAAAAATATACGTCTGGTGCTTTCTTCGCGTGTTAGGTTCTGTCTGCTCGGCCAAGTGTCACTCTGTCTCCTAACCATCCCAATAAATAATACTACTACATTTATTAGTTTAAAAGAGTAAAATATACTGTAGCTTTTAATACCCCGACACGTCATGATCTCCTTTTAGTTTATACGCTTTTTTTTTTCCTTGACCTCGACATGTTTTTTACTCATTTGAATAAGAGAAATTGGGGACGTAATAAGGAACAAAATGAGCAAAATTAGCATTACGTCACCTTATTCATAATAAGTTTGTTTTTCACTAGAATATCTCCAAAACCACCCCTTAAAACCTTATTTTAAAGGTTTTTTTATTTTTAAAAGACTCTCAACCTTAAAATTTAAGATTTCGAATCGTGGATCCTCAAATTTAAGATTTCATTATTTAAAACCTTAAATTTTCTTTTTTATCTATAAAAACTTTTGTTTCAAAACAAGAGTCATTTAATTGTGTTAATTTATCTTTTTACTCTAAAATATTATATATCTCTTAAATTTATAACTATATAATTATAAATTTAATTATTATACAGAAAGTTATACATAAACTATAAACTTAAAACAAAAATATTGAAATAATATAAATTTACTTTCTACATTCAATAGAAATATATATACATCATTATATATAAAATATTATATATTTATAATATAACGAATAATAAAATGTGAAATCTAACGAATGATATATATCTAATCTAAATCTAATTTTTATAATTTACTAGTATTATATATCCACTCATAATTAGAAATCATACAAATCATTGTTATATATTTTTTAATTGATATATTAAATAGGTTGGATAGAGTAGATAAGATTTCAATTTAATGGTTCGTGTTTGAGTGAAAAATTTCAATCTAACGGTTGGATAAGATTTCAATATAATGGTAAGTGATGAATGAAATTTAATGTAATTTTCTAATGCTATATAATTTATCATTTTATGTAATTTTATAGGTTTTGTGAAAAAAACAGTCTCGTTATTTTTTGTGCGCGTCAATCCATGTAAATGAAAAAATACATATCAAATCTACAACCTTAAAATAACGGCAGTATAATTCTTTTTTTCTTTTCGATGTGGCACCGTTAGTCTCTGTTATTTTTTTTTGACATAATTCAAAACAACGTCGTTTCAAATCTACAACATCTACCTTAATAACCAAATACTTAATACAAAGGCGGAACAATTATATTATTATACAACCCCATCTTCTTCTACCTTTATCATCTTTCTTATTCCTCCACTTTCTACGATGTCACCACTATTGAAACTAAGCCAAACTCTTTAAAAATATCGATACGCTCTCCCTTCTACGGGATTATTTTTCCCTATTATCTCAATTCAATTGCAATAGGCTCATATGGCACAATGTCTAAAGAAATTTCCGTCTCTTCCTTCGCCGGAAATAAAAGACCCAAATGTATGTCGGTTACGAATCTAGCGCCGTTGGAAAAAAAAGTTGGTCAATGCACTTACAGAAGATGCACAGTTTTCTTGAGCTCGCGACAGATCAGACATGTTTTCACTAAAACGACCATATCTTGAGATATAGACATGGGAAACACTTCAAACCACTTGGAGATGAAAGCTAACTTTCATATCTTTATTTTGGAACCGAGTTGATCAAATTTGAGTACCAGGAAGACCTTCAACCAATATCAAACTTCTGAAAGTAAAATCCGAGACTGCATCTTCCATTTACTAATTTTTCCTTTTTTGCTCCACTTTCTCCAAATCATCCCAAATGCTCAAAGTACCTAATATATAGGATTTAGACCTACAAAAGACTCTAAAACTAACAAAAGCATAGGTTATAAAACCCTAAAAACCACACATTATCAATAAACTCTTTAATTTAATGACTTCTTACCCAATTACATATAGTAAGTTCTCCATTTAAGAGTGATAAGGTGTGATTAGATGGATGTCTCAAACAGACACAACATTTATCTGTAATAGTCACCTCTCTTAAAGATTATCATCATTACACTTGCTCTCGCTCTTCTTTCTGTAATGTGTTATCAAGTTAGCAAAAATAACATGCATGAGAAATTAATTATAACATTACTCCTAATATGTATTTGAAATCAAACTAATTCAAATAACCTTATTTATTAGGAGGAAACGGTTTGGTTGATAGGCAGTTATCTCCTTTTAAATAGATGCAATTTCCTCTCTCCCACTAACATTTCTTTGCAAAACAAAACACATAAATTACCATAAAGAAAATTGAGCTCCCATCTCTTAGTTATCTCCTTTTAAATGGAATCTCACAGCTTGGCGTTTCCGAGTCAAAACACTCAGGATCCACTCTTACTATGTTTTCGGTGATAGGTACTACTGGAGTTATATCCTAACAGATGAGACTGTAAGTGGAAAATCCTATAAAGTCAAGTTTCTAACATGCAATAATGCAAAATAAAAAACTTGTTGGTTCAACTTTATTTATTCACAGAAGTAAGATTGAGATGACCATTTATCTAGCAAGTGCATATAGATATAAAGACCTAGAGAAACAAGAAGGAAAATGGGTGGAAATATTTTGGGTAAAATTTGACAAAGCCTTACCAGATTTCAAGCCTACAGACTCTCGGTTCAGACTATCGGATATGGTGGGGACTCAAATCGACCTCATCAATCCTCTGAAAAATCCACTACACTAAAACAACGTTTTAAGGTCTATAGCTTGTGACTAAGGAGGTAGTCGTTAAAATTGACGACTATTTGGTGTTTAGTTTGCTAATAGTCTGCGACTAAGACGAAATAGCCGTAAATTAGTAGTTAAAAAGGGACTAATACACGTAACCACAAAATTGATCGGTAATTAACGACTAATTTACGACCAATGGAGAGTCTGGAGAGTAGTCCCAGATTAGTCTCAAATTTAATGACTATTAGGTGACTTGTGTTGCCTGACGCAAACTAGTCAAGTTTCAGCCGCAGATTTAACGAGTATGATATAACTCGTGCGGCGGGTTTCAAATTAGTCGGGCATAAGTCATAAAAAATGGTACAAAAGCACGTGTATCTCGATTTGTAGTAGATGTATCGGTTTAAGGCGACTATGTATTCTAGTTGCAAATGATTGCGTATTAGTTACGAAAATGTCCATATAAGGAAATTATTGTCCTTTCTTCTCGTCATTCTTCATTCCTTATTGCTCCAAATAGAAATCGACAGTAAATATAGTCGAATGGTAGGAAGGTAAAATTCTCGAGAGTGGATGTATAAGTGGATTGATGAAGCCACAAGAAATTTTTAGGAGGATTTCAGATTGGGGGTGGACCAGTTCATGACACTTTCTGGTAGCCAACTCCTAGCACATAGCAATGGAGGTAAGTTTAATTGTCCTTGTAGTGCGTGCATAAACATAAATTTCTTAGTGGGTTCAAAAATTTGGAGTCATCTGTTTATCTACGGATTTATGCCAGATTACTATGTTTGGTATAAGCATGGAGAAGAACTTGCTGTGAATTTAGGAACGAGTTATGTTGACCCCAAGTATGTGGGAAATGTAGTAGAAGATATATATATATATATATATATATATATATATGTGTGTGTGTGTGTGAATATGGTGAATGATGCATTTCGTGATAACATGAGTTTTGATAGCTACCATCAGGATGATAATTATCAAAATGAACTGGTACGAAATCATTCAAAAAAAATTCTACGACTTGTTAGAAGGCGCAAATAATCAATTGTATGATGGTTGTCGTGAAGGTCAGTCACATATATCCGTAGCTGCTCGGGTTTCACAGCATTAGGTAGATTATAATGTCAATAAAAGAGGTGTGGGTTCGATTTACGATATGTTGACATAGTTTTTACCAGTAGGAAACCAGGCAACCAATTTACATTACGAGACCAAAAATTTGATGTGAAATTCAGGCCTCTCGTGTCATACAATTGATGTTTTTATTAAGAATTATATGAACTACTAGTAAGAGGATGAAGGGGAAGAGAAGTGTTTGTATTGTGAACATCCAAGATGGAGGCCTAAAGAGAAGAAAAGTAGAAATAATGTACCATATAGTTGTATATGGTATCTACCTATTGGTGACAGATTGAAGAGAATGTTTCAGAACGAGAAGACTGCAGCGGAAATGAGATGACATTCCGAGAACGAAGTGAATGATGATGATGAGATGTGTCATCTATCTGATGCGGTGGAGTGGTAATATTTTCAAGCTTAACATTTCAGTTTCGCCGAGGAACCCCAGAATGTGTATCTTAGATTATGTACTGAACGGTTCAATCTTTTTGGCATGTCTCATAACCATTCGTGGTGGTCTGTGATCTTGACTCCATATAATTTACCCCATAGTATGTGCATGAGTGAAGAGTACATCTTTCTTACAATTCTGAACTTTGGGCCAAGTCATCCGCATGGTAGTCTCGATATCTTCCTTCTTCCTCTTATACATGAGTTGAAAGAGTTGTGGTGTACTGGACTCGATGCATATGATGTGTCTTTGAATCAAAAATTTAATATGAGATTCGTGTAACTATGGACGATAAGCGACTTTCCGGTGTATAGTATGTTATCAGGATGGAATACCCATGGAAAACCAGATGTCTCATTTCCATGGAAGATACAAATTCTTTTTATTTGCCGCATAGAAGAAAGATGTGTTGGTTCAATTGTCACCAAAGATTTCTTCCTCTCGATCATCCAATGAGGAAGCATAAAAAAATTTTTTTGAAGAACAAAGACACTAGGAAAGACTACCCACATGCGTCTATTACCGGTGAGCAAATGAATTCATACCGGTTGCATCGCGTAAATCCACCAAAAACTAAGGATGTTGGTGGAAACAGACACGAAAAAAAAGAAGCCTCGTTTTGGGAAGGACCATAATTGGTACAAAGAAAGCATATTCCTGGAGCTTCCTTATTGAAGGGAGCTCATTCTTCGACATAATCTTGATTTGATGCATATAGATAAGAATTTTTTGACAACATCATGCATACTCTTATATGTGTGAAGGGTAGATCAAAGGACACCATCCTGTCAAGGTTGGGTATAGAAGATTTATGTAATCAGCCACACTTACATGTTGATATGAATAGTGGTAAAGCTCCTTTCACGGATTACTCATTGACATACGAAGGCAGAAAAAGTTTACTACAATGTGTGAAACATTCGGTTAAATTCTCAGATGGTTATACGGAAAACCTAGCTAGTTGTGCTGATATGGATAATAAAAAGTCATTTGAAATGAAGAGTCATGATTGCCATGTTTTTATGGAGCGACTATTTCCATCTATCTTTCCAAAACTCTTACCCCGAAACATCCATCTTGTATTATCAGATATTAATGGTCTATACCTCCATTAATAGTAACCAATTTCTTTTTACTTAATTACATATATATAAGCTTTTTTTCAGAAATTGTGTTTGAGAACTTTGCATAAAATTTGGGTAGGAATCCTAAACATAACATAGTTGAAATACTATGTAATTTAGAAAAGATTTTCCCACCATCATTTTTCGATGTAATAGAACACCTAACTATATATCTCCCCTATGAAACTGAATTAGAAGGCCCTGTGCAATATAGAAGGATGTATCCTTTTGAAAGGTTCTTCAAAAAGTTGAAAGTGAAGGCAAGAAAATAACTCAAAATATGTGTCAAGATCGATTGTCGACTCATATCTCCTTGACGATTCAAGAAGCACTATTTTCAAGCAGATATACAAACGAAATCAAGGTAGAATATACATTCAATAACATGTCCACATTTTCCATATTTAGATAAATGTTTCCTTTGTTTTGTTTCATAAATTTTACTTAATCGGATAAGTTTACAAGATACGACGAAGGTGAAGTCCCCCAATATCATGTCCGTGGAGTTCCTCATATATTTACGCAAGTAGGTCATCCAAGTGGGGAAATGCATGAAGTATGGATGTCACCTAGCGAACTTCAATGCGCACATTCGTACGTTTTGAGAAATTGTGACTATTTTGAGCCAATAGAGAGGTATAATTTGTTGCATCTCTAAATTTTATGCTTTATCATGTTGTTGATACTTGTGTTGGTCTATTATAACATGTTCAAGCCGTTTCTCTCAAAAAAATCCAGAACTTTATAATAAAGAGCTCAGTCCTAAAAGAGCTGATGAATATCGTTTATGGATTAAAGAATATGTGAGTACACATTTAATTTTCAAATCATTTCTATAACGATAAATATGTGATTATGGATATATATTTGCATGTTATGTACTGGAAAGCTACAAATCAATTTCCAACTTGGGTTCATGATATAGCACATAGACCTATGAATAAGGTCAAAACATGGCCATGTATTTCATAAAAAGAATCACAGCGTCGCAAAAGATATGTAACTACATGATCTGAATTAAGGGTCAAAGTTATACATATGCATCTAATGAAATGGATTTCTACGGGATGTTCATTGACATCATAGAGCTCCAATATGAGGGGTTGATAAATCTAATAGTTACCATTTTCAAATGTATGTGGTATGGCCCTGTTCGAGGCATTCAGAGCAGAAATTTCGCGTTGTAGATGTTCATATTTGTTGATACTAGGTTCAACTTCTAATTTTTATAATCAGAGGAGTTTGTTTTTGGAGTAAGTTAAGTAAATAAAGGAAAGACAAAAAGAATCATCGGAAAGAATTTTTATTATTGATATCGATTACAAAGATGTTAATTCGGAATGCCGAGTTAAGTTTATCAAATACAAGTATTAAACCTAAGTTTGCTAGTAATTCTTCTCCCCGTTTTCGAATGAATGTTTTAGTGAAGGGGAGTATGTATTTATATATCTCTGTAGTCGGTTATTTAAGCCCAAGGGGTAACCTCGGAAAAATGGAAATATTCCATTTTTCCGAAATCAGGGAATCTTCGATAAGATTTGATCTTATCCTGTCCGAGCTTAGACTTCGGCTTTGGACGAAGTACTTTATACCCCCGCTTCGGACACTAAAATCCGACCACTCTTTACCGAGGTGTCCTTCGGTCATCTGGGCCGAAGGTTAAAATCCTATTGAATGGACTTATGACCTAATCTGTAATCAGAAAAAGATCGGTAGGGACCGAAACTCAACTATTCCCAAGCTATTCATCCGGGGTGCTAATCCCACCATCAAAAATATCCATATGAATTTAGTGTCGATCTCTATACCTTCTAACTACATGTATATTGCTATTGCACAGCCTCTCAAGCTGAGCAGTTTGTTACATTACGTACCCTTACACAAAGAAACCAAAGCATTTGAGGCTCATTGTTTAGAAAGTTAATTTGAGGGGAATAGTTTCAGGAGAATACGAATACAAAGAACTGACACTTTTGCAAACAGAAAATGATGATGCTGCACTGATGACAACAATTGAAGATCTCAAAGTCGACAATTTGGTTCAGCAAGAAGATCAGATAAACCTCAACTTTTATGTCGGGGATGTGCGGAAGAAGACGAACCCCAATCCTACCTCCTCGAGAACAGCGGTGGCTATTTTACTGGATCAATACAACATAACACCAGCAAGAGAAATTTCACCAACTCAGACGCCTCAAACTCCAGCCAACGTTTTTTTTCCACCCATCAACGTTAGCACCTCATATGCGGGACTTTCCTCCGCCAGGTCAACTTTACCTAGAGTCAACTTCTCACCCACCTCAAATCAAAGTGAGTCGTTCTTCACTACAACTCCAGAACAACTCGACGAATCCACTTTCTATCTCGACTTTAGGTGAGAACATTCCGAAATCGCCGCTTCAGAATTCTCTTGCTCAAAGTCATCCATCTTCACAAGGTCATAACTTCGAAGACGTAGATCCGCTCCACTTCTTCCGGATCTCCAAGAGGACACACTGTGGGATCTGAATGCTCTTCTTCGGGTGCCGAACCGACATAAGTTTGTTACCCTGCTCTCTCTTGACTAAAAGACGCCAAATTCAACTTGGTATGGCCTTTTATTGTTCTATTTATTCAGTATTGACATAAATGTTGTGTATGGGTTCTTGTTCTTCTGGTATTGGCCTTGTAATAGAGTATTATAACTCGTATAGATTGCATTTGGATGTTTGTTTGTGATTTCCCTGTTTTAGTTAACATTTTTTATGATTGTTTGATGCTCATAGCATTAGGTGCTTTTGAGTTTCTTGTTTGGTTATCGTGTAATTGTCTTTTGCTTTATGAATGTGCCAAATATGTGTGTGTTCTTGAGCTATACTGTTCTAACCATTTTGAAAGTTCTGTATATAGCCTTTGAGACATGACCAAAACATTGCTCCCTTGATTTTGACTATTCTTTCAAATGAACCTGATTATATGATTTGCTTTGTATTATCTCTTTCTTATTTATTATTTGATTTAGTATTTCTTAACTTGTCTGGTTGTTTAATTATTTCTCCCATTGTTTGCAACTAGATTACAGGTTTGATCGTGACGTAAAACAGAGACTCATTCGAAGAATTACTTAAGTTTTTACAGGAAAATTCGATCAACCCTATTATAGCTGGTCATGCGTGCCTTGAGAGAGAGTAGCCTCGAGTTTGTGGTACAGTTCTCTCTACTATAGCATACAAATATGAGTTTCTATGTCTTCTATTTACCAACCTAACACAACTTTCTCTGTATTGTAGAAAACTCACACCTGGAATCCGTTGATAATAGGAAAAGTTCAAGCATTCTTCGAGTCCATCTGTCAAACACGGTTAAAAAATTTGTCAGCAACGCGAGGACTAGTAGAGAGCGCCCTAAATGGATCGAGAACACTCTCAAGAAAAGGATGGTGGCCCATTGGGATAGTGAAGATCAGTAGAAAAGGAGTGAAACCTATTCCACTTGTCGTATGTCTGACCGTGGAGGTCTCGGTGCTCACCGCCACGTAACAGGGCCCAAATCATATCGCCAAATCCAAAGAGAAATAGTTTATACATTGGGCATATTTGTTTTGTATATTACATACGGCTTTGCAACCGTAGGTTCTTTACTAAACCTTTGTCTTTTTGGTAACACTTGCAAGAAGTGGAAATTGGGAAGATCGGTTTCCCTTGGTGAGGTTTTTGTTAAGGCACATACAAAGAAAGATGGTACGTATATCGATCAGAAGGCAAAGAGGATCGCTAAATACTTATCAAACGAACCTGCAACAAAAGTTGTCTGAACTCGATGGAGAAACTTCAGACGGTGTTTCACACCCTTGCGTGTTATCAACAGATGAGTATGACGAAATATTTCTACAGGTACATTAATACCACAATCCACATTTATAAAACTCATGTCATGTTTTTACCATATATTTTCCTCTTACTATCTTAACTTTTGCACATTCCACTGAGTTAGATTCGCAAGAAAATTCTTTTGGACTTGGAAGCCTCAAATATATTTCTATATTGAGCAAGCACAAGCATCCATGAGACTCTTATGCATTTGTGGCACTGCAAGAGCAACTGAAAGAAGCTCAACGTCAAATCGCAGAGCAAACTGCTTAGTCGTTTCTTTAGTCATAAATTAGTCGCCAATTAGTTACCAAAAGTTATGACTATTTCCTCACTCTATAGTCGCAATAATAGACGCAGGTTAGTCACTAAATTTTGTGACTAGTCAGCGACTGTTGAACGACTACTCTATTTTAATCGTTAATTAGTCGTTAAATGGCGACAAATTTAGTGACAACTTGATTTAGCGACTACAAAATTACATCTACAATATTTAGTCTCCATTTATTCATATGAAATCAGTTAACGACTAATGCGACTAATATTACAGTCGTTAAAACGTTATTTTGGTGTAGTGATTGCCATTACATGGATATTCAAAAGGATCCATCAAATCTGTCACATCACCAACAAAAACATTCTCATAGGTACGAATGTTAAACACTATAATATACTTCAGATAATGTAAATGTAAGTAACAGAAAACACTTATCTTGTAGATATCATGGGAATGATCTTCAACACCGGAGTTATTTCGAAGACCCTACAAGGCCAAAGATGGTCTTTTACATTAGGACACCATGTAAGTACAA
This sequence comes from Euclidium syriacum, assembly GCA_900116095.1. Classification (NCBI taxonomy): domain Eukaryota; kingdom Viridiplantae; phylum Streptophyta; class Magnoliopsida; order Brassicales; family Brassicaceae; genus Euclidium; species Euclidium syriacum. The sequence continues at coordinate 1,391,370 of FPAK01000004.1, forward strand.
ATTAAAATATAATCATAGCCAAATATTTACATTATAGTACTTGACACACAATGTTTTATTCATAATAGAGAGAATTAGATAAAATGTATGACAACTGGTGATAATGCTTATGTCTTATGGGATGAGTTTAAAAACATGCGGGGTCGTGGAGAGGATATTGTGGTCTTTAAGATATGGAGGATCTGTACAATTATAGGTAAATGTATTATATTATGTGATTAGTTTTAAATGTGATAGTTGAGAACAACGTTTCCTAAATTCATTTATACAAATATTGATGCTGATGAGGTATGGCTTGAAACTGAGGGTGGATTATCTGAATTCAGGTTCAATCCGCGTTTACCGGAGGTTGAGGATTTCAGACAAGAGCTATTAAGCAATGACCTTTATGTTACCAGACATGTGTATATTTTTCCTATGTAAAACCTAGTTTTCTCTATGCGAGGTTTTTGTCTATCTTTGTTGCTTTAAACTTGGTTTTTATGTTGAATTCTTCTATGTTTTTTTTTATGTTGTTGCAGATTGTATGACTCTTCTATATTTATCTTGAACTGTGTTAATTGTCATCCCAGTTTATGTTTTTTTAATCATAGTTAAAGGTTAATTTTGTCAAGTATAAAAGTTTCAAAAAACCAAATTATAGTTTAAAAAGCCAAGTTGTAGTTTTAAGAAAGTAAGTTCGTATTTGTTTAATAAAATCTTAAGCTCAAAAAATGATGTTTTACTTAATTGAAATACTAGCTTCAAATAAAAGGAGAAGTATAAGCACTTACAAGATACTAAGTGCAAATAATGGGATCCAACTAGCTGCACTATTAAATTTTCAATCCGAACCTGTAATATAGAAAAGAACAAAGTAAATGTTTTGTCTTTCTTTAAGACTCATTCTAAACTTACAAAAAAAACTTACAAAAAAATATGAAATAGTAAACTTAACTTCAGCACTAAAATTCCATTACAACCATGTTGCCTCATTGTTAATGCTACATGAAAAGAAAAAACAATTGTATTGCATTTACTTCCAAAAGTATCAAATTATAAAAAGACTAACTATCAAATATCTTATTTTTCCTACAAAATTCCATTTTAGAACAAATAAATTTAGGTTGTAATTCAGATTTTATCATATATATTTATTCAGAACCATTGGCAATTCCTGCAAAGATAAAGTTTTTGAATTCGAGCCTGACATATACAAAAGAACATTTGCAATTAGTAATGTTTTGTCTTTGTTTAATTTAAACTTACAATAGAGTATAAAATGATGAATTTATCTTTAGTATTGAAACCTCCATTATAACTATAAGTTCTTATTCCTGCAAAGATATAAATTTAGAAGAAACATCAAACTAATAAATAAAAAAGAGCTGGCTTCTACTATGTTTTGCTCCGGTTCAATGATCAATCGCAAAGCAACAGACTTACATCATTGTGTAAGCATTACCAACCTCTTGCGTCCCCAAATTCCAACAGCCTTTAATTCCACACCGTACTACATAAAAGATGAACAAGTTAAGACTTTGTAACTCACATAAACCATTAATTTGGGTTATGGTTGTTGTTACCTTTCCGCATCACTCACAGAAGTAGTTGCTGAACCAAAGGAATTTTGAAAACATAGTAGTCATTATTATGCATACCTTTACTTGTATCAATGTTTAGGAAAAACCTCACCAAAAATGTAATTTGGTAACTTTGGTTTCCCAACATTGATACAAGTAGATTTGTAGAATAATGTAACTGAAGCAGACGCGAGTTGAATATTTGGGATTTGAGAACCCTAATTATGAACCTGACGAACATTGTAAACATCAATGGGTTTACAATGGTTAGTGAAAACCTCACTAAGGATGAGAGTTGGTCACTTGGGTTTCCCACCATTGATACACGAAAATCTGCAGAATATTGCAACTGCAACGTGAGTTGAATTCCGGTGGAGATAAAGGTTGGGTTACGGAGGTGGAACTAGATCTGGGAAGGCGAGTCGTGTTGATTTCGTATTTGTAGCGAAAGAAATTAGGGTTTGGCGGAGATAAAGGCTCGAAGATAGTGGAGAATTAGAGAAGGTGAGTGGATCTGGAATTGGAGAAGGTTAGTGGTGTTAATTTGGGGATTGTGCCGATGAACATTTAGGATTTGGGGATTGTGCCGACGAGTGACAAACTTTGTTAGAATGAATGATTTGAAGGAGAGTTTCAACAATGAAATGTTTCTTGGTGGCCACACTCAAGTTGACTTGGAAGTTATGAGGGGGAAAGCTGAAAAGGAAAAGGAAGAGAAGAGGAAGCTTTAAGGGAGAGGAGCATGCTGCTCATCGCGAGAGGTTGCAAATGAGTAGTGGAAATATTTATGCTATTGGAAAAATTCTTTTCTAGAAAACCCAAAAACTTTTTGCTGGCATTGGAAACATTATATACGATGAGGTGAACAGAAGATGAAAGAATTCGCTAAGGCCAATGAATCCAAGATGACCAAGGCCTTAGACTCATAAATGAAGGATATTGAGAGTTTGATGATAAATAGGATAATAGACTTTTTTAAAGATGAGTAGAGTGGTCAACCTTTTAATAAGAAACCCTGTTGGTGTAGGCAATCATGTGGATCCAGCAGATCTAGTTGAAACTCCAAATCTTAGGAAACTGCAGGATCAAGATTCTCATCAGGTGAATTCATATGGGGATCATCTCAAGATTAGCAATGTTTTGTTTGCACTTCAAACCACTTTAATTAGTGCCAAGGGCTATAAATCTGATGTTAACTACAACATTAGCATATAATGAGCATATAACATTAGCATGAATAACAAAATACTGTGAAAAGCATCCCAAATTTGAAAACGTGGAGGTGGATTGAGCCTGTTCACTTTCGTATACGGAGATTTCCCATGTGGCTTTTAGATGAAACGTTGCATTGGCCCTGTTTTTACTTTTTTCGGGTCTAGTTGTGGTGCTCTACCACCTAGGTTCCGTATAAAGACCCTTTCGATCAACTGGATGACCAAAAAAACGTGTAAACTCAGATAATAACATATTATAAAAAGATATTTTGGACAGTTAATGAGGAGCTTTTGGTAGCATGTTACTTTGCAAATTAGAGTCCTATTTTTAGTTATTTGAATACCATCCAGATATTTAAATGATTGGTACTAATAGGTGGTATTGAAATGGATCCAAAGGTTTTAATTAGTTGTATCCGAAGAAAAGCAAGCATCCGAATACATAAACCCTGCACACAAGTATACCGTTTCTCTACCTCTGCACATAAAGTTGAATGCTAAAGATTTTGGATAAGGAAAACATGTGATTGTCTAAATTCCTCATCTCCTGAGGAAACCATTACTTCTCCACAAAGTTCCATCGGTAATTCCAACTCAAATAAAAAAAAGTGAAGGGATCTTTTCTATCTGAGGTGTGATTCCAAAACCTTGTGGGGTTTAGTTGGACGACGAGGATCCAACTCCATGAACCTTGAGTGTGATAGAACCTACGTAAGCTTCATCTGATCTGCCTCCGTTTGCGAAAGTGTCTGAGGATGAAGCTGTCGGCATACAGAGGATACTTCTTTCTTATTAGACCTTTTATGCATTTCCAATACGAAAAGTCAACTACCTCTCCGTCTCTTCGAACTATAAACAAACATCGAGAGCTCTCAAATTCTGGGTGATGCCCAACCTGCAACCACAAACCAAAGCGATCAAACATATTCTTAGTTGTTGTGCATTTGGAATTGTAAGTAATTCATCTCTATGTTCTGACAGGTTAGACTTGAAGACTGCAGAATATAGAATCAAAAGCATATATTCATCACCCGTCTTACCCAAGACAATCATAGTAAAAGCTATTCATAATTCATACCATGATATAGTCTATTCCACATCCCATCTTCTTCTCAAATTCAGGGTGATAAGGAAGCAGCATCTCAACAATTGTCTTCTCGTGCTCCGGGATTAGCCTATCTCGGTTTGCATATCTGCAATTGGAAGTGCCAATGAATCAACAAGACGATACATCATGCCCTTTACATAAAGAGAATCAACCAATAAACCCGCAATTTGAAATATTTAAATTTTGCATCTGCTACCAAGTTCTGCAATTCCTATATGCTTACGCAGCAGCTAAAAGCAATGTAGTGATTTTGATCGGAAGAATGAAATTCGAAGTTCGAAATTAGAGAAGATGCAGACATACTTTCCGGAGTGAAGAATCATCCTGACGAAGCCAACAAGAGGAACCGTGACCTCCAGGATTTTGTCTTCCCAATCAACGAACTCATCACCCTCTCCATCCTCGCTGCTCTCCTCCTCCGACGAAATTCGGGGCCGACGCAACAACTCCGACCCGTAAGACTCTGTGTTACCTATCCTCGCGCCGTCCGATTCCGTTCTCAGGGCGCGAACTCGGGGCCTCAGTGAATTTGAGTCGTCACCGCGCGGGAAGTATAAACACTGAGAGGACCAAGAGAGCGAGAAGATGTAAGCTCCGCAGCGAAAGCAAGGCGAAGCCACAGGCGGCCTCCAGGAAACCGAAGCTAAGCTCATTCCGGAAGATTTATGCAGGTGTAGAGAGAGAGTGTGTTAAACGGTTACATTATCCATTCCCAGCTGCGATGAAACCTCGCGACCAGAGAATGGGGAGGACACTGTTTGGGCCTTATGGACCTCACAATCTTTTTGCCTTCGATTATATTTTGATATCACTTTTGACAATTATTTTTACTCAAACTGTCACTTCTTTTTTTTCTCTGTCAAATTAATTTTTCATTAAACCACACAAGATTTAAATTACATCATAAGTCTTGCTGGTCTTTCAAGACCCAAGGTTTAAGCCAACAAGGTAAATTACATCTCGTAAAACTATCATATAGAGATGAAAAAGAAGTAAAAAAGTGTTTGGTTATAGTATTTGCCGCTTGATTTCCTTCTCGCCTAGTAAAGTCAAAATGAGAATCAAAATTCGACCATCTCTGATTCATATATCCGGACTAGTCATAACGTCAATCAGATTCTTGTTATCAAATTTAAACACAATGTTCTCCATACCAAAATTATCTAAGCATTTCATTACCCAAAGTAATGTGGAGGATTATGCCTCTAAACAATTCATCAACCTAGGAAATCTCTTTGCACCAAACCGTTTAACCTCACCACGTTCATCTCTTAAAATCCATCCAACCTCACAATGATCACTACTCTGTTTCCAAGAGGCATCGACATTACATTTCAATTTACCTTGAGGAGGAGGTTTCCATGTTACCTCACATGGTGAGCGTGCCTGAGATGGTTTCAGCATCAAACCCTATGCTTTTTGCCAATCCTGAGCATTTTACCTAACTTGATAAAGAAGCTCTTGTGTTGTCTCCTCCTTTGCTGAAAAGTTTCAGGCATTTCTTGCCTTCCATAAAACCCCAAAGGACCCAGGGCACAAGATGAAAATGTTACTTAAGGTCATCGTTCAGCTCCTCTGAATCATGTAGACATCTATAAATGTTTTCAAAAATAGACTCATAGGGAGATGGGTAAAAGATTCATGCTAACGGGAAAAAAACCCACACCAATCTGGAAAGAGGGCAGCTAAACAACATATGATTGACTGTTTCCTCATGATCCCCACATCTGGGACATAAATTACTCATTGATAGTCTTTTCTTGGCCAAGTTTTGAAACGTAGAAACTGTGTTAGTAATACACTTCCATAAGAAATGATGCACCTTTGGAATTGTTTTGGCTTCCCAGATCAGCTTCTGTATAGCAACAGTATTAGGAGAGGTCACCAATCTCATCTTCTTCTTTTTTGCTTAAACCACTCAGATCAGACCCAATACCCCGATTTCGCTGTCTACTCACCACTCTTGTTGAAACTCCAAGTATAACTCCCTGAGATAGACGTTGAAGATGGTTTCACTTATAGTATAAAATTTATTTCATCCTCAGGGAAGACTGACTGTAGAAAAGGAAGATTCCATTCATCAGTCCCTATTAACTCCAAACTTGCAGCGTCAATCTCTCTTTCATGGATATATTCCTTAGGAATTGGTGGTCTAGGTGGAACAGTAGGTAACTAGGGATCCTGAAAAGGTCGTATTTCACTCCCATTGCCAAACATCTTCCTCAGGCCGATTTTCAACAAATCTTGAGCCCCATGAATACTACACCACACGTAGGAAGGTATTGCCCTCAGTTTTGCTTCTAAAGGACTTGTTCTAGGAAAATATCGGTTCTTGAAAACCTTGGCAAGCAAAGAATCTGGATAGACCATCATTCTCCAAAGTTGTTTAGCCAACAGTGCTAGATTTTGCCCTTCTAAATTCTTAAAACCTAGACCACCCTTCTCCTTTGGAATACATAATTTGAACAAGGCTCTCTAGTGAATCCCTCTGTTATATGCCTTGTTTTGCCACCAAAACTAAGCTATTCTTTATGATATCTTCTGACCAAGTGTTTTAGGAATCATGATACATGTCATGGCATGGGTTAAGGGAAGTGATCACAGACTTGAGAAGAACCTCCTTCCCTCCAGGTTACAAAAAATGATTTTTCCAAGAATTTATTCTATTGTTCACTCTGAGATCGCATCTATTGATGCACCCTCTTGCGTCGATCGATGCAGTCCGGCCAAAGGCAAGAATTTGAATGTCGAAGATAATGAGAAGTCTAAGGCCAAGGTCTACACTACTCATTTACTAAGCCTTAGGGTCCTAAGAAGTATAAGATAGAAGTTGATGAGGTGTTTGATCATGGAGATACATATGAGCTGACAGTGATATCTGAGGAAGAAGTTACACCTGGTAGTTGCCACAAGTGGAAATCTTCTAACACCACACCTCAGCCACCTCTCAAACGGATAAGAGGCCACCCAAGAGCTATTGTTGTCATCCCCGTTGCTGCTTACATTCTTGATCCTGAAGATACCTATGTTGTGTACTCCAGAGGATCTCGACCGCCTTGACATGTGCTCTTTACCGCTATAGTCAAGCTAATGACTGAAAACAAGCGCTTAGTGGTAGGCAACCCACTTGGTATTTTCTTTTATTTTCTTTTAGTTTTTGCAATTTTTATTTTTGATTTTTCTTCTCTTCTTGATTTATTTTCCCACTGGGGACAGGGTGTTACTAATAACATTTATTTCTGGTGATTTTTATTCGATTTTATTAAGTCAAAATTTAGTTCTGGGAAACAATGATTGATTGGAGGAATTATGTTGTGTTATATGGATCGTGATGTACCATTTGTAGAGATTTAGATTTTTTTCTGAGACTAATGAAAAACTCAAAGCAGAACAACTTGACATCAAATGTCCATGTCTCCAGCTATGAATTCAAGTAAGCCAGGGCTATTAATAATCTCTCTCTATTAGAAGTCAATCCTCGTCTTATGCTGTGTTAAGATAGTCTGAGACTCTAGTTTCCAGCTCTCCTTCTAGACTAAAATGTTGAAAAATAAAGAATGCATGTGCTTATTAGGTACCTAGTGACAAGGCTAGAAGCAATTCTGTGATGCCATTATTTGTCACTAGAAGCTCGGGATTGGGGCGGCTAGAAAAATTTCCTATAATGCCATTATGCTACATGAACCTTTGAGAAATTAGAGAAATTTAAAGAAAACAATAAGTCTGGGGGAGAGGGAATAAATTTTTGTGATAGGAATTCTTAGCTATGCATTGGAAAGGTAAAAAACAATGTTCTTTGGGCAGTACTCTTATGGTGTAGAGATCTGCAATGATGGTAACTTGGGTGAATTGGTTGATAGACTGTGGTGCAAGTATGTTAAGCTGCTAAGTGATGAAGAATTACATGGTGGTCTGGATTTGATTGAATCTTTGTCTAATGTGGTTTACAATGGTGAAATATGATATTAAATTCCTATGATATGATGAGTTTCCCTTTGTTTCAAACCTCTTCCATAGGTTAAGTTTTATGTTTTGCTTGAGGGCAAGCAAATGCTAAGTCTAGGGGAGTTGATATAATGTAGTTTTTATGGTTTTATAACCCATGTATTTGTTAGCTTTAGAGTCTTTGGTAGGTCTTTATGTGGCTTTATAGATGTTTTGAGCATTTGAGATGATATGGAGAAAGTGGAGCAAAAATTGATAAATGGGAGGTGTAGTCTCGGATTTCACTTTCAGAAGCTTGACATTCGTTAAAGGCCTTCCTTGTACTCAAATTCGACCAGACCAGTTCCAAAAAGAAATTTGTTTGAGTTAGCTTTCATTTCCAAGTGGTTTGAAGTGATTCCCATCTGTGTAGCTCTGGATATGGTCGTTTTAGTGAAGGTGTGTCTGAGATTTGTCTAAACCCTTTTTGTTTCTCTTTTGATTTCTTTTATGCAATCTATTCAAAACATGTTGCTTGTTTCATTCTCCATGTTTGAGTAGATTCATAGTTAGGTCTAGGGATTCAAGGGATTTATGAATCATAACTAGGGTTTCATCAAATTAGGCTTTCATAAGAATTCTTCATCTGACTTGTTCTTAATCACTTAGATCTGGAAGGTACACACAATAATAAGTCTTACGTTTATTGGCTGCAATGGAAGTTGAGTTGATTTATTGGAAATAGTTTAGATGAGCAAGTGATTCTAGTTGCAAGGGAATTGGGACTAGATACCTTGTGAACTTAGCAGACCTGGATTATTGCATGCTTTACCTGCTAGATTACTCAAAGAAATTTGATAGTTTAGCTAACTAGGCATAGTTATAGTTTCACAGCGGAAGATGGTTCTCTTTAGAATTGTGTTTGTGTTCTAGAACAATTTTTAGTTAGATTCCCTAATAGATTCCCGCTTGATTGAGACATCCCGCAGAAATCCCGAGACCTAGCGTTCTTACAATCATTTTAACAACTCAAAAATCATAGCGTTTCATTCTTATTGTTTTTACATTAATATTTGATTGCCTAACTTAACTAGAAACTAGAAGTTATTTTGTTCTATAAAGTCTTTGTGGAATTTGACCCCTATGTACTACATTTGCATTCATTTTGCACTTGCAGTTATGTAGGGTAAAACTTTAACTACATCAATTTTGCAATTTTGATTCTTGATATCCTTCCTTTTCCTTCTGCAACTCTAAAAACATTGATAAACACTTCAGCGCATAAAACGAAAAGAAATGGAGAAAGAGCCCTTGGTGAATACCTCTAGATGGAATAACCACTCCATAAAGTTATCCATTGGTAAGTACATTATATGTGATTATAGTAATGCAACATATCACTCTTTCTCAAACTATCACTTCATCTTAGAATATAGTTAACTTATTATTATTCGATAAGTTAAATGTTAGTATTATATTTTAAAAATATACTATATTTTATCGGTTAAATATTTTATGTTAAAAATATAATTTAATATTTAAATTTTGTTGTTAATATTATTTTATTAGTTAAGTTGTTTATACTATATTTTTAATATTAAAAAAATTATTTAAAACTAACACAAACCTAACACCTAAATTTTAAATAGCTCAAACAAAAATAAAAGTAAAATGATTTAAGTCAAAATCTTGATCACCACTTAATTTTCATTTCACAAAAAAATTTCATAGAAAAAAGAACTAGTAATTTATTCTATGTAAATTTTTTAATTTGGTGAAATGATTTGACGCAATTGAATAGCTAGTTTCTCGACTTCATTAACCGAGTTTTCGGGTTTCAAGACATGTTCTTTTTATCTTAGTATCCATGTGTCATTATATTAAGGTGGACTAGTTGGTTTACATTTTTTTTTTTATTATTATTGTGGGTTCCTATTTTTTTGTAAAAAAATGTCAGGCTTGTAAACTTGTAACGTCCTACAAGATCTAAGTTTGGGGCTGGATGTTGGGCCTTTGAACGGGTTTTTCTTCCTGAAATCAAGGACATGTATGATTGTTGTGTTCCTGATCGTTTTGGAGTACCGTGGGAGTGAACTTAGGGCACCATGGGATTGACATCTTTTTGAATCGGTGTTAGTTTACGTTGTAGCTAAACGTTGCTAGAGTAGTTTTGAAAGCGATGTTCGATCCACATGGGAGAAAATTTCTTGCCACAACAAAGAACATGTGAAATCTTCAGGAACACATAATGGGGCTGTGCTTCCCAAAGTTTCTATAGAGATTGAGATTGGGAACCAGAAAAAGTATCGGGAAGACGGGGAGAATAACGTAAGTTGTCTCCAAGCCGGAAGAAAATATGGTCCTTGAATTTTTTTGTCTCTTGAAGATAGTTTTTAATGGTGAGAGGAGAAAATAAGAATTTATAGATGGAGCTAGGTTGAGAGTGACTGGAAACAGTTGTGTTTCGGAAGTGGCGTGATTCTTACAGAGAGATAAAGCTGACGAAAATCCTTAGACCAGAATCTCCTCAAAAGTCAAATATTTTATAGCAAGATCGGACCTTTAGTGGGTTTTTAGGAAAAAAGATGTGAACTTTGCAACAAAGGTCTTAGCTTTTACCGAAAGATCTTAGCTCCAACTAAAATTCGAGGTTTTGAGTGAAAAGCAGGTGACTTTTAAATGAAATCTGAAAAAGGAAATCGAGAAAATTGTATGAGCCGGAGGACAAGGAATTTAGACTGAGCAAAAAATAAATAAAATACCAGGGAAAAAACGAGTCGAAACCATAGGAAACTTAAGCTAAACAATGAGAAATCAAAGATCTGAGCCTCTCTCGTAGCGAAAGTGGAATGTATCTATAAAGTTACATGACTTGAAATAGTAGATCGGGCTGATTTTTGGGATATGATTAAGTGGTTATGTTTAATTCGGATGATCTGATTATATATGTGGATTGGTTCTGGGTGGTCAAACTGAGAAACGAGTGGTAAAAGGAACTCGAGTGATTTTCATCTACTTTCTTATTCGTTTTGTCGAGCTAGCAGATCGTGCAACCCCAAGGCATCTAGAACATTGTAGACGAAGATGAAAGGTGTTTCTTACAATTTTTTGTCTGGTCGTTTGCCTTAAGCGTTCTTCTGTGTGCTTTTGTAGTTATTGAGGTACGTATGGTCTTGTTAGCGAGTGTTGCATCCTATTGGTAGCAGACTTGTGTACCATACTAAGCGTTATCACCAAATTTACCTTAAGTGGATAAGATCATAAACAACTGTTGGAATCAATACATAGCCCAAATTGTGTTACTCAAGTCAGCATGTGAAGTCTTTCTCGTTGTGCTCCTCAGATTGGATCGCCACTCACTTAGTGCTTCCCTAGGCCATGGTAAATGGCAAATAAACCCCTTTCTAAGGGCACCATGGGGATGGTCCCTATGCTACCCGGCCTGGAGAGCACCACGAGCACTTCACCATCCATGTTGAGTATCACAATCTAGTTCATATATTTGTATTTCATTTTCTAAGTTACCTTCAATTTCTATAACCTTATCTCTTTCAAGGAAATTTAGCGATAACGTTCTTTACATATCCACGTGGCAGGTACTAGCATGTCCAAGAACTCACTGATAAATCCACACACCTCAATAATAGGGAAAGCACAAGAAGGGACTCTGCGAAGACTAGAAACGCATTAGTCGATAAACAGTACAAATCCCTTCCCAGCTCCTCCCACAAAAAAAATTTTGGATGCCTCGAGACTATTGTCTATGCCAGCTATAGACATGATGAAGAAAGAAAGTAAGGCAAAACAGAAATCCTCGAGATCTATTTCATAGGATATTCATTTTTCTCGCTTGGAAATCATACAAAGAAATTTCTTTCACAAAAGCCGCATGCAAGACCTTCAACAATGTGCTCAAGAAAGACGTTTTCTTTGAGGATTCAGCCATTTTATTCATGGAATGCGGCTACAGGTTTAGGAAAAGATGTTTACATCTTGGAAATCCATCAACCATCTTCGCTAAGGGTATTTGAGACTACTTGAGAGGTAGAAACTGGAAGAATGCTTAGAAGCTATCAAGGAAGTCGCTGCTAAAGGCTACGATTTGGCGAAGTATACTTATGCAATGATTCTGAGAATAATGAATCATGAGACCGTCTGTGACTCTCCCCTTATCAATCTTACCAGGGAAATCAAAACCAGAACCCGAGAAAAGATGTTTGGAGGGCCTCATTTCACTGGGTGCATCAACCTTCATGAGTTTTTCACAAGCAGAAAACCCGAGCTCGTCATTCAAAGAAAAATAAAAAGCTTAGATTGCAGTTAATATTCTTTCGACTCAGTACTCATCAAGTATTATGTTCCGATCTTCGATTCTATATCCGATCTTATAAAACCGAACTCAATATTTGTAACCAATATCTTTAACAATACAAAAGGCGTCCTCGTAACCTAATCCCGAGCATGCTAATCTGATCTCTTTCACTCTAATTCGAACATCACTACCTTACCCTTCTCAAGCTTATCTCATCGTTATAACACCGACCCTTAATCTGAACAACATTCCAAATTCCCCGTGCATTGAATTATCTTGGTTCAACATATATCATGTGAAAACAACATTTAACAGTTAAAGAAAAATAATTTATCATAGGAAATAGTTAAACATTATACACATAGGAAATACTTAAGAAATTAGTTAGTTAAACATTGTATCGTTCATATATTAGTTTTTTTATGATAAATATTTAAAGAAAAATAATTTATTATAGGAAATAGTTAAACATTATACACATAGAAAATATTTAAGAAATTAATTAGTTAAAATTTAATTAATTATAGACACATTTAACTAATTATTCTTTGAACTATTTCTTAGTGTATTATGTTTTTAATTCCAATCGAATATTATAGACATGTAAGTCTTAAATATTCTTTGAACTATTTCTTAGTGTATTATGTTTTTAATTCCAATCGAATATTATAGACATGTAAGTCTTTTAAGACAGATACATAATCGTTTTAAAATCTGTAATTTTTCTTTTAGTTCTCTCAAATAATAAATAGAAAAAAAATAATTATAATAATAATAATATTTAGAGATATCAGTCGGATCAATCCACACTCAAATAACCCAATCTACAGCGGATAACTTTTTGGAACTCGATAGGCCGGTCCACAGTGGTCGAAGGTCCAACATATAGATGTCTAAATCCACTCTGTAATGGCCTAATCCACAGACATGTGCTTAAATTGACATCTCTAGTAAAATTAATCTCTTGCTAATCAGTACTTTTACAGTTTAATTTGACTAGTTAAGATGGTAACTATATAAATAAATAAACAAAGATTTCATTCGGTCAGAACTCAGAAACAAAAAGAACTTAAAAGTTTGACATTAGTTACAGTATTAATTAAGAAAGTAACAGAACAACATAAGAAATAAAGGAAAATCCAAGTATGGTTGACCTGATGAGAATTTATCAGGAAAAAAGAGAGAGCGAGAGAGGCGTGCCCTCCACGCCCTAATTGGTTAATAATACATCTCCGTTATTCGTTTCTTTTGTTCCTATGTACAAATCTTTGTCTTTCTCGTCCGTCTCGTTTCTGAAAACTTTCTTCTAATTCCTCGTTTTGGTTTTCTGACAACGTTGGTGTGATTATGCTTCATTTTATCTCAGCAACCGTTTCCCCAGAAGATTAGTTTCGCCTTTTGTTGCGTTTTTGTGAAGGTACGACGTGAAATCTCCGCATTTGATATTTTGGAAAAGAAGCTTTTATTAAGATCACTCATTCGAGTCATCTTATTTGAATCCAACGATCTGATCATAGGAATCAGATGATCCCATTTCCGTTTCTAATCGTAACATAATCTACATCGCTCTGAATGTCTGATTAAAATTGCAGTTGTGGTTTTTTTTGAGAATCGTGACTATGGTGGATGATAATAAAGTTTCGTATGACCTTTCTTTACTTCCGGATCTGGATGACGATTGCTCTCCGCCTTTCAAAAGTATGGAGTTCGATTCATCCTTTTGCGATCTCTTAACCTTAGGGGATGGAGGATCATCGCCAAATTATAATCCGTTTATTGGAGATGAAGAAGAAGATCATCCACATTTCGTTGTTGCACCAGAGCCTCCTAGGGTGTACATTGCACCAAGAGTTATGATAAACCATCAAGACTCGTTTCCGCTAGACTCTCGAATCGAAGATGCAAGGATTGTACCAATGCAAGATCATAGAGTTCCTGGTTCACCAAGAGCTTTTGTGCATCCGAGACAATCCGGATCACCGCGTTTCGGGTCACCCACTAGTCCCGTCTTGATTGATACCGCCGCACCATTCGAATCCGTCAAGGAAGCAGTTTCCAAGTTCGGAGGAATCACAGATTGGAAAGCACATAAAATCCAAACCATAGAGGTAGAACTAAACACCCTCGTTTTTTTTTTGTTTCTCTCATTCATAATTATGATTTGTCTTGAAGAGACGGAAGACGGTGGATCAAGAGCTTGAGAAGATACATGAGAATATGCCCGAGTACAAGAAACAGGCAGATGTAGCGGAAGAGGCAAAGCTTGAGATTGTGAAGGAACTCGAGAGTACTAGGAGTGTTATCCAAGTGCTAAAACTGGAGCTAGAAAAGGCCGAGAAAGAGGAACAACAAGCCATACAAGACTCTGATCTCGCCAAACTCCGTGTCGAAGAAATGGAGCAAGGGATAGCTGACGAGGTCTGTGTCGCCGCCAAAGCACAGCTCGACATGGCTAAAGCAAGGCATTCCGCTGCGGTTTCCGAGCTGGATTCTTTAAGAGACGAGGTTGAAACGGTCTCTACCGAGTATGATTCCTTGTTGAGGGCTAACACTTCCGCTGCGAAAAGAGCTCAAGATTCGGTCTCGCAAGCTAAAGATGCAGAGAAAAAGATGGAGGGTTTGACGATAGAGGTGATTACCACCAAGGAGTTATTGGAGTCAGCACATGCGGCTCTTCTTGATGCTCAAGGAAAGAAATTCGATGCAGTCATGGCTCGGGACCAAGACGTTTATAACCGGGAGAAGGAATTGAAAGCGGTGGAAGACGAGATCGTGAGGCTTAGACAAGAGATTAATGCGGCCGATGATGTGAGAATCAAACTCGAGACTGCTTCTACACTTCAGCATGATTTGAACGCCGAACTAGCGGCTTACAAAGACTCGAACAATACGGCGGAGAGAAACAACAGTGACATACAAGCAGCGGTTGATTCGGCGAGGAAGGAACTTGACCAAGTTAAATCTAATATTGCGAAAGCAAATTCCGAGGTGAGAACCTTGAAGATCATTGTCGGATCATTGCAGTCCGAACTTAAAAGAGAGAGAAAAGATCTTGCAGATACTAAAGAAAGAGTAGAATCTGTTTTGGGGAAAGAAGAGAGATCTAGAGAGATAGCCAAGAAACTGCAAGACGCGGGGAGAGACGCAGAGGAGGCAAAGTCACTAGCGGTAGCTGCTCGAGAGGAGTTGAGAAAGGCAAAGGAAGAGTCGGATAAAGCTAAGAAAGGAGTCTTTACAATAGAAAGTCAGTTAAGTAAGGCGAAAAAGGAAATGGAAGCTGCTCGGGGCTCGGAGAAGTTGGCCTTAGCTGCGATTAAAGCTTTGCAGGAGACTCAATCTGCTAATAAGATTGAGGAGATAAGTAGTTCACCAAGAAGCATAATCATATCGGTGGAGGAATATTATGAGCTAAGCAAGCATGCTCACGAGGTGGAAGAGGCAGCCAACAGAAAACTAGCAGAGATTGTCTCGCAGATCGAGGTGGCTAAGGAGGAAGAATCTAGGGTCTTGGAGAAGCTGGAGGAAGTGAATAGAGAAACCGTTTGTAGAAAGGAGGAGTTAAAAGAAGCGATGGGGAAAGTCGAGAAGGCGAGAGATGGGAAAGAGCAGGAGTTGCGTAAATGGAGGTCAGAAAACGCGGGAAAGAGAGGCACCGAGGAGGGAAAGAAGGAGAACTTGGGCAAGTCAAAATCAGCTGTACACAAACCAAAATCATATGCATTTGGTGGTGGACAAGGAAGCAGCAATGTTGGAGATACTAGTAGTAATGTGACTCCTGAAACAAAGAAGAAAAAAAAGAGGTTTTCTTTGCTGCCAAAGGTCTTCATGTTCTTGTCAAGAAAGAAGTCCAACAAGTGAACAAAATAACAACATCAGGTACGTTACTTTTTAAACAACATATGCGATATAGTTCTTTGAGAGACAGCCGAGAAATTTTTAAGTTGGTTGATTAGATTTTTGCTTGGAAGATATTGTTGTACTCTCCAAAATAGAATAAAGGTATTGTTGATACACTTGGTGAGAGGAAAGTTAAGTGAAGAGGGTTTGAATGATGGTCTTGTGCCATGGATTGGAGAGATGCTCTACAAGGTTGTCGATAGGACCAGTGTGAGTCACAGCGGCTTGAACAAAGAAGCCAAGCATTGCGATCATCGCTAGACGACCTATTAAGAAGCAATCAATCAATGTGAGAGAGAGAGAGCGTTTGAAGGAAACCAAAAGGAGAGTGTAAACGGCACCGTTTTTGATCTCCTTAAGCTTCCAGTCCTGAGCGTTGCCGATATCCTTAGCAAGGCCTAGTGGGTTTAGAAGCGGCCCTCCCGGATATCTGTTGCCAAAAATCAATTCCTTTCTCATCAATTTGTGTGTGTGTACACATTGACTTTACAATCAGAAATCTTACCCGGGCTCGAGTCCCTCCAGTGACGCTTCAAGTCCAAAGAAAGATCCTTCTTCGGCTTGAGATCCAGGGGACTTGAGATCCATATACCTTTTGGTCTCAGCAAACCTGTCAAATCAAAAGGTTCATCTGAGCTTTTTTCTATTGGCTATATCGATTGAGATGAGAAACATTCTTTACTACCCCATAAGCAACAACTGCACGACTATGAGAGTTTTTGTGCTGGCGAACTCAAATTTGACTGCCCCAGCTTCATACCAAACCGGTAAATCGCGAATCCTTGTGATACGAAGTAGCTTTCAAACCAAACAAAAATCCCATATCAGCATTTTCTACATTTCAAAATTTGATTTAGTACACAGGATTGATTAAAGTTGATTACGTCGGTGAAGAGTATTCCTGCAACACCGAGCATCGCGAAACGGGAGTGGACAAGCTCTGCTTGAACATACCATTTCAAGCTTTCCGGATCCTCTCCTAGCCCCAGCGGGTCAAACCCGTAGTCTCCGGCCAATCTTTTCAACAACAGACACGATGGTTCTGGAACATTAATCAAATATACACAAGAAGCTTCTTCTATTTGTGCACAATATGAGACGAACCCAACTCACTTTCCGTCCAGGTAAGAAGGCGGGTCAAGACCCGGTAGCCACGTGGCACGTTCCGCGGTTGCCATTGGACGGCCGCCTCGTCTTGTGGCTCTCACTGTCGCCGCGGTTGAGAATCGGCTTATACCGACGGCCGAACCGCCTCGACGGAGTACAATTCCCCCGGCGATGCCTCCGCGTACGAGGACGACCATTGTTTTCTAATCTTCCAGCTGTACGTTGTTTCACTCTGAGTCTGACTCTGTTTATTGGGGGTATCAGAGCTAGGATGATGCTAAGGAATAACGTCGTCCACGTAAAATAGTAATTTATTGATATGAAAATCCTTAGACAAAATTTAATCACAGGAACGTGATCGTTGGATTTTGTCAAATCCACTAAACACTCTGAACAAAGAACAAAGGCACTGCGTATGCAATTTCAATTTCAAAGAATTATCAAAAATTCTTCTAAATCCACAATCCACATTGATCCCTCTTTTTCTTAAAATTGGATGGGAAACCAAATCAATTCGGATCGATCCAAAACTCCTCAGCATCCGAACCAAATTCTATTATTACATGAACAGTAAATAAATAAACCAAAAACAAAATTTGCTTTCATTTCGAAAACTACTTTTTATAATCAAATAAACTGAGTACTGAATTTTTCAAACAAATCGAACCATTTTATCGAACACAAGCCTAAGCACCACAAAAGCAAAAATTGTTGGAAATGTGTGAACCAAATATAAAATTTACATTAGTGCCTTAGTGAGGAGTCCTTATGTGACACACTAAAACTATTGCAAGAATAAAACATTAGGTCGGTAAAGATGGAACCATTAATATCTGATTGCTACTTGAAAGTTTTATTTATTTGATGTGCTCTTGGGTTTAGTGTTGCGCAGAATTCTTTTGTTATAGTAAGAATCTCCCGATTCAATTATGGTAGCGGTCATAGATACATAGGATAATTTAACATAGCACGAGTAATGCTTTGTGCACAATAAGAGTTTCTAGGTCACAGATCTCTTGACAAGAGAGACTTTGGAGACATCTCCACCAAGTTCTTCGAAAAGTACGAGCAAGTTCCCTCTTGGCTTCAACCACGAACGCGGAACATGATACCACCGTTGAGTGGGTTGGCCACAACCAGATTGGCATTTGGTTTCTCTGTAAGTTCCAGCGTAGTTACAACTACTCTGGCAGTTACCTTTGGCAAAAGCCATCCAGTACCTCCCAAGGCTTTCCCCGTTGATCCAAGCTTGTCCTTTCCCCATACTCTTGAGATCCAAAGCTAGGGGCTCTTTCCCTCTAGGTGCATCAAAATAGCCCTTGTACCATGTCAGTGGTTGCTTGTTTTGCTTAGCCATCGAGCCTTTGATCCAATCAACCGACGAAGCTTCTGCCGGAGAGACCAAGTTCAACGCTTCCCCTCGCAGACCAACCTGGTATGTCCATTTCTGCCAACTCAAGTCTTTCTTACCCTCGTCAAGGCCATCAATCACCACAGACCCGACGATTCCCGTGGCCCATGTCTCAAAATGCCGTCCAACATTCGGTAAGCCAACTGCTACGCTCAACAGCGCGATTCTGTTAGCTCCACCACGTAGATTGACCGGTGCGCTAAACGACAACTTTCTGTCTTCTCTTGTCCCAAAAGCAGACCCTGCATCGTTCAAACCATTAGCTGTTTTGTTACTTGGGAGTTCTAGTTTTAAGAAAAAGAATGGTTCTAAGTACTCACCGTAAGAGTGCCCGTTAACAAAGACATGAACAGCATGCCCCGCGGAATGCACCGTAAGAGTAGGCCATTTGCCTCCACGCAAGAATGATTCTGAGGCCTTAATATCCACAGTGGATGTGTACCAAAGGTAATCACTTGTATCTCGTGTAACATTAATCTGCTCCAACAATCCACGGGCTGTGATTGTCCCACGGTTGTCTTTGTCTCCGTAAGTAGCTATGTCTTCATCGTATCTACCCACCGAGTACAAGGTGGAGCCAGATGGCACCATTTGCACATGTGATGCCTTTGCTCCAACCGTCGCAGTGTTGAAAACAACGTTTCTGCAATCTGGAAGGATACTGATGGACCAAGCAGGTAGATTATAGTGGCGGTTATTGAAAACTACTTTGGCAGCTGCATTCATGTGGTAGTTTGATAGGAAAGCTACACAACTTCCTTTACCGGCAGAAAACACATGAGCCTCCTCATAGTTTCCTAATTTAGTAACTTTTGGATCAGAAGAAACCAAAGCCACTTCACATTGCTTTATTGCCTTGTGAAGCTCCTTCAGATGGCTGTACTTAGGCTCTTGTACTAACCCTACACCATCCAGAAGTTGAGCAAAACGTAAAAAAAGAGAGAAGCAACATCTCGAAAATCATTAGTTGTACCGTATTCGTCGATGGGAGCATCGTAGTCATAACTAGTGGTGATAAATGGACCTCCTGCTGTGCGTCCAAAGTTTGTTCCTCCATGGTACTGTCAAACATATCATACAGATGTCAAACATCAGTCAAGATGAAAGTGAATCCCAAACAGATAGATTAGTATATACCATGTAGTAGTTTATATACGATCCGCCTTTTTTTATGAAACGGGCGACTCCAAATGCCAGATCCTCTACAGGTCGTTTTGGAATGGTTCCACCAAACTCTGTGAACCAGCCGCTCCATGCCTCTGTCCACATCGTTGGCTTGTATGGTTTGTTTGGAGTGAAATAGTCACAGTAGAATCCATTGCAAGCATTTATCTACGAGTTAAATAAAAATCACAAGAGATTAATCAAAACATATAGCTTTTTTATTAATCACAGGAGTTAGTTAGAAGATTGGTCTCACGATTGGGTCGGGTGCATCATCTTCCTTACACATCACCCACGGGACTCCGGTTTTTAAACCCACTGCCATTTTTGCAGCCCAATTGACGTATGAGCGACCAGCTGATCCAAGCGCTTTAGTCTCAGCGCCGAACTCATTCTCAATCTACATTTCAAGATCAAAACCTTTAAAGCATTTATCTTCGATAGCATTAACTTTGGGAAATTGTATTCTGTACCTGAGACAGGATGATGGGTCCACCTTGTGACGCGAATAGACTATGTTCTTTCATCATCCCGACGATCTTCTCCGTGAAACCCTGCATCGCAGCCTATATACCAAATAGACAAACACTTTAATATCCCAAATCCCAAGCGATAAGGATCAAATTAAACTACTCATTCATTAATTACCTTGAAGGGTCCATTGTCAGTTCTGAAGCTAATCCCTGGTACATACTTCAACCAAACAGGAAACCCTCTACAAGTTCAAAACCATAAGATTCTTTCTAATTTTTTCTTTTTTAAACACACGATTTTCAATGCGGTTCAAAATTTGAAATTTGGAACGTGGATGCGAATATTCTTTTTAACTTATTGTAAAATTTACCCAAAATTCCATTCAGCACAAACGTAAGGACCGATTCGGAGATGAACGTAAAGCCCCACTTCCTGCACCGTCTTAATGAATCGTACCAGATCGTATCTCCCTTTGAAATTGTACTGCAACAAAACCCAGATTTTTCACTATCCTTTACTCTTTTAATGCTTTTTTTTTTTTTTTCTCAACCGAATCGATAATAGTAGAATCTGGGTAAAATTAGCAAAAGCTTTCTACTTTAACGGGAGGTAGAATCGTACAGAGCGAGGAGAAGGTTCATGGCCATTCCAGAAAACATATGTGTCAATAACATCCAAGCCTCCATCTTTAGCCTTCCTTATAAGATCTTCCCACATCTACTTATCAAAAAAAACAAAAAAAAACTCAGATTAAACCAAAGATACAGCAAACCCGCTTTCCCAGATTTCATCAAGATTCGTACCTCAGGGGTGCTTCTCGGGTAGTGAATGGAGCCGGACAGGAGGATTCTACGGTGCCCATTGACTACGATGGCTTTCTTATCGTAGGTCACACCGCACTGAATCACGGCGGATCCTATCAGCATTGCCGTTAACCAGAAAGCTAGGATCTTTGACAGAACCAATATGCTTCCCATTTTTTTTTAACAAGTTTGAGAGGGAAATTGATCCTTTCAAAAAAAGAAAAAGAAAAAAAAAGAAAGGAAGCGAAAGATCAGAGGAACTAAACTCTGTGTATTCGTTGGTCTGATATATCCCCTCTGGTTTCGCCGCCCACTCTCAGTTTATTTTGGTTATAGTGAATTAGCTGAAGTTTTTCAGTTTTAAATTTAGATTAGTTGAGCATTCCATATAAATTAGGATGTGACTAGTATTTAATTAGAGTAACCGAAAGGAAAGTAAAGGAAAAGAAAGAAAAAGAAAAAAAAAAAAACTTTCTGCTGGCAGATATTTGAGCAGAATTTTTTATATTCAAACCAGAGGAATTAGGAGGAATAATTAGTTGGGAGGAAAAAGTACTGTTGGAGAAAACAAGTTTTCTCTTGATATTTATTGGGAAGTGGGCTAAATCATATTAAAATATGCGAAAATATGAGATCAAAACGACGACTCCGACCATCGAACTCGGGTTGGGCAAGAAGGTATTAAACCAACTGGGCTATCACATCGAACTTGATATAGTATGTATTGCAATAATAGTTAATTGCTTAAGTCAGTCATTGTCGTATACAGAGTGAACTTTCCGAGACTGAGAAAAAAATGAAGAGAAGAGATTTTTCATTAAAACTGAATAAATTTTCTAAATATTCAAAAGCCAAAACACGAGCATAGTTTATGAAAATTAATCTTACAACCAAAGTGGTGACCAAAAGAAAACATTAAGCGTTTGAAATGAATTGGATTACACAAAAAATGACTTCTAATCCAAATTTCAACTAATTACCGATCTAGATAACCTAAATTAAGCTGCTACAACACTAACTAGCAGATATACAAAATTATCCCATAGTCATAACCTTTCTTGCCTGCACAATGAGAAAAGGAAGTAATAAGAATATAATGAAAAAAAACATTAAAAGCAAATGAAATAACAAAGATAGAAAATTACCTTCACTCTTAAAAGTATTGTTATGATTCGCTTGGTACTTAACTCTCGTCAATAGGTGTAGACTCCTTCTTTCTTTTCTTAATACGATAACTAGTCTTCCACCTAACACCAGGAATACGACAGCTTTGTGCATTATGTCCCACATTTCCACAATTAGCACACGTGACCGGAAGCTTTGCTCGAGGAACCTTGATTTCAACATTTTTTTCTTTTTCCTTTCCCTTGACGCCTTTTCCTTTTTTCTTTTGTGGAGACTCATGCTTGCCCTTAATCCGCTTCTGCTTTTTTGTTGGTCCATTCGTTACATCTCTTTGTGGAGGTTGGATCTTCACTTCATCGGTTTGTCTCCAAAAGTGCATTCCATTTACCGGGTTGATGGAATCACTGTAGATAGCTTTCCACTTAGCAGTCAAATACCAGTGTGAAACATAGTCTTCTGGATTAAGTTTCCATGCAAAGATAGCTTTAAGCGCATGACGACAAGGAATTCCGGTGATGTCCCATCGTCTACACTTACATGTAGCTGTGGGAAGCGTGACTGCGTGTGCAATGCCGTTCTCACGAACCTCATACTGCTCATTACTTCCAGCGACTAAAGTACAAAACTTCAGCTTTTCAAACTCTTCCGCGATCGTCTTTGCCACTTTTAAGCTGTACTTTCCTTGATGTTTTCCTGATGTTTCCTTCCGGATATTAATGCGTATCATTGCTTGCCTTCTTATTGTTTCCAGCATCTCCACTACAGGCATAGTACGTGCCTTGTCAATGGAATTGTTGTAAGACTCGGAGAAGTTGTCATGCACATCTTCACATTTTGATGTTGTCTCGAAGAAAGTGCGACTACAAAGCTCTGGATGCTTATCTAGCATTGCCTTATAAACGTCAACATCATAGCTTTCGACTGCCTTTTTCGCCTTATCATAATCAGCGGAGTTGTAGCTCTCTGCAACATCCCAAAAAAGCTTCTTCATTTGTTTCCTTCCCGGAAATTTACTCTTCAGATTTCCATAGACGTGGCGTGCACACATTCTGTGTTCAACCTTTGGCAATACTCGACCTACTGCGTAAAGCAAACCCTGAGAGGAAGAACAAAAGGAGGACACCATCAGTTCTCAGCTTGTATGAATATTTCTAACAAAGTAAGAATATCACTAAAACAGACAAAAACATAACTTTTAAGTTACCTTTTGTCTATCAGAAATCAGTGTGTAACCTTCTCCATTCCCGAGCCCCAAATCTCTTTGTAGCTTCTTGATGAACCACAACCAACTCTCCTTGTCTTCTACTTGCACAATAGCCCAAACAACCGGGTAGAATTGGTTGTTCGCGTCTCTTCCAACAGCTGCCAACAGTTGGCCTTTCACATCACATTTTAAGAAACACCCATCTATCCCAAATATAGGCCGACAATGTGTTTTCCATATTCTCCGGAGTGTTGCAAAACACACATAAAAACGATTGAATATGTCTAATTCTCCCTCGACGCTGATTGTCCCAACCTCAACTGTGGAACCTGGGTTTGTACTAGCAAAAAAAAAACTCAGATGTTAAGTATTCTAGCATTACACAACATAAATCAAAAGTTAAAAACATGAGAAGTAAAAAAAATGATAAGTAAAGCTAAGTAAAAATACTTACACTAGAAGCTCCTTCTTGTAGTCTTTTAATCTTGAGAACTGCTCATCATGCTCTTTTTGAAGTATATTCAACGCTCTTGCCTTTGCTTTACGACGAATGTTGTGTGAAACATTCAATCCGTATCTAACTATCATTTGTCCTTGCATATATTTCGGTCTCAAACCAGGGTCCAATCTTATCTCATGGAGAAACAACTCGGCAATGACATTGTCTCTCAAAACCTTGCTACTTTGGTCTGGCGTGCAACTGTGGTGCCCAATGAAAGTCTTGATCATGTATCTCCCCACTGATCTTTCATACGAACAATACGCTTTGAAACGACATCCAAAACCTTTAATATTACAACGAACTTCACATTCATCATCTCCCTATCTCTTGTACTTGACATTCCACTTCTTATTAAGCACGTACTCAATAACAACAGCCTTGAATTTCTTGATAGAATCAAAAACCTGTCTTAGCATAAGCTCTCCATTGCCCTCTTTGTATGTTTCATAGTCTCCATGCTTTCCTCGGGCTGCAACGTCCTCCGTATCTGAATTTTCTGGTGTGTCATGGTAGTTGTAATCTTCTTCACTGTCGATAAATCCATCAGCCATTGCTTCTACTCTTACTTCTTCCTCACACGTAATATCTTCACCTCCAACTTCCACTTCGATATTTTCCTCACCTATGCCTTCCTCATCAAATCCAGATTCTACAGCGCCTATTTCAACATCAAAAAGACCATCATCAGAGCCGTTAACCTCTTCCACAATGTTCTCGTCACCACTGCTCTTCTCACTGCGTTTATCCTTAGTGTTATTGTTCTCAGCATTTTCCCCTGCAGCATTGTTCTCTTCCACAATATTCTCTGCTTCCATGAAAATTTCTATTTCTTTGGTGTAAATTGCAGCTCTACACATTTTCTCAAAGAGATTTGAACCATCCAGCAGCATTTTCAAGTCTGTCATATCCTCAAATGGTAGTTTATACCAGATCATTTGTCCGTAGATAGACACATCCAAATCAACCGCCA
Organism: Euclidium syriacum; assembly: GCA_900116095.1. Lineage (NCBI taxonomy): Eukaryota > Viridiplantae > Streptophyta > Magnoliopsida > Brassicales > Brassicaceae > Euclidium > Euclidium syriacum. Next base: position 1,416,147 of record FPAK01000004.1, read on the forward strand.
TGTTTTTAAACAATGAAGGGGCTTCACATTCAATCGTGTGAACTTCTCCACCGGTGTAAATCGGTACCCCATCATGCGTGATAAACCTCCCTTTATAGTGACACAAGAACAAAGTATCAAAAAGAGATGATAATATATATATAGTTTACTGTTCTTTTTCTATAAAATACTAAAGTCAATGTTTATGCTGTGATTCCAAGAGAAGTCATGTGGCCTTTATATCTTTATTTATGTTTAAATGATTGAATAATAAGTAGCATCTAAATAATGTAAGTATACAATAAGCGAATAGGATATAATATGAGTCAAAGATGGGTCGTGAGCAGGAGACGGAGAAAACGCAGAGAATAGGAGCCAAAGAGCATAAATCTCATTACCCAGTCAAGAAATCATTCAATTGATTTGTTCAAATCACATTACAAAATAATCCTTAAAATCAACACTTACCTCATCTTTGGGCTTGCCTAGGAACGTTTCTTCTCCGTCACCACTCGAATCGCCTTCACCGTGATTTCATCTCTTGATTCCCTGAGATTTTTCGAAGGAGCAAAAGAACCCTACATCGCTTAATCGAGAGGTCTCGTGATGAGGATGGTGACAAATGAGAAAACGCTGTCGTTTTTTCACTTTCTAAAACGACATCCACTTGCTTAATATTAAGTATACGAAAATACATACTATACCAAGTCCGATGTGATAGCCCAGTTGGTTTAATACCTTCCTGCCCAACCCGAGTTCGATGGTCGGAGTCGTCGTTTTGATCTCATATTTTCGCATATTTTAATTTGAAAACGACGTCGTTACTGTTCAACTATCCACGTCACCGATGACGTGTCAAACCGAGTAAGCATCGTTAACGTAATTAAAACGTCGTTAACGGTCAAGTATGATTTAACACAATTTTGAAACATTATTTATAATTTAGCACAAATCAAAATATTCACGTATGAATAGGAACAACAAAGAAGTTTACGTATGATTTGATCTTAAATTAATTCCCCCGTATGATTTAGCCCACTTCCCGATATTTATTGAGGACAAATTTATTCTACTTTTCACTATTTTAGCAGAATAATTGTTTTCCCTACTTTTTCCTGACTGGTAAATAAAACAGAGGAAACTCAAATTGGAGGAAATAATTCCCCTATAAATTATAGGTATCCAGTCACACCCTAAAAAATTTTTATAGGTAAAATTTTAGCTGAAAATAGAGTAATTTTGGACTTGAGCAGAAACCAATCACACATTTATTTGTATCCAGTTTATGAATTTTTGTTTCCATCTCTTTCATCCCCATAAAAATATATATCTTTTTTTTGATAATGGGTGAACTTATATTAAGCAAAATTTGAAGACACAAATCATTTAGAGAACAAAGCGAAAGAGGTTACATTACAATGAAACGATAATGAACTCAAACAAGAATAATGATGCATGAAGCATGAAGGAGGCTCGATCTCAATCTGGTTCTCGATTACTAGGAGGAAACGACCCTTGGAACCATACTTGGTGAAGGTGATTTGAGAGTGACGGAGAAGCAAACCTGAAGGATGAGGTGCGATTCCTAACGTACGGTCAAATGTGCGAAGAAGAAGCTGTTTGGATGATGGATAATTATGATGCAACCGCTGATTTCTCTCAAAGCAAATTACAGAGATAAGAATGTGGCAGAGGAGAATGATAGCTTTTTTGTTTCGTACTATGGTACTTGGTTCGGTGAGCCAAGTGATTATCGAAGTCCACTCTGTTGGCGGAGAGAGATGTCCAATCCTGTGCATAATAGTTAGGCATATCTCTTTTGAGTAAGGGCAGGGGAAAAATAAGTGGTCTCAGGACTCCAACGGCGCTGCGCAGAGGAGGCAGATTGACATTATAGATAGTCCCCAGCCTGCCAATCTAGCCCTTGTTGGTTGTCTATCAAGGACAAAAAGCCATGAGCAGAATTTATGACGCAGAATGGCCACCCTGCTCCAAACGAGTTTTGACCATGACACCAAAGAAGCAGAGATGCGAGAAGCTTCCCAGAATTGTCTCATAATGAAAGTGGAGTTTTCAGTATTGTTTAGTAGCCAAAGAGGAGCATCTTCAACATCAGAGAACTTATAAGATATTAGAAAATGAAGAACATGGACCATTTCATCGGAACAGGCATGTCTTATCTTCCAGTTTCCACCGTTACACACATCCGAGATCGTGGCGTTAATCGAAATTCCAGTCTTAGAAGGACTTGAAGCACCAATGTAATCTAACAGTCTACCATGATCAAACCAGTTATCCTTCCAAAATTTAATGTCTTTGCCATCACCTATACGGCACTTGATAAACGGGAAAAACAGTGGCCTAAGTTTCAGCAGGCTCTTAATATACCAAGGGAACGGACCCTTATGATTTATACTCCAGAAATGACGACCCCTGATGTGAATTTGGTGAACCCAAGCTACCCACAAAGAGGACTTGTAAAATAACAATTTTCATAACAATTTAGAAACTGCAGCTGAGTTCCAAGATATGATATCCTTAATTCCAAGACCTCCTTCATTTGTGGGTTTACAGATAGAAGCCCAAGCCACACGAACACATGAAGAAATAGAGTGATTACCGTTCCAAAGGAAAGCAGCAGAGACACTATCCACGAGAAGTAAGGTTCTTTTGGGAATGATGAAAGCACTAGTCCAGAATGAGAGAATACCACCAATCACAGTTTTGATAAGCTGAGCTCGACCTACATACGAAAGTTTCCTAACAGTCCAAGAGTCAAAACGTTGTTTAACCTTATTGATCATGAGAGAACAATCCTTGTGACTCAGTTTTTTGCTGGACAGAGGCAAACCGAGATACCGCACCGGCAAAGACGCGGGTTTCAAATTCGTAGCAGCAGTAATTGCCATTTGCTTTCAGTCAGATAACCTGGAGCAAAACATCTATGTTTTGGTGACATTTATATCGAGACCTGAGATTTCCTTGAAATCTTGTAACACCTTTTGGACTCCTTGAATAGAGCGGAAAGATCCATCACATAAAATCAGCAAATCGTCGGCAAAACACAGGTGAGTTAAATTGGATTCTCAGAATTTATCATGATACTCAAAAATTCTAGATTCTGCAGCCTTGTTTAACATCCTTGAAAGAACATTCATTCTCATAATGATGAGATATGGTGACAAGGGATCGCCTTGGCGTTACCCTCGCTTTCCCTTGAAATAACCTGCTAAACAACCATTAACAACAACAGAGAAAGATGGAGTAGTGAAACAACCTGTGAGTAGCTTCTGGAAAGAGGCTGGAGTATCGATGATGAATAGAATATTCTGGAGAAAAGGCCAGCTAACCGAATCAAAAACCTTCCGAATATCTATTTTGAGTGTTATACAGCGGGGTCCGAAAGGCTTGGAATAGTCGGAAACCAAATTTGTGGCTAAAATCACGTTCTCAACCAGAAGCCTATTCTCGATAAAGGCAGTTTGGTTCTGTTCGATGAGCATGGGAAGAATAGTTTTTAATTTCTTGACAAGACATTTGGAGATCGCTTTGTAAATCGTATTGCAGCAGGCTATAGGTCGAAATTCCCCAAAAGATGAAGCTCCAGGGAGTTTTAGGATGAGAGCGAGAATGGTGGCATTAGTAGAAGCTGGGAGGAAACCAATGGAGAATAAATTTTTGATGGACTCGAGAATTTCAGGTCCAATAGCTGGCCATGGGGCTTTGTAGAACTCGGAAGTAAACCCATCGGGACCAGGCGCTTTGCTTGACTTGAGTTTGAAGATAGGAGACTGAAACTCTAGGTCATAAATTGGACTGGATAAACATAGTTTCTCAGAATCAAAGCATCGAAAAGGGAGGATGAATTTGATGAAATCTGATTGATAGAAGGAGAGAGGGGGTGAACTGGTTCCCAGGATGTCTTGAAAGTACTTGGCTGCTTCCGCTTTGATCAGGATCTCGTCAGTAATGACTGTACCATCTTGAAGTAGAATGGAGTGGATGGAATTTACAGCACATCTGGCAGTCACGACACTAAAGAAGAAAGGCGTGCATTGATCTCCGTCCTTTAACCATCGGATTCTCGACCTTTGCCGAAAAAATTGTTCCTCAATATTCCGGAGATGATTCCATCGGCCGATTGATCAGATACCGCTGTAAAAGAGTCCTCCGAGGTATTATTTAAAGCTGCAACCTGCAAAACATGAAGATGATCATTAGCGTTTCTCACTCTAATTTCGATATTACTGTATTTTTCTCTGTTTAGTTTCCGAATTGCGAGTTTGAGCAGCTTCTGTTTGGCACGAAAATCAGAGAGAGTGATCGCACGACTGCCCAAGGAATCCCAAGCATCTTAGATGGCTGGAAGGAAATTTGGGTTTCAGGTCAAGTGGTTGAAGAACTTGAAAGGCTTTTTTGGCCGGGGAGCATCAGGGTCGACTTTAATAATACAGGGGCAATGATTCGAGAAATCAGGTGGTCCAAAGACAGCTCGACTATTTGGGAAAGAGAGCAGCCAATCCTCATTTATCAAAGCACGATCAAGTTTCTTTGCAATCGGGTTAGAGGGTTGCGAGTTTGTCCATGTATGAAGAGGGCCTTGGAAAGACAGATCAAATAACTCAGCATTCGTTAGACATTCTCCAAACTTCCGCATAGCCGAATTTATATAGGGAGAATGAGATGCATAGTGTTCATGAGGGGCAAGGATCTCGTTAAAATCACCCAAGACGAGGATTAGTATTCCCGGGTGAGCAATACAACATGCCTGAAGATCGAGCCAGAGCATTTTCCCGTTCATCTGCGTGATTTGAAGCATACACTGAGATGCACATGATTTGCGGAGAATCAGGTATGTTGACTAAGGCAATAATGTATTGGTTCGATGTATGAACAATCAAGCATTTAACCGGGTGTTTTGAAATGAACCAGAGCCTCCCCGAGGGAGCTTCATTGAGATTTGTTGCTGTTGACCAAGAGGGTAAAAGCTGAGTTCACATTCGTTTCAGAGATACGTGTCTTTATAATCGCTCCAAAAAAGAGTGGCATACTATTTAGCCAACTGTTCACTCGCAATTGTCTTCCGAGGTCGCTTAAACCCCTTACATTCCAAAAAAAACTCTATCATCATAAAGATTGGGTTGGCAGCTCTGTAAGAGAAGCCGCACTCTTCCCCTTACCAGGCGAGTTAGAAGACTGAGCCAAAATAACCGTCTCAACATCAGATTCAGAAAGAGCATTAAAGAGGTTAGATGTGAACAAAGGGACAATGGTGGAGATGGAGGTTCTTTATGGTTTGAGGATTGAGGCGAGACAAAAGACGATGAATTTAATTGAAGTTTAAGGGTGGGGACGAGAACAATTATTTTTGTAGTCTTTTGAGGGATTGGGGGATGGACGGGAATTGGAGGTTGCAAAACGGGTTCAGAGGGTACAAGGTCAAAAGAAACAGAGGAGGGTTCCGCTTGAGGGGATGATGGATTTGGTTTTGATTGAGCAGCAGGTTTTGGAGGGTCTATCAAAGGTGGGGAGGATTAATGAGGGATCACAGATGGGGGCATGCCTAAGAACAAATCATCACGCACTGGTTGACGCAGAGTTTCTTGGGAAGACTCTTTGCGTGGAGAATGAGTTGCATCATTCTGATTCAGAGCAAGAGAACACGAACTGTCTTTGTGACCAATGATGCCACAATGTGGACATTTAGGAGGGAGGCGAAAATACTGAACTTTGACCGTGTGAACATAGCCATACTCGGTATCGAATCCGAAGGAGTCAGGAAGAGGTTTAGTTAGATCCATGGCAATCTTCACCTCAGCGGTAGAGAAACCATTGAGATTTTTGATGTCATCAAGACGCCCAGTGCATCTGCTAAATGGTTTAGACCGGGACCGGAGATGACATCAAATGGAACATTTGACAATCTAACCCAAATTGGGATCTCATGGAGAGTCAGAGGACTGAGGCTGAACTCATGAGACCATTCTTGAACGAAAAAGGCATCACCATCAACATGCCAAAGCCTAACATCCAAAATTCTTCTTCTATTATGTTCAGATGGAACTCTAGCGAGAATCGTACCTGAAGGGAGTCTATGGACCTCCATTTTACTTCCTCTGCCCCACAGGTTGGATAAGAAAGAGAAGAGCTTGCCAAGGGTAGGGGTTTTATCTAGGAAAGTATGGGATAGGAAGTCTTTGTGGCGGTCTTCTCCTTCTTTGAAGACAGACATCGGAATGTGAACCCGAGGAATCCCGTTATCACTGAGGGCAGGGAACGTAACACGCTCAAAAGTCGGTTTGACTTTTTATACCCATAAGGAGGCCGGAGGTTTTGAGATTTGTCGACGTTGTGGAATAGGAAGAAGATGTGTCGGCGGGGGACCAAGAATTGATTGAGAAATCGGGACAGTGTTTTGCTCACTGTTACTAGAGTTGGAGAAATTGAGGAGCGCAGTTCCAGCTGAATCATGCGCCGAGTCAGCATGCAGTAGCTCAGATTGAGTAGCTTAAGGCTTAGAGGGGGAGGAAATTTCTTTTGGAGCTTGAAGTTGAAAATCCAAAAGGAGATATGACTTTTCATCTACTTGATGGGAAGGGGAAGGGGGGGGGGAGAGAGCTTGTTGAATCGGAAGGTGGATGAGAGGGGAAGAGGGATACGGGGGTTTTCGAATGTGAGATGTTGAGGGGGGGGGGTTCAGGGGGTTTCGGATTTGCGGTGGCCATCGGAGGCGGAGACTTACCTGTAGTCGGGAATCACTCTCTCTCTCTCTCTCTCTCACTCTTTCTCTCTCACTCTCTCCGATATTCTATTTATCACAAATCTTATCAACCACGACTTAAAAAATCACTAAGTGGTATTAAAATATATTAATCGCATGAATTGGCTATCCATTCCAAAAAAATGTAGAATATGCAAACAAATAAAATACTCACATGGTCTTCTTTTTTCCTTTAATAATGGACGTAAATACTCACTATGTTTTCAAGAATAATTTTTCATGATTTGCAAGAATCATTTAAAGTCTTATAAAATTCACAATGACTAAATGTGTTTGAACATAATTAACTTAAAAATATTGCTAATCATAATTCAGTTTAAACCTCTAAAATTTGTATTCGAATTCTTTTGAGTTATGACTGACTTAAAAATTTGACTTATTATCCAAGCAAAATCTTAAAACCAAAACTTAACTAGAAATACATGTCAAATTTGACGAATTAAAATGTGTTAAATTGATTGGTGACAAAAAATATGTGTTAAATTGAGTGTTAAGATAATATTCTATTGTATGAATCCAACCACTGAGCATACATCTCATATGACAATAAATAAACATTTGGCTTTAGAAAATATTTTGAAATAAAGTGTTATTCGAAGACTTTGTGACGCTCAAATCAAACATACTATACATAGCATGATTATAGAAATGACAGAGTGAGAGAAAGAGATATATATAGAGAAAGGAAAAGGGGAGAAAATTGGTTTTAAATTTATATACGTAAGATATGAAACAAATCTTTGTTTTTTTTTATCTGAAAGTAAGCGTGGACTTTGGTTCTTTTGAATGTTGAGCTTGTTTTTAGAAACTCTATTTCCAAGTTGGTTTAGCAACAATGGGTTTGAATGTACTTGGTCTTGACTTGACTTGAATTAGAATTCATGCTCGCCAAAATTCTTGTTTTTTTTTTGGGTAAAGTGGTTTTTGGTGTCTATTTTTTCGTGGACAATTAAGGGAAATAGCAATTGCGTCATAAAAGCCACGAGACTAGAAAAATCAGGTTGTTTTAGAAGGGGCTTATCATAAGAGTGGAAGGGAATTGAACAATTTGTTGTAGTTTCCTTGACTTCCACTTGTTTTTGGTTTTTATGATCAAAGTTAAATCTTTGTCTTTTTGGATTTTTCATGTAAGGTTTGGTTTTGCCTCGTGGATTTTCTTTCAAACTCTTGGATCAGATTCATATAATGTATCATCTAATTTTTGCTCTCCACTATTTAGATGGTTCCATTCAAGAGAGATGTGCATGTACCATGCTTAAAAAATTTAGGTTCAGAAGTATAAGGGAGTCTAAAGACTTATCTTGCGTAATGGATTTTTTTTCTTGGTTGGTTGTTGATCCCAAAAAATATCCTTTGTTGGTGTTGGCATTTAGAGGAGACCTACAACCTGTTCTAATCTCTAACTTCTACTCTCTACTTTTATGCAAGCTATTGCTATTAGTATTGATTATGATTTTTCTTGCTATGTGTGAATAGTTTACTTGTTAGATCTAGGGTTTTAAATGCTTTTATAGATCTCTAAAGCATTTAATATAATATGATCAATATGACTCTCTACTTTAATGGTATTTATACAATATTCTAACTTGATCATTTAGGATATTGATCTCTAGGTTTTGTTATTCTATACATTATCTTATAGCAAAGTCATAACATGGTTTTTATTAGGTGATTTCATCCTTGTTCAAATCAATGTTTGGCTTTGAAAGTCATGAAAAATCATATCTATGTATATTGCATGTGTTAGCCTCTTAGATTGAAAAACATTTTTTCTGGTCTAGTACTTAATACATAGGTATAGTACCACGAGATGTTGAGGACTATATACTTACACATTATGTGCTTAAGAGTCTATTGGTTGTTGATTTTATCCTGATCTATATCTCCTGTGCATTTTACGTGATTCAGCACCTTTAATTCATAAATTACAAGCTAGTTATATAGGTTCACTCATACTTTCCAGTTAGAATTGAAACTCGACATAATCTTTGTGGGATCGATAATCTTTAATACTACAATTGTAGAATGTGCACTTGCAGTTAGTTTAGGTGAAATAATCCATGCATTAGTTATGTCTTGTCTCCGACTGGTGTTGGTTCCTCCTTGGCTTGCTTGATACCAATTTCCTTTCTCAAATTCTTCTTTCCTTTGACATCTTCTCAGTCATCTTCATAAACTGATTTTACAATGGTTGACACTCTTGATATTCTGAGTTTTAAATCTTCTTTTGGACACCGTCTCGAGTACCTTGAAAAAATCTTGAACATTTTTCTTCTTTTCTAACTACCGTCATTCTATAATTTCCACATACCATCTACTAGTACTGATTCCAAGTGAACTAGTATTTTCCACCACTTTTCCAATCATGTGACTTTTCTAACCATGTTTTGGATTCATCACACTTTATTACAGTCTTGATTTTTTTCTTACTCCATGATGTTTTCTTCACTTCTTGAGATTATTCACCGATTTGGATTTTTCTTTCACATAAATTTCTCATCTTGTGTTGTCTAAACCCAATATTCCTTCCTCGTATTCTTAACATCATCTACTAAGCTTGTTGCTTTGAACTTATCCTTCCTCACGGAGACCCAACTGGTTTTAGAAGCTTCAAGTGAATTCTCAAACTCCAAATGTTCACAAATGTTCTTTCCCTTAGTGGTTCTTCCAACAGTTCACACAAATCAGGTATTACCGAGCTTCACAACTTATGTGAAACAACTCATCTCATCTCAACATCTTTGTGAAGACTTCACGATTACAGGTTTTGGTCTTTGGGGTCAATACTGCAACATCAAATGCACACTACAAACTCAAAACAGCTAGCCAATAGGAATAACTTGCAATTCCACAAGCAAGTTACTTGAGAATCTGCTCGACGATTACAAGACTTCATAGTACTTGCCACCACACCACTCAACTCAACAATTAATAAAACTATGCAACACAAAATTAAAAAGCAAATAAACTATAAACTTAATCACTAACCAAGGTTAATTCTAATCCCCTAAGCCTTTGGCAACTTGACGTGATCGGATTACCCGAATGCCTTTTACGACTCCTTTTTTACTCCATAAAACATTGAAAACCACATAAAACGTGAATCCCGGAAGCAAGGACGAAGCATGCTCTAATACCACATTTGTAACACCCCCAAACTGTTATAGAAATAAGCTAGCCGACCGACCAACAATCAAACAAGAACATGATTGAGCGGTCAACTCATGCCAAAGTACGGAAGCGTTACGATAGGTTAATGCTTGTCTATCTAGAGTAATTGTATAACCCTAGACAGTCCAATGATAACTCATTTACCTCTGAACCATGACATAAGGCTTTGCAAACCGTACCACAATTCAGAGTTTTGTTACGTCAGATAAACTTAATATACGAGGAGACACGCAACGACTAAAAATACATTTTTAATTGCTTAAGAAAGTTAGCAATACCAACGACTACAGATCCGACTTTAAAACTAAAATTGAGTCAAATACATCAAAATAAATACCACTTTACAAAAGACATATAAAACTACTCAAGCCGTCTTAACATCCAGTCTCAACCAACTTGGTCTCCTCCTTACTAAGATTTCATGTAAAAAGGTTAGAAAACGAGGGATGAGTGAACTAATTTCACTCAGCAAGTCAAGGAACCCAATCTAACATGCACAACCTTCCGCAAACCCAACACGAACCCCAACATTAAAATAAACAAGCAAGGGCGGAAGGTTCAACAAAGAACTTAAAAATAGCTGAAGCAATATAAATAAATAAAGATCTGATATCCAAGTATTTCACCAAGGAATACCCGAATAACTCACAAGTAAACATGCAACAAACAACATGATAGCAATATGTAAGAAAATGACAAACATAATCACTCTCATACTCTCTCAATCCTAGGGGGACTAAATAATCACAACACCTTATTTTCCTCACATCCGGAACACCTATACATCGACACAAAGTCTACAATGTCGCCAACTGAAGGTGGTCCAAAAAACAATCAGGGAAGAACCTGATCTTCATGCATACAGTCTACTAGGCGGCTAATTGGTACGTCCTTGTACGAAACATATTCGCGTAGACACATTCTTCTCCAAACTGCAAGGAAAGGTGTGATATGCCACAAAAATGAACCAACACGAGGTTCAAACATACAAATAGAAGAATCACCACTAGGTTTAACCACAATCCTAGAATCTTCTCAAACATCTTCCTAACTAGAACCATCACAAGGTTCTAATTCATCAAATATGCACCAAAGTCAAACTACATAAGCACCAACATAAAACCATGCTGAACCAAAAACCCTGGGTAACAATCTCACACCAACGTGTAAGCATCACAAATTCCAAACTAACACAAATCGACACCAAAAGCAGTATAGTTCCTCCCCGAATATGTTTAAACCGTTTGAAATGTCAGGATCTTATACTAAAACAAGTTAGCAAGTAATTGTCTCTGACTCACCGTGATTTATCATTACGGCTTGATTCCCTTGATCTGAATCGCTGATCAAACCCTTTCCTTCAAGCTCTAGCCCTTCGTCTTGACCACACGAACATAGCTCTATACCACAACACTATACTTGGAACCTCCACCCTCAAATCTCTTCTAAAACCTTCCTTGATCTCAAAACAAAAAGATCCATTTTTTTTGGGATAAAACCAATACTCGTTACACTTCTCCAAATTTGGCTAGATTTCAGCACCACCTCCTTTTGATTGTTTGTACAAACAGTTTTCCATACACACCATTAATCACGCTGATCTTGAATTCAATTCATAGAGAATATGACTAGTGTAGATCGAATTAATTCAGGATAATCCAGCCAAAGCCACCCGCAAACCCAATTCCGACAGAACCTACTTCCTTGGACGTCTATACTGAAATACAGTTGAACTGTTCAGCATCCTGCCTTAAAAACTGAACCAATAATGAATAACACCCTACATGATCCACTCCTTGAATCACAGGCCTGCTGCACAACTTGGTGAGAATGCAGCGGCTGGAAAGATCGAAAATGGAACCCGATGACCCGAAGACTTTATTTAAGTGATATTTGGTGTTTATGTGTAAAATAAACTTCAAGGACGTGCTATATATAAGGGATGGAGGATAACATGCATGCCGTCACATGCCAGGCAATGTGCCGCTTCACATGGGCTGCTTCTCATGCATGCCGACACATTTCCGGTCGTGTGTTACTCTACGAACCATGTGGGTATGTGTCGCAACACCCAGCCCGTTGTGTGTCAGCTCTTGGATGTCATCACACAACACCTCTTGCTACACATGTCAGCTAAAGCAAAATTTGTTAGGGTTTTGACACCTCCATCTTCCCAATAACACCTCGTGCTTCCCCATTTATACCTCGCGCTTCTGTTAAAACGTCGTGTTTCTGCTTCACACCTCATGCTCCAGTTTCTAACATGTGCTTAACATCTCACACTTAACACCTCGTTCTTTTGACCTATTGTGCTTCTATCTCGTCATGCTTCTATATTTTCATGCTTATATCTCATCATGCTTCTAACACATTGTATTTCTAACAAGTCGTGATTCCAATATGCTGTGTTTCCAGAACGTAGTGCTTCCGAGACTACTCAATATTTCCTCGTGAATTACTTCCATGATAACCCACCGAGTCATCACCCGATTTTCTTTAACACTCGTTTCTCGTTTCCGACCCGCGACCAATCCCCAATATTTTCGTTGACCTTTCTACAACTCGAACATATCTTAATTAAATCCATAAATAACCCATCTGCGACATACACTCCTTTTAGATCCTCCAACTTCCCGACTTGATTCGGTATGCATTTCCTCGAGCCTATATATATGCTCTTTGATCAAAATCTGATTTCTATTAAATCAACCCAAGTTTTTCATCATCAAAACTTAGATACCTTCAAAATAATAGGATTCATCAAGCCTTAACTCTTAATTACATATGTACTTTGGTGACTTCTTCTTTACTGCCCTCTAACTTTGAGCAGGGTTATTACAGTATTGACCGATTGCTTGATGACATGATAAGTACCTAATATCATGTTAAATTCACTGGAAAAGAATCTCATCTCACAACATATTAAGTATATTGATTAAAACCAATAAAAATAGCGATGCATCAACATATATCTTCATTGATGACTTGATCGGGTTGAGACTCCAGAAGATGTTATTTCAAGACTTATCATTTGCGCAAAGATAGACAAAGATGTTAGCTTAGAAGTCCGCTTCATTTTAAGATATTTGGGTATGTGTTTATCAAGATATGCAAATTTTCAAATTGTATAGGCCAAAATCATGCTCGAAAAAAATCAAGCCCAAAGAACAGCGGACCTCAATTCGGTCGAATTGGGCATGCAATTTGATCAAACTATGAAGCAAAATTGACTAGGAGGGCATTCGATCAAACTCCAAGTTCGCCCAACTGGCTCTGCGAATTTTGCTTCACCTTTTATCTATGGTGCTCTATGATATAACCCTCCTTGTACCTCGATAATATATGAATTTGGTCTTACCTAAAAAACTCAATTTAAATTTTTCATGTTTTAGTATTAGTTAGTGTTGTCTTTAGGGGTTAGTATCCCTAGTAGTTGTAGTCTCTTTTTTGTTTTCAATAATGTTATTCATGTCCAAGTAGTTTCTTAAACTGGCGGTTTTGGTTTTAAGGGAACCTCTGAAAACATTATAAGAGAGTATTTGCTAATAGGCTTAAGACTGGTGCTGGCTGTTCATAGAAATCCCATAGCCTATTTGCAAAGTGCAATAGGCTATGGGAAAAATCCACGGATAGAGCCGACCCAAATAGGCATCATTTCTACTAAACATTATCAGCTCTAGTCAGAGACCCTATAAGGGTCGTATGACCCAACACCTTTATATTTCCGCTTCGCCTAGATTTCTATTTCCGATTAAATTTGATCTTATCATACCGTTACTCTACCCAATGAATTTTATACCTTTTTTTATAAAACCATAAAATACGGTTACTCTATTTTTTTATTGTTCTTCCCTAGAATTATTATAATAATTACCATATTACCCTAATTTTTTCCTTTTAGAATAAAAGTCTTTGTTTAGTTCTAGATTGATAGTGTAGAATAACTTACTAATCTATAGTCGACTGATATCTTAAGTGTTACAAGCGAAACATCAATGTATTTCAGTAAGTTAAGGATTTATTACTTGGTTAAGAGAATATTATCTGCATTAGACTCCATTTTTTTCCTACGACCTCTCTAACTCTTACATGTGATGATCCTCTTTTGGATGCTACATCATTTTTCGCAGTCATTTATGGCTTACACAATATGTTCCCTTACGCGATTAGATGTCATTTTTTGTGAACACGTTATACCAATTTATAAACAAACCAACCACATAACATAGGCTTACAACGCAGCGAATATTTCAATATCTTGTTTGAACAATGTCCTACGACATTTTTTTCTCATCAATAAACATATCATATTTTCCATGGTTTCACCAACACGGATTGGAGATGTAATAAGAACGATTTCTTTGTTAATAATCTTGTCGCATGTCGCATGGTCCTCGAAAAAAAAATATATTGCACGATTTTCAACCAAAAGCCGAGTATAGCTCGATCACCTCTACCATGTTTGAATGATAATGGCTTCTTTTCCATCTCAATTAGGTAGGCATCAAACTTCCGACAACACCATCTATCTATTTGAAAAAAAAGGAGCCACTTACCTCAGTACCAATCCTGTTTTTCACTCTCAATGAAACATATTGAATTAGATTATCATTTCATCCACCAACACATTCGCGCATGTACAGCTCAAGTGTCTCACGTTTCAACAAATGATGAACTCGCATAATCACCAAACCGCTTTCTCAAGCACACTTCCAAGATATTGTGTGTTAAAATCGGATTCATCTATGGTTCTCCGTCTTGAATGCATGTCAATCATATAAAAAATTTCCATATAACTCTTCGCTCATTATGTGCTACAGTTAATAATGTATATTTGGTTTTCAGGTGTAACTCTCTCTTGTATAAATTGTACTTCTCACTATTATAGGATCATCATTTTCCATAACTCAATAGTAACATCGATTCTCTTTGTCATGACTTTCCCATCCTCGAGCGCATCCTCGGCATACATGTTGGAAAAACCGTCTGATCCTGAGACATCGACTCTCTCTGTCAACATGGCAAGAGTCACAAAGCTCACCCGAACAAACGATTTTTCTTGGTGTCTCCTAAACCGTCTCTTCCTTAGAGGTCAGGATCTCCAAGCCTACCTCGAGGAGTTGAACACACAACCAAAACCTATGATTACCTCTAATAATTATATGGTTGTAAACCCGAAGCACACGAGTTATCTCCGCCAAGATCACCTTATCTTTTCCACTCTCTTATCCCCTTCAAGCTCTCAAACAAAGCTAGTTTAGAAAATGATTATTTCCTGGGATGGAAATATCCATTGAGTTTTATTCAAATTAGCGATGAAAGCTAACTTCCATATCTTCATTTTTGTATGTAGATTGTCTCATGTTTCATTGGTTAAGAGGTCCAACGATCATCAAACTTATGGACCTTAGATTTTTTCTAAGCATCTTCTTTTGCAGTTTTACTCAAGTTCAATCCACTTAAGCTCCAATTACTCCAAAATGTTTTTTGTTTTTAAAACCTGTATAATTACATAAAAGACACTAGAATGACTATATAAAAGCACATGTATCATGGTGGAGAACAGTAAAATCCTTGATATATCAACCATCCTAGAAGCATGGAAAATTTTGCCAAAACTTATGGAACGCCTTCCCGAGATCACATCAAGCAGCTTAAGGATCAAATCAAGAAGACTACCAAAAAACCCAAGATTACTCATGAGTACATGCAGCTAGTGAAGAACAAAGCTGATGAGCTTTATCTCCTTGGGAAACCCGTCGATCTCGAAGAACTCATTGGTGATTGATGGTTTCTTGAGGAGTGTTGATGGTGGGATTAGCACCCCTAGTAGCTTGGCAATACTTGAGATTCGGTCCCTACCGATCTTTCCCTAATTACAAATTAGGTTATAAGTCCCTTCAATAGGATTGGAACCCTCGGCCCCGATGACCGAGGGATACCTCGACAAAGAATGGTCAGATTTCAGTGTCCGAAGCGGGGGGTATAAACTACTTCGTCTAAAGCCGAAGTCTAGGCTCAGACAGAATAAGATCAAATCTTATCACAGATTCTCTGATCTTGGAAAAATGAAATATTTCCATTTTTCCGAGGTTAGCCATGGGCTTAGATAACCGACTACTAAGATATACAAATACATATCCCCTTCACTAAATTGGATCATTTAGAATCGGGGAGAAGAATTACTAGCAAACTTAGGCTTAATACTTCTCTTTGAATATTGGGGGAAGTGATTTAAAGACAATTTACATGTTTTACATGTCCCTATGGAGAAGAATTTTTTCTATATTTATTGTATATGTGTTGATAATAATCTAGCTATCACGTTTGATCCTTCGATATTTCAGGTGAAGGATCTCAACTCAAGGCTTCTAATAGAAAAAGAAAATGTTAAGAATGAGATGTACAACGGCTGTCTTTGTTTTGTGATTTTTCTAGCTTTAAGACTTCTTTTTTAGTTTGGCATTCTAGATTAGGTCATCACAATGTTGAGCTTTAAAACAAGATGATTACATGTTTCATTACAAGAAATTTGACTATTAATTGCAGTCGAGAAACATTATGTATCTATACGATAGCGTTTAGTTAAACGCTCTGTCATCGTCCGCGATAAAAAATCTAGCATTTTAGATAATGTTTTCGGTAAATACTATGGTATATGTTTTTAAGATAGTGTTTTAATGTCTGCAATATATTATTCTACAGTAACGTTTATTCAGTATTATAAATTAACTATATAATAGCATTATATAGATGTCATCTATATATTAAACAATAAAATCTTTAAATGTCATCTATATATTAAAAATTATAATCCGTATATATAATATATTTTGGTTCGCCAGTATCATATTTTTTTATTTTTTCGACAATAATTTTCTATAAATACTAGTTTAATTTAAATACATTTAATTTTAAAAGAAAAATTATATAAAAAAATATATTCACATTAACTAACTTTACATTTACAAAACACTTTTCATAGATTCAAACATACCTCAAATACAAAATATATTGTCTAAACTAAACTTACAAATTACATAGTGATAAATGGAACCAAACTCATAAGTAAATTCGCTAATACCTTCAGTTTCTATTCCTTAGTTTCGACGATGAACCCTTGTCTCTCGCGGACTTTCCTTGTTCTTGTTTTGGTCATTTCATTGCAGCGGAACCGAGTTCTTCATTTTTGAGCCTTTGTTTTTCCTTTCTGAAGTTTTGGATAAGTCTTCGGAACTCAGGTTTGATGTTTTCTTCGTCTTGCTCAACCCATATCAAGTATCCCATAGCTCTCCGGTATTTGACTCGTGTGGGCTCCACCACATCACTTCCTTGATCATCATCTGCTTCTTGTGGTGGTTGTGGGTGGATCTGTGGTATGATTCCGTTTTATGGGAGACTGCAAATTATGCCTTTCCTTGTTTCCATTTCTGAATCGAAACGTAAAGCAACAATGAGTATAGTATTAAATCTCGAAGACAAAGAAAAAATTGAACTAAAACAAGAACAAATATGTCAACTACCTTTGGGAGATTAAGGAGAAAGATTCTTCTTGATTTTTGTTTCCATTGACAAGGGCGAATGATCAATCAAACAGTCATTCAACTTTCAGAGGCTAAGGATGTAACTTTCCTAGTGAATTCAAGATAGTTTGTATGTTGAATATAGATTGGATTAGCAACTGTGATAGTAAATCAGTTAAGAAATATTACCATGGTATGAAATCCTAAAGTGAAGGAAAAATCTGAAATTATGAACCTACAGACAGAGAAGTGCGTCAGCTGCTATCTAGAAATAGTATCATCTAGGGTTTTTGAAGGAGATAGCAAGAGAAAGACCTATCCTTCTGGGTGGCTGCTTCTAGAGGCTCCGAATGAATCAGAATCTCGATAGACAAATCCTACTTCACAGTGAAGATTGATGTAAGGGTCAGAGAGCGATCATACGAGAGATACAGAGATAGATAAGATTGTACCTCGAAAACGATGAAGAATAAGAAATAGCTTCAACAATTAAGCGCGAAAACCTAATTCACAATGAGGGTCGTTGTAAGGGTTAGAGAGTGATGTATCGATATTTTGACCGGTTTTACAAGCACATTCTATATGGTTTTGGAACCTTTTATGCATGACTTACCAGGATAAACAGGTGATCTCACGAGATTGAGCAATTGGAGAAGATCTAGATGATTTGAAGAAAATATGAAGAAGTATTGAACCGAACACAAGGTTGACCGACTCGAAGCTGTAGTCGACCGACTCGTCTAGTCGATCAGAAGAAAGGAAATTCGTTTTGCGGGCTTTTTCTAAACCCGAAGTCTTGGAAACTCATCACTGACCTAAAGACTCGTCCCTGGAGATCGAGGTGAGGCAGGAAGATTAGGTCAAGCAATCAAAACCCTTCAAGCTATAAGAAACAAATCACTCAAGCCACTAAATTCTTACTTTTGCATCAAGGAGTCTCCTTTTTCTTAAGGTTTCTTCAGTTTATTCTTCTATTTGGATTTACAGAGAGAAAGACCCACAAAATTTGTTTACTCTCTCAACTCTACTCTTTCAGTTTTATGCAAGCTTTGATTATATTATTGATGGTGGTTTTGTTTGCTATGTGTGAGTAGTTAAATTGTTAGATCTAGGGTTTTTTAACGGTTTTATAGATCTTTGTATGATATGATCAGTAATGACTCTTTACTTTAATGGTAATTCATACAATATCTTGACTTGATCACTTAGGATATTGATCTCTAGGTTTTGCTATTGTAATACACCATTCCTTAGCATAACCATGAAATGGTTTTTAGTAGGTAATCTCGTCCTTGTTCAAATACTCCATTTGGCTTGGAAGGTTATGAACAATTGGATCTAAATTCATTGTATGTGCTAGCTACCTTAGGTTGAAAAGCATCATTTATGATCTAGTGGTTAGTCCATAGGTATAGCAGCCACGGGAGACCGGGTGTTATATAATTACGTCTTCCGTGTTTAAGAGTCTAATGATTGTTGATGGTGTTGGTCTATATCTCATGCGATATTTCCCTTGATCAAGCGCCTTTAATCCATAAGTTACAACACAACAAATACTAGATAAGTTACTTAGAATAATTCATACTTTCTATTTAGAATTGAAACTCGACATAATCTCTGTGGGATCGATAACCTTAATACTACAATTGTACACTGTGCAGTTGCAATCCTTTTTGGGTGAATTACTTCACACATCAGAGAGTGATAGTGAGAAAAATACGGAGATTATAGGGGTTACAAACTCACTGGAGGCAGAACAACGGATTTAAACAAAGCGAACAAGAGACAGCGAAGAACAGACGACAGACAACGAAGAAAAAAAACCCTAATCTACTTTGTTCTGAGAGAAAAGAGGAACAAAACTAAACAAAGGTTTGTTTAATGAACAAAGGTAAGGATTAAACTTCTCGAAATATATTTGTTTAATGAATAAAGGTAATAGGTTTCGTTGATTTTGTTAACCATGCCCAATAGATATGTTTTTCTTGTTTTGTTAAATATACTAACTTAAAATTTAACATTTTATGAATTTATTTTGGATTTTAGATTTTATATTTTATGAATTTATATTAAAAAATGATGCTTAAAATGTAAAAAAAAAAACTCAAGACAATTTATACATTACAAAGTTGTATTTTTAAAACGGAAATAGAGTTCAAGCCAATAGAAAATAAACCACACAAAGACGTTCAGTATTCAAAGACAACAATATAACACATAAGTTCAGAGACAAATGAAAACAACTTCAAGTAAAAACCATTTTATCATTAGGCCATGCAACTGTTGTACCTAAAGCATCATCAATGTATTCAACTTCTACACTAGTTTCCATACTTTAGTATTTCCAATGTTTACAACTTGAACCCATATTTTGCTAGCATCAGACCCTAATGGGACAAAGTCTACATTTTCTTCTGGATTGAATGAAATGACTTTACCTTATGCAATGATCTCTTCTGAGTTTTTCAAGTCCAACAACGTGCACTTCTCCTTCTTTTGACCTGATGAGCTGTTATCGATGCTGCAGCTTCTAGTCTACAACTCAAAACAAAAATCAAAATTCACAAGACAATAAAAAACAACTCAGACACAACATCATATAAAGTTTGATTGTAGTCACAAAATCATACCCCAAGTGATGTTGCTTTCTATTATGATACTATAGGTGATGATTCTTCCGGTGATGATTGTCTTGCAGGTGGAGTACTCAATAGTATTTTGTGAATAGATCAAAAAACATACTCTTGAGGTGCATGCTCCATCAAGTACATGTCAGGAGTTGGTCTCCATAGATAAGCATATTTCATAACCACCTTAACAACATTAACCATTGCAGCACCGGGACTATTAACAATATTGTTGACCATTTCCTTCGGCTCAATAGAACACATATGACCCTCATCAACTACTACATCCTCCAAATTCCAATCATAGATGATGATTGTATCAAAAAATGCCTAAGTGAGTTACAAACATAATGTATATAGCAGAACAGAGCATGTATAAGTTATATAGTTGCATAATCATAGGTGATAACCAAAACATTACCGATGTAACAGAAGTTTGGTTTTCAGTTGGGGTTGGGGACTCTACCTCACTGTCCAAAATGATCTTATCAGCTGGCCATGCTATTTTTCATTCCCACAGCTTGGCCAAGTTTTTCAACAGTAGTGGTTGGCTTCCATGCATATGCATCTTCTTTTGTTACAAAATTGATGATGACAGCTGCAACATTGAGACCAAGTAGAATATGACCAACCTTGTATGTTGGTTCAGAATAGCAATACTCTCTTTCACTGATAACAACATCCTCCATTGAATACCAATACAATAGTTGACACCTAAGAACTGCCTGGCTACCATTACTATTCAACTATGAGCTAGAAACATCATCATGTTGTTGAAAGAAGAGTAAAAGTGGACTTGTAAAAGTATTCAAATTGGAATCATCAAGCACATGAGTTAAAATACAATGACTGTCTTCTCTTTAGCCAAGACATGAATTTGGTTTTGCAAAGTTTCAAGCTTGTTCACTAAGTCAGCCTGGTTTTTTTCTAACTTCTGCACATGTGCATCGCTCGCCTGAAAGAATACTAGCTTTGTTGCAGTGACCCCTCTGCCGATCCTTCTAAACGTTCTAGTGTTTTCTCTGATGCTAGTGCTAGCTGTAGATGCCATTTCACTGTCAATGGATTTTATTTGTTCCTGACACAAATAGATCAACAAAGTTAGTGTGAGCTATACATATAAACATAACCTACAGTATAATCACATATAACTTACAATGGTATCCCATCTGAATGAGTGTGTTCAGCTACCCATACTAAGCTCCTAGACATCTTTATAGGGTCTGGACTTTTTTTCTTCTGCAAATAACAAAAGCACATCAGGTAGGCGAATAAATACACAAAGATTCTTAGCCTAAACATACCATTTCATCAGCTAAGCGAATTATTCATTTACGACTGGTGGTGTGTGGAATATGGGCCTTTCTATGTTCCCTAAAATTTTCATTTTCACCCTACATAAAGAAACCCACAATCAATAAAGATTCAAACACACATAAACCTAACATTAGAGTTGGAAATACACAACCTCAAATTCTTCATCAGACTTCGTTTTCACCCAAGTTTACCATGCTGTTGTATATTGGATGTTACTTTCTTTCAGCTCCACAACCTGTTTCTTATTTGTTTTTCGTATTTTAACAAGAAGTCTAGACTTAGAACTCATCCACAGACCACCCATCTGCTTGAAAACAACATCTTTTTGCCACTCTTCAGTTAAATTGAACATTCCCTACACACTCAGACAAAGTAAAACAATAGTATATCACTTAACAGACTCTGATAAGATGTAATTTCGAGTCAATGTTCAGAAAATACCTGAATTTCATCCCATAGTATGTCCTCTAACGACGGATCAAAGTGTCACCAGTCATTAGGAAGGACTGGCACATACTCTCTCACCAGAGGACCAAGGAAAGATGAAAGCATGACTGATCCTTTAGCCACATATTCACCAAGAGAATTCCATTCAACTTCGACCTTGTCTTCATGGTGTTTAGCAACTCCACGCATCTTAGTTGGTCCTCTAGCTTTCCTTTTCTTAGGTTTTGCTGGTTGCACAGTTTCTTCATCTGTATGTGCTTCTCCAGTATCTAGTTGCACAGTTTCCTCCTCATGCGGCTGAGATATAGCTTCATCATGCTTCTCTACTTCCTCTTCACTTTTTTCCTTTTCATGTAACTCATCACTCACCTTCTTCTGCTGCTTATCCTCTTCTCCTTCTGATTCTATAATATGTATTGATTTTTCAACATTTTTCTTAGAAGTGTCCTCTGCAGGGGTAGTTGATTCAATGTGAGGACTCATCTTAGCCATATTAGGTCCATAACCCTTAGCACGTCTGATAAACAACCAAAGCAAATTAAATATATTAGTACCTTTCAAAAGGGTACATCCACCGGAAGTGAACATGTCCACCCAAACGAGCCTCCCTTGTTAGATGTATTGGCAGATGAAACATTATATCAAACATGGATGGCGGAAAATATCTTTCTAGTTGGCAAAATCTCTCTACACATTCAGCCTCCAAAAATATTAGCTTCTCTGGATGAACAACTCTTTGACACAACCTGTTGAAGAAGCAACAGAGTCTAATCAATGTAATCCTAGGACCATTAGGTAGCAATCCTCTCAAAGAAACTGGTAGGAGGTTACATGATACTCGTGTGACTTCAATCCACCAATCATAGGAGGATCTACTGAAACACAGTTTGAGATATTAGAAGAATAACCATCAGCACCTAATAAACTTAACCTCCTGCAAAACTTCACTTTTTCAACTTTTCTCAACCAATAAGCAGCTTCTTCTTGAACTCAGACTCTTCTTCACTACCAACATCATCTTTATGATCTTTACTGTGGCTATTGGGTTGTAAATCACCATCAAAGAAGGCTTTCCTAATCAAATCAAAGCTTCAAACTCGGATCTTAGATCTTCAAATGGCTTAGCAGTTCTAATATCTCAATTCTTTCTCCAACACGATTTCCTCTTGTATTTCTCATCCATGCCCCGTAATCACTAGATTATCTACCTATGTATTTGTCGCATGATGACACAAATTCCGGAAGTTTATGCGGGATATAACATCACACTTGGGTTACCCAGACTGGTTGCTGATGCATACGCAAAATTAGTTGCTCCTGTTTGATAATCAAGGCTAGCCTTGTACCCAACAAATGTTAAAAACTTCAATAGAATTTTGCAAAAATGTTTTACTTAACATAGCAATGTAAAGAAGAAACAATTTCATACCCTGGATGCCAAACCCAAGTCTACTACATCTTACAACAACACCACAGCTCCACATACTCAAATTAAACCATACCAATCAACAAAAGAAACGAGAACAAGCAAATATGATTCTGAAATATAATTACTCACAACCTAAATTTAGGAACTTCTTTGTTCAGTTAGCTAACAGTTGCGTCTTTTACAGATCTCAACAACTAAACACCAAAGTTCTCTACAAAATCACGAGCATCAATTAAAATTTGTAAACAATATAACCAAACAAAAATTCAAAGTAAAACCCTTTACATTTTACATACCTTTAGCTAATTTGAACCGTGAAATATCTCTGTGATGAGATGGAAAATTGAGTATTTTAACACCAGATTTCTACAAGATTTTATCTAATTATCACATCTTCATTTCATTTTTCATGCATTTAGGATATATTTCTACGTTTTGCATCTTAGTAGTCCTAGGAGTCTGCATTTGTACGTTTTGTGTGTTTCAGGACATTCTCAGGTTACCCGAAGGGACAAGAGCTCAAAAGCATGAAGCAAACCACAAGGAAAGGCAAGGAGCTAACAATCAAAGGCCAACCTTAACTCATATCGAGAACCTATCGATCGATATGGAGGTGGAAGAGATCGACACCCATATCGATCGATAGGGTGACCCAGAAGCAAAAAATCAAATGACCAAAATGAAGGGAATGAGTTAAGGTTGGACATGCTTGTGATTAGTTGATGAATCTAAGTGATTAATTGAGAGTCTTTCTCTACCCTAATAGTACTAAGGATTAGCATTTAGGGTTGAATTGTGGACTCTTCTACACACTTATCGCCTAAGTTCACGGTAGCATCCTTTCAAATGGGTTAACATGTTAGGATAGTGAACTAGAGAATTGATTGAACTCCTAAGAAATTTCTAGATCAATTGATGAGATTAGAATTGGAAATCCACATTAGGAAATGCAATGGTATTTGTAGTTGCTAGGGCCGTTAGTCGATTGCCTCTTTCAATGGGCCCATTGATAGAACAAATGCCTAGCGAATTGGATGTCCTCGAGGAAATTCTCGGGATAACCGTATAACCCCTCGCGAAACAAATCCCTAACCAAAGCTTATAAATCTAGTTAGATAGTTCTTAAGATCCTTCTCAAACCTAATCATTCCCCTCTTAGTTCCACACTTTTATTTTAGCTAGATAGATTAGTTACATAAACCCAACCAACCAACTATAAACCCCCGCTTTTACAATCCGGTTTTAATAAACGGTTTTAAAACGATTTGATAACTTCCGCGCTCCTTTGGGTTCGATCCCTCAATTCCTACAACGAGTATAGCTTATTTGGACTAAGATTGAAGTGTTTTATAAATTGAAAACTTGAAAACACCGACACATCACTATGCAAAATAAAAAAAATAAACGAATAGAGTCATAATAATTGAGTGAAAATGTGCAAAATCGAAAGAAAGATTGAGTTCCAAGCTGATTAATATGCAAAAACACAGAGAGAGTGAGAGCAGATCTGATTTTTTTTTCCTTAGAATAAAAAAGGTCTTAACCTTTTTCCTTCTTTTTCCACAACACGCGGAGGAACAAAATTTTTTGTCCCGCGTAACATTTCCGTAGTGTTTACTTCGTATTCATTACCGCCAACGGATAAAATTTGGCCGCGTCATTTTTTTTATCCCTCTCAAGACATATATATCGTTTTCAAATTAACAAACGCTATCTTTAATTCTTGGTTCAATCAAACATAGCATATACATCAAAAACGCTATCTGTTTATGCTATCAATAGTCAAATTTCTTGTATTATCCAATAAAGTATTTTCTTCTCTATTTTTCAAATCTTGTTCCGTATACGAAAGCCACTCGTTCTTCAAAATCGCTAGATGTTATCTATTCTACATTAGGACGTCACCCACTTTTTTCCATTGATGGATACAAATATTACTTGGACTTAGTTGATCATTACACTAGATACACATGGTTCTATCTCTTGAAGAAAAAGTTCCAAATATTTGAAATCTTTATTAAGTTTAAAACCTTGTCAAAAAAAGCTTCAAGTCTGTATTGTTACTCTCTACTCCGATAATTGTGGAGAATTCATGATTATCGCCAATTTTCTTGGCAGCAATGGAATTACCTATCTTGGGACCCCTCATCATGCTCCTGAACATAATGGTTGTTGTGAAAGGAAACATTGTCATATTGTGGAAACGGACCTCTCTCTTCTTCTACATGCTTCTCTTATAGAGTTTCTACTGCAATTTTTAAGTACCTTATTCGCTTCTGTTTAGGCAATCTCCAAACTAACAAAAGTTAAGGGTCTTTGGGTGTCTGTATTTTCCGCGACTTAGCCCTATACTATCAAATAACTCCAGACCATATCCTTACCATTTATCTTCTTATGATACTTTCCAACCCAAAGTGGGTACCTTTGTTTCGATCCCAAAAGCTTTAAGTTCTATGTTTTCGTCCATGTAAAGTTCTATGAAGACATATTTCCTAAGTCTCGGGAATCATCTTTGTCGACTTCGACATCTCCTTCTACCGATGACACACTTAAATCCTCCTTGACTGTTTGCACCACTCCCACATCACACATTAACACTGGAGTCGAGTCAGGATCCTTCATCTCATGAAATCCACACTCCCATCTCCAGCCCTACGTAAAATGGTGAGCAAAATTAAGAATAAACGGCCTCTCCAGGGGCTGTGTCGATCAACATACCCTATGTGACTGTCGACATCACTCTTGGCGACGAGAATACTGTTTCAACAAAGGTTGTGTCGACCGACACTCGCCCAGTGAAAATCGACACACTTTCTGACGCTACCGAATCTTCTTTGTGAGTTGTTGCTCCTTTGATTGAGAATGATGTCTAAATTAACACACATGCTAAGGATGGTAATATTAAGTCCATTCAAAGGTATGGATTCACGGCTAAGGCCACCTCTGATGCTTATGTTTATATTGAACCAGCTACATATCGCCAAGTTTTTTCAACTTGGCATTGGCGACACTGGCATTGGCGACATGGGATGACTGAAGATTTTGATAATCAAATTCGTGAGGAGACTTGGGATTTGGTTCCACCTGATGGAGTTGAGAATATAATGGGATGTTACTGGGTTTCTGTATTAAATGCAATCCTGATGGTACAGTTGAAAGGTAAAAAGTGTGATTAGTCGTTAAAGGGTATAATCAATGACCTAGTATTGATTACTTTGATACGTTTCGTCCGGTTATTAAGTGTGCCTATGTTCTGTTAGTTCTTAGTCTTGCCACTACATTGAATTGGCAACTTCGTAAACTTGATGTCAATCATGCCTTTCTTCAAGGATTTTTGGAAGAAGTTGCCTACATGGAACAACCACCAGGTTTTGTTGATTCTAATTGATCTATTCATATTTTCAGATCGAAGAAGGCTATCTATGGTTTAAAACAGGCACCACGAGCCTGTTATAATGCCTTTCGTTCCTTTCTTATTAGTGTTGGATTTGTGAACTCTCTTGATGATGCTTTAATGTCATCATATTTTTTCTAGTGTATGTGGATGACATTTTCATAACTAGTAACTCTACAGAGAAGGTTCAATCATTCATTGATCTCTTGGTGCTTGTTTTATTTTAAGGATATTGGTGTTTTGAGTTACGTTCTTTGTATTCAGGTGGTTCGTAGTGATTGTGGTTACTCTTACGCAGTCGGAGTACATTACTAATCTTCTTTGTAGGGTCTACATGCTTGAGACTACGCCTGTTTCTACTCCTATGGCTGATAAACCACCTCTCACTCGTTTGTTTGGCACGATTTTTGATGATCCTTTTCTGAATATCTCATGGTTCTTGGTAGCTTGCAGTAGGCCTGGGCAAATGGGTATTCGATTTGGTTCCGGTTCTTTCGGTTACTAAGGTTTAGTATCCAATGGTTACTTTTATTTTTTCATTCGGTTCTGCCTCGGTTGCGTAATTAGGAACCGTAAAATACCCGGTTATTGAAGTATCCGAAATAGCAATTTTATACCCGAAATTTGTAATAATACCTGACATAACAAAAAAAAATTCAAAATCCAAACCCGAAATGTCAATAAATTACCCAAATACCAATAAAATACCTTAAATGACAAAAAAAATATCCGTAATTGATACCCAAAATGTCAATAAATTACCTGAAATATCGATAAAATACATGAAATACCAATAAACTAACCAGAATATCAATATACCGTATAGTATGTGTATGTGTATACATATGTTCGGGTATTCGATTCCTTATTTCGGTTATGCGTAGGAATTGGAACCGAACCAATATCATATCTCAAACTCAGGATCCAATAGGTATTTTCGCTTGAACCAAAACTGAACCGAAATTTTTGGTCGGTTCCGGTTTTTTTTGCCCAAGCATACCCTGCAGTATATCATTTTCAATAGTCTTGACATTATCTTTGGTGTTAACAAGTTGTCACAATACATGCATCAACCTACTACGAAGCACTACAAAGCTATTAAACAGATATTACGATATCTCTACGGAACTCGGCATCGGGTTGCATTTTCCTTTGTCTAATCAGCTGTCTCTTCATGCATATTCTGATGATGACTGGGTAGATAACAAGAATAGTTTTTTTTTTCTAGTAGAGAAAATGTGGTCTATTTGGGTAAACATTTGAATTCGTGGTCCTCAAATAAACAATTTATTAGTACCTGTTTTTCAACAAAGTTTAGTACGAATCGGTTGATGCTACGGCTTCAGAGGTTCAGTGGATTGTATCTCTTCTCATTAAACTTGGGGTTAAAGTTATGTTTCTATATGTGATTTATTGTAATAACATTGGTGTCACATATCTTTGTGTTAATTATATGTTTCATTCTCAAATAAAAAATGTTAAAGAATTATCATTACATTCAAAATATAGTTTAACGTGGTGTTCTTCATGTTTCACATGTTTCATCGACTGGTGAACTTGCAAATTCTCTCAATCAACCGTTTTCAATAGCGTATTTTCATCTTATTATTTCCAATATATGTATTGAGGAATATGTATTTATTTTTATTGTATATTCTCTAGCTTATTTATTATTTACTAATAAGAGAAATACTTTTCTATTTTAAATTTTGTCTTGTTGATTACAAATTCATGTAAATTTTCTTCTCTCATAATAAATTTAATATTTTATAGGAAAAAAAGTTTTCTCTTGCAAAAGTAATAAAGGAAATATTTTACCATTTTCATCTATTTAAGAAAATCAAAATAGATGGATTATTTAAGAGCAAAGGCTGGATGGGTTGCTAGAGGAGCTAATGGTTTGTACTTGAACGTCGTGCAATCTCAAGGTAAAAGAGTTAACTCTCCAATAGAAGCTGAACTCCAAGCACTAGTAAGGGGTATGCAATTTTGTTGGTGTAGAGGTCATAAGAAAGTGTTGGTATTTGAAGGAGAGAATTCCACAGTGATGTTAGACATTGGCAGAGTAAGTTTGAAGATTCCAAATTCGCTTGGCCTCACAGATTTCGGGTTTTTGTTATTCGACATAATTTCTCTAACAAAGTGTACCAAATGGAACTCACAATACCCACACCGACTAATCTGAAGTCGACGCGAGATGATGAAGTAGTTAAGACGGTGGGTGGAATTATATTAGATTTATAATAGCAATCGGACCATTAGTTACATGTGTCGAAAACGACAGGAAGAAGAAGAAGCACGGTGATGGTTTTGCTGGGCTCCATGCCATGTGATGTGAGTGTGATCCAGATTTAATCGATCTCCTTTTTCCAAAATATTTTATTTTATCCACATGCATTAGACAGTAATCCATAATATAATAATATTTTTCTTACATAAATTATTCTAAAAGGCAATTAACAAATATTCTTCTATAATACTTTTGTTTTGAGGGTCGTGGACGACAAAAAAACTTTGGTCTTACTCCATGTACATAAACTTTGGTCTCACTCCACGTCCATCCGAAATGATTAACGCTTAGCTTCCACGAGGAATTTGAAAGGCCCATCATCTCTTATTACCATCTTTTCATTAACAAATTTGGACCGGCGTACCACCTCTTGCTTCTCTTAATGGAAATATGGTGGCAGTGTGTATGCTAATGCTATATTGGCGGATTTTTTGTCTTTAACTATATACATAGGTAGTTAAAATCACATATCTGTGTTTTAAGTCAGATACTACTAAAACTGAACAAATGATAAACTACTTGATTTTCATCCTCTAGTTAGGAACTTTATATATATCTAATAATTTTTCTCTTACTAGATGCTTAATACCACACTACATATTTGATTCTTGTTATTGTGCAGGGCTATTTCAGACCAGTATGACAGCTGGGAAATAATTTCCGGCTAATTTTCATCGTGTAATTGAATTGATAACAAAGGAGTGAAACATTAACATGTTAAATGAGTTTTTTTTTGACGATATTCCAATACTTAATATGTTTCTCGCGGCTGATCTAATCAGGTAAGTTTTACAAAATCAAAAAATTATACACTGAATTTTTTTTATTAGGTATCATCTTAGACAACTAATTAAATTATACAGTTAATTTTGTTATAGATGTATGCAACAAAATGATCCAACTAGCTATGGTACAAACATTGTTATTAGGGATATTCAAAATGGTAAAACTGAAACACACTGAAATAGATCAATATGAATGAGATTGGTTATACTGATTAAACCGTATGGATATCATTTTATGAAAACTAATGGATGCGGATATGATTCGGATTTTAACTGATTAGACTGATTAAATAAAAAACCGATAATTTCTAGATAGAATAAAATAAAATAGCCTTATAGTAACAAATACATTTACATTCATATAATCCGTATATTTGTAGTAATCTGAAACTAGTATTAGTATTTAGTCAATTAAAACTTCATATATCAACACGCAAATTTTATGAGACTAATGTTTTTTTTTTTAAAGAAAAAATGTATTTTCATAAGTATTCGATTGGCCTTATAAATCTAAATAGTTGAAAATAATCTCACCTCATCATTGAATAAAGCACATTGTTCTTGATCCATATAAGATGATGTGATATAGTATTTAGGGATTTTTTTGCTATTATGATGTTTTACTCGGTCGCAAGTTATCTGGTTTGTAAGATAAATGGGTTGTGGAAAAGTGATTGCTTGTACACAGGTCTCAGTTGGTCCCTAAGAGTAAATGGTCAACCTATTTTGGTGGGTAAAAAGGGCAACATCAATTTCTAATTTCTCCACATTCGTAACTGAAATCTCTCATGTGGATAATGGAGTGGATAATGGAGTGTATGATTATACATAAAGAGTTTCTAGTATCTTTTTAGACATATTTCATAGAGTTATTGAAGAAAGTGTTAGATGTCGAAGTTGGCCAACATTTACTACGCTTTTAACAAGATTTCCCATCGTAAGGCTTCGTTTTTTTTTTCGCTTTTCGGATTCCCCCCATTCCTCACAATATGAATGGTAAGGCGGATTTTGAACTTCTAATGATACTTCCCCTTTTTTATACTTTGTATACATGGATTTTATTCCGCTGGTTTGGTTAACCAAATCATTTTTATTATTTTTCTTCACAATACCGAAAAAATATATTGAAATACATAATCTTAGATATAAAATTATTGTAATAAATCTCGATAAATTTTGGATGCATTGATGAAAAATGTAATGCTATTATATATATATACAAAGAAATCAAGAACTCGAATCTAAAGTCGTTGGGAATTAAAAGAAACTGTGTTGTTTTATTTCATCAAATTTGTATGTTACAAAGGCTGAAAAGAAGCT
This sequence comes from Euclidium syriacum, assembly GCA_900116095.1. Lineage (NCBI taxonomy): Eukaryota > Viridiplantae > Streptophyta > Magnoliopsida > Brassicales > Brassicaceae > Euclidium > Euclidium syriacum. The sequence continues at coordinate 1,447,210 of FPAK01000004.1, forward strand.
GTATAAACAGCTTAGCAGTCATAACCTTCTTGGGTGTAAACTCTAATACATCAAAGCTAAAAAGACAAAAAAAAAAAAAAAAAAAAAAAAAAAACCAAGGAAAATCCTATTACAACGATCTAGAATCTATTCTACAAAATGAAACAACTTAAACTAGTCTTTAAACTTGCTAAACGAACAAACACAAATATTTCATTGAAACACTTAACTTGAGGTTGTTTTGTAGAGTGTTGAGACAGCTTAACTAGGGCCAGAAAGTGTCTGGATAGTAAAGAGCATGGCTTGGCCTTGAAGTGACTCCAATTTGGCATTCTCGCGGCTAGCTTGAATTGCGTCCATTTCTTCCATATCTTCTTGATTCAAAAAGCTTTAAATTGATCCTATGAAATTTTCTCTAAGCTTCATAGTTGTTAATCTTGTCTTGGGTGGATGCCTCATGTTGGTGATGCTTGAATTAGTGTCATGGTCACTTGATATGTCTAAGGTTGTATCTTCTGATTCACTTAGGTGGTCGTTGTCTTCATCTGAAGGATCTATAAACATTTGTGTATGTAACTACATTTGCTCTTACTACTTATCATGTAAATTTCTAATTTTGAATAATAGATTTGATGAAGTTTATTGAAATTAAGGATGTCTTTTCTAAAAATAGAAGGTCTTAGTCACAATTATTAGTGAAAAAATGTTTCCTCATTAAATAGCTACGACTTTGCGAGCAACTTACCATGAAATCTAGTGTCGTCGCAAATATGTCAATAATTTTTGAGGAAGTAAATTCATTAATAATTCGTGGAAAATTTATAACGACATTGCATGAAACTAGTGAAAACTTGTATAACCGTCGTTTTATGGTAGGTATATTACTACTTCTTTGATATGAGATATTTTACGTCTATTTAACAAGAAATCAGCGAGGATAATAAATTAATAGTGTTGCAACTTCCTCTGCAATTTTAGAGAAAGTAATTTTAGAGGAAATAGCAGATCTGTAATTTTAGAGAAAGTAATTTTAGAGGAAGTAACAGACAATTTTGATTGGTGAAAACGTGTTAGTTTTGGTTGTGTGAAAATTTTTCGTTGGTAACCCGTTACAAAATTTTAGCAATTTCTAGAGTAACCCTTTGCAACAAGAGAAAATATTTCTAACAAATCTACAAAAATTATGAAAGGGAAAGAAGAAAAACTTGTAAAGTGTCCATTGGTGGTAATATCTATGTCATAGACTTGAGTTTGTTGACGGTCTCTAAATTTTCATGAATCAAAAGTAAAACGAACTGACCATCTTGCAAACTGGTTTGATGCCATGTCCTTGTAGAAAGTGCATACATAGAAAACTTTGTCGTGTTGTTATTGTATCAACCCAATTATACAAAAGAAGTTTTTTACGACAATATTATGTTTGGGTTCTACATAGATAGGGAAGATCATTTGGGTGGAATGCAGAGAGTATTAGTAATCTTAAAAATGTTGATGAACTTAATATAGTGGTTTAACATTGGGACCATCATAGTAGTTTTTAAAAGGTTTTAAGACATAATAATTTATGTATTCCATGAGACAGCATCGTCAATGATAAAGGAACCAAATGTAGATGCACACGGTTTTATGATATGTTAGATGTAGCATAACAACCACTCGATAAAGGATATATAGAAAGGTTGTCTAAAGTTTCATTGGCATATAAGATGACCATTAAACTGATTATAACTTATCATAGAAATGTATGGATTCATGGTCATAACTTTAAAAGAGATATTGTTTCAGGATAAAGTTGCGGTTGAGTCGTATTACGCCATACAGAAGTTAATTTATAATATTGAGTTGTCGTTGAAAATGATTGATTTATGCATTGACAATTGTATGATTTTCAAGACATATATGATGTTAAGCTGGAGGAATGTAGATTTTGTGGAAAACTAAGATATAAACCACAAGGGCTTGGAAAGAGTGAGGTACCATAACAACAAATGTTGTACCTGCTTTAATAGGTTGAAACGATATCACTCAGAAAAGACAATTGGGTCGATGAGATGACATGAAGAGTATTTTTCTACTTTTTTGTTCATATAGCTCTATCGAGACCTTGATGAATTTTGAAAAACAGGTCCATCAATTCCTTTAAACCTATCCGTTAAGCTGATTGTTGTTGTTTCCGCTCTAAGACCTACACAAATAATAAAACACTTTGGAGCAACTAACTATTAATACATCCACCAAAATCAAGATCCAAAGCTCAAGGAGTAGTTTACAACAATATTGATGAGTATGAAACCAAAAAAAAGCAAAAAGCAAAAAGCCTTAAAAATGGCAACGGCCTCTCATTTACTCATCAGCTTCATCTTCTACCTGAATCTGTTTCCCGAATTTCTTCAAGGCCAACGAATATACCTCTTTCCGTCTCACTGATGTGTTTTCCGCCACCGTTTTCACAGCCTGACAACGTTTTGATGTTAAATGCAGAATCATCAAATTAAACAATTTCAAATCAATCTCCAGGAAATCAACAATCCAATCATATACTGTAATTAATGTATATTCTAAGATTATTAGTAGTAAATGGTTACCGCAGAAAGGCTATGTCCACCGGAGATGAGCATTCTTAAGTCTTGTTCAAGTTGGTCCTCCGTTGGATTTTCAGCTTTGGTTTCTTTCTTTCCTTGGATCAAAAGCGTGATTTCTCCTTTTGGTTGGCGAATTAGAAACTCTTGCTTGGCTTCCCCTATCGAACCCCTCCAGAACTAGAGTACGAGAGCAACTCATCAGTGGGCTTACCAAACTGTATATGCATGTTATGTACAGAGTTATAACGGATGCTACCTCTTCATGCAGTTTTGTGATCTCTCTAGCTATTACACATTGCCTGCACCACATGATTCTCAATTTCAGGACTAGGCATAGGATCGCTCACAACACTGGAAGATAAAATCATCCAGATACATAACCTTGATTCACCAAAGTAAGGGGTAGTTTCTTCAAGAAACTGTGACAACTTGTGAGGGGGAACATAAAAGATTTGTGTTCTTGTCTCATCTGATGAAACCATCAGCCTCTCCTTCCTTGTTCCAGAATGCTTAGGAAGAAATCCAACTATAAGAATCAAGATATTCTGAGATTAAAAACCTTATAAACTACAGCAGCTTGAGCGAGATTGGTAAGAGAAGGGAAGTTACCGAATGTGAACTCATGTGTATCCAAACCAGAAGCAGAAAGAGCAGCAACTACAGCACAAGCCCCAGGAATTGGAATGACATCTATATTTTCTCTCGCACATATTTGAGCCTGTATGGAGATTATAGCAATTGTTACTCACAAACTCCATTCATACAGAAAATCAGAGTAACAGTATTTCTTTTGCACTCACAAGTTGAGTACCAGGATCACTGATTCCTGGCGTCCCTGCATCGCTGATAAGTGCCACAATCTCTCCCTGTTTCAATCGATTCAACACCGCCTGCTCTCTCTGCGCCTCATTGAACTTGTGATAACTGAGCTACAACACCTAAACCTCATAAATTCAAATCATCACATGAAAAAAAGGCAAGCATCTAGAGGTTGGTAAGACTTGCAAGTTGAGCTTTGATATTGTAGTACTGAAGCAACTTCCCAGAGTGTCTTGTGTCCTCGGATAGTATCACATCCGCAGATCTCAATACACGAATAGCACTACCATAGCCACAAACATAATCAGGAATCAGGAATCAGGAAACATTTACAAGGTATTTCTATTAAAAATAATTGGGAGTTTCGACATTACCGTAAAGTGATATCTTCGAGATTCCCAATGGGAGTTCCAACCAGGTACAGCCCCGGCTTGAGGGGACCCTGAAACCTAAATATAGTCGGAACTGGAAAACCATAAAAACCAAACCGGAATTGAAAGAAAAGGAGGTATTACTCGTTTCGATTCATCCTTGGCCACGGAGTCAGCGAAATTAGCCGAAGTTTCCGAGGACACCGAACAAAAAGACACGGCGGCGCTTCTCGAGACGATCGGTGAAAGGAGGAGAATCGAAAGAGGGGAGCAGCGACGGGAACATGACGAGGCACGAAGATAAGAGCCCATGGAAGCACAGGGAAGACGGAGAATCGGCATTCCCGCCTCTCAGGTTTTAGCTTCTCTCTTTATCTCCCAAAGAAAAATAAAAAGGTCTCTTCAATATGGGTACCGGTTTGGAAGATTTGAGTTTTTGGTTTTACAATTTAGATTTTAGAATACTCTTTGATTTTCCCTCAAATCAAATGCGTCCAATGTGTGGACATCTACGCCAGCGTCTATATGCTTGATTCCAATTAACCACACTAATACCAATGGTCAACAACACTCTGCAGCTTCTCCTCTAAAGAGAGGGTCTGGTAACAGTTCCAAGTGGACTGATCTCAACTCCAAGTGAACATACGGAAGTGGCTCTTATTCAGTTGTTGGTTATGTTATCATTGATGCCTCTACACCAATACATGTTTTCGCTTCATCATCACCCTCTGGCTTTGACCTAATATCTGCCACTGAGACAATTAAATCCCTTTCAATCAAGACTAACGCAGTCTCTGATCTACCATCTAATGCCTCCATTAGCTTAGCCACTATTCCAACCACTATTTTAGTTACAATCCCCGAAATAACAATACGTGAACTAACCCTCTCAAGAGTTGCAGTTACAAATTCTCAAGCTTCAGCTTCCACTTATCCTCCTATTTGTGTAAAATATGCGGCCACAAGTGATCATTTTTTAGTTAATGACAAAACTAGCACGATCATTGGATGCTTCGACTCAAATCATCCACCGGTTTGGGATGGAAAAATTAATAATGTGGATTTTTTCTTTTTTTGTTATCTGATAAATTGTGATCTTACAAAAACGGTTTGGAGATCCAAACTGGGGGAATACTACTTACGTAAGAAAATTCTCTATCCTGGGCAGTAGCATTACACGTCAAGCAGTCCGTCTTTCCATTGAGTATTCGGGGAATGAGAGTAAGCTTAAAATCATGAAACTGTCTTCTGAGGGTAAGACAATCTGCAAGTAGAGCCGCAAAAGCTTACCAGTCTTCCATCCTCGTTATCATCTTAACGAGCTCCGAGCAGTCTGTCTGAAAAGTCATTGTGTCTTCCTGTTGGGCAAGCATACACTCCATCGCCCACAAAATGACCTCCATCTCCGAATGAAAAGGGGATAAACTCCGGCGCTGTCCCTTGGCCCCCATCAGTTCAGCCGCAGTAGACGATCGCATGAAACACCAACCTAGACCCGCAAAACTACAGTCATCCTTCCATGATCCATCAACCTGGAAACACTTCCGGTCGATGGAAAACTACTGTCCGGAGTAGTTAACACCCTCTCTGTCCGAGCCCCTACTGTTAAGGAATTTTGTGCATCATCCCAGGCATGGGCCTCATCGAGGGCATGGCAAAGAATATCTGGTGATGATCGATCAATACCTTTGTAAACCTTATCATTCATAGCTTTCCAATTAAACCATAGAATCCATGGAAAAGGGTTAACGAGGTAACCATGAATAGAATCCTTTGGGACCCTATTAAACAAGTAATCCATATTTGAAAAAAAACGAGGAAGATGGAAAGGATAGGTGCCCGCTTGGGATCGGGGAAAGAGCCCAAACCTGTAAAACCGGCGAACACTCAAATAAAGCGTGGTTAATTGTTTCACTATCCATTCCACACCAGGGGCATGCCCTGTCAGGGTTAATGCCTCTTTGGCGTAGCCTATCATGGACCAAGAGATAACCAGATGTGACTTGCCATAGGAAATTCTTCAATTTAGAAGGACCCTCAATATTCTAGGATTTTGCCTTTAGAGCCGTTACTGAAGGGCCAATAAAGGGTTGTTCTGCATGAGCCATAACAGAATGAGCTACCTGATATCCTGACCGCACCCAAATTTAGTAAAGGCCCAGCCAATCTTGTTTGGTATGGGATGCCTACTTATTGGGATTCCCCGGATGAGAACAATATCCTCATGATGAAATAATTCATTCAGCAAGTTCATATTCCAGGTTCTGGTGATTGGGTCTATTAAGTGGTTGACCATGAGATGAGGTGGATAATTGGCATTCCAATGAGGTGAATCCAATGGTCCGTCCACACTGAGATAGGATTACCAAATCCCACTATTTTGATAAGACCCTTATTCAGAATATGTTTAGCCGACATAATACTAGTCCATCCACAAGAAGGTGAGTAGACCCGCTTCTCAGCCATTAGATTGGAAGAATGATATTATCTGCCTTTCATAACCCTGTTTAAAAGAGAGTTTAGAAATTGAATTAACCTCCAAAGCTGCTTAGCCAAGAGAGCATAATTAAACTCATCGATGGTACGAAAGCCGATTCCTCCCTCATCCTTTGCAACACAAAGATTTTTTCATTTAACCCAATGTAAATCACGTTTGTTTCCCCCATAGCTCCACCAGAATCTGGCGATAGCACTTGTAAGTGTGGCAGTTAGAGTCTGAGGCAGCTGATAGCATGTTATGACATGGTTAGGTAGTGCGGATGCGACCGATTTAATGAGAATTCCCCCCCCCTTTAGAAAGTAACTTTGAAGACCAAGTTGTCATCCTGTCCTGTAACCGATCTCGAACAAAGGCGAAAACCTTACTCTTAGCCCCACCCAGTCCTTCCGGAAGACCCAAATATGAGCCCATACCGCCTTCAGTAAGAATACCCAGAGAATTCATGAGGGATAATCTTTGATCCAATGGGATTAAATGCCCAAAGGTAACTGAGGACTTATTAAAATTAATCATCTGCCCCGAGACCCGCCCATAATTATGTAGGATTTTCAAAATACTCGCACATTAATTAGGATCTGTCTTATAGAAGAACAAACTATCATCCGCAAAAAGGAGGAGAGAAATAGGAGGACACGACCGAGCCACGTTGATACCAGTGAGTTTATATTGACAATAAAAACTTTCGTACATAAAATAAATAGATATGGATAAAGGGGATCCCCTTGCCGAAGCCCCCTCTTTGGGAGAATTAACCCATGTGGTTGACCATTTAAAAGAACCTTATAGGAGACCGAGTTGATACATTTCATGATCCAACCAATCCATGTGGGGCAAAAGCCCATTTTATTAAAAGGTTTTTCAATAAAAACCCATTTCACCCTATCATACTCCTTACTCACATCCGTTTTAATTGCCAGAAAACTACCCTTGCATGAATCATTGGTACGAAAGCCATGAAACATCTCTTGCGCAATGAGGATATTATCCGAAATTAACCTTCCAGCCACAAAGGCGAACTGAGTCTCAGAAATAAGGTTAGGGAGAACTCGTTTCAATCTCTGGCAAAGAACTTTATATATGATTTTATACCCGACATTACACAAACTAATCGGGCTGAACTCTGTTATCCTCCGGGGCCTCGCAGTTTTTGGGATTACGCAAATATTCGTTTAATTTAGCCGCTCATCAAGTACCCCGAAAACTAGAAAATTATTCACCATTTCCACTAAGTCTTTCTTAATGATATCCCATGATTGCTGAAAAAATCTCGCGGTCATGCCATCAAGATCAGGTGCTTTATCCGGATACATGAGGAATAAGGCACATCGAATTTCATCCTCCGAGACCGGGGATACCAGCATATTATTCATATCCTCAGTGACCCGAAGTTGAACAGGTTCAAGAACCGGATCAAAGTCTGAAGGGTCTGAGGATGTGAACAGATCACTAAAATAATCACACATAAGATCCTCCAATTCCTTATCCTCTTCCACCCAAACACCCGCATTATTTTCCAGGCCCGTTATACGATTGCGCGCCCTTCTCTGTTTAGTTATAGCATGGAAAAATTTTGTACTCTTATAGCCTCCTTGGTGCCAAGTAACCCTATTTTTTTGCTTCCAGAAAATATCCTGCTCATCATAAGCCGCTTTCAAATCCTTAGAAATCCGGTTAATATCTACTTTTGGAACTAAATCATCCGCTTTTGCCACCTCCAGCTGATTCTTTAGATTATTATTTTTATCCTTATCATATGGTGCATGGGTTTTCTTCCATCGGGCCAAAGAAGATCGGCAACGACCTATCCGTTCCACAAAGCCCATTTCATGTTCTGCGAAATACCCGTTCCATCCATTGGCAATGGCATCCACTAGCCCATCCCACCCTATCCATCTTTGATCGAAACGAAAGGATACTTTTCGACAAACCTGTCCCACTTCATATTCCGCCATGGCTGTCTATGATCTAAACCAACCATCTTTAGGTAGTGAACATGCGAGTGGGAGTAGATAGTATGCCAATCCCCATTTCCTAGTGCACGATCCAAACAGCATCTTACCGGTCCATCCAAGCGATTTCCTTTCCAAGAGAAGGGATTACCCGAGAAATTAAATTCCAGCATACCACAATTTACAATCAATGTGTTGAAAGGAATAAAAGATGACGCATGCCTTAACACACCCCCTTTCTTTTCATGGTTACCCGTAATTTCATTGAAATCGCCAATCATGAACCATGGGCCCTTCCTCAAGAGACTAATCCAAGTTAACTTCTCTCACACATAATCCCGAGACTTAGCTACAAGATCCCCATAAACAAAGGAAATAAACATCTTTTTTCCCCGAGCCGTAAACTCAATATCAATAATCCGAGGACTAGATAAAAGGATACGGACATCATAATGGTTGTTATAAAGGAGAGCTAAACCCCCACTCCAACCGACAGGGTCCACGAAGAAAAGATTATCAAAATCTAAATGAGCCTAAAATCTTTGCATATAAGCATAATCATGTTTGGTCTCTGAAAGAAAAAGAAAATCAGGCCGATATTGCTTTCAAAGATCCCGCAAATGATGAACCGTAAGTTTATTACCAAGACCTTGACAATTCCAACTAAGAATTCTCATAAATCGACGGTAGTTCCGGGAGAACTACCTTCGCCTTAAGAAAGGCCTTCCCAAGGCGACCAGTAATAAAGACATATCACAAGCATAATACGATAATAGGCATTAAGCCCAAATTGAACTCCTGTGAAACGGATATCCATACACCACATAGTGTTGCATACAAATAACAACTAGTAGCGTATAAGATAGGAAAAAAGATATTGAAAACAAACGAAACCAACAAATCCTGATAATCCTGGCAAAACAAAACCAAGTTCATATTATCAATAAAGCCAAAATCCTTTATTTGAAACATAAAGCAGAGACAAGAAACAAGACACCAAAAGAACAAAAACAAACACCATGAAAAACCAAAAAAAAAACAAACACCATGAAAAACCAAAAAAACAGGACAACAGAATCCAAAAAAACAAGAATTAAATTGGATAATGTGGAGTTTAAAATTTCCGATTCAATAACTTCTCAATCAGTTGTTGAAAAACTTCTTTTAAAATTCATTCAAAACTTTTTTTAAAATTCATTCAAAAAAGCATGTGATATAGTAATTAAATCGAAATTGTTTGTTAATCAAATAATAATCAGAGAAAATTACATACATATTTAAAAACTCTCGGTTTTAATATTATTTTTACGACCGATTAATAATGCCAAAACTGGTTTGATCATATATAATGTCTGACAATCCAGTTTCTCATGTCAAATAGATGTTACCTACAAATCATAATAAATTATTTATTTATAAGACATAGTGAATATCTTATGTCCAAATAAAAATTTCATTTATCATCCACACCGTTGATCTCTCAAAACCTCAAAAGCAAAAACTTGACAAATAATTTGATTTTTCCTTTTCTTTCAAAATGATAAGCATGCCTCTCTCTAATCACAGACTCGATTTCATTACCCATAATTGTTATAATATTATTCTATTGTTTATGATATTCATGAGTGACAAAAAACATTTAATAAATTAAATAAGGATTTCTAATCACTCACTCCATATCAATTATAGAAAAAACGGTTTGTCCTGAACTGACCCGAACCCGAAAAAATCTAAACCGCATCATAACCAAGTTTTTTGTAATATTCGAATGAGGCTTATGAGCTTAACCCAAAAACCCAAAGAAAAAAAAAATTGTACCTTATTTGGGTACCCTCAAAGCTCACCTCTCATAAGAAGTTCCAATGGAGTTCCACATAAAATAAATGTATACAACAATATTATCGTTGGCCACACTATGGATAATTAAACACTATAACAAATTTGTAAAACTTTAACCAAAAACGTATATTTACTCGTTCTATGCAAGAATCACCTTTAAATGGTAAATGAATCAAATAGGGTAATTTCCATTGAAATTTCATTGATAGGAAAAGTCGAGTGAGCGGTAGAGTTGTGATGATCTCAGCTTAGCGTTCAACTAAGATTGTTTGAATTCTGAGGTAGATGAAACCCCACTTTCAAACTTTGACTTCCCAAGATCGAGGACGAGCAAAAACTAAGTCCGGGAGAGTTGATGAGTCCGAAAATTACCGTTTTTAGAGCCTTTTTATGTATACTTTTCGGGCCTAGGACACCTTTTTAGCATATAAATAGCTGCATTTTCACTTAGTTTCATCCCTTTTGCATCTAGAGTTAGGATCATGCATATTTGCATATGTTTTGGGTGTTTTGGTTCATTAATAGGTTGCAAAGAGGAATCAAGGAGCATATGGAGCTCAGCGGAGACTATCGGGATAAGACACCGCACTAAGAGAGAAGCTAGGAGTAATCGGGTCAAGACGGAAGCACGAAACAAGCCATTGCCCACGACACAAAGGAGTTATTTAAGAAAGAAAGGAAAGGGAAGTCAACTAGGAAGGCACAAGCTTCTACCCATGATATATGTGATTTTATAGAGTCTTCCTAGTATGTTTAGTCATTTATACAGGCTTTACAAGTAAAATACGTTTTGGAGTTAAATAAATTAAAGTGAAAAGATTTGGAGTAAAAGTAGCAAATAGAGATGAAGAGACAGAATCGGAAGCCCAGAAGTCAGTCGACCTTTGACCAATTTATCCAACGATACAGGAGGCAAGTGATATTGTCATATTTTGCATCATTTAGGTTTGCATTAGAGTAGGATTACATTGCATCTTCGGCTAGTTTTGTTACATTTGTCATAGATTTCATTACATTTAAGCTCTAGGTGTTGCATTAGGTCCTAGGAGAGTCTTTTAGTGCATTTCGATGTTTCTTAGGTGCATTGGAGCAAAGGAATGAGGCATGGATGCAAAAGAGAAAATAGAATCCATCCGGAGCCTCCCAAAGATCCGATCAGATGAAGGGTTTCCATGCCTACTCAGCCTTGGTGTCCTTCATGAGAGTTGTAGCCAGAGGAGTCCTCTAACTATACGAATTGTATTCACGGCGATCAGACATGTGGTTCAAGAGATATGACCGATTTGCTGGAGAGTATTTGTCTTGCCGAGAGAAAATGACAGCTCCCAAAGACCTGGCAAAACGAAGGCCTTTCGATCAGATTCAGCCTTCAAGTTCTTCATAGAAGTTGTAGAGGATGGATTTATCTTTCTGTACAAGCTAGAATCAGGTCGTATGGACTTATATTTTGGTAGATATCGCATTTTTACCACAGTGGTCTAACTTAGACCGCTGCATGGTCCGCTGCGAACTTCTGAGCAAGACCTTGAACAACATGCAGTGGTCCTGCAGCGGTCAGAAGGGGACCGCTGCGACCCCTGACAGACATAAATCTTACGGGTCGAAACCCGGTTTGTCTCGGGTCGACCCGATCCGACCCAGAATCATTAAAAACCTCATTTTCACACTTATTTGCTTAGGCTTTTGAATTTCTTAAGTTTTCTCTAGCTTGTTCTTATTTGTTTCAAAATTCTAGTTCTATCTTTTAATACAATTTGCATTTCCCTGAAGTAATCTTTGCTTTTTACATTCTTTCATCAATCTATCTTATTTTCCATCATGATTTCTTCTCCAATCAAACTTGGTTTTGGGAGAATCATCATGGGTCTTGAGTAGTTTCATTAGGGTTTAATGATGGGTTAGATGAGGGTGATCTAGGCATGGATTAGGCTAGTTTAGGTCTTAAATCAAACATTCCATCCATCTCTAAGACTCCTTAAAGCTTCTTCTTGCATGGGAATGAGGAAGATGACATGAGACATTTCATGAACACCAAGTGTTTGATGAAATGTCCAAGAGAGCTTAGAGATGGAATTATGATCCTTAGCCCAAGGGATTGGTGCTTAAGGATGTAATTAGGTTGATCTAGTAATTTGAATTTAAGCTCATTGATTATTATCATCACAAATGGGAATTTGCTAATGATGTTATAATTAATGAAGTGATTAATTGCATGAAAATGAATTAGTCAATTAAATGGATCATTAACCTAGGGAATAGCTAATTAGTGTAAGTTAGACATTCTAAACCATACTTAGTGATCCCAAATCACAAATAACCCATCCAAAGACCCTTGTTTTAATCATTGCATAACTTAGTCAATTTATTACTTACATTCAATCAATTTAGTTAATCAAAACCAACAAACATTCTCATTAGGCTTAGATTAAGTAGATCCTTGCATCCTAGGTGACAAATTAATAGCGAGTTCGGATTGACACCTCAAACTACAATGATTAGGGGTAATTGATGACCCTTGGATTCTCAAAAATCCACTCATCAGCAAGCTACATACCAAAATCAAGATATGGAAATCAGTTTTCATCTCCAATTTGAATCAAGCTTATTAGGTATTTTAAGCCCAAGATATGGACATTTTAATGAAGGCATGCCATTCTGACATGATTTATAAGACTGACCCGTTTAGCTCTAATGAAGCGAGACTCAAGTTTTAAGGAGGTTCTACACTAGGAAAAACCTAAAAGGCTATAAAAGAAGTTCTCCATCTGCAGAAGAAGCAACGTTTCAACACCAATCATAATCAATTAAAGAGTTTACTTGTTTCCAAACTGTTCTTTTGTTTGTTAGTAGATCTCTAAGGTTTACTTTCTAAGCTTGTTCTTTGAGACTCTGAAGATGTGAAAGAGGCTGCTCTTTACTCATTTGAGATTCACGACCCTCTGATCTTCTATTTTCTAATTTCATCTTGCATGCAACTCATTAATCCGATAATGGTTTTTGTTACCATCATCATGTCTGAGTAGTTTCATTATTAGATCTAGAGTTTTCAAAAGAATTTTCGATTTATCATTAATACGGTTTTATTTGTGGAATAAGCCACAAGATTCTTTACTAAAAATTGTGTTTAACACTTAAAAGTGACGTAATGAACCACAACTAGGTATTTAGGTTGATTCCTCTATCGGAAACGGATTGGATGAGACCAATAATATTTGTAGTGAGTAAGGTGCATTCTGTGTCATAGCCAATGCTTGTTCGGACACCTTGTAAACAGATCTAATTTCTGCAATCTAATGCTTGTTTATTTTCAACGACAATCCAAATGAACTTTTGAGATTTAGGTTAACAAAGGAATTGTCATATTACATTCTTAGGGCATCATACTTATCAAGTGTTTAGAGTTCTAGAAGTCATATAATGAACCGTGATCCATTGTTACCAATTTAATTCTCGTAGATCTAATGTTTCAATTTCTTGCATACAACCAATCACATCGATTACTTAGCTATTAAACACATATTCACATCATCATCATCATTGCATTAATCCAAGTTAATCTTAGCTCTCTGTGGGATCGATAGCCTAAATACTACATATGTACATTGTGTATTTGCAGTCAATTTTAGGTGAATTACTTCACACATCACTAATTCAAAGAACAACTGACCTTTACATGCCATTTCCTATTCTTTTGGCACCTTGGGTTGCTATTTTTATCGACTTTGTGCTAGGATTATTGATATATTCGTGTTTTTCGGGTTTTAGAACCCATGTTTTGCATTGTTTTTTTAGTCTTTTTCAGGTATTTACATTGCTTAGAAGAGCTTTGGAGCATTTGGGATGACTTGGAACGAAACGGAGCAAAAATGAAAGTTTTCGGGATTTTTCACGAAGAGACCAAGGGAGAAGCACTATTGTCGGTCGACACTAGGCCATTCCGAGCAATCCGAGAATTTCCTTATTTTTAGGTTTGGGCTTGGATTATTTCCTTTTCCTAATCCAAACCAAATTAGCTCGTCCCTAATTTTATAAAAGGGGTTTTTAAGCATATGTAAAAGGATATCTTTGTTTTAGGGAGTTTTAGCTTTTGGTTTTTGGAGATTTGAAGACTTGTTCCTTGTGAGAGCCTAGCTACTCAGATTCATCTATTTTGGAGAAGAATTCTTTTCCTTTCTCTTTCATCTTTGAATTTGTTTTATGTTATCTCATCAGAACATGTCTGAAATTCTTAGCTCCATGTCTAGCTCAATCTATTGTTAGGTTTAGGGTTTTCAATGGACGAATATTACAATTAGGATTCTCTCATATTAGGGTATTCGGTATGTTTCTATCTTCTAATTGATTCTAATTACTTGAATTCTGGCCTGATCAACCAGATTCTAAGCCTTAGACTAGACCAAATTTGTGAGAACAAGTTAGGTATAATCGGATTTCATTAGATGAACAAATTACCTTAATTACGTGCGAAAGCCGGGTTAAGAAATTTGTGAGCAAATCAATTAGTCTCTATGCATGCTAATAGGTTAGATACAATGAGAGTTGAATCAAAACACATTAGCATAGGCTGAATATTCATGAGAGTGATATTCAGTAGATCTGAAATTGAGTTCTAGATATAAGCCATAACCCTAGAAAGAATTCCTTAGTGTAACAGGATTCCTGAGATTTCCCGAAAACCTGACTTCCATCTCATTGATACTACAAAACCCGATTTTATTACTGCTTTTAATTGTCTTTTAGTTCAACTTTATTTGCTTAGCTTAAATTGAAATTAGATTCTATTGCTTTTTACGAGTCTCTGTGGTTCGATCCCTGAAAATACTATAACTGGACAGTTGTGCACTTGCAGGAAAATAAGGGTTAAATAAACTCAAATCAAGTTTTTAGCGTCGTTGCCGGGGACTCGGTTCAAAACCAATAGATACTCTAAGATTAAATTTTAGTCTAAGTTTTATTTTTTTTTAGTTACTGACGTTTTGTTTTTCTTTCTTTTTCTTTGTCGCTTTCAGGTGTATGCCTAACAGCAGAACCCGGAGACACACAGCGAAAGAAGATCTTCAAAATCTTTCGAATTCCGAGTTAGCAAGACTTGAGCGTGAAAACAGAAAAGCAACAAGAGCAGAAAGAGAAGCAGCAATGCCACGAGCAATTCTTATTTCAAGGAATGAGGTTGGAGAGATTGTCGATCAGCAGGGTAATAGGTACAACGAGGCTGGAGATAGACTTGATGCTGCGGGTCAACCAATTCCTGAAGAGCAGCCGGTGGCTAATCCCGCAGGGAATGTCGGAGACAATTAGGTCTAGACATTGGCCGACTACAACAGGCCGGACCAGTTCTACACGGACCGCTCTGCTATTAGACCACCAGCATTTGAGAGAAACGACTTCGAGTTGAAGCTGCTGTATTACACTCACTTGGAGCAGAGACCATTCCATGGGTTGCCATCTGAGTACCCAATGGACCACTTGGAGAAATTTGAAGGGATAGTTAGTGGAATCAAAGCGAATGGAGTGAGCAGAGACTACCTCTTCCTGCAGTTGTTTCCTTACTCTCTTGCAGGTGACACAGCCAGCTGGCTACTTAGCCATCCAGCAGGTACATTCACCACATGGGATGCCCTCAAGAAAGCCTTTTTGCGGTACTTTTACGATGATGCTAGGACAGAAGAGCTGCACAGCAAGATCTCTACATTCAAGCAGGGTTCGACAGAGTCTTTCAAGGCAACTTGGAACCGGTTTTTGAAGTACAAAAGGGACTGTCCAACATTCTTTAGAGGTGTAGACGTGAGACATCAGGTATCCCCTTGACTCGGCCTCCAATGGAAACTTTACAACCAAGAGTACAGACTCAGCTAAGGAGTTGATTCAAAATCTGACTCAAAGTAGCAGTACTAAGAGTATAGACGAGGAAAGAGCTAAGTCTGGAGGTGCTGGGAAGTAAGATATTGGTGAGCTGAAGGCAGCAATGTTTCAGAGGATGAACATGATGAAGAATCATCAGATATCTTGTGTTGAAGAGGTTGAAGATGCTGAAAATGTGAACTTTGTTGGTGGAAATCAGTGGCCGAATTAGAAGTATCAGAATCAGGGTAACAGGAACTTTGTAGGTATGAACTACAAGATGAATCAGTTTGGTTACCAGCAGAACAATCAGTACCCGAAGCAGAATTCGATCGGTGGTTACAACAAAAATGCTCCACAGAAGGTTGATCCGACTAAGACAACTGATGCGACTCAGGATATGTTAGCTCATATTCTAGATGGCCAGACTCAATTGATTGGGCAGTTTAATAAGAAGATTGATATGGTCTATTGCGATTTGAAGTCTGAGATTGATCAAGTAAAGGCTCACATGAAGAAGCTGGATGTCCAGGTAGCTTAAACTGCTGAAGGAATTAAGAGGCAAGCCGGTTTTCTGCCTGGTAAGACTGATGCAAACCCGAGAGAGAGTTGCAATGCTGTGAGAACGAGGAGTGCTAAGAAAAAGGATCATAATATCAGGATTAACCCAGAAACTTAAGACTTAGTTGAAGATGAGGAGAAAATTGATGAAGAAATCGTTTGTGAAGAAAATTCACCTCTGTCGATTGATAGAACTATCTCTGTCGGTCGACAGAAGACATTTCCAAACGATTTGAAGATTCTGACTAAGGCTGGGACAAGGCAAGCATCAATCGACATAACTGATGACCGACACAATTCACCTGTGTCGGTCGACACTGCTGAGCCTGTCGGACGACATAGTCAACAGGATGGATCGAAGACACGTGTGTCGGTCGACACAGACTGCTCTGTGTCGACCGACATGAGCCTGTTTTGCAGAAAGATGAGCTGACCAAGAGTGCTACTCCTACCCAATCAGATCCTAAGGTTTACAAACCTCCTCTACCATATCCTAAAGCACATAAGAGGACTAAGAAGGAAGCTGAAGAGGCTAGATGCCAAGAGATCATGAAGGAACTTTCAGTGAGTATTCCATTCTTCGAAGCTTGTAACTTGGCTCCTTCGCTGAAGAAGTACGTAAAAAAAATGCTCAACAACAGTATGAGCTTGGAGGAAGGAGTGATGATGATATCAGAGACATGCTCCCAAATTATCCAAGCCAAGATGCCAAAGAAGTTAAAGGATTTGAGTGTTTTTGTGTTGAATTGTACGATTGGTCACCTTACATTCAGAAGATCACTTTGCGATTTGGGATCTAGTGTCAACCTTATGCCTTTGTCTGTGGCTAAGAGGTTAGGAGTCTCTGAATTATACTACACATCTCTCACTTTGGTTCTCGTAGATAAGTCCACAAGAAGGTCGGAAGGTATTTTGGAGGATGTATCGGTTAAGATCGGGAATTGCTGGATTCCCGCTGATTTCATTGTGTTAGACTATGAGGCACATGAACCCAGAGATCCTATCATTCTAGGGAGATTGTTTTTGGCTACTGCTGGAGCTTTAATTGACTGCAGGGAGAGCACTATTGAGTTTCGATTTGATGGTTTCAACTAGACTTTTCATATGGATAAGATGCTGAAGCGCCCAAAAATTAATGGTCAGACTTTCTCAGTTGATGTTGTTCCAATGGATGAAGTTGCTGCTAAGGTTGCTGAGCTGGGAAATGGTGCAGTAAGGGATAAGGTTGTAGTTGAGAAGGTTTGTGATCATGGAGAGGAAAAGGAGAAGAAGCAAGATAAACCTGAGTTGACTAAGAAATCTGCAGAACCAGTAACTGCTATTCAGCATAAAGCTCCAGATATTACACTCCATCCACCTTCAACCAAGCCAAGGTAAGTGCATTCTAAGCCTTCCCCAAGTTTTGCAGGAAAACATTCTATCCCACCCAGACAAATCTCCCGCCCTGTCATTCCTGCATTCCTTGGCCGTCCACATGCACCTACTGCCTATTAACCACCGTGGATGAGACATATTTTGACCATGTCCTTCTCTAAGGGATTGTGACCGCCTTGACCTATCTCTTCTATCCACAGTCAAGCTAATGACTGTAAAAGAACGCTTAGTGGGAGGAAATCCACCTGGTATTTTCTTTTCTTTTATTTTTGTGATTTTTATTTTTCTCCTCTTCTAGATTTTTTTTACCACTGGGGACAGTGTGAAGTAAGTCTGGGGGAGGAAGTTATTACTAACTATCTTTTTAGGTGTTTTTATTTGGTTTTTATTCGATTTTTTGAGTCGAATGAATATTGTGTTGCTTTGATCTTAATGTACCATTTTGCAGAAGTTTAGTGACCATCCGAGACTAATGGAAAACCCAGAACAGATCAATAAGACATCTAATGCCCATGCCTTTAGTTGAAAATCTCAAGTAAGCCGGAGCTAACTATAATCTCTCTCTATGAAGTCAGTCTCAGTCCTTGTTTAATGCTATATGAGTTGGTCTGGTACACAGTCTGTGTGACTAGTCTTTGTGTGACTATGGTTTTCATTTCCCTCCCCTTGGATTTTATTGAGATAAATGTACTTTATGTACAATTTACCCAATAAAATTAAATAAAATAATAACCCATTCTGAGGCTGAGGATTCACAACCCGACGAAGCCATTATTCACTTTGGAAGGGACGAGAGTAGGGTGAGGATATGACAGTCCAAAAATACCCGCCAGCTCCGTTAGATTTTAATCTTGAATAAGTCTGGGGGAGAAGAGGAAACCTTGTGTTATGATCTCTTATTTTGGTGTTGGAAAGGAAAAGAATTCGTTTCTTGAGGTTGTACTCTGTAGTGTAGAGATTTGCAAGGACGGTAATTTGGGTGGATTGATTGATTGGTTGTGGCGCAAGTATGTCTAGTTGTTATGAACTGGGGAAGTACATGGTGGTCTGGATAAGCTGAGCTTTAGTCTTATGTGGTTACGGTAGTTTGATGTGACACAGTTATTCTTATGATCAAATGAATTCCCTTGTTTTCAAACTTCTTTCCCTGATTAATCTTGTGATTTGCTTGAGAGCGAGAAAAAGCTAAGTCTGGGGGAGTTGATATATTTGTGTTTTCCGGGTTTTAGAACCCATGTTTTGCATTGTTTTTGAGTCTTTTTCAGGTATTTACATTGCCTAGAAGAGCTTTGGAGAATTTGAGATGACTTGGAGCGAAATGGAGCAAAATTGGAAGTTTTCGGGATTTTTCACGAAGAGACCAAGGCAAAAGCACTACTGTCGGTCGACACTAGGCCGTTCTGGGCAATCCGAGAATTTCCTTATTTTTAGGTTTGAGCTTGGATTATTTCCTTTTCCTAATCCAAACCTAATTAGCTCGTCCCTAATGTTATAAAAGGGGGTTTTTAAGCATATGTAAAAGGATATCTTTGTTTTAGGGAGTTTTAGCTTTTGTTTTTTGTAGATTTGAAGACTTGTTCCTTGTGAGAGCCTAGCTACTCATATTCATCTATTTTGGAGAAGAATTCCTTTCCTTCATCTTTCATATTTGAATTTGTTTATGTTATCTCATCAAAACATGTCTGAAATTCTTAGCTCCATGTCTAGCTAAATTTATTGTTAGGTTTAGGATTTTCAATGGATGAATATTACAATTAGGGTTCTTTCATATTAGGGTATTCGGTATGTTTCTATCTTCTAATTGATTCTAATTACTTGAATTCTGGCCTGATCAACCAGATTCTAAGCCTTAGACTAGACAAAAATTTTGAGAACAAGTTAGGTCTAATCGGATTTCATTAGATGAAGAAATTACCTTAATTACTTGCGAAAGCCGGATTAAGGAATTTGTGAGCAAATTAATTAGTCTCTATGCATTCTAATAGGTTAGATACAATGAGAGTTGAATCAAAACACATTAGCATAGGCTGAATATTCATGAGAGTGATATTCAGTAGATCGTAAATTGAGTTCTAGATATAAGCCATAACCCTAGAAAGAATTCCTTAGTGTAATAGGATTCCTGAGATTTCCCGAAAACCTGACTTCCATCTCATTGATACTACAAAACCCGATTTTATTACTGCTTTTAATTGTCTTTTAGTTCAACTTTATTTGCTTAGCTTAAATTGAAATTAGATTCTATTGCGTTTTACGAGTCTCTGTGGTTCGACCCCTGAAAATACTATAACTGGACAGCTGTGCACTTGCAGGAAAATAAGGGTTAAATAAACTCACATCAATTACCAAAGATCAAACACAAAGAATCGATGTTTGTTGTTGTTGATCGGTTTTCTAAGATGGCTCATTTTATACCTTAGGCAAAGTTGAATGATGTCACACAACCCACTGAACTCTTTCTTAAAGAGGTGGTTCGTTTACATGGAGTGCCAAGAACCATTGTTTCGGATAGAGACACAAAATTTCTAAGTCACTTTTGGTGCACACTTTGGAAGAAGTTAAAAACCAAGCTCTTTTTTTCTACAACATGTCACCCATACACTGATGAAAAAAAAGGAAGTGGTTAATAGGACATTTTGGACACTCCTAAGAGCTACAATTGGAAATAACATGAAGAATTGGCTGGAAGAAATACCATTTGTGGAGTTTGCATATAATCGAACACCACATTTGGCAACAAAACTCTCTCCCAAATTGTTTATGGTTTTAATCCTACTACTCCACTTGATTTGATTCATTTACCTCCTGCTGAGTTTGTTAATTTATATGGATAAGAAAAAGCATATTATGTGAAGAAGCTTCACCAAAAGTTCAAAGGGAGAAAGGGAGCAAAACAAGAGCAAAATGAGACAAGAGCAAAACAAGCCGACAAAGGGAGAAAGAAGATGGTGTTTCAACTGAAGATTGGGTTTGGCTACATTATAGAAGTGAAATATTTCTAAATAAGAGAAGCTAAAAGCTAGCACCACGTGAAGATGACCCTTTCAAAGTCCTTGAGAAGATTAATGACAATGAATACCGCCTAGAGCTACCTAGTGAGAATACTATTTCACCATCATTCAATGTTATTTTGATGTAGATGATTCATTTTTGAGGTCAAAACCTTCTCAAGAGGGAGGGAATAATGACGTCCAATCGTTAGGAGAACCATCAAGGAAGGTGCGCGACCCGTTCGTGCCAAACCGGCCAATCACGAGGTCAACAAGTAAGGCCACTCAACACCAAGTAAAATTGTACATGAGAAATCTACTGTAGCATTTGGAGTATGTGGAGAAAGCCCAAGGTTCAATAATAAGAGACTTCCCCCCAAGACCCTTTCAATGGAGCTCATCGGCGACTAAGAGCTCCAACTTCACCAAACTGAAGAGGACGACCAAGCCAACCATTTGGATCATAAAAAGGACTTCCAAGAGACTCTAGACCACCTGGAAACCAGCTTAAAAGCTCTGAAGATCACCGAGTTTTGAACCTTCCAATTTGGACCCGGTTTAGCCGATAAACCGACTTTGTCAATCACCCAAGGCCAAACCGGTTTAGACCACGACCCTGGAGATACGAATCCATCCAAGATGCTTATTAAGGCCAATGCTACTAGAGAAATCAAGGAGAATAGGTTAATCCAAACCCAAGAAGACCTTTGGCCATTTTTACCCCAAAAGAGCAAGTTTGGCTACAACTTGCTCTCCACTTCTTTTGATGATTAAGTACGTCACTGAAGGACTCCAAATGAATCAGAGACTCTCATTATTTCTTGTGGTTAGATTGGATTGCTTAGGAGATCATTCATTTGAGGACTTGCTTTAAGAAGACTTAAAACTAAGCCAATTATCCAACGGCTAGTTTCTAGAGAGTTGGTTGTACTCTAAGAAATTGATGAGTCGACCAATGAGATCATAATCAAATTGATACATTAAGAATAGTAATGGCGCTTGTAAATCTTAAGGCCATTAACTATTCGTCTTTCTCAATGGGCCCAAATACCTAACGAATTGATTTTCACCGAGACACCATCGGTTTAATCGAATAAAACCCACTTGTGAAAAAATCCCCTAAAAAATAACTCAAAACCCTATTCCTAAGTTAGTCCACTTAAGATCTCTCATAACCCTCGTATTTATAACCCTCGTATTCTCTCATGAAACTCATACTTTTAGTTTCTAATTTAAGTCTTACAAATTAACTATTGTTCACTAAACCACTTTCAAAACCAATCAAACAATAGATCCTTTTTCACATCCAATTTATATTTAGTTTTCAAACCTTTCGATAAACTACCATACTCATTTGAGTTTGATTCATCAATTGTTACAATGAGCATTGCTTATACTTAATCAACAATTGAGGTGTTTAAAAATTTTAAACTTGAAAATACCGACACATCCGTCATCAATAACCGAGAACTTGATCCTTGCTCTTCTTCCTCTAGATGATAAGTGAAAAAAGCTTGTATTTTTAATTTTCAAAGCTTTTGTTCTTATTGCTTTGTTTATAACACTTATATTTCCTAACTAAAAGAAGAAGAAAAATCACCTAGGTAATCCAACATTTCTAAGAAAACTTATATTACTCATTAGAATGTTCTGTTTACTTGTATGGTCTTCTGTTTTTTTTGTCAACCCGTATCTCATTTCTGGATAGGAAATAGTACATGGTAAAGTTTACATGACAGAAAGAACAGAATAATAAGAAAAAGACAAGAAACAGATTAAGACAGAACAGTCCATGCAGTCGGTATTGTCATCGTTGCATAGTTGCATTAATCAAAACAAATAAATTCATATACTTAAAGGGAAAAACAAATAAATAAAATGTGATTTCAGTGTGACGTTACATACATTACTAAAAAATTATATTTTGACACATACATATAAACCACTCGAGTAAAGGAAATCCACCGACGCTGGTTCGGGCTGCCCTGACAACCTAAAATGCTGCCCGTTGAGCTGTAAATCACGTTACCGTATACGACATCGTTTGTGCCCCCCAAAAGTGGTATTCGTTTTCATCAGACCGTAGTGACGGTGCAATTCTTGGTGATGACCATATGCTTACCCAGATTCTTGTGTTGGAAGTTGATGCCACACTCGATTTTTTTTAAGAACTTGGGCTGCACTAACCTTCCCAACACGTAAGCCCGTGATCGGACAAGGAAACTGAGCTTCATTGGCACCGGTGCAGGAGGTGCCGGCGGCTCAACAACAGTAACGGGAGCTCCTTTCTTCTTCTTCTTGGTTTTGGTTGGAATTGGGGCCGGAGGTGGTGGCGGGACTAAGCTCGAACCACTTCCATATAAAGGGATCTTCTCTCCGATCACATTCACCACCACTATTTTCTGGCTTTTCCTTGACTGATAAAATTTCTTGATCTGCACATATAAGAAATGGGAACGCATTTAGTCTCATGACACCGACCGAAAGAAATTATGGATTCAGATGACTTGGTGGGTGTCGACTTACAGATCCGGTGCCGATTTTGAGTTGAGAGAAACTGAGGTCGATGGGAGTGGAAGTCACATGGACGCCAAAGAAAGTTCCGGTGTTTCGGTACAACATTCTCAGAGTCGCGTTTATAGTGATCATGTCGGTTCCTACGCCACCGGCATCTTGACCGGCTTGGACCTTGAGTGTCTCGAATGTAATGCTCTGCAAATTTCATAGAGAATTCACCAAAATCGGTTATACTCTAACATTATTGGACTTAACAATTCCAGATCTGACAAACGATTCAGTTTCCGATAAGATTTGGAGATTAAGAATTGGGATACCCCGATCTACTTGAGATAACAGAAACACAAATCGCCAAGATTCAAGCTCTAGAGCTTATCTTAAAACGAGAATTTTCAGTGTATTAAGCAAAAATAGAAAGAAAATGAAACCGGGGTTTTAAATCTAGGATTCGTGAAAAGTGAAACCTAACCTTCACTGTGATTTTTGGTTTCATTGGTTTAGCAGCCCCGTAGAGAATGAGAGAGAAGAAACCAAAGAGTACGAAGAATCCAACGATGAAGGCCAAGACATAGCATCGGCGAGGAACACCACTGTCTCTCTCCCCATCATCAAGCAGTCCTTCTTCCTCAATCATCGCGCACTCCTTCCACTGCTTCTCTCCGCCTTGGCCTTTCCGCTTGCCGTCGTTGGGATTGACCTTCCGAGACCCGGGCTTCAGAGACCCGGAGAAGCGGCTGGAGGAGGACTCTCGGGAGTGGCGCCCCATGGAGGACTGAGAATGCGGCGGCGATCCCATTGGGCTGATTACCGGGGTCGACTGGAACGATGTCGCCGTCTTCTCTCCGTCGTGAGAGTCACGCGATGGCGATTGGACGTAGTACGCCGGCCGACGAGGAGATCTGGCCGGAGACGACGCCGCGAGGCTCGTCACCTCGGAGTCGGTTTTGGCGTGCATCTCTAATTACGGAATCGAATGCTGGAAAGTGGTGGGAAGAAGAAGATGAAAGAGCAAGAGATTGTGAGAGCACTGATAATTGAGGGAGAAGGAGAAGGGAAGCCTGTAATGTACCGATGAGTCAACGACTGAATTTGAAGGGTGCGTATGGTTTGTGAATTACCCAAACGCGCTCGCCATTTTACCATTTTTTTTAAGCATAGTTTTATGAGAAATTGGCACCTTTTTTTCTTCTTTTTCTTTTAAATCCAGAAATTGACAGCTAAATACATACTCTACATAAAGTCTTTGTATATTATTATTATTTTTTTTCATCTAAGATATTTATATATATGAGGTGGTATTTTTCTGTCATTTATATTTATATTTAATAGAATCAAATTTATCAACACAACATAATTCTACAATGTAGCAGAGTCAACTGGGGATTATATGGTGATCGGAATACAAAATTCTATCATGCAGTGACTAAGCAGAGAAGAATATACAACAAGATCCATTATCTAGAGAAAGAAGATGGAATCAAGGTCTACACCAATAGACAGATAGGTATGGTAACAGTCGACTACTTTGTAAAGCTGTTCCAATCTGATATTCGAGTCTAGGAGACTATGAAGTCAAGTTCTACTTTCAACGGTCAGTTCAATCAAGTAACAGATGATCAAAATGTATGACTAATGCGAATAGTGGAGGAAAATGAGGTAAAAGAAGCGGTATTCAGTTTGGGAGCTGGCAAAGGACCAGTTCCAGATGGATTCTCAAGAGCTTTCTATTAGTCATACTCGGAACTGATCAAAGGAGACATGATGAAAGCAACTGCTGAGTTCATGGAGAGTGGAGTCTTGGATGAAAGAATCAACGAGACACATATATGTTTGCTCCCAAAAATACCCAGGCAAGACAAGCTTTCTGAATTTAGGCCAATAAGCCTGAGCAATTTCGGATATAAAGTCATATCCAAAGTGTTGTCCACGAGATTAAAGAGCATTCTTCATAGGATTATAACAGAACATCATGCAGCTTTTGTCAAGGGAAGGATTATTTAAGACAACATCTTGATTGCTCAGGAGCTAATACATGCTTTGTGGACTAAGGATAAAGTGGCAGAAGAATACATGGCAATGAAGATAGATATGATGAAGGCATTTGATCGCTTGGAGTGTTCGTTCATAGAACGAACAATGCGGGTCATGGGCTTCTCTCAGGCATGGATCAATAGAATAATGGTGTGCATATCATCAGTTACCTATAGGGTTCTGATTAATGGTCAGGCTACAGAAGCTATAACCCCTATTAGGGGCATCAGACAAGGAGACCCATTATCTCCATTCTTTTTCATCCTAAGTGATGACGTCCTGGCAGGGCCTTTTAAGAGGGCAGAACTAGAGGGAAGGATCTCAGGCATACAAGTGGCGGAAACATCACCACCGATATCCCACTTGTTGTTTGGAGATAACAGTTTCTTCGTCATCAGAGCTACACAAGAGGAAGTAACATAGGCTATGAGGATCCTAGAGGAATATGAAAGGGTTTTGGGTCAAAAAGTAAGCTTGCCAAAGTCCAGATTAATTTTTGGCAAAAGGGTAAACGCCCAAACGAGGAAGGAGGTGATGGATGTCTTTGGAATTAAGTCAAGGAGGGGGGGGGGGGGAAGACTCTACCTAGGATTTCTTGAGATGATAGCTGGTGCAAAAATCCCAACTCTACAATACATTGACGACATGATCAACTCTAGGATGAGCAGCTGGAGCAATAGGTTTTTTTCTTTTGGAGGTAAAGAAGTTTTACTTAAATCAGTTATCCTTGCTTTTCCCACGCATATAATATCTTGCTACCGCCTGCCAAAGACCCTTTGCTTTCGATAAGAAGTAAAATGTCCAAATTTTGCTGGGAAAATCAAGCTACTAGGAAGGGTATCCATTGGAAGGCATGGAACAAGCTTATAGTATCAAAGAAGGATGGAGGATTATGCTTCAGAGATCTTGAAGGCTTCAATCTCGCTTTACTAGCAAAACATTTGTGGCGCTTTATGCAATTCCCACAATCTCTTGTGGCAAGAGTATTCAGAGGCAAGTATTTTCCTTATGGAAACCCTTTATCTACAAAGCTCTCAGCATAACCTTCATTTGCTTGGAGAAGCATACACGGAGCGATACCTCTAGTAAGGCTGGAAGCAAAAAATAATTTTGGCAGTGGCGAAGATATCGATATATTTGCGGATCCATGGTTACATACTGATCCTCCAAGGGCTCCTCGAGCCAAGGATAACATGGATGTAGGGAGTATCAACATGGCCTTCTTCAGAGCCCCGAGATCAGACCAATGGCATACATCTCACCTGAAGCAAGTTTTTGAAGAGGAAGAGTTGTTGAATATCCTAAGAATCAGGCCGGTGGGCATAGAAGAGAGCATTGGGTACACCTGGATTCACACAACAGATGGGCAGTTCACGGTGAAGTCGCCATATTGGCTATGGTCTCAGAAGATTCAAGAGAAGGAAGAGCCACAAGGAATGTTCTGTCAGCCAAGTATCAGTCTGTTGCTAGCTAAAGTATGGGAGTTCCCTGCTTTTCCAAAGACAATCCACTTTATTTGGCGATGTCTTGGAAATGTTATCCTAGTAATGGCAAATCTGCAACCAAAACATCTGACAAATGATGCAACGTGCCCAAGATGTGGGGAAAAAGGTGAGACGGCTGCACATCTTTTATTCTCTTGCCCGTATGCACGTCTGGTCTGAATGGTATCTCCTTTAGCTCTGTTATATCACCTTTTCCCAGCTGATTCCATCTACTCTCATATGGCAGCTGGTTTAGGATGTGATAAGGACACCCCGATAGAGATAAAAGAAATTTTAACACTTTGGCCATGGATTCTATGGAGATTATGGAAGTCACGGAATGAATTATGTTTCAATGGAAGAGATATCAATGCAAGGGAAACAATGGAGATTGCCATAAGTGATGAGACAGAGTGGAAAGAGCTTCTGGTGTAAAAGCATGCGAGTGTGCGTCAGCATATTCTACATCGGGCTATAAGATGGAGGACTCCATCTCTAGGCTTTCTCAAATGCAACATTGATGCAACATGGCACAAAGCAAAAGCAACTAGTGGACTGGGATGGATTATAAGAAATGAAAGGGAGAAGCTAAATGGTGGGGAGCTAAGTCTTACCCTACGCCTATATCCCCTCTTCATGCAGAAGCCAGTGCTTTGATTTGGGCCATATCTTGTCTTGACAACATGGGAAAGGAGAAATTAGTGTTCGAAATGGATAGTCGATTGCTGATGCAAGCCATTCATGATCCTGAATCTCAGCCAACTCTTAGAGACTTCACAGAAGAGACCAGGAAACCAAGGAGAACATTAAAGCCATTGTTTACTGTGGCCAAAAGAGAGGCTAATGAAGCTGCAGATGCTTTGGCTAATCATATATCTCCCTTTCCTATGTATACTGCGATTATTGACTGTAATATCCCAACCTGGCTTGAGACTTGGGTCTTAAAAGACATGGTTGCTTTGTAATAACTCTTTTATCAAAATGAAAATCAGGTTTAAATGGGTAAAAAAAAAAACATAACATAGTTTTTCATTGTGGTGTGTTTATTATGTTCATGTTTGAGAGTTAGAGTATGTTCTTGGATATTTAAATCTTACTTCTTAGTTATCAAAGTTCAGATACTAAAATCGTTGCTAACAAAAGCAGATTTACGGAATAGAAAGGTGGGGAAGGTTCTCCACGTTTAAAGTCAATGTAGTTTTTACTCAATTCTTTTTAAACTTAGATGCTATTTTATCTTCAAACCGTTTCATTATAATATCATTCTTCCCTTTTTATTTATCTCATGCTAGTTACATGGTTGCCTCTCTCTCTAATTAATATATAAGAATAAATACATGTGCTTCAAATTTGTTTGCCCACCAAATCTCACTAAAGTATTCGTATTACTCGTAAATAAACCATAACTAATACCTTACAAATTATAAATCTCATATGTTTAGAAATGAAATTATTTCTTTGGATAATAAAATGAAGTTATTAAAGTTGAAAACAACCATAATCGTGAGTAGTTATATATACCTATCAAATTACAACACAAGAGAAATATCGACGTTTTAGTTACTTGAGATTTTAATCCTTTGTCGATAACATATTTCTCTTGAAAAATTTCACGTATTTTGAACCCTATAAGCTATGGCTATAAAATACAAGAAAAAAATATTTAAAATCCCATATTTTTAGTTAACAACATGAAATGAAATAAGTAGTATGATTTCATTTTTACATGAGAGGCTAAAATAATGCTGATAAATAACTTAGGGTACCTTAATATCAAAAGTCAAACAATAAATAATTCATACTAATGGATAAATAAATAGTGTAATTAATATTTTTATCATCAATATTAAATGAATGCACAAATATTTGAAATCTTAAGAGTCAAATAAAAAATAAAAAGTAATAAAAAATTATAGTTTTATCATGATTATGAAAACGTATCATAATTGGGAAAATCAAGTATCAAATTAGGAATAAAGAATCATCATGAGATGATAAACCTCAGGAGAAAAACTTCAATCGATAAGTAATTGCAAATGGAAATAGAATCTCAGCCGTAACCAACCATTCATGTGATCGTATCAATAAAAAACTATTCAATTTTGTTTTTCATTTCAAACATCTTGTAATACGAAATGACAACCATATCTAGAAAATTAAAATTATTATATACCATGACTGGCATCATATAAAGAAAGGTATTAGGAAATCTAAATCAAAACATGTACTAGATCATAGAACTCGACATCAAAAAAAAATTAACTAACGACATAACGACATTAAAGAGAGACTTTTTCAATAAATTTAAAAATATTGACTTGAGTTATATATATCATCACTTGACATCATATAAAGAAGGTTATAAGAAAATCTAATTTAAAATATATAATAGATCAGGTAACTCGACATCAAACAAAAAAACAAACGACATAATGACATTAGGGAGAGAATTTTTCAATAAAGTTAAAAATATTTACTTGAGTTAATCCTTGTTCTTGAAAATCTTGATATATTCCAATAGAAAGGGAGAACCAACGAACGGAGGAGCAAATAAGACTATAATTCATGATGAATTTTGGTGAAGAATATGCTTTGAATGAGTAAAGGATTCGCCACTTCAGGTATGTTGATTCTCGTAATCCCAGTAGATATATATGAAGTGGAAGAGATGAAAAATGATAATCGCAACGACAAAAAACAGAGGTATTTCATAATTTTTCTTTACATTTAAAAGGATTTAAGGCAGAATATCAAAAGACGATGAGAAGTTTTGAAACCCTTGAAGGTGAAGAAGCAAACTTTTAAGTTAGATTTTTCTTAAAAAATATAATAGAAGAATAAATATGAAAAGAGACAGATGAGAAGTTTTGAAACCCTTGAAGGTGAAGAAGCAAACTTTTAAGTTAGATTTTTCTTAAAAAATATAATAGAAGAATAAATATGAAAAGAGACACGTGTTGCTCTCTCAGCTGCCGACGTAGCGAAAAACTGGAGAGAATTGATCATCTTTTATATATACTAAGTGAATACCCGCGGCGCGGGTTTTTATTCACAATTTGTTCGTCACCTTTTCTGTTTTCTATACTCGGTCGGCTAGTTATTTAGACAAAGTTTTGATGCACCAAATTCAATCGATACTGGGTGTCACGCATAAATCATATACATTAATGAAACTATACTAAATGAAACAATGAAATAAGAGAGTTCTCAGACTCATGGTAGTGAGTTGTGCAAAACCAATGTTTCAATACCCAATCTATGTGTGGCTAATTCTTTTTTCCACTTTCTATATGAAGATCATTGCATTTGGGTTCAAGCTATATAATCACACAATCCATAAATTTAATAGAATCTCTTCAAACTTCATTCTTCTGGCAATTGTAGAAAAGTACATTCAGCCCAACTTCTATCTAACTTGAAACAAGGTCGATTATAATTTATGATTTAGTGAACAAACTCTGAAAAGTTCCTTAAAGAATAATTGGGGGGGGGAGGGGTGTATTGAACTTGACATTTAGAGTGATTTGAGTTTTAATAAGATTTTAGATGATTTTGATGGTTATGAGTGATTTTAAAGAAGTTATGATTTGGTATTAAAATCCTCAACAATTCCACCTAAAACCATGAGATTATGATCTTTATATTTTTAACTAAGAAAGTCTCATAAAATCCTCTAAAATCTTCTGTAGTTATTAAAATCCCAATACTTAAAACATTTTCAATAGTGGATTTGATATGATTTTTAAAAATTCTTGTTTGAATAACAGGGGATTGTAAATGATTTTAAGTGACTTTACATAAATCTCATGTTCAATAACATTGGATTTGGGAGGATATTTTAAAATCCTTAATTGAATAACAAGGGATTTTCAGAAAACCCAAAAACCTTTTAAAATCCACAGTTCAATACACCCCCCCAATATATTACAGGTTTCTGAAAGCTTCATGGAATGCAAGAAGATCATGAGTTGCAGCAGATAGACCAAACAGGCAGTTGGTCCGCTTATGACCTAGGCGGTATTGTGTTCAGCCAATCCGGAGAAACCTTCAGCCATCAATTTCATCCATGGAGCAATGCATGCTTCTATTTTCCGCAAATAGATCAGCAAACTAAATCCCAAACCTTGACACAACAGAAACATGTTAAAGAAAGATTTTGGCTAATTTAAAGAAAGAAACATATCCAATAAAGTCCAAAAACTTGTATATCAACAATGAGTATGTGTACCAATGCTGATCTCATTCAAGGCCCTCTTACACACAGTAAAGCATTTGAACTATCTCATATCAGTAAAGCGACATAGCCTATTACACACAGCAGCAGATAGGAGTTTTGTGTTTTCAAAAGTAAAGAAGATGACTTACCTTTTCAAGTTTACTCTCGACGGTTTTTTACAATGTTATTCTTTAACTCAAAGGTTGAGTGAAGATCCAGCTTCAGTAAACTTGCTCAGATCACTTTTCATAAGTAAAGTTAATGGTGGATTAGTTATTGGAAACAAAAGAAGTAAAAAAAGAAAAGGATATCGAAGCAAACCATGAAAGGCATAAGCTTGAATCTGTCCCTTGGTGTTGCTGAGCTTCTAAAAAGCATCTTGAGCACTCGCCGCTAAGGCCTGAAATCGAATGCAAGCAATAACTGTGACAAACACATTTCCCTGCTATAAAAAAAAAAAAATCATTACAACTTTTTGAAATGTCATGGAACACACAAAAGAGTAAAGCATTGATTGATTTTTTTCGCAGCGTACACCGAGCTGTTGAACATGAAAAGAAAGGTGACCAGCCACTTGACTTTGCAAGCACCATGGAAAACAGTGACAACCTAGCTTGAGAACGTTGTCAAATTACCCAAAAATGGTGGACAAATCAATCAATATTGTAACTTAGTAAGTAGATGATGAAAAAGAACACAATAGAATATTTATACGCTGGGGGGGGGAGGGAATTCCAAACTCGCAATTCTCTCATATATAGGAACATCCACTATAGACTGCAAAAGAGTTTTATATTACTATCCACAAGAAATATGACAGCAAAGTTATAAGAATTGTACTCTAAGTCCAAGGAACGTTAAATTTGTAAATTAAAATGAAAGTAGATAGCAACTTTTCCTTATTGATAAATGGATAGTCAAATATAAATCTGACATAATAAAGAATTATGTGGGATCTCAATTGGAGTACATTTCATGAAACACATATTTGAAGGCCCTCCATATTTAGAAAGGCAAGATCTTCAAATTTATCAGTGAAACCCTTTTCACCAATGTAATTTGATTAAGAGCGGTTACAGCCATACCAAAAGCAAGTCTTAGTCACACTTTCAATAATCCACCAAATCAAAGACCCAAAAAGCCTGAAATTCTAATATATATCTCCCAAGTGTGAGAATTTCTCATTACTAAAATCACTTATTGACGAAATATGATGCATAATTTTTTGAAAAACTTGCATCTACGGATTTTGTATGCAAAGAGGGAACAAGAAAGAAAATTTAATGGAATCTAGTTTTCCCGAAAACCCTAAACCCCAGATCAATAGCTAGCAAACAAAAAGGAACTATAAGAAATTGATAAGAGAGAAGCAGGGGAATTCGTACGCAACAATGAGATTGAGCTCTTGAGGGCTAGTGAAGTTGCCCACGCATGAGTGACATTAGTGGATTTGTGAGCCGTGACGACGAAATTCCATGAGCTTATCTTATTCTTCGTCTTCCCCAAAAATTGTAGTTCCGCTGTCTACTCGAGTGCTTCCCGCCTGAAGATGTCTTACAACCGAAAGAAAGAGAATCAAATACAAATTCAAAACTGGTTGAGGCGAGAGAAGACGAAGGGACTCGATGCATCTAGATGTGCAAATTGAAATTTGATCCATGGGTCGTGAATCCAAACAATTATAAAACAAACCCTATGAAAGTATGATATAATCAGAATCGGAAAAGCAAAACCCACATTACCACCGATTCTCCTCCACTTTGAAAAGACAAAATGAGGAATCATAATCGCGATTTTCCTGTTGGCAACGAAGAAAAACCAAAATTGATTCATAACGAAATCGATGAGAAATTAAATTAGAGCAAAGTAACGAAAACAAAAAAGAGATTAGGACTCAGAAATCACTTGTCTAGAAACATCTTCGCATATATCATTCGTCTTTTTCATACCTGTTTCACACTCTGTGTTCGTGAAATTTGTGAAGACGAATCTAGAGCCCGGAAAATCGAATCCCGACAAAATACAAAAAATATACGAAACTACAAAAAAGCTCTATCATAAACCACCGCACACCTTTCGTTTCTCCTTATGAAAAGCTGTTGCGTATCCTCTTTTTATCAAATGAGTACTCTTTTATTATGTAACGAAAGCGCTTATTTTAACGATTTCAGAAGATGAAAGGGTAATATGATTTTTTTAATTTGATTAAAATAAAACATGCCATATATCA
Organism: Euclidium syriacum; assembly: GCA_900116095.1. Taxonomy (NCBI): domain Eukaryota; kingdom Viridiplantae; phylum Streptophyta; class Magnoliopsida; order Brassicales; family Brassicaceae; genus Euclidium; species Euclidium syriacum. The sequence goes on from FPAK01000004.1 coordinate 1,480,493, forward strand.
CTCTCTTCTGCGTTGACGTGTCATAAAATTGATGACGTAGAATGACTGATGTGTCGTAAACTGGAGAGTCTCTTTCTCCTATTATATATAGGATGATGTAACGAAAGCGTTTATTTTAACGATTTTCAGAAGATGAAAGGCTAAGATGATTTTTTAATTTGATTAGAATAAAACATGCCATGTGTCACTCTCTTCCGCGCTGACGTGACACAAAATTGATGACGTAGAGCGGCTGATGTGTCATAAGCTGGAGAGCCCCCTTCTCCTATTATATATAGGATGATGTAACGAAAGCGCTTATTTTAACGAATTTCAGAACATGAAAGGTTAAGATGATTTTTTAATTTGATTAGAATAAAACATGCCATGTGTCACTCTCTTCCGCGCTGACGTGTCACAAAATTGATGACGTAGAGTGGCTGATGTGTCGCAAGTTGGAGAGCCCCCTTCTCCTATTATATATAGGATGATGTAACGAAAGCGCTTATTTTAACGAATTTCAGAACATGAAAGGCTAAGATGATTTTTTAATTTGATTAGAATAAAACATGCCATGTGTCACTCTCTTCCGCGCTGACGTGTCACAAAATTGATGACGTAGAGTGACTGATGTGTCGCAAGTTGGAGAGCCCCCTTCTCCTATTATATATAGGATGATTCCTATCATTTTACTTCTAACTTCCCAAAAACATCACTATTTATGCGCACCGTTTTGGACTAATTTTTGGGATAATTGGTTTGCCACATACATATGGCCTAGTTTCATTAATCAGTTATTTACTAGATTGGGCCGCCTAATATTGAAAAAAAAAAGTATTTCTCAATCCAATTTAACAAAGCCCACTTTAATCTATATAATAATTAGGGTCCATAAGAAACTTTCTGAATCGTGATTCATTTGTGTTTCTTATGTTGAAAGAGAAAAATGGTGCTTTGTGATGGCATATATATGTTTTGACATGATGAAGATAATCTTCATGAATATGTTTGTGAATTCAAGAGGAGGAACATGTTTTCTCTCTTCAACAGATGCTTCTAGGGATGTTCACATGGGTGGTTATATCTTTAACTACAAAGATAAGTGTATGGAAGAGATAATAGCATAGAATAGTGTGCAAGTTGTGACTGATAATGCTACCAACAATGTAATTGGTGCAAGGATGCTTAAAGAGAAGATACCAATAATATTTTGGCCTGGTTGTGTTGCTTTATGTGGTGGTTTGATTCCAGACCACTAATTGATTCAAAAATTTCATAGAATCAACAAGTTCTCTTTAATCACTCTCCTGACATTTTAAGCCTCTTGAAAAGATACAAACGTGGTTATTGGCATTTATCATGCAAACGCATCCACAATCATGTAATAGCCTTACTTGAGTAATTAGAAATTCTTCATGTCACCAAGAGACTAGCATAGCATTAGATTCAAGTCCCTACATGATCCATTATATTCTTAATCCAAGGTCAACATAAGAGGAACACAAATGTATGGCTTCTTAGGAAAATCAATTCGGGATTCAATGCTCATAATCCCAAGTCAACGTTGACTTTCTTTCAATTAACATCAAACACTTAGAGGTGTGAGAATATCTCGTTATAGGTTTAAGTTAGCTACTCTCATTCCTAGTATTAAGTTCAATTCATATGATAGATTAAAAAAATCTATATGCCCATAAATTACCAATCCATACTTAACTCATCTCTAACATAACCAAACTTTGATCCATAAAAGCTACTACTCACACATCGTTATTGTGTAAACTATAGTGAGGTTAATTAGAGAATATAAATTAAATAAAGACTAAAATAAAGTAGAAGGAAATAAATAGAGCTAAATTGCATTTGAATAAATAAGCACATCATAAAACCTAAGGAAATAAAAACAATAAAATGTGAAGGCTAATTTATCAAAAGATAGTGTATTTTGCAAATGATTCCAAGAGGGCCTATATATAGGTCTCTAAGGTCGACATGGGTATAATCATAATTTTTTGAAACTCTGGCTTGGCCGTATCGATCGATAGTAGGTTGATACGATCTATAGTCAAGTTTCTTGGCTTCTCGCGATTCCTCCCTTTGTATCGCTTCACATGTTCTCCTTTGTATCAACCAATAGTAGGTTTATACACTCAGTCTTGTTTCCATCTTCGATCTTTTCTTCCTTCTTTTCGATAGATGGGTCTAATCCGGAACTCTTAGGCTCCTGAGACATCAAGAAACACAAAAATCAAATGCAAATGCAATATGGAACTCCTAAAATCTAAATTATCCTAAAGTGGCTAAAATGATGCATGAAAATGCATGAATGGGTTCTAATGAGTGTTGAATGGACATGAAATGATGGCTCTAGGAAACTAAAATATACTAGAAATCGAGAGAATGTACAAAATAAAAAAAATTACAGAGACTCTTTTTCACTTTATATCACAAGATGTTTACTTTGATCATCTCACTCTTGATTATACCAGTTTCAATAACCAACCGATTATCACCAATTTACTCTTATACCAACTGACTTAATTCAAATCTGAATAAACTAGTTGTTTCGGGTAAAAAATGTTCCTCTACCCTGTGTGAAAGATCTGGGCCTAGGAGTAACTTGAGCCTAGATCCAGCATGTCTCAAGCGTTAGTAGGCTTTCGAGGTAAAAGATTGATTCGTCTTGATTGTCGCAAAGGTAGCGAATGCTAGACGGTGGTGTGAGTATGTTGCGTGTACAATCTGGTGTAGTATTCAAATCTCTGGGGTGAGCTAGAATGTGATGTGAGACGGGGTTCGTCCCGCTGGACAGAAAACCTCCTACAACAAACAAAGGGAAATCTAATGTAAAATCTCCGGGAAAGGCACAATGGGTTTGTGTTTTCCGAAGATTCTTTAATGCTAAAGTCTGTTATTTGACCACATGAGTGATGTCAGAAAACATAAGTAAAGTCGGAAAAACATAGAGGGTTTAATTCAACTCTGGTCCAAAATGATTAAGTGGTCCCGAAGTTATTTGGTGTCTACAAAGGATGTTTGAGTGGAAAGATTAAGAGAAAATTCGCTTAAACGAAGTAAGGTAGCAAGTGACCGGAAAGCACTTATCGCGTAGAAAGAGAGATCCTTTGCAGCGACAAGGTTTGAAAACAACGGTCTTTGGACCTTAATCTCTTCTCAATCGTGAGTCTTTACAAAAAGGTCAAGACTTAAGGAGGTTTTAGCAAATGAGAGTCAGTTAAGTGCTGCCCAAATGTTGGAACTTTTACCCACTTAAACGTGGACCAAACTAGGAGATAAGTAGACTTTTTTGGAGAGGAACTCTAAGAGAGCCGAAGATATCACTCCGAGAAATATTTAACTCACTATAAGCGAAATCCGATTGAGAACTTAAGGTAGAAAGCTCTCTGTGAGAAAACAGAGTGAAAAGTAAAACAAAGCAATCTTGTCATAATTAATGATTAAGCAGTTCACCGGCCCATTCTCGTAGCGAGTAGGGGTTATATTTATAGAGAATATTTGTCCGAGATTAGTAGACCGGATGGTTTTGAGCATTCGAATATGGCTGGTTTGGTTCTGGTTCGGGTTTCCTCGGTTTAGTTGTGGATATGATCGACTGTCTTTTGTGCTTTTCACCTACCATCTTTGTCGTTTTGGCCAGATTTCACGTTGTGCCCTCCTAGAGTGTTCTATGGCCCTTATCAGATGGGTATGGGTAGCGTTTACGTACCATTTCCCGCTTGATACTAGAGTCCTTCAAGGTGGTTTTAGGTCTATCGAGGCGCACATGTTTTCCAAGCAATCATTTGCTCCTGTGGGTACCTGACAAGTGAACGCACTAGAAGATATCAGTGTTATTTGAATTTTACTATGTTTGGCGGGCTTTTCACTTAACAACCAAGGAAATATCTGGATTTAGCGTCAAACCTGACCCGGGTGGTGATACTCCACCAGGGATGTGATGTCCTCCCATCTGCGTTACTCAAGTTGAATCCCCTCTCCTTTAGCAAGCACGTCTCTGGTTTGGGGGTAAATAGAGAGTAAACCCCTTCCAAGAGGGAACCAAGGGGACGATCCCCATCCTTTGCACTCAGGTTAATGTAGAGTCACATCTAATTACAATACTTTGTTGGTTTCTACCCCCAGCACGCCTAGACTGATAGTGTAGCCACACTATTGGTACTAGGGCACAATGGTCCGAATGACTCCACCTATAGAGTCACTCAGTCACTCGGATCCTCATGTAATCAGATTCGAGGTTCTCCTGAATGCTGGCACATGACGCTAAAGTGATTCGTCTAATAAGTTACACGTGGCGTTAAAATGATTCGCCTAACTATATTACACATGGCGATAAGAGATTTGCCAAAACTGTTTTCCATGTCGTTGCGTAAATCTTAAATATTAAGGGAATGAAATTTATCTTAACACTTGTAATCAAGTGTTATTTTTCACATTAGACCAGAAATGCCATATTCGACGATAGAAATGAAAACACAGTTGAAAATTGGCTTGGGGAGAAACGTCAAAACATTTATGATGATGATACCCAAGCTTCAAGAATGAGAGATTTCTATGAAGATGACTTTGAATCTTAAGAAGAATATCTTCTTGACATGGATTTGTAGGTTGATGATATGTACCTTGATGGTCTGCATCACAACATACCATAAAGTTACGTTTTCAGTCTTGTCTTTTCAATGGATATGTGGGTCTCCGTCTTTGTTGTTTTGATAAACGATTACTTTCTTGTTTTGTCTTTGTCATTGCATTAAAAGTTTATCTTCTCAGTCTTAATTTTAAACAACAAACAATGTATGTTGTCTTCCTCTTTGATGCTCATCTTCTCTATTTTTTTCAGTTTTCTCAATTTTAGCAACAAACAAAGTTTGAACTTAGTTACATTATTACGTGCAAGTTAGTTCATATAATATAGTCGTATACTTTATTAAATAGTCAACTATGATTAATATAAATTGATGTATATATACATAGTTGACTATATTCATGTGTAACTTCATGTACATTGCAAAGTATGCGAATATTTATACTGACGACTATATCTGATAGGTAGTCTCAAACTTTTAAAACAATATAATGCAACAATAATAAAGTAGTCGACTATTTTGACGTTTTAAATATTCAATTAACCTACCTATTTAGAAGTAAAAATAATATATATATATATATATAGTAAAATAAGTTATGACACTATCATTGTCTACTTTTGAGATATAGACAATGCAAATAAAATTTACACTATAACTATTTCTACGCAATTATTAGTGGATTAATTGAAGATATGTCGATGCAAATTATGACAGATTCTTCGTCTACTTATTGAGATAAAGAGTCCACCTATATTTTAGAATAGATAACTATCTTACATACATTATGAAATGTTAACACAAATAAGACATATCTCATTTTATATCTTCATTTCTCCACAAACAGAGAGTTGATAAATGAATTCAAATAAAAATCAATTCTACAAAATTAAAAAGAAATAAGAAAAAATTAGTGTTGTTTTCTGAAGAGAGAAAAAAAATTATCTGCTTTTCAAAATAGCTGCGGTGAAAGCAACAACTCATAGCACATATCAAGTTTGCTTTTGCACAGAGTAAAGACGTAATGCTCTCCCAGGACAAAACAATCAAACAACATGAAATCAATGAGAAAGGAAGAGTTATTTACCAAATTATAGATGCTAATATGTTAGACACCTAATTCTTTTCCCCCAAAGATAATATGCATACAATCAACTCTAGATTTATTCGTTTACAATAAGGAACTTACATATGCATATTAAAAAATTATATATTGAAGATGTTATACATAATAACTTACTGAAATATATGGATCGTATGCCCTCCCCTATTAGTGTTTGAGAAAAAAATGGTGGAATCACAAAATTCTTATAAATTGAAATGAATTTTTGTTACAACCGATAAATGAAAAATGAGCATACTCAAACCAAAAATAACCAAACTAGATTAAAATTACCTAAACCAATAAACTGAACATTTGAGAGACTTCATACTAAACCAAAGCCTAAAGCATAATGTGCATATGTTAATAGTCCCCCTCAACAAAAGGTTGAAAAAATGTTGTAGATACACATTTTGCCAATTAGCTCTCGGAGGTGCATGATACAAAGCCATCAATCTGATATATCATGTGGTATAGTAGTCCAGATCAATGTGCTTTGTATGCCAGTGATGAACTCAGTTATTAGAAATGTGAAATGCAACTGCATTATCACAATAAAGGTGGCTGAAAAGAAACCTTTAAATCATTAGGTATATGAGAAAGTCAAACCAACTCTCTTTATTTTAGAGTCATTGCTCTGAATTCAGCTTTAGCGTACTACATGAGATGGTGTTCTGCGTCTTGGATTTCCAAGAAAATAAGAAATCTCGTACAAATTATAGTAACCATACAAATCCTTCTTGAATCATTCCAAGCTGTCTAATTTGAATTTGGAAAGCCTTGAATATCAAAGTTATTATCATTTCTTGAGTAGAAAAACCCTTGACCTCCAGTTTCATTCAGTTTTCACAAGATCTTATGAACAAAACTCAAATCAGTATCTCTTGGATAATGATAAAATTGTTAGAGAGTGTTGATTGCATAAGAAACATCATATCTTGTAATATTCAAATACATAAGCTTACATACTAGCTTTCTATAGGAAGATATATCAGTTAGAGGAATTATCACATCCGTTGCTAATTTCACCCTTACATTCATTGGAGCGGAAGAAGGTTTACCCCTCCCTTCCCCCCCCCCCCCAAAAAAAAACATGTTAGTATATAGTAATTTTAGAACATATTTTCTATGGCTCATTGATATACATGCATGAGATTTGCAATCTTTAAACTAAAATAATATTTTGCTTGAACAAGATCCATCAGTTTGAAGTGTGACTTCAATTGATCTTTGAACTCCATGATTATACCATCATTGTTCCCAACAGTTAAAATACCATCTACATAGACTAATACCCCTATAAGAAAGTTTCTTTGTGTTTAATGAACAAAGTATAATCACTTACTGATTTCACAAAACCTAAAATGCACAATTTCCTAGGAAGCTTGAGAAACTACTGTCTAGAGGATATATTCCATATGTCTTATAGATAGACATGTGGAATCTACGAACAACATTGGGTGGTGGAAGGTCTCGTTGAAGATCGATTATCCTGGAGGTACTTTCATATAATTTTTCTCATCCAGATTTCCATTCTAAAACGTATTGGAAATGTCAAGCTGATGAACAAACCACTTCATCTTAACATCAAACAAGAATACCATACATAAAGAAACAAGTTTAGCCAAAAGAAAAAAATTCTCTTCATAATCCAAACCTTTTGTGTTGTGTGTAACCCTTAGCAATAAACGAACCTTGTATATCTCTATGCTTCCATCAACAAGATATTTGATGGTAAAGAACAAGAAATCTCGACGAAAAATCAACGAGAAACGAGTTGAAAAAACTTTGATACTATAATATACTAATTAGTGTTTGAGACTAAAAGAGAAAATGATGGATTCTCATTAATTGGAATAAAATGTGTTACAACTGGTATGTGGAAAATGAACAAATTTAAACAAAAGATAACCAATATGAATTACAGTTAATTAACTAATAAACCAATAAACCGGAAATTTGAGAGCCCTTATTCTAAACAAAAGCCTAAAGCATGATGTGCAGAGATGTTGACACCCCCACCCCGCAAAAAGAAAGAAAAAAAAAAACACAAGAGTAAAGGAGCACAGATAGCAGGCCCTCTCTTTCTCTATCTCCGCCATGACCAGCTCTTCCGCTCCTTCACGCAAGGTCTATCTCTCGCATGTTTTGGATGCTTTTATCGAATTTTGAAACTCTGATTCAATCTAAATTTGGGTTCATGCGTAGGCGTTAAGCAAGATCGCTTGCAATAGACTGCAGAAGGAGCTTTCCGAATGGCAATTAAACCCCCCAACTGGATTTAGGCACAAAGTCACTGATAATCTTCAGAAGTATGAACCCAATCCCCTCTCTCTCTTTGAATGTTTTCTTATTCTTCTTCTTTTATTTTATTTTTATTGTAATTTCGATCGATTGTCTTGTTTAATCGGTGATCTAAGATGGACAATCGATGTCACCGGAGCACCGGGGACGCTCTACGCCAACGAGACTTACCAGCTTCAGGTTGATTTTCCCGAACATTACCCTATGGAAGCGCCGCAGGCAAGTCATCTCAATTCTCTAGGTTTGATTGGGGAAGTCACTTTCTTTGTTCTAAGTGTCTGAATATAATTAAGGGCTCCTAATGGTCATTTCATTTCGGTATGTCCTGAAGATGATTAAGGTCTCCTATTATAGTATTGTGATGATACTCTGTTATGGACTTTACATTGATTTCACCTCAAACCCGTTGAATCAAGTGTTTTGTTTTGGGTTTTGTGGCTAGTGACAAATTTTTTTTTCTTGCTCTCTCTCTTTGTGTCTTGCTGCTGTGGAGGAGTATGACTGATTTTCCTTATTGTTAAGCAGGTAGTTTTTGTTCCTCCGGCACCGTCACATCCACATATTTACAGCAATGGACATATTTGTTTAGGTATTGCTATCTTGTGGCGTATGATTTATTATTGTCTGCATATATTTAGATTTTTGTTTTGATCATCACATCAAGGGTTTATCTTACTTTTATTACCCAGAGTTGCATCATTTATCTTGCTGATAATGTACAATGATTCTAGACCTTGTCTAATTGATGTTATATTATGTAAAGTAGAAGTGGAGTAGTAGTCTCTACATATAATAATAGTTTTGTGGGGAAAGTGAAAGTTGCTGAATTTGAAGATATGTTGGTGATCATTGCTAAGTGTTATGACCCAAAGTGTATGTGTGTGGGATTTAGGTATACTTTTGGCATGACCCAAGAATGTGTCTATTTGAATACCTTGCACTTAGAATCTTTGTTCCCTGTCTGTCTGTGTGTTGGGATAGAGTTCCTTAGACATGGCCAGTCAGTTCGATCTGGTAAACTGATAAGTGATTCCTGTGGAGAAAATAAAGGTGTGTGGTTTGGTTTGGCAGATATTCTATATGACTCGTGGTCACCGGCAATGACGGTGAGTTCTGTCTGCATCAGCATTCTCTCAATGCTTTCGAGTTCACCTGCAAAGGTTCTTGTTTTTCTCCTCAGTTACCCAAGAAACTGTGAATTATTATGGCCGAGCTCATTTTTCTGTGTGTGTGTTGCAGCAACGCCCTGCAGATAACGACCGTTACGTGAAGAACTGTAAGAATGGGAGATCTCCTAAGGAGACGAGGTGGTGGTTCCATGACGACAAGGTTTGACGCACCTACCAAGATTATGTAATCATGACATTTTTTCAAATGTCAAATCCGGACGCTTCTAAAGATTTTTAACTTCACTCGTCTCTCACCTTTTTCACTCTTAAGTTATGTTTCTCTTTCCTATGAAAATCTGTGCAAGTGATAACAGAGAAGACATTGAACCCGAATCCGGAATCCATATCGATTATTGTTTTTCTATTATTGTCGAGCCGAATAAGTTTACACTAGGCCCAATGGGTCTCAAGGGCTGAGATAGGAGGTTTGTAACGACCCGCTCCTATTTCTGAGTTATTTTACACACCCGCTTATCTATAATAGAACTTTGTTTTCCTGATTTTGATGAAGTGTTCTAATCGAAAAATAGACTCGAACTTCGATAAGACTAGCTAATTGTTAGGATGGAAGTTGGCGCGATTAGTCGGGATTCCAATAAGTCTAAATTCAAGTTATGATGGCAATGAAAAAGCCCAAATCAAGTCCAAAATGTTTTTTTTTTTTTTTTTTTGTGTGTGGTAAATTAAGTCCAAAATGTTATATCAAGACTAATCCATTTTAGCTTTTTCTTCTTATTATTATTTTGCCCTCAATGGAAGTCTTCCTCTTCTTCTCAGCTTGGTTCTCAGCTACCAAAACATGAAACTCTGATCCAAGCATGCCATGTATGTCGATATTCTTAGTATTGCTTAAGTCAACAGGTTCCATGATCACATTTTTAGTCAAGGTGAAGCCTAGATTAGACAAGACCTGTATTGCATTCCTGATTCTTATAATGCTTTCTTGATTCTCCAAAGAGATCATCTTATCATGATCCACAATAATCATAGGTTGTGTTCCCCGATCCAAATGAAGCCATTGCAACTGAGTATATTGAGATTTTGGTAAAGATTTCTCATTAACCAGAAATAGAATCAGCTACATTGTTTATATACACTTGGTTAAGCAAAAGGAAACTTAAACCAAGACTAAACCGACTATATACATTTAATCAAACCAGTCATAATCTAATACACCCCCCTCAAGCCTCTGAAATCAAAATGGGAATTGGTGGTGAAGCTGGATCAATAACAAATTCATCATGAAGAATCGAAGATGTCTGTGGATGTAAGAGGCTTGATATTGACATGCGATGGAGGATGGAGGTGAAAGGACTTGGATAAAGAGCTTTAGTGAGAATGTCTGCGTGTTGATTTGCACTTGGGACGGAGAAAAGTTTCAGAAAACCAAGTTTAACCTGATCCCGCACTGTGTGACAATCCACTTCGATATGCTTTGTCCTTTCATGAAATACAGGATTAGTCGCTATGTGAATGGCAGATTTGTTGTCGCAGAACAATTTTGCTGGAGATTTGACCGGGACCTTCAAATCCTTGAGAAGTTGAGACAACCAGAGTAATTCACAAGTAACAAGAGCCATGCTTTGATATTCGGCTTTAGTGCTGCTTCGACTGATGGTTTGTTGCTTCTTATATTTCCAAGTAATAAGAGATTTCCCCAAATATACACAGAAACCATTGATAGATCGACGGGAATCAGGACAAGTAGCCCAGTCTGCATCAGAAAATGCATTAAGGCAAAACTCCGTATCAGAAGCATAAAACAAACCTTGGCCAGGATTATTCTTCAAGTAACGCAGAATCATGTGAGCAGCCTGAAGATGTTCATCAGTCGGAGAAGACAAAAACTGGCTCAAGTAGTTAACCGCAAACGTAATATCAGGTCTGGTGAGAGTAAGATACAAAAGCTTGCCAATCAATTACCGATAAGGAGTGGCATTATCGAGCGGTGTACCAGAATCTCGGCGTAAATGGATTGTAGGATCCATAGGAACAGCCACAGGTTTACAAGCTAACATACCAGTAGAGGAAAGGATATCAAGGGCATATTTTCGTTGACAAACGGAGATCCCAGAGGCATTGCGAGCTATTTCCAAGCCTAGAAAGAACCTCGGAACACCCATATCTTTAATCTGAAAGGCCTTTTGAAGAGCATCCTTCAAACACTGAAGCTCAACATCATCATTAGACGCAATCATGATATCATCCACGTACACCAGTAAAGCAATGAATGAAGTGGAAGTGTGTTTGATGAATAAAGTGGTATCACCAGGAGCTTGAACAAAACCAGCTTGAAGCACAACAGTAGAAAAACAATGATACAACTGGCGTGATGCTTGTTTCAGCCCATAAAGGGATTTGCGTAAATGGCAAACATGATTAGGAGGAAGAGAGGCAGAGGATGGAGGCGTGTAACCTTGAGGAAGACTCATGAATATTTCTTCATCCAAATCACCATGCAAGAAAGCATTAGTGACATCCATCTGTGTAAGAGTCCAACCATGGGCAGAAGCTAATCCTAACACAAGTTTGACACTCACGAGTTTAGCAACCGGAGAAAACGTATCAATATAATCGATACCTTCCTGTTGAGTGTAGCCTTTCGCTACCAGACGAGCCTTATAGCGCTCTATCGAACCATCAGGATTATACTTAATAGTATAAACCCATTTGCAACCAATCACATATTTTCCAGGTGGCAAACTCTCAATTGTCCATGTACCTTTAGATTCAAGAGCAGATAATTCCACATCCATAGCTTTTGGAAAATGAGGGTGAGCCATAGCTTGCTTAAAAGTATGAGGTTCTGTCTCAGCAGCACAAGAGAAGATGAAAGTCTGATAGGGTGGTGAAAGTTTTGAATAAGAAAGAACAGAAGATAAAGGATAAAGAACAGAAGAGGAAGGAGTCTGAGTAAAATTACAGTGATAGCTGGATAAGTAACCAGGAGCTTTGAGCAGCCGCCGAGGCCTATCAACGGGCATTGAAGTCGTCTCTGGTCCAGAAGCAACAGTCTCAAGAGATAATGGCAATGCACTAGATGATGCAGATGCAGGATGAGTAATAGTTCGTGATAAATTGCCAGGCATATCATCACAAAGAGCTTCATCAAGTGCAAAAGAAGTAGACACATGCAAAATAGACGATGAAAACAAATTAATTTTGTCTTGAAACGATGTAGAAGATGATTTCCATGGAAAAACGGTTTTATGAAAAATGACATTGCGAGAAATAGTGACCACATTTGTATCAGTATTCAACACTTTATAGCCTTTATATCCTGCAGGATAACCTAAGAAAATACAAGGAAATGCACGAGGAGTAAACTTGTTTATATCCTTAGAAAGAGTAGAAACATAGCACAAGCAACCAAAAAAACGTAAAAAAGAGTAATCAGGAGCCTTTTTATATAGTTTTTCATAAGGTGATAATTTTCCTAAGACTAAAGAAGGAGTCCTATTAATGAGAAACACAGCAGTTTTAACACAATCAGACCAATAAACCAAAGGAACACCAGATTGAAAAAGCAAAGCACGGACAACATTCAACAAGTGTTGATGTTTTCGCTCAACAACTGAATTCTGTTGAGGAGTATAAGCACAAGAAAACTGATGTATAATATCATGTTCTTTAACCAATTGAGCAAAAACAAGTTCAGGAGCATTATCACTACGAATCGTTTTAATATGAGACTTATATCGAGTTTGAATCAGGCGAAGAAAATCCGGGAAAACAGAAGAAACATCACTTTTATTTCTGAGCATATAGAGCCAAGTGACTCGAGTGCAATCATCAACAATAGTAAGAAAATATCTATAACCTTCGACAGACTCTGTTGAAAACAGTCCCCATGTATCTAAATGAACAATATCAAAAGGAAATTCTGACAAATGATTATGAGAAACGAATGGTAACTTGCGTTGCTTAGCTAATGGACATATTTCACAATGATCATGAGAAGACTTAGACATAGGCAAGAAACCTGAAATATGCTTTAACTTGTTCGGAGATGGATGTCCAAGGCGTTGGTGCCAGAGATATCCATCTTCTAACAAGGATCCACAGAAGTTGCGAGAAGGAGGAGAGACTTCATTTTCCAAGATGTAAAAGTTGTGTATAACAGTGCCTTTACCAATCGTCAAGGCCTGAATATTGTCCTGAAGATAACAAGAATCAGCATAAAAATGTGCAAAACAAGTATTTGTGCGTAAAAGAGAACTAACACTTAGTAAATTGAATTTGAAAGCGGAGACATAAAGCACATCATCCAATGTAAGATGATCAGATAATATGATTGTGCCAGTATGACTAATAGGTACACTAGTGCCATTAGGAAGTGAGACTGTGACTCCTGAAACAGGGAAAACAACACTAAACATTGATAAGTCTGAGCAAACATGCCCTGTTGCTCCACTGTCAATTATCCAAGCTTTGGAAGGTAAGATGGAATAAAGAGAAGATAAGCAATGATGATGAAAGGTGAAAGTGTGGTTTTCATAGCGTAGATTAGAAGAAGGAAAAGCTACTGAGACATTACCAAATGATGAATTAGCAGCCATGAAACCATTATCAGTAATAGTAGCTTGTGGAGGAGGAATGACCGGCTCAGAAACTCGGACATGGGCATTGAGATGATGAATCAAGGACTGAACTTGATCAGTACTAAACTGACTGAGATCAAGATGAGGAGGAGGCTGTGTCGAACTAGCAACAGCAGCAACAACACCAGATGGTGGTGAAGGATTCTGTGGACGAAAAACAGGCGGTACAGGGCCACGAGGTGGTTGAGAAGGCTGACCAGAACCCGGAGAGTTGAATCTAAAACCCGGAGGATAACCAATCAGCTTGTAACACTTCTGAATTGTATGTCCAGTACGCTTGCAATAAGTACAAACAGGTCGTTGTTGCTGTGACGAAGAGCGATATCCAGCAGCATTATTAGCAAGACCGTTGTAACCGGTATCCACAGAATCAGAAGAAGCTTGAAAAGCAACAGGTTCAAGCTTTGCAGAAGGCTTAATGCCTCGTTGACGCTCATCTTGAGCGATCATATGAAACACTTCCTTAATAGAAGGCATTGGTTTCAACAAGAGAATGTGTCATCGAGAAGAATCATACACATCATTCAATCCCATAAGAAATCTCGTAACTCTACTACGCTGCTGAAGCTTTTCCCAAAGAGATACAGCATTACACTCACATTTGCCACATTTACACACAGGTATCTCTACATAATTCTTGTGTTCTTCCCAAAGAGTAACCAATGTGGTATAATACGTGCTAATATCCATAGAACCTTGCAAGAGAGAACTAAGACGTTGTTCAATCTCACAGATTCTTGGTGCATCGTCCTGTTTAAAACGCGAAATAATATCCTTCCAAACAGCTTCAGCAGTAGGCAAGAAAAGTAAACTTGCTCCAATTTTCTTATCAACAGAATTAATGAGCCATGTAGTAACCATGTCATTACATCTACTCCAAGATCCAGAATCACGATGACCATCAGGAGGTTTAAAAATTGTACCATCAGAAGCCTAATTTTTTTCGCACATTGAGACCCATACAAATAGATCGACGCCAGGAATGAAACTCCGAACCAGTGGAAAGACGATTAGTAACAAGAACCAAACCAGCGTGATCAGTAGAATGAAGATAGTACGGATTCTCGTAATGGTCATGAGAAGTCGGCGATGAACGAGATCCAGTATCCTGATTCGCAAGATTAGAAGCTACCGGAGCCATTTCTGAGATGGAAATGAAAACCAATGCAGAAGATCAAGCCGATTAACGAAGAAAACAAACAACGGCGTTGATCGGAGGTCAATAAAAGAAGGAAAGAGCAGAAACAAGAATGAAAGAGATCAAAGAAAGAAAATCGAGTAGTGCGAAAAGATGAAAAACAAAATCGGAGAATAGATGAAGCAACGATGAGCTCATCACAAACAGAAGCAATCGATTTCGTTGAACAGAAAAGCTTGAATGAGAAATTAATGGCGGAAGTAAAACAGAATCAACACTCTCCGAGAGAGAGCTCTGATACCATATTGAGATTTTGGTAAAGATTTCTCATTAACCAGAAATAGAATCAGCTACATTGTTTATATACATTTGGTTAAGCAAAATGAAACTTAAACTAATACTAAACCGACTATATACATTTAATTAAACCAGTCATAATCTAATGGAGTACTAAATCGATCTCAAGACTTTCTATGTTGCAATGAAACTCAGGTTTGGTTTTCTTAACCAAATAAGGATCAACCTTCACAAGCTCCCTTTTCGAGCTGTACAAAGATCATATTATTATAGAGAGGAAGAGACTAGCAAATTTGATTATATGTGTAAAGATCATAATCACTAACTTTCCCATACTTGTGATTTGGAGAAACTCTTAGTTTCAAAAGGCCATCCTTGTCTTCTCTGGCCTATAGTTTTGTACAAAAAAATAAAATAAGGAACGCCTTTTAAGTTTTCAAACAAGAAGAATATATTTAAACATAAGACTTACGCAAACGACATCATCCTTGACAAAGAATTTCCGCATATTGACGTTCTTCGCCTCTACCAAACACCACGAAACTTGTATCAATGCAAATACCAAACATGGGGGGGGGGGGGGTAATCAAAACTGTAACCTGAAGACTGCTTAATCTTCTTTGCATCAAGACTGCTCAATCTTATATTTCAAAACCCAAATCATTATTAACAAAAACTCTTACCTCAATGACACGGCCTACCACAACATCCCCAGTCTAAGGCTTGTATCTAAATGATTTAACCTATATCATTAGTTCGAGTTAATTATATCTCATCCACATTAATTTAGAAAAGTAATTTAGAAAAGTACTATACCATATCATATATTTATATTCGTTCATTTATCTTAAAGTCATATGTTTATAATTTAATTATTATTCATGTATCATTTCATTAGTTGTTCTTTCACATAATTGAGAGATTCGACACTGGTAAATTTGTTATTTTTTATCTGAAAACTAAGTGATGAAATATTTATCTTAAAAATATAACATGTCCATTGATAAATAAATAAGAAAGCAAAATGTTGTAAATAAAAATAAATCTAATTTAAATAAGAATATGAGAATCAATTTTTTAAGAATTTTTGAAAGATAAATATATGAAAAGCTAAATACTAAAAAACTAAACACAATCTATATATGAATTGATAAAAATTAATTATTTAGAAACATGTGATAAAATTTATTTGAAACCCAAATAAAATAAAAACAGAAGAATCAAAATAAAAAATAATAATTTTGATACTTATATGTAGACGGAGGTTTCACACAACTTACTACTCTTAAAATTATTAAAAGACAAATTATATTAAAATTTATTCACACTCTAAGAATCATAGAATAATAATTCATTTAAAGAATGCATATGTTTTTTTTTGATTAAAAAGCTAATAACAAATTCAGAAAATAAAGAAGAAAATATATGTGAGTAACTTAAAAATTAAAACCTAAACATAGTCAAAATATGATTAAGAAAAATATTTTTTTACGGAACATGTGATAATATTTTATTGGAAACTAAATAATAGAACAAATAAGATAATCAAATAGTTATTAACCTTTTTTGGTGGTTTTACATCATCTTTTTTAATCTATTTTTTTTTTATCTTATGCCTGATTTAATTTTGTTTTCATTTTTTTTTCAAATTTTTAATCACGGATTATAAAATATTGAGTTACATATTCGAACATACGCGAATTCTAAACCTAGTAATGTAATAAATTATGAAACTTATCCTTGTTAATTTTTTTATTTCTCACAAACAAAATTTTACCAAGACAGTTTAACCTAGTACAACCACTCCACTAAGGGTCTGTTTAGTTACCAAAAATCAGCTTCCAAATTTTTCATACCCAGTACACATGAGAAAGAAATGCTAAAAAATGAGGTACATAGCTCTTGAATATCCTTGACTATGACGAAAATATCCGTAATGGGTTCCACGTTGATAGCTCGGATTGGAGTTTGTGAGTCTACGAAAACTTGAAGGTCGCGAACCCCTTGCGGATCGCGTCTAATAAGGTAGCATGAACCGCTTTAGCTTCCGTTACTAAAGCCGAGGCGGTCCACTTCTCTACTCGAGAACCCTGAGAGCTTTTAGTTTGATTTGATACGCGGAAAATTCAGCCATGCCACATCATTTTTTTTCCTTACTCCATTAGGCGTCAAAAAATCACATGGGCATGCCCATACCAGGAGGCTTATCCCTTCTCTCATATGCTTTCGATTGGTGGGCTTTATCTAGAGGATTATGTGCTACCTCACAGACTCTAGCATTGGTAGTCGCCTTAGCAACAACTTCTTTGGGGATAAATCCTCTAACGCCAAAAATAAGTTATTACGAGTCGTCCTTATATGTGAAAAGATCCATAGAAAGGGATTTATAGTTTCTTTCTGGGATGGTGGGTCATGAAGGTGAAGTCCTTTGGATATGAGGTTCTTAACAGATCTTAGGCTCGTCAACGGGAGTATAGCTAGCGGGGTCACTTTCCAAACATCCACTGGTAATAGGGATTATATGAAAAGATGGGCTTGAGTTTCTCTACCCTAGCATCTCTTAGATGCAATGTCTAACTGAATTCCATGTGACTTCAACTGGGATCCCACCCATAGTTCTCCTGCAGCTAACTTTTAGAGTATGATTTTTATCTTAAGCGTTGTCTTGGTTTTCCAAATACTTTTCAACCAATTGGAGTTCTCAGGATCTTGAGGCGTAGTTGTTTACGTGAGAAGTCCTTTCGGAGTAGAATTTTTTATCTTAGGCGATATCTTGGTTTTCCAAATACTTGTTAACCAATTAAAGTTCTCGAGATCTTGAGGCGTAGTGGTTGTCGTGAGAACTCCATATCCTGATCTAGAAGGCATTTGACATTCTTCACCGGTAGCCAAACTATGTGATCCTCTTTTTTATTTGACCCTAGATGGAGAAGGCGGATGTTATCCTTGTATTGCGGAATGACTCTTCGGATCATACCCCAGTCCCAATGGTTTTGTCGTTAATAAAATTTGAAACATTTAATTGGGAAAATTCAAGTGGTGTTGATCCTATGGGGATCTCAAGTAATGACAGGCTAAGCCATATGTCATCCTAAACCTGAATACGCTCACCATTTTCCACACACCAACTTAACCCTTGTTTCAATACTTCTCGTCCGGCGAGGATACTTGTCCATCCTGAGATCGATTAGAGGTCATAAGAAATTACATGCAGGAGTAGTGGTGGATATATTTTCCAAGAATTACTCGAGCAATTAGAAAGTTAGGGTGGGTTAGTAGGAGTCATCCCAATTTTGCTAGAAGCGTATCATTGGACGCCATAACATCTTTAAATCCCAGCACGCCCACACTTTTGGAACTAGTTAGCTTGTCCTATGAAATCCAATTAATCTTCTGCGTTCACAGTTTATCATCCCAAAAGAATCTGGTCACGATAGATTGGATCAGCTTACGCATGGACATTAGAATCCTAAAGCATGTCATCTGATAGGTGGGAAGGGAGATTAAGAAGGACTTCACGAGAACTATCTTGCATGCGGATGGGAGTAACCTCTTTTCACATGAGAGTGATCTTTGCTTCATCTTATTGACTAAGGAAGGGAAGACATCGCGTTTATGGTGCCCGAATTCTCAGGGATCCCAAGGTATTTCCCGGGTCCACTTTCTTGAGAAATATTGAGCTCTCTCTTAACCATATCTTTCTTGCTACATATTGTTTTCGAGGATAACATGATTGACCGCCTATTCTTGTTGATGAATTGGCCTGAGACTGGCTCGTAATCCTAAATGATCTTTTTTAGGGAACGACATAAACTCGCATCAGCTCTACCAAAGAATATGATGTCATCAACGAAAAGGAGATGGTTCACATGGAGGACATTGCAGGAGACCTTTGTGCATATGATGAACAGGTAAGGGGGAAATAGTTCACCTTGTCGAAGCCTTCCGGTTGGCTCCACTATACCATGAGGGGATCCATTGATAAGGAAGGAGTAGGTGATAGACCAGATACATTCCATGAACCCTCCTATCTATTTAGAGTGGAAGTCAAGGCAGGTTCTTACCTCCGTCAGAAAGTCTCATTCAATGCGATTATATGCTTTTCTCCTGTACGTTTTACCCTCCATAGACACATGCTGCTTTGTCTGCGAGGGCTCGATGTAGTGGAGGGTCTCATGTGTTATTAGCACATTGTCTTGAATCACCATGCCATGCACAACTGCTGACTGGTTTTATGCCTTTAGTTCTTAGAGGATACGTTGTAGGTGACTAGTGAGGACCTTGGCTCTAATCTTGTAGCAAACTTTGCATAGAGCAATATGGCGGTAGCCAAGAATTGTCTTTGGTCCCATTCCTTTCGAAATTAGCCAAATATTCGTCTGATTTGCTCGTGAGGGGGGAGGAATTCGCTACTTGAGAAGAACTCGTTAACTTCCCTAGTAATATCTTCAGCCAGTAAGCTTCGAAGAAGGATGATGAGAATATGTCTAGTTTTGGAGCTTTGTTGGTGTTAATTGAGAATATCGCTGCTTTTATTTCCTTGGCGTTTGGGTCCCTTGTAAGGTCTTCATTCAATGTTTCCATGACCTTCAAATGAAGGGACTCTCAAACTAGCTCGAGTTTCGCAAAGCTCTAGGAAGAGAAGATGTTAGCAAAGTACTTCGCGAGAACTTGGGTAACTGCTCCCTCTTCTTAGTGTTGTGGCTCCATTACCATCCTCTATCACACTGAATATTTTAATTGTGCAACAGCTCTTGTAACTTTGCAGAAGTAAGCCGAGTGATGATCTCTGCTATGGAGCCATTGAACTTGACTCCTTTGCCTCCAAAAATCTTCAGCCGGCAATTCTTTCTAACTTAGAATTTAATGATGGCTCTAGGGCTCTTTTCGTATGCATTATCTCTGTAGTGCTATTAGCATTCTGCTTCTTTGACTAATTAATGATGGCTTGTCAGAGAGTTGTGATCTTTGAGCTCACCGTCTCATAAGAAGGGTCGACTCATGACTCTCTGATAACATGTGAGGCCTCTTCATTCTCACAAAGGCTCCTATCAAAGAAGAAAATTACATGCCCTTTTATTCTCGAATTGTTCAGGAAGGTGAGTAATGGTCGGTGATCCGAGTCTTCAAAATTTAGGTATTGGGATCTTCCAAAAAAAATCCTCATGCATCATTAGCGATTGAACGGTTGAGACAAGCTCGTATAAATTGAGTATGGTGCATCCCTCGCCAAGATAACAGGTTTTCGAAATGTTTGACATCCATAGCCCGTTTGAGAATAAAAGCTCCTAAATTTAATGAAAGAGCGATCACAAAGGGGTGAACCTCCTCTCTTCTCTAAATGGTTTACAATATCATTAAAATCATTTGTGAGTAGCCACGGTTTATCAAATTAATTTAGAATTGGATTGAGACGAAGATAAAGAGGAAAAAAGAAGAATTTGAGGACAACTATATTTAATTTATAATTTCTTTGATAGCTTTTTCAACAACAGTAACAAAACACATAAAAGATAATTATAATAAAATTTATATTGGAACGGTATATAAGAATTGAATATTGAAAAAGGAAAAAGAGGAAGAAGAAGAACTTGGAGACAAATATATTTAATTCATAATTTCTTTGATAGTTTTCTCAGCAATAGTAACAAGATACATAAAAGATAATTATAGTAAAACTTATATTTAAACTGTTTATAAGCCTGTAACAAAAATATGGCTTACACATATCTAACTTTTTCTTTTTGAGATCTTTTTCTTTGATTAGTAATTTAGACTATTTCCATACTTTTGCATTTCAGCTATAGTCAAGTTTTCCTTCTCCAACTTTCTTCCTTCCTTTTCCGTGATTTCTAGATTATCAGTTTAGCCCTCGAAATACTATATGTAAAGAAAAAACTCTAGCTAGTTTAAGACAAATAAAACATATGTTTTAAGCTACTTTTTATAAATGAAATTTTAAGGCCACATTTTAAAATTAGTAGGTGGTCTAGTAATATTTAAGTCTCCGATTATAAGTCAAATATTACAGTTCATGTTTGACGGTTATGTTTCTCCTACGAAATTTTTTTTCCAAATTTTTATATGTTTTTCATATTTGTTTTATTTTCAAAATTTTATGGTGTCTTTTTTTACTCATCAAATACTTTATTTCATTCAAAGAAAAAATTTATAAAGCAAATTTCTTATAAACTCATTTGGTATGTCAGAACCGACGTTCTGAGCCAATTGAAAATAGTACAACCAATAACACTATAATAAAAGAAAGAGAAGGAGCTTGATTGGTGCGAACAAAGGTTCTGGTGACTGCCTCTCTGAGAAATCTAGTGTACCAGATCTTAATCATCGAGACTCCAAGATGCATCCGACGTAAGGTTTTCCATCCGTCGGTATGTAAATCAAAACCGGGTATCGGCTTCTCGGTAGTGGTTTGTCTTCTTAACCCATATCTACAATGCCTACCGTACTAGTTAACTACTCTCAGGGCACTATTTTTAGGACTCCGAAATAATCTGACAAGTAGGATATGCTTTGGATGAAATTTTAGATCCTTCTCAGTAGAAGAGTTGAGTCCAGGTGTGGTGGAAGTGAGCCCGCTTAAGGGATTCTCATCTAAATGTAGATCCAAAACAAGCTTTCGGTGTTAGGTTCCCTTTTAGGAGATCTCCTCTATTCTTCAACTCTTATCATGCGCAACAATAAGAAGAAAAATGTGGCTCTTATCTCTCAAATCATGGAGCGGAAGGAAGTTAATCTAGATGAGATAATCGAGATCCCAAAGATAAACAATGTGCGACTGATACAAGAGCACTCTAACACCATAATATTCTAGACTCTAAACCCAGAAGCCCTAAAGAATGAAGGATTCATATAGTATCTGCCTCAAATTTGGGAGTTTGAGGGAAAAAAATTTGGTCGCAGTGTTGGAAAAGATCGAGTTCAGTTTACCTTCACCAAAGAAGAACACCTGCAAGAGACCCTGAAAAGTGCTTTGTGTTATGCCAATGGATGGCTGATGACAAGCGAACGGTAGAGCCCCAACCCGGAACAAGACTTTCTTCATACTATCCCGTTTTTGGGTCAGGATCTCAGGTATTCCCCTTCACCTGATCACAGAGGAGGTTATAAACACCATGGGAGCAGTTATTGGAAGTGTAGAAGGAGTGGAACTCCATGCCAAACATTCTAAGTCACTTGAATATGTTAGAGCTTATATCTGGCTTCCTATTGACAACCCAATTGTATTCAAGAGAGTTTTACGATTCAAGACTGGAGAAGTAGTTACAATGCAGTACTTCTATGAGAAACTCTTGAAGCTCTGTTTTGAGTGCAAGAGAATGACCCTTGATAATTACCGGTGCAAGAAGTCTTACAAGCAGGAGATCCGGAAGTCAAAGATATCGAGCTCCGCTACCACTCACAACCTTGGCTCTTCACAAGATGGGCTCGGTTTCCATGACTTATTTGCAAGGAAAATCAAGGCATTCCTAATAACCTTCCAAGGTTAGAGGTACATAAAGAAGAAGGGGTAGAGGAAGAGGAGCAAGTACGACCACAACTAATAGTAGAGGGAGAGGTGGTAGAGGGTGTTGATACTGGGTTCAACTTCTAATTATTTGTAATTTGAGGGGTTCGTTTTTGGAAAAGTATTAAGTAAAGAAAGCAAAAAGAGACCTCGGAAGAAGAACTTTATTAATGATTTGAATTACAAAGGTGCTAGCTCGGAATGCTGAGTTACCTTTATCAAAGAAAAGTAATTAAACCTAGGTGATCTAGTAATTCTTCTCCCCGATTCTGAATGGATTTTATTAGTGAAGGGGGGTATGTATTTATATATCCTTAATAGTCGGTCTTGTAAGCCCATGGGCTAACTTCGGAAAAATGGAATATTTCCATTTTTCCAAGACTAGGGAATCTGTGATAAAATTTGATCTTATACTGTCCGAGCTCTAGACTTCGGCTTAGGACGATGTTGTTTACACCCCCGTTTCGGACACTAAATTCGATCATTCTTCACCGAGGTATCCCTCAGTCATCTGGGCCGAGGGTTAATATTCCTATTGACGGGACTTATAACCCGAGAAGTTATCAGGGAAAAATCAAAAGGGACCAAACCTCAATTATTGCCAAACTATTGATAAGGGGTAGAACCCCACCATCAACAGTAAGTTCGGGCAGAGTCGGCGAACTTTCATTTGAATAGCTTGTCAATAAATGAAGTTCGGTACTGATTGATCTTCGTCTTTAATAATTCTTAGTAGTCTTGAATCTTCGTCTTCTAATTTGGCGGGAAAAAGATCGGATAATGAAAGGTCTCGCTCACGCAAACTTTCTGGTTTTCGTAAAACTTTTCAACTCCCAAGTGACGTGTCATCTCGAAAACGGACGAAATTAAATGAGAAGAAAAGTGCTCCCTCTTACCTCTAGTATTGGCTAATCAGGTCATTTCCTTGCTGTAAAAGAACCGTCAATCACCATTTGTTCGTCCTATAAAACTGTTGTTTTACGACTAATTCCCCCTAAAATCAAATTTCCACTCTCCGAGGTAATCTTTGATCTTCCTTCTTTGATTAATACTCCTTTTAATAATGTCTGAAAGAAACAACTCTGAGGTTTCGATTTCCAGAAACACACTCTCCTGGCCGGAAATCCCGGACGTCGGAACTTCCCTCTTTCTTAGATCTGAAATTTGATCAATCAAGAGGAGAGCTCAAAATCCCGAAGAAATTGAAATCCTAGTTTCGAGGTCCGATCAGAGACCTTGGACTCCACCACCGGGTTATGTCTGCCTTTACGAAAGCTTTTTCTCCGAAGCCAATCTCTGGTTTCCAATCCCGCAGTTAATGGTAAGCTTATGCGCCCGTCGAGGAATGACGATGTCTCAATTTACACCCAACACTGTCAAAATCATCACCGGGCTCGGTGCAATATTCAATTAAATTCTTGGAAACTTGAAGAGTTGACGAACTTCTCGAGTGCTGGAAACCCAGAGGGAACCTTCAAACTTAGCATCAAACCCAAAAAGAAAATCCTCACCGGATTTCGTTCAAACACAAAGTCGTGGTTCCGAAGCTACTTTTATGTCCGAATCACCCAAGCTTCAATTTATAAACCTGATGCCACAATCTTCCGAAACTGGAAGATCATAATTGGTAGAAACTAGGTCTTCTCTTCCTTTTTCTGTTCGGATTCTAACCTTATTTTGTTTCTTTTCAGTTAAACCAAGCTGATTCCGAGCTCTCCCACCAAACTTCTCCGACGAATTCGAAAAGCTTAAAGAGCTGGGAGAACTTCAGTGGGGCAACATACTCCCTTCCCATTTTTAGAAAGCTCGCTCCTGGGCCGGGATACTCTCTCCGAACTTCCTGATCCTTTCCGAACTTATACTTATTCAAGATCGATCTTACAGGACGAGAAGATTGGGAAGGACTTGACTTTTCTTCTAAAATGAAAAGATCAAACCCCGAAGGAGCAGTAATCAAGATATTCTTCCGAGGAAAAGGCAGAACTCTGAGGCTGCAAAAAAAGCAGAACGCCGAAGTTGCTGAAGCTGCAAAGAAGAAGAATGTGGAGAACATGAAGCTTATCTTGCCGGTAAAGGACCAACACGTATTCGAATTCGAGTTCGATGGTGCAGACTTGTTCTTTAAGGACAAGAAGAAAAGCACCGACCTCTTGCGTAAGGCAAGCGGTTTTGACAATCGTCTGACAATCGTCTGCCCCAGGTCTGCTGCGAATCGGATACTTTGGAGACCCTCTGTTGTTCAATTTTTAAGGTAAAAAACCGAGCCGAATTCTTCCTTTTCTTCGGATCCTTCTACAAACTCTAAAATTTTTATATATATACTGCAGTCGGTGGGTTTCGTCAGTCAGTCGTTTCGTCGGTATGAAAAGAGAATTGCACAATCTAATCTAAAGATTGATTCCCTTCAAATCGAGAACGAAGATTTAGAGAAGAGATCCCTTGATGCCGAGAAAGCTTTATCTGAAGCGCGAAGCGAAATCGAAATAAAAACAAACGCTTGGGTAAACTGAAGGCGCACTTTGCGGAGGAAAACTCTCGGCTAATCACCGAACTAGCTGAGGTTAAACGTCAAATAATTGATAACTCGGAGGAATGGGATGTCAATAAAGCTATTATGGACTCCAAGTGTGCGAAAAGTTACCAAAAGGGGCAACGTGCGGTCCTCGACGTCTGTCAAAAGAAATTGAATCGATTACGCGGATCCCTTTATAAGTTTTCCGAGGATTATTCTGAGGCTTTCAGCAAAGCCAAAGAATACGGTAGGCGGAGGCTATTGCTCTGAATCTTTTTTTTCTTCTTGACAAGGGATTCCCTATCCCGGAAGAGGATATTGTTGAAGCCGAGAAGGAACGCGACCGACTGGCCAAGCTTGCAAATACTATCTTGATTCCAGAGTTCAAAAATGAAGATTTTAATATTTAGATTAGAAATCTTTGTATTAAAGTCTCTGACTTGACTCTAATCTTTTGTATTTATGCGTCTTGAATAGTAATAAAATTCTTTCTTGTTCTTTCCTTTCCTAACTTAGGAACCTTTGTACGTAAAAATCTTGATCCAGTTGTGATGTCTTCGGATGTTTAATAAACTTTGCTTCTCGTATGATTGGATTCGAAATTTTGTTTTTCGTATGATTGGATTTATTTACTCGAAATTTCAAGACTTAATATTTTGAAACCCGGAAATAGCAAAACAAAAGAAGGCACTTAAAGTTTTTTAATAAGTCTTACTTTACCAGACTAATTGTCGAACTTTTGAATTCGGTAAAGAATGTGTAAGAGATTTGTTTTGTATTTCGTACCCTTTAATCTCTCGGCCTTACTTTATCGGGCTTTGAGATTCTTTCAGGCAATTTTTCTATTAAGACAACTGTCCTAATTCTGGTCCAGAACGTGATCGAGGTTCCGACTTTTATGTGAACCTCGGCATAGTTGAGTCGTAAACTTCTAGACTAAAACCGGGATTCATGGTTTTGTAGCTGAACCCTTTTAAAGGCTGCCTACGTACACTCTGAGGGATCAAGCCACACTTAGTTCAAGTTTTTGAATATCTGCTGATTATCTTGGGGAACCCGAGATATCAACTTTTTTTTTTTTTTTTTTTTTTTGCTTTCGGGGAAAAAAAACTAGACTCTTCCCCTCCGACCTTTCTTGGAAGTTCGTCCTAAGTATTGCTCCCTTTCGAAAAGTTCTGCCAAGATTTCGGCACATGTTGGTTTTTTCTTGTTGACCGCTGTTATTACGAGAGACTGATCTGGGGTTTCCTCTTCGTTCTGTGTTTCACGTCTGAGTTTGTTTTCTGTTACGAAGCATGTCCGAGCCATCTTCTGGTCACCTCGAACTGTGAAATATCCTTTTAGAGTTGGGAATTTTAAGCACTGGTGATAGGTAGATGGAACGGCTTCCATAGAGTATAACCACGGAGTTCCGACGATCGCGTTGTAGATGGTGGCTCTTTCTACTACCTCGAACTTCAAAATTTTTGTTATTCCTCCGGCTGATACCATGAGTTTGATGGTTCTGACAGTTGAAACTGTGTCTCCTCCGAAAGCTGTTAAGTGTTTAACCCGAGCTTTAATCTTCTGATCCTTGACCTCCATCTTTTGAAGTGTATCTAAAGATATAATGTCTACCGAGCTTCCAGTGTCAACGAGTATCCTCTGGACGTTACAGTCACCTATCTGAAGTTCGATTACAAGTGGATCATTTTGAGGAGCAACGATCCCCTTAAAATCTTCGGTAGTAAATGTCAATTCCTTTTGTAGAGTAGCACTCCATGGAATCTAATCCGCAGATAGCCTAAAGATGCTTCGCTGAATTGATCGAACGGAGTCCTCACAATTTGCGAGTCCCCCCATTATCATGTTAATCCTTTTCCTTTTAGTTGGAGGCGGTGAGGGTAGAGCTTCTCCTTCTTCTGTGTCTTCGCGAGGAGATTGGTTTTCCTCATTTTCCCGTGTTTTTTGCTTTTCCTTTTCTCGGTCTTGCTCAAATCGGATAGCCATTAGATGATTCTTCAGGTTCCGACAGTCCTCAGTCTTATGGCCCGGTCTTTTGTGATACTCGCACCAGGGGAGGGTCGGATCGTCAGGGTCTCGGGTATAAGTATACTTCGACTTATCCTTTCGAGGCGCATCTTTTAGTGAGTTCTTCATGGAAAGAGTTATTTCAGACTTCGATTTATCCTTCCGAGGTTGATCCCTTTCGACTCGTCGTCCTTCTCCTTTCTCCTCTGGTTTCATTTCTTTGTTTATCTTAGTGGATCCGTGTACCTTTGCGAGTTTGGCACGATTCTCTTCAATCTTTATATGAGTAATTGCTCGGTGAAACGCGTCGTTCATGGATTGAGGACGGTGAGCAGACAGTTCATCCCAAATCCTTGACTGATACAATGTTGCCTTACAGAGTGCTCCGATTTCTAGGTCATCATCGATCCTTAGTCGCGAGTAAATTGCTTTGAAACTTTTAATGAAATCTCGGAGTGGCTCTTTTGGTCCTTGCTTCACTGCGTAGAGGTCTGATGCGGTTGCTTGTTGTTCTAGATGCAACATGTAATGTTTGAAGAAGGCTTCTCGGAGCTCGGCGAAACAACTGATTGAGTCGGGAGGTAGACTAGTAAACCAGGTTTGGGCATCTCCTCTTAAGCTCTCTAGGAAGAGTTGACATCTTCATTCATCTTCTTCCCCTCTTTGGAACTCAGCTCGTCCGACCTTGACCAAAAATGCCCTCATGTAGACTGTTGGATCCCCAATTCCGTCGTAGGTTGGGTGTCATAGCTTATCATTGAGTGGTACTCGTGCTCGTGTGATGTTTTGGGTGAACCGACTCCTTTCCGTTTCTGCCAATAGTTGATCAACTTCAGGGGCGATGCTTGTCGCTTTGTCAACTAAAGTTCGCATCTCTTCTAATTTCGTTTTTAATATCGCGATTAATTGGTCGGTACTGGGGGTCTGGACTCCATCATCCCCACTTCTCAAACTTCGGCAGGTGGTGGATACCCTGGGTTCTCTTGAACCATTCTGATCGTCCTCAAATGTTACTCGTTGAGTGGTGGTTCGCGGAGGCCTAACCGAAGTTGTTCTGAGGGTTTGATTATGATTCTGAACTCTCAAAACTTGGAGTTCTTCTGATACGATCGTGAGTTGATCGATCAAGCTTCAGCTTACTTGTTGTTGGTGGCTAATTTGCTCCGCCAGCCAATCCTCGCGTTGTGGCTGCGTTCTCACCATTGCTCTTTCATTGCCTGTTTCGGAAGTTACCACTTCTACTACACTGGGAATTCGATTTGTCGTCCGATGTTCTTCTTTGTTATTTGAAGACGGCGTTGTCGAAGGTTGCTCGTCTGATCGAGGGTCAGGACGAGGTGTTGTCGTTATGCTTGGTTGCTCCTGAACATTCCGAGTTTCGATCGTTGAAGTCCCGGTTGTCTGATTAATAGGGGTTACGAATTCCTGTTCTCCGGTTTGACTGGGCGTAGCTTGGGGATAATTTAGTTCGCAAACTATGGAGTCGCGATTCTCAAACAAGGCTCTAGCTGATTCCCTGGTAGGCCTGGGAGTCCCTGGTCTGATGAGTAGTATCTTGAACCATAGCTTGTTCCTCGTCGCTGACATCCGCGATTTCACCATCTCGACGCTCCTCTGTGAGCGGCTCCTGCGTGTTCATCTTCTTACTTTCCAAGATTCCACTTTTCTTTTTCCTAAAAGTGCTCACCCCTCCTACCTGGCGTGTCAAATGTTGATACTGGATTCAACTTCTAATTATTTGTAATTAGAGGGGTTCGTTTTTGGAAAAATATTAAATAAAAAAAGCAAAAAGAGACCTCGGAAGAAGAACTTTATTAATGATTTGAATTACAATGGTGCTAGCTCGGAATGTTAAGTTAACTTTATCAAAGAGAAGTAATTAAACCTAGGTGATCTAGTAATTCTTCTCCCCGATTCTGAATGGATTTTATTAGTGAAGGGGGTATGTATTTATATATCCTTAATAGTCGGTCTTGTAAGCCCATGGGCTAACCTTGGAAAAATGGAATATTTCCATTTTTCCAAGACTAGGGAATCTGTGATAAGATTTGATCTTATACTATCCGAGCTCTAGACTTCGGCTTAGGACGATGTTGTTTACACCCCCGCTTCGGACACTAAATTCGATCATTCTTCACCGAGATATCCCTCGGTCATCTGGGCCGAGAGGTAATATTCCTGTTGACGGGACTTATAACCCGAGAAATTATCAGAGAAAGGTCGGCATGGACCAATCCTCAATTATTCCCAAACTATTGATAAGGGGTAGAACCCCACCATCAACAGAGGGCGATTGGGGGACCGCTCAGACCATTCACGTTGATGCAACAAAGGCCACCGTCTTCATAAGATTGGATGATACAAGTAAGGCAAGAGGGAAAAAGCCAGTGGTAGAACAAGAATGGAGAGTCAAGCAGCGTGTAATCTCAGCATCAAAAGAGACCATCGCTTATGATCATGACATATCTAAATTAGATAAAGAGCTTCAAAAGGAGTTATATGGAGAACAAGCAGAACAATTTTTTTTCAAGGCGCATAGGTCAAAAGATTTTGAGAGTCCAGTAAAAAAAAGAAGAAGAAAGGAAGCTCAGAAATGAAAAGAAAGAAAGTCAGGACCTCATAATCTAGTGGGCAAGAACCTGAAGGCCTCCCTTCTCGTGGAAGTAGCTTAGCAGCTTCTTGCTTGCAACCTGTTTGTAATGAAGAAGGCAAAGACAACTTTGTATTAAGCTTAGGAGTCAGAGTATCATTGAATCCAAGAACACCGAGAAATCCAAGGTTAGTGGTCAACCTTAAACAACTTTATTCAATATGAGGACGGTCTACTGGAACTGTTAAGGGGTGTAGAATACCCTTACAATTCGACACCTAAGGGACATGTATGGTCAATATGTCCCTGAGGTGGTATTACTCAGCGAGACCAAAAGAGGAAGGAATTATGATGTAGCACATCCTCTTTCCCGCCAATGTCAACTGTTGAGTTGCTATCTTGCTCAACAAGTTTTTTGCTTTTCTTTTTAAGCTTTTAGTTTTTAATTTCCTTTTCCTTATTGGATTATTATGAGTTTTCGTTTATTCCTTTTAGGTTTTTGCAAAGAGAATCATGTTTATCTCTTTAGCTATTTAAGTGTTCGTTTAGGGCTTTGTTGAGAACACGTTGAATATTGAATTGAATTGAGTCTTTTTCAAGAGGTTGTTAAGCACTTTGGAGAGTATCCGAGCCCCTTTCGATTTCGTTCTTCTTGAGAACCAAATCGAGCTTCACGTTCATCGACTCGTCTTCTCTCTTGAGATACGAATCACCCTTTTTCCGCTTCGCTCCGCATTAAATTATATGGAGAATTTATGCAGCAACTTGGGTTACTCTGATGTTTGTACGGTGTCTTGGGATTTTTATGTAAATAAGAGGTTAAATTGACAGTCCTTTTGAAGAACAACAGGCTCATTGATACCAAGATTGCCTTGAAAGACAAGGAGATTTTCTTAACAGCATTCTATGGGGATCATGTAGCAGCAGGAAGGGAAAGTTTGGGAACAGCTCCGTCGGATTGGTATTGATAAAAGAGAAGCTTGGATTTTACTCGGTGATTTCAACGATCTTCTTACCAATGAGGAGAAGGGAGGAGGTGCTATAAAGGCTGAATGCTCTTTTTTTGGTTTCCGAAATCTGGTAAACAATCTAGGCCTTTCAGAACTTGCCTATCTAGGGAATCACTTCTCATGGTTTGGCTACATGGGATATGGTTTGGTTCACCGTAAACTAGATAGGATTCTAGATAACGCAGGCTAGCACAATATGTTCCCTAAGGCAAAATCTGCATACCTCCCAAGAACTGGATTTGACCACAGCCTAATAGTGACATGTTTTGATGGACAAAGAACCAGCCAAAGAGGGTCTTTCAGGTTTAACAAGAGATGCAAAACCTAGTTTTTTGAAGATGTTTGCAGAGGATGGAAAACTTAAGAACAAGGAGAAGAGATAAATTTGATCAACAGAGTCAGGAACTGCATAAAAGAAATATCTCAATGGAAGAAAACATCTAAACCAAACTTTGAAATCCATATCCAATATTTGAAAAAACATATCAATGATATGTCACACCAGGATACTATGGACATGCACATCTTCAAAGTTTTGAAGGATGAGCTCTATCAAACATACGAGATTGAGGCAAATTTATGGAGACAAAATAGCAGGGTAAATTGGGTACGCAATGGAGACATGAATACTAAGTTCTATCACTATGTGACCATAAAGAGACGAGCCATAAACAAGATCCAATTTCTAGAAAGCGAAGATGGGGTGAAAGCTTTCTCTGAAGACGCAATGGGACCGATAGCTCAAGAATACTTTGCTAAGCTCTATGAATCTGAAATACGGAAAAATAATGTTCTAGAGTTCACAAGGATTTTTAACGGCTTCCCAAGTTCAGTGACACAAGAAAAAAAAAAAAGCTAATGAGAAAAGTTACCAGAGAGAAACTTAAGGAAACATTTTTTGAACTAAGGGGGGGAGGGGAATAGAAGCCCGAATCATGATGGCATGACTAGTGCTTTCTAGCAGAGCTATTAGGACCTTGTAGTTGATGATCTGCTTACCCTGGTCCAGATATTAATGCTACAAGGAGCCTTTGATGAGAGAGTCAAGGGGATCCTCTATCCCCTTTCCTTTTCATCCTCAGTGCGGAACTTCTTTCAAATGCATTCAGAGTGGCAGAGGAAGACGAAAGAATTACGGGAGTAGAGTTGCAGATACAGCCCCACCCATATCACATCTATTGTTCCCCGATGGAAGACTGTTCTTTTGTCAAGCCATGTCTTCTGAGGTTAGAGAAGTGATGCTGATTCTACAAGACTATCAGAAAATATCTGGTCAAAAGGTATGTTTGGCCAAATCCAGCATGACCTTTGGTAGGAAGATCTCATGTGACATTAAGACAACAATCCACTAAGACACATGAATAACTAACGAAGGAGGAAGATGAATGTATTTAGGTCTGCCTAAGATGGTAATTGAGTCTAAGGCAGCCACTATCAAATACATTTATGAAAGAGTTGATAATAGGATAAAGACATGGACCAATAGATTTCTCACACCTGGTGGAAAAGAAGTCCTTCTAAAGTTCGTGATTACTGCGTTAACCACTCACTCAATGAATTGTTTCAAGCTTCCAAAGACTTTATGTCAACAAATTTCAATGAAGATGGCAAGGTTTTGGTTGTAGGAAAACTCAGATAAGAGAGGCATCCATTGGAAAGCTTGGCACCTCCTCTCTTCAAAGAATTTCATCTAGAGTTTCAACAACAATGAGGAATACACAGTTAAATCAGATTATTGGGTTTGGTCTGAATGATTAAGACAAAACGAAGAAGAGGAAATATGAGTCACTCAGCCAAGCATTCAGGCTATTCAAAATCTGGTATGGAGCTCAAAGACAATCACCAAATTCCAACACTTCCTCTGGAAATGCCTCACAAATACATTGCCAACTATAACCAACCTTGCCAAGAAGAAGATTAAGGTAAACACTTAATGCCACATATGCAGTGTCCACGAGGAAACGGTGAATCACCTATTATTTAGATGCCTTCATGCCAGGCTGGTTTGGGCCTTATATCCTTTAGCAAGACTCTTCTACTCCTCTCCTAGTGACTCAGTCTTTGAAAACATATACACGTGCCTTCAGCAGAGAGAGGAGCTCAGTGATGACATTAAGCAAAACCTTTTTCTAGGTCCATGGATTTTATGGGAACTTCGAAACACATGATCTCCTAGATAAGGCGTGCCGAAACGCTCAAGATTGAATACATGCCCAAGAAAAAGAGGACCACTGATCCACAATGACCCCTCCTAGACCCTGCAAATAGAAGCCACCCCCACAAGGAAACATGAAATGCAACAAAGATGCTTCTTGGAAAGCATATGGGGACCATTGTTAGACGGGCTTGATACTGAGAAATGATAAAGGTGAGGTCAGGTAGTTCAGAGCTAAGATTTTTCCCAAATCTTTGAACGACTTGGAAGCTGAAACCATTTCTCTCTTCTTGGCAATCTAGTGCATTAAAAACTTTAGATTGTAGGAGGTATTGTTTGAGTTCGACTGTAAGAATTTATTTGATGCAATAGTCGCACCGCAAAGGTGGCCAACTCTCAAGCAATATATCTCTAAAATAACGAAAGAAACAATTCCTATTTCAAGAGTTTTGTATTGTTGGACGGAAAGGGAATCAAGAAGCTGATACAATTTCTTTTTTTTTTCTAATTGTAATTTCTTGTTTATTTATTGTTGTTGGTTTTTTTTCTTCCAAAATATAAGATAATAAATAAACTCTTAGAAAAAAATGCAAAATAATTTTTAATTAATAATTCATGTAATAGTTTTAGTTTTTTTCTTCAAAAACATCTTATAATCTAACCCAAAAGAAATATATAAACAACTAAAAAAATTAGTTAAAAGTTTAAAGGCCACATATAAGAATTTTATGTTAGACCACTATAGTACTAGGGCCTATCTTGCTTATAACATCGAGATCTCTTTTGTAATACAACCTTGATTATAGTCAATCGATTATAATTTTGATACTCGCGTTATTTTCTGACCCTAAGTACTACCAAAATTTAAGTGTGAGATAAATTTTTGTAGAGTTGGAACAATAATTGGAGTAGTTAAAGATTTTTAAGAACATGGGATAAATAATAGAAATAACCAGATTATGTGGTCGAAAACAAAGATAATGAGAAATATGGGAAGTTATTGTAAATACAAGTCTTATGTATTTCCAGGTCTCGACCTTTCCAATTTCAGAAGCCAATTCCTTCTCCGTTTCCTTCTCTCCCTCTTGTTTTCTCGCAAATTACGATCCATGGCTCTTCCTCAACCTTTAGATCAACACCTCCAGGAGTCGAAGAATTTCAGGTATCAATCTCTTCTCTTGTTTTCTGGCTGTGACACAAAACCCTAATTATGGTCATTGGTAACAATAAAACCCTTATTTGGCGAAATTCCTAACAATTTGCCTTCTCCATTTACTTGATTGTCTGTTTCAGGGACGTTTGCGGAATCGACGGTCATATCTCTCCAGAACTAGGGTTCGAAAGCTCTGCTAATCTCCATGACCAGTCTCAGCATCCTCCGTATATCCCTCCATGTAATTTCACCTGATTTCCGACGCCTTGGTTTAATTTTCGGTGTTTTTTTGAAAGATAATAAGTGTATGTCCTCGTGTTGCAAGAGTTTTTAGATTTTGAGTTTATCAAAAACATCCTGCCCTAGCGTGGTTTGGGCATGACTGGGGATTATGGATTTGAATGGTAAGTAAAGTTTCTTATGTTTGTTATCTTCGAAATGATCAGTTCACGTTGCTGGTTTCGCACCTGGACCTGTTGCACAAATTGATGGACCCGATGGGGAGTGGAACTATGGTCTTGAACCGAGACAGAAGAGAATAAAGGAACAGGATTTCTTAGAGAACACTTGTCAAATATCTTCAATTGATTTCTGGCAAACTCGGTCTGTATCAACTGGATTGGGTCTCTCCCTTGATAATAGTCGCATTGCTTCCTCTGATGGCTCTGCTTTGTTGTCGCTTGTTGGAGATGATATTGACCGGAAGTTGCAGCGGCAGGATGCGGAAATGGATAGATTTCTCAAGATTCAGGTGCATTGTGATGTGTTTTGTTGCTTGTTTGAATCTCACTTATAACTTGTTGATTCTCTATGGACTTGAACAGTGCGACCAATTACGGCATGGTGTCCTCGAAAAGATAAAGAGGAGTCAGTATGAAACTGTGTCACTGATGGAGGAAAGAGTTATGCAGAAACTCTATGAGAAAGAGGAAAAACTAGAGATGATAAACCGAAAGAACAAGGAACTCGAGGTGCGAATGGAACAGGTGACAGTGGAAGCCGAAGCATGGAAACAGCATGCCAAGTACAATGATAACATGATCGCTGCTCTCAACTACAATCTGGAACGAGCTCATGCTCGACCAAGAGATAATAGCATGGAAGGATGTGGAGACAGCGAAGTGGATGACACAGCTTCTTGCTTCAATGGCAGGAAGATGATGATGTGCAGGTTATGTGGAGTGAGAGAGGTGTGTATGTTGTTATTGCCATGTAAGCATTTGTGTCTGTGTAAGGAGTGTGAGAGCAGGCTTAGCTCTTGCCCTCTGTGTCAGTCTTCTAAGTTTCTAGGGATGGAAGTATACATGTGATGTCATTCGCCAAATTAAATTGGTTAGTAAATCTTACTAGTTAACCAACTCTTTCGTATATTTTGTTTCTGTCTTCTTCAGATAACCGGACTGTTATTATGCTACCATCAAACTAGACCGGGTTGGTTTTCAATCTATCTTGATCCACTTCATCTAAACGGCCTTGCGATTCTGTTATATTTTGGATAAACTAATAAATCGATTTGACTCAAAGAAAGCAACCAACGACGATATTTAAAAAGAATTCTAAACTTTATTTCTGTCAGAGTGGCCAACAAGCTCTCGGGCCAAAAATACCAAGTTGGTCTGACAAATCCTCGTTTACCCAATGCTCTAGATTTCTCTTACGAAAAAGTATGTTTCTGGCAACAATAACTAAATCAAGGATAAAATCATACAGGTTCAGGTTTTTCAAATTGGAGTCTCACT
The DNA here is from genome assembly GCA_900116095.1 of Euclidium syriacum. Classification (NCBI taxonomy): domain Eukaryota; kingdom Viridiplantae; phylum Streptophyta; class Magnoliopsida; order Brassicales; family Brassicaceae; genus Euclidium; species Euclidium syriacum. The sequence goes on from FPAK01000004.1 coordinate 1,516,381, forward strand.
CGGATGGTATTTTGTGAAATCAGTAATGCTACAGTAGTTTCGGTTATTCGGTTTGGTTCGGGTCGGTCTATTTGATTTTTCAGGTATTTCAATTCAAAACTAATAGTGTTTTTTTTTTTTCCGGTTTGGTTCGGTTTGTGAGTTATTCGGTTATCATTGTTTGGGATAATAAACCAAACCGAACCGGGTTTGTTATTTTTGGAGACCTGACTTTTGGTTCGGTTTGGGTCGGTTTATTATTTCGGGTTGTTCGGATATAAGGTGACTTTCAGTGATTCTTATGAAGTCACCAACCCACTCACAGTTTGGTCGAGTGCTATCGAGATGTCTGCAAAATAAAATGTCTCCAAAATTAAGCCATTTTTTTCTGGCTAGTCCTATCAAGATGTTTATCGTGCAAAGTTTATTTGAGGAATAAAGGTGTTAAGTGTGATACTTAGTGTGCTTGCTGCAAAGCGAAGGAGGAAATAATTAATAGTGGCTAATGCCCCACTAACTCTGTAAACTTTGGCTTTGTCAAAAGTTCCATTTATGATGGATTAGTTTCATTTTTCTAGGCTTCCTATTTTTGCTAATATGGACTACCTTTTTGTGGATAATCAAAAAATGTTTAGGATGTCATAATTATGTGAATTATTTGGTATATTTTAGAGATGTCGAAATCTTAAGGTTTTTAAGTATTTCGATATAGATCCATTAGAGATAGTAATGATGACAGAAGTTGAGACCATTGCATGATATTCATCTCAAGTTAGAAAATTGTGCTTGAATCTTTAGTCATTGGCTGATTTAGCTGGACACTAAATTCCATGAAACAAATTTGTTTCATAGATAGAGTTTAAAAAACCTATATTTTTACAGGTTTAGATAAATACATTTTTATAATGAGTATTTTACGGATAATAAGGTATTTTTCGAGACTTGTTTTAAGATATCTTACCACTCATAACTTACCCAACTAATGCTTTGAATAAGACATTTCTAAACTGAGCGAATACATACACTTCATATGATAGTTCATGTTTTGTAATAGTCAAATACATAAGTCACCCAACTAATCGGAAATAGATTTTGTCATCTTCGTAGTAGTTATCACCATCAAATGTAAGTTGATGATGTTGTTCTACTGGGGGTCGATGTCAATATACTTATAAGTAATCACACTCACAAGGATATCAAACATATGTTTCCAGTGGAATAAATATAAACATTGAGAAGAACGAGATATCTCAATTCTAAAAAATATTTTAAAGCATCCAAATGCTTCATCCAAAAACATTGATCAGATATCCTCAAACCTTTGTATAAACTAACTATCATTCCCACCGATGAGTAAATCTTTAGCGTAATAATTATGTATAATTGCATGTCACCACGATTCAATGTACTTATGTCATTTTCACAACTAGTGTAAACGTCTCATCGTAATCAAGACCTTCTTTATGTTGATTCCCAAGAACAACAAGTCTTTTTTTTAACACTCTATGGATCCAGCTGAAATGAACTTAATTCTGTATCCAATTGCTTTATTTCTTGGAAGGAGTTTCGTTAGATCCCACATATTAATCTCTATATAGCATCAATCTCAATTTGGATTGCTCGTGACCACTTATCATGGTTTGACATGAGCCATAATAGCTGCAAGAAATGCATAATAAAATCTATACTATGTGATATAATTTTTTTATAGGATATGGAGCCATATCTTGAAAGGATGACGATGATGACATTGGTGAAGGAAGCAGGGGAGTCATTGGAGATCGATATGAAGAAAATATAATCACCTAACCGTGTAGACTTGATTTGGTCTTGTTTCCCTATTCCCAAATCATCCTAATTTACCATAAATTTTATAGCTTGATGTTGTTTGGCTGATAAAACCTCTGTATCAGCCATAACATCACTAGTCTCGAAGGAGTATTGAAAGTGTTCCGTTGACCATTTCAGTTTAGCCATCAATTTTTGGGTGAAAAGTGATGAGGAATATATATTTTCCATAGAGCACTCCATAAGTGGTGGAATAACTTTGTGCCTCTATATGAGACAATGGTTTTTGGAACTACATGAAATCTAATCACGTTTTTGAATAATAGGTTCAGGTTTGTGTGATGTCAATGGTTTAAACACAAGGAATGAAGTATGCCATCTTTGAGAAGCTGTCTACCACTAGATATATAGAATTATTGTGCCTGATATTGGAAAGACTTAGCATAAATTTCATGGAAATATCAAGCAAAGGAAAGTAGGAACAGGTTGTGTAAGATACAAACCATGGGATTTGGTTTGAGACTTAACTTTCTTGCAAATGGTACACCTTAAACATAGAGTTTAGGTTTGGACAAAAAAAATGTTTCATTAGGATGTAAAGGATCTTGTCCATGACAAAGTGACTTATTAATCCAACTCCATGAAATTTTGAGACTATAAGCTCCCTTAGAGAACTTTGTGGAATGTAAAGCCTCTTATCCTTGACGAGGTAGCCATCATTCATATAGAATGATGCATAAAAAAGCTTTCTGTGGTATTTTCAATAAGTTTCAAAGTCTGGATCAGTTTCATACTTAATTAACTCAAAACCAAGAAATTTTGCATCCACATTGGTGACAAAGGCATGTCTACTTGTAAGAGCATCAACTACCATATTTTCCTTTCCTTTTATGATTGATCGCATAATGGAAGGTCACAATAAACCTAGCTACATTGCATGCCTTCTATTCAGGTTGATTTGACCTCTCAAGTTCTTCAAAGTCTTATGACCCGTGTGTATAAAACATTCTAGCAAGAAGATAGTGTTAGAAAGTTTATGTGGATCATACCAAAGCCTCAACTTCTTGTTATATGTTTGGTAATGGAAGGTTGTTCCACTGAATTTCTCACTGAAATAAGGATAGGGCTTGCCACCTTTAGTAAGAAAATCCAATACCTAAACCTCAGACATCACAATCAATCTCAAAAGTTATAGTAAAATCAGTGTAAAGCCAAAAAAGGTTTGTTGGATAACTAATCCTTTTGAACTTTGAATGCTTTGTTCTAGGCTGATCCTCACTTGAATCCCATGTCCTCCTTGATGAGTGCATAATAACACCACCAAGTGACAATCTTCATCACAAATACCAAAAAAAGATACAAGAATGATATCTAAAATCTTTAGATATGGTAAGATTTTCTTTGGTTTGGTAGATGACATGGAGGCTCTCTCTAATCGAACTTGGATAAGGTGTAGTGGGTAGATTGAGGTGTACCACACAAGGTGTGTAAGAATTATTATACAAACATAATCTCTAGACTTGGACTTAGTTTATGAGAAAAAAATAAAATAAAATCTTATGAGACAAAAAGAAAATAAACTTTAGATGAAACCAAAAACAAATATTTTATTAATCAAAAAGGTAAAAAAAACTATAAACATGAAATATTGTAGTCAAATTTCAATAGTTATAAGATCAAATAAAAACACATTAAACCTATAAAATTAATGGAAAAACACAAAGAAAATAAAAAATAACCATTAAGACTATATTACTTATTCTAGAAAAGAAAAACTATGTCTTCAACTTTTGAATATGTGTCTTTCAATCCCTATAGATTCAATAAAGTCTTCATATGAATCCTCTAGTTTCATTTCAACAATGGAGAATGTGGGTTTCTGACCTGGACTTGAAAAAGAGGCCAAATAACCTTGTATATCAAAAGGTATGGTGGACTTACATGTGGTTCAAGAGCATTTCTAGTCGGATTGTAGGCATTATGGAGTCAAGGTTTGGCAGTTTGAATAGAGTAATCAGAGAGCTTCAATTCTTCAATAGATGGCTGGTCATTTAGGCCGCTATAAGTTGTTTTGTACACTTTGTTCAACACAACCTTTAATTGGGAGACTTTGGACGGAGTTATGCACAAATCTTCAAACTGGTAAAGTGAGATCAGTCATTTTTGATTCAGCTGGTCCAAAAACATATTCAACTTGTGTTCCAGTTTCCTAACCTTGTTCCTTTTCATGGGACCATTTGAAACATAAGGTTCCTCAAGTACTTGAATTGGTAGTTCGATGTCCTCATCACTTAGCCTAAAAGATTAGATGTTAAGCTGGTTTATTTGATGTTTTATGATTAAACTTAATGACCATTCATGTGAGAAATCATATCTAATTAGGATTTTCATTGGAAAATTAATTTAAATTAAGATCTAAACAACTAGATTAAGACTTCACAAGCCAAAGTGGAAACTATAATCCAATCTCTAACTATCCTAATTAATTAAAAGTTGCATGGATCCATACTTTCTATAATTCAATTACGTTTTTTTCGTTGACTTTGAGTTAACCTTTTTGGTTGAATTTAGTGAAACGTATGAGTTTTCCAGTGAATGCTTGATCGTATCAATTTCGAACACGTGGAAAAGCAAAGAATGCTAGCGTTTAGTTTTCTTGATCAATTAAATATAGTGAAATTTACTCCCACTAATATGAATTTTTAGTGTAATTACTAAGTTAGTATCTCTTTACTAAATAAATATTAGGAATGTTGAAAAAAACTAAACTACCCTAATACTAACTTAATAAAAACTTAATAACATTTAGTGATTTAATCAAAATTATAATTTTTCCCTTTAGTTTTTAAAAATTTGATAGTTTTAATTACTTTTAAATTTAACGGATTATGGAATGTGTTTGTTTTTAAAAAGATTTAGATTTAACCTTAATTAGAAATTGATAGATTATTTTATTACCCTAAATTAATTGACGGCTCAACCTAGGTTCCCATCGGTATTGTCACTCGACGGGAGAGAAGGAGAAACTTGCGTTGGTCTCCACAGTCACACCGGCTTCATCGGCGCCGCCGTTTTATTAACTTCGTCTTCGCCGGCGTCTTCTCCATTCTTACGGTATCCGAGAAGATCGGTGCCTCCGGTACGAAATCTATAATTTCCAATGTCTCAATTTTTTTTTTTTATGCAAAACAGTTATTTAGGTAAATGATTTTTCGTTTTCAATATCTTTTTCATAGCACCGTCAATTCTCCGTTACGGCTACCATCGAGTTTGAAGAAGACTTCATTGACACTGTCGTCAATTTGAAGGGAATGAACGAAAAAAACTAAGTAAATAATTTGAAATACCTCGTCAGAGTTGTGATACTCAATCCGGCCCGTGTAGAACTCCACGTGGCACTCTTCATGTTAGATCGCCTCGTACTTATTGTTTTTCATGTTAGGATATATGATTAATACACCTCAAATCAAAGGGAACCATGGGTACAATCCTTATGCGACAAGAAATTTTTGGGTCATGTCAAAGAGTCGCTTTTACATGATCACTATGTTCTCAACAACATCAATCCGGATAGGGTAGCTATACTATCAGGGTATGAGGCACTATAGTCTTAGTGAAATATAGAGGTCTTCAAATAATTTGATCCGGGTATCCAAAAGTTCTTGTACATGATGCTAAAAGAGTCATATAAACTAAATTAGATGTGACGTTAATAGATTCGGCTAAGTTAAGTTATATGTAGCGTTAAAAGATTCGTCTATACTAGATTACACTCAACACTATATTATTTTTCAAAGATAAGAGAATTAATTTGTTAATATATCACTCGAAAATGAACAAGGTTTTATGATTTTTAAATAATATATTATATATTGGTGTGTCTAAATTTCACATATAAAATTTACTTAAAACATATAATATATCATACATAAGAGTATTCTTTTTTTTTATCAAATATTATACATAATCATTTCTTCAAAAATCTACAATATAAATGAATTCTATAAGAATTTTAGGTGATCTACAACAAAATTAATACAAAGTTAGTAAACAACCCTTCTTTTTTTTTCTTTGACACCACTTCTTTATTTGACAAACTATTTAAATTTAAGCAAAGGTTTTGTAAACTCGTGCCACCGAGATGTTTTCTGCAATAAGACAAAAGAAGAAGAGACACGAGAGAGAACCTTGTAGGGGTTCCCACGTTGTCGTTATATACCACAGGATTTTGATTCTCTCCATATTGTAATAGTATCGATAAATAACTTTTTCTTTTTGACGAATTATAAATATAATTAAGCAAAGGAAATAAAACGATATGTCTGATCATCTGCACAAATAAAATAAAGAAATGTGAGTTAATTAAAAAAGAACTTTTGGGTGCAGATGTTTCCTTTTATCCTTATTCGCCCTGTGGTCTCTCTTCGGAATTCACGTGTCTTGGATTTAAATAAGTCGTTGTAGTTTCACGCAATGCAGTTTGTTTTTTCTCATTGTTTTATCCTTAACGTTATAATATTGAAAACAGATGATTTATTTTATGTATTTGTTTTTAAACGAAAGAACAGAGGCTGTGATGACAGGAACTATTCGCGGTATTCAAACTTCAGTTCACCCTAGAAATTAGAGTCGAATCTTCTAGCTCTCCAAAAACAATAAGGCCATTTCATGCACACATTCACATATACACAAATAATTAACTTCTATTTTTTTTACTACTGATTTTACGTCGATTTTTGTTTTTTTAGAAAAAGAACTGTAAAATACTACGAAATGAAAAGCAGCCTTAAACTCTTTGTAGTTTGGTACTATAAAGAAAGGGAGAATTAGTAAAAATAGATCACAAATTAATTTTAAAGATGAAAGTAGACCCTAAATTAAAATAAATGTAGGAACAGATATCTAGAATAGAGAAATTACGTTTGACGCTTTTATATGTAAACAAATAAACAGAATCCGCAATTACGATTTCAGCCCTCGTGTCCGGTCTCGTTAGTATTTAAATCTTATATTTAAATTTAAAAATAATAAAAAATAATTAGTTTGTAATATGATATATAGAAATTATGTTTAATCAAATATGAAGTGTTAATAATAAAATTTGAATCGATTTCATAATATTTAAACATGTAAGGTTGATTACTCTCTAAACCCTAAAATCAATTTGAGACTTCACTATGAAATCTCATTAGTAATTAAATCTTATAATTAAATTAAAAAATATTTCAAAATAATTACCCTACAATTGATATACCTAAATGATTTCTAATCAATATGAAGTTTTAGAATAAAAATTTCAATGAATTCAATAATAGTTAAGCATGTAATAATGATTATACTCTACTTTAGGGTATAGAGACTTCATTATGAAGTCTCATTATAAATTAAATCTTGTATTTAAATTTAAAAAATATTTAAAAATAATTAGTCTGTAATTTGATATACTTAAATGATTTTTAATCAAATATAAACACTTTAAATTAAAATTTTAATCATTTCAATAATATTTAAACATGTAAGCTTAATTATGATATACTTTATGGTATAGAGACTTCACTCTGAATTCTCATTAATAACTAAATCTTATATTTAATTTATTAAAAATTTTAAAATTATTTTTGTAAAACTTTAAAATAAAAAATGAATATTTTTCTAATATGAGGTATATAAATTAAAATTTCAAATAAATGCATAAAACTATATCATTTTAACTTATTTATATTTTAAACCCATAATTCACATCGAGACTTCATCGTGAAGTTTTAAACTATAATTTTTTGAAAATTTAAATTAAAAAATATTTAAATTAAATTTTTTGATAGATAATTCATTAAATAACAAATGTGATGATTATAAATATAATTTTATGAATTTTTATGAAAATAAACTAAGTGATCTCAATCTTATTTGGATTGGCATTAGAGGTTAAGGTTTGACAAAGAGTTAGAATAAATGTATATCTCTCTAGGGTTTGAGTTAGGGGTTATAATTTTTTTAATCAAACGACCATTGTTGATAGATTCGGTAGGTTTGTGTTGGATAAGACTATTTTCATGCCAAACGTAAGTAATTAGCAGGAGTTATTAATAAAAGTTGTTAAATAACCTATATTTTAGTTTAGGATTAGATGAGACTTCAAAATGAAGTCTTGATATGAGACTTTACAGTGAAGTCTCGAATTCTTAGACTTCATTCTGAAGTCTCATAAAGCATGAATTTTTAACCTAATCTGAATTAAAAGACGCCAAAAAATACCGAGACATTAATTTTTTTTTAACAGGGGTATATAACAAATTTACACTACTGTAACCCTCAAATTTTGTAACCTAACTGACACATTTTTCTTCTTTTTTTGCTTTCTCTCAGAGAAAATTATTAAAAAAAATTCCTCTCCTCAAAACTCTCTCGTTTCTTCTTCGCTGCCAACCAGATCTGCTGCTGTCGTCGCCTTTGATCTCTCTTCCTCCTCCACAGCTTACGACACTGAAAAATATGGCCGAAACCCTAGACGGCCGCCATCTCCCTGTCACCTCCGTCGTCTGAGATTCAGAGGGTGTCTCTCCGTCACCAGCCTCGCCATCTCTCACCTCTCGTCGACGTTAATAGATCACCGCCATCGCCGCCTAGTTCGAATCCACCGCAGCCGCGCTCGTCTATTCCGCCATGGTCTGGTTCGTTCCCTTTCTCTAGCCTCTCTGTTTTCTCCATTTTTTATGCACTTGGTTGATCTTGCATGAAAAAGCCTCTCGTCTCATCTTTTTATAACCTAATGGATTTTACTCTCTCTCTTTAATACAGATCTGAGCCGCCGAGTTCAAAACGAATTTGAAGGACGTCTTGATGAAAGTAAAAACATATTTGGGTGTATTTTTACTAGTGTCTTGTGACTTCAGAGTGAAGGTAATTGTTACCTTTACTGAAATTTGTGTGCTTCTACACTATAAACAATTTTTTATCCCATTATTCTTTAAACTTGTGGTAAATAAATGGTGAGATCTCACGATGAAGTTACCTTTGGATTTTTTCAAAACTACAATAAATATTTCACCTTGAATCTAAAAATGATTTCAAGATTTCACCTTTGAGTTTTGCATCAAGACTTCATTATGAAGTCTCATAAATATGAGCTAATTACCAAAAAAATGTAAGAAGAGTGATTTTAAAATAATTACTAAAACATTAACCTTACAGTAAGTTTTAAATGAAGAAAATATCACAAACATAATTAACCTAAAAAATCATTATAATTAGGATTAAAACTATGTTTTAAAATAATTAAAAAATGAGACTTCACCGTGAAGTTTCAGGCGTAGATTTCACTGTGAAGTCTATGAGGGTAATTAGATATTAGCAAAATTTTTAAAATCAATTAAAGCTAGATTATACAATATTCAATTGTGAAACTCATACATATTAAACATAAATAAGTCAATGACTCACACTAATCTTTCTGGTTGTGATTTTTTTTAGAGGTAAAAGAGAACGAAGAGAAGCGGAAGAACCAATAAGACAGCTCAAAAAGCTCTAAGACGATCTCCTAGGACAATCTACTTTGCTCTGTTTTTTGTAAAAGAGACCCTTGATTGTAAAATTGGTGTTTAACGTCCCACAAATAGTTTTATTATATAGTTTGTTTCCTTCTTTAATGGTTGGTGTAATTTGAGATTTAATGTAACATTGTTGTTTATCGAAAAATTATGCATGATTGACTTTGATTGTGGTTTAATGATTCAACCAAATTTGTATTTGGAAGTAATATATCTTGTACCCTAGCTAAATTATACCAAATTTGAACATTTATGTGTTAAAAATACATGTACAAATCACATTAGCAAGTGAATATATTGCATAAGTTATATATCTTGTGCCTTCGCTAAAAGATGCCAAATTTGAAAAACTATGTGTTTAAAAAACATGTACAAATCAAAGCAAGTGACTTGCTTATTTGGTGAGTAAGACGAGTTCAAATCACAAAGTTATGGATCTCATTCATTTGGTTCCATGTTCTTAAAGAAAAAAATTCACTCATCGACAGGAGATTTCAGGCTGAAGTCTCAATCTTTTTGTGTGTGGAGACTTCATTTTGAAGTCTCAATAATATGAGCTAATTGCATAAAAACTTAAAAATTTTGATTTTTAAATTATTATGATACATAAATGCCACACTCTCATACAACATAAACAAATATAAGTAACAAACATATGATAACAAAAAAAGTAAGAAATTCTTCATAATTAGGCTTAAAACCTTGTTTTAACAAAATTAAAATCTGAGACTTCTGATTGAAATCTCACGCGTAGACTTCATAGTGAAGTCTCGTAATAAATATTTATTAATTCAAAACTCATAAAATCGATTTAAGATAGACTATAACACATTGAGTTGTGAAACTCATACATTTACAACAACAATAACTAATACACATGCACAAAATATAAAATCTCGAAAATGCAAAATAAATAAGATAAAAATAAATTCTTAAAAAATTTACTGGTGGAGACTTCAGACCGAAGTCTCATGATGAGCTTTCACCTGTGAAGTCTCAATTATTTGAGCTAAATACCTAATAAGTGATTATGTATTTAAAATCACTTATTACGTGTCAGTCTGCAGCGAATGAGAGCTGCACAGAGAAATGGCTCCCGGCGATAAGAACTGCATATGCCGACGTCAGAGAGTCGTGTAGAGGCCGGAATCCAGCCTCATAAACCCCATAACACGTGTGTCCACCATGGGCGATGTTTTGCCGAACGGGCACAGAGCCAAAAAAAACGCTTAGATGTCTCTATAATCACTTCCGTCAATTGTTATGAGTAGGGTTTAGTTTTGCAATTGACCGAGTTTGATTTTTCGATGAGACTTCATCATGAAGTCTCCGTGAAAAAGGGGTCTAGTTCTGCATTTGACCAAAATAATTGATTTTTTAATTCCAGACTTCAGGGTGAAGTCTCCGAAGTTTCCAATGATTTAAGACTTCACCAGTGAAGTTTTGTCAAAAGTCAATATTGATCAATTGCAAAACTATACCCTACTTTTTGGGAGACTTCTTGGGTGAAGTCTCATCGAAAAGTCAAACTTCCTTTCAAATGCAAAAAATAGACCCTTCTTTTTCTGGAGACTTCATGGTGAAGTCTCGATAAAAAATTCATACTTCGGTCAATTGCACAACTAGACCCCTTCTCGGAAACTTCATCCCTGAAGTCCCAACTCCTTTTTTTTTTTTTTTTTCCAAATGAGATTTGGAGACTTTACCGTGAAGTCTCAGAAGAAAAAAATCAATTGCAAAACAAGACCCAATTGACCATTGAGACTTCATGAGGAAGTCTCCTCTCGCGACTCAGATCTAAAAGTTGGAAAAAACAAGAAAAATTTACCAAGATCCGTTTTGAGCTCGTTTTGAGCTGCATCAACGGCCCAGAACGTCGTATGCCACTAATACCCAAGAAACACAGTTGTATTTATGCAAAAATCATTGTAAATAACAAGATCTAATAATGGTGGTTTTTGAAAACGAGATTTTTGGAGTTTAATGGATGAAATTGAAGAGGACATCCAGGAAAATGAAGCTTTTAGCTCAAATATGTAGCATTAACATCTCTAAATTTGGTTATTTGAAGCATTTAAAGCTAAGTTTTGGTTGGCAATGGTGGTTGGAAAATGTTGAAGAAGATGGCATTTACGTAATTACGTGATAATTGAGAGGGATATTTTGTTCAAATTGCGCTTTGAGACTTTACAGATGAAATCTCAGAGCGGCATTATTGTGAATAAAACATGCATGAAAAGGTAGTTTAAGACATTTAAAAAGTTTGAGAAGGAGGGGTCTAGTTGTGCCATTGACTTCAATTTGAGGTTTATTTTAGCAAGACGCCCTTAAAAAACCGAATTGATATAGAGAGGTCGTAAAAAGGATTTTCGCTTATTTTTCGGTATCCAAATACGTCGAAAGGTCATGATTGGTATATCTTGTGATATGAAATCATTGGAAAGTATATATAAAAATTATATGGAAAAATCGTCAAAAATATATGTCGAAAACCATTTTTTTACGAATTTTCATGGAAAGTATTTCCAATGAACAAGGGGTTAATTGGGTGTGCGAGAAATGCGGATGAACATGGATATTAGCAAAAAAATTAAGATATTTAAGGATCCAAAATAATTGGGGGAGTTGCTAAAACTAGATCCCAAATTGATTTTAAAGACAAAACTAGACCTCAAATTGAAACAAATGCAGAACTAGATCTTTGAGGTAAAGAAATTACGTTTGATGCCCTTATGTGTAAACAAGAAAACATAAGTCGAAATTACGATTTCAACCCTCGCGTCTGGAAATTTCAGATGTAAAGTCTCATTAGTATTTAAATCTTATATTTAAGTTTTAAAAATATTTTAAAAAATAATTATTTTGCAATTTGATATACAAAAATTATGTTTAATAAAATAATTATAATTTCAATCAATTTCATAATATTTGAGTATGTAAGGTTGATTATTCTCTAAACTCCAAAATCTACTTTAGGGTATAGAAAGTTCACATGTGAAGTCTGATTAGTAATTAAATATAATATTTATTTACTAAAATAATGAAAAATATTTTTGTAAAACTTTAAAAGACACAAGTTCAGTTTTATCGAATATGAGGTATGTAAATTAAAATTCTTTTAAAATGCACAAAATTAAGGGCTTCTTGCTAAAGTACACCACAAATTGAAGTCAAATGCAAAAGTGCACTGTCCTTCTTCATATTTTCAATATACCGAGATATACCCTTCACACACCTGAATATTTAGACAAAAGACTTCTTTTGAAGTCTGGTGCATATTTTCAAATACCAAAAAAACCTTTACCTTAAAAATATTTACGAAACTGCCATCTTCTCCAATTCACCCCAACTACCATTAACAACAAAATTTCGAGTTTTTAGTGTTTCATGCAACCAATTTCGAGCCATTAAAACTACATACTAGAGTTCACAATCTTCTATTCTCCTGTTTCCTCTTCAATTTCATCAAAAAAACTCTTTAATTCACATTTTAAAAATTTACAAATTCTGGATCTCTTGCGATTTCGGCTATTTTTCCTTATACACAGCTATATTTGTTGGGTATTGGTGTAATTAGAAGTTATGGGCACTTAACAAAACTAAAAACGAGCTTAAAATCCGATTTAGGTGATTTTCACATGATTTCCAAATTTGAGATCTGGTTCGTGATTTGAGACTTCTCGTGAAGTCTTATTTTCGGAAAAGACTTCATTTGAAGTCTGGTGGTCAACGAAGGGTAGTTTTGCAATTGAATTTTTTTCTTGGTTGCGGTTAAACGGTTTCATTTTCAAACTGTAAATTATAATGTGTAAAAAAAAAAAGTTCATCAAGACTTCTCAAGCAGTCTTTGTAAAAGAGAGGGTAGTTTTGCAATTGACCAAAACATTGACTTTTTGGAGAAGACTTCTTTTGAAGTCTGCTCTAAAAGGGGGTTATTAGAGACTTCTTGAGAAGTCTGATTTTGGAAAAACATAGGGTATTTTTGGAGTTGACCAAGATTTGCTAAACATTGACCATCGAGAAAAATAATTTCCAAAATTTTAAAATTCGAAGACTTCGGGAGAAGTCTGGAATTATTTAAATCCAGATTTTGGTCAACCCCAAAAATATTCCTTTTTAGACTTCATGAGAAGTCTCCCTACATCAGACTTTTTGCGAAGTCTTTTGTAAAAAAGTCAAACTTGGTCAATTGCAAAACTACACTGTACTTTTACAGGAGACTTCAAAAGAAGTCTGAAATATACCAAGACTTCAAAAGAAGTCTTCTCTAAAAAGTCAAAGTTTTGGTCAATTGCAAAAGTATTTTTTATTTTATTTCAGACTTCTTTTGAAGTCTGTAAGAAAAGTCAAACTTTTGGTCATTTGCAAAACTACACTAAAAATTTACAAGGGAGACTTTTGAGGAAGTCTTTTTTCGAAGAAGACTTCGTTCGAAGTCTCCTTCGTAAAAGTTTATTTGCAAAACTCCCCTTTATGTAGACTTCTAGATAAGTCTTCTCTTAAAACTTGTAGACTTTCTTTGCAGTCTGTGAAAATGAAATCTCATTCTTGGAGTATATATGATGCTTTTAAAAATATTTCTCTTTTTTTGTATGTTATACTAGGATCTCTTGCTCATGTATTAGTATGACATGTTTATATGTGATATTTCTTAAGGAATTAATTTTTTTAGGTTTTTGGCAATTTTGCTTATATTTGAAGACTTCTTGACGAAATCTGCTAAGAGACTTCGTTTGAAGTCTGAATATTGGTCTTTTTCAAAAAAATCATTATCTTATGAATTACGTTGATAAAAAATATTATTCTTGTTCCAAAGTGTGTCTTAATTATCTATTTTGATCATGTAAGAGTTTGACAAGTTAATATGTAATATTCATCTTGGATTGAATTTTCTTATGTTTTTAGCTATTTACCGAATTAAAAGAGACTTCACATGAAGTCTGTATTGTTATATCGATTGTTGATGTTATACTTATGTTTTTATCTATTTACCTCATATTTACAGACTTCGTTTGAAGTCTAAATAATGAACATGTTTATGTGTTATAATTATTTGAGGGTGAAATAGATAAATAATAAAGGGTTTTCCATTATGAGAAATGCTCAAAAGATGGTAGTTATGTTAAGATATAGTATTTTTATCAAAACAAACATAAATCAATTAAATGTATACAAGGTAATCTCTTTACTTTCTTTGAATTCAATTAAATGTATAAACAACAAAGGTCTTCAAACAAGTAGTCGCTAAACACCGCATCGCTAAAACAAGCAGGCGCAAAACAATAGTCATTTTGCAACTGATAATAATTTAACGACTACTTTGCGACTTGTTAAATTCAGTTGCTAATCAGTCGTAATGTTTATTTGATTGTAATAAAAAAATTTTGTATCTAAAAGATGTTTTTCAAACTTACACAAACATAACATAACTCCATACATAAATTTCAAGTTCACAAAACAAACACATAAGACATTAGTTTATACTCCATAATCCAAGGTTTTCTTCAAATACATAAAGACATAAGTTGGAACTCCACAATCCAAAGATTTTGACTCTCAAAGCTGTCAATTCTTCCTCGAAAGATTGGAATCTTAGTTACCATAAAAACTTTGAATGTCCCGCTTTAGCAGACTTTTTTTAAAGTCTCCTAAACTCATTTCAGACTTCACAAGAAGGCGTCTATGGAGGTTGATGGTGTATCAAACTCTATGTACAAGAGCCAGCGTCACCACTTGCCGGATTTGACCATTCTTCGAAATTCAAAACCATGGATTCAAAGAAACAACAAATCTGAGCTTCATTAAATCTTTCAAATCTAATTTAAAAGATAGCAAACACCTAGAATCTCAAGACAATATAAAAGCAGAACAAGATTCAAGAGAAAGTTGAGTGAAAAGACGAACTTTTATACAACAGACGGTTGAAGATAGTCGCGGCTCTAATCGTCACCGTCACCTTTTCTGTGTCCTTCACCGACAGAGATGCTCGAGGTCAAGCTTTTCAACCTTTCCAACAGACGGTTGCCGCTAGTTTTCTCATATCTACCAGCAATTAGCATCATCTTCGAATCTAGATGCATAGAGAAGAAACGATTAGATAAATCAAAGGAAAATGTTGATATCGAGAGAGAGATCGACGACGCCAACCAGTCCCAGAGGAAGAGGAGATAGGGAGAGACGATGTGAGGGAGCGAAGATCCAGCTATCGGAATATTGACTTCCCACCGGAAGCATTTGTTCCTCCGGGAAGATCCAAATTGCGGGGATGACACAAAGTCGGTCGAGAAGCGATAATACAAGAACGTATGGACACAGAAGCATGATGCGAGGCGAAACCAGCATATCTCACCGGAAAGCTAGGTGGAGGTAGAAGAGAGAGAGAGAGAGAGTTTGAGGTGTAACGGCAGAGAGTGAACGGCGTTGAATCGCAAAGAGAGTGAGAGGTTTCTCTACGTTTTTTTTTGTCGGCTGAGTGCTTTTTCTTTGGCACAAAATTAGGTCTAAATGGAGCAATTTTTAACATTTATATAGGGTTAAATTTCTCGAGAAGTCTTCTAAACCCTAAATGGATTAATTAACGTTTAATAAACAAAATTATGAACTAAGTTTTTAAAAAATACCCAAAACTGTTTAACATAGACCAAATATAACAAGTATATGCAAGTTTAACATTTCAACATAAACATCTCAAAACTCAAATCTAACCCTAAAGATATATGTAAATCTTCCATAGAAACCTATTGTTTGTGGTTTACACCCCATTTGAACTCATATGGTTTAATTTGTAACATTTTTTATGAAATTTAATTTTACATAGTTAAAAATTGTCTATATTTAATTTCTGTCTAAAAATATTTAACATAATATTTTTAATTAATTTTATGATTAAATTTTAAGATTTTAATCACGTTAAGACTTTCCGGGAAGTCTTCAATATTTTGGGGAATATATAACCTAACTTAACTTACATGGTTAAATTTGATTGGTTTTCATGAATTGTAAATTTTCATACATTAATTTTGCTTATATATTATTTATGTATCAAACAAATTTACTAAAATAATTTTCTACATTTTTAAAATATAAATTTATGATTTAATTAGTTTCAGACCTTGTGGGAAGTCTTTTTTTAGACTTCTTGGGAAGTCTCTGACGCGCGCATGTTAAAATGGTAATTGCGGTTCTGGTTTTTTTGTTTGGTCATAAGGGGGTAATCGTAATTTGGTCAACCCTTTGGCGTACCTGTGCATTTGTTTGAATTGACAATGTATTTTTGTGATAAAAAATTAAATTTCGGTGTATTCTGAACAATTCCTCTTAAAATTAAATAATTTTAGCTTAATTATATTTTAACCCTGTAAAACTCGTCGAGAATTTATTGTGAAGTCTTAAACTGTAATTTATTTAAAATTTAAATTAAAAAATATCAAAAAATAATTAGTTTGAAATATATTATAGATAATTCAATATATAACAAATGTAATAATTTAAAAATATAATTTCTTCAAATTGCATAAAACTAAACCAAGTAATATAAATCTTCTTTGGATGATGATCCAAAAAAACAAAGCTTCTTTGAATTGGCATAAGAGGTTCAGGGTTTGACAAAGAGTTAGCATACATGTATATGTCTCTAGGGTTGAACTTAGGGGTTAAATTTTTTTTTTTGTAAAATACCAATTGTTAATATATTTTTTATGTTTTGTGTGGGATTAGACTATTTGCATGTCAAATGTAAGTAATTAGCAGGGGTTATAAGTGAAATTTGTCAAATAACCTATATTTGAGTTTAGGGTTTGGATAAGACTTCACAATGAAGTCTCCTTCTGAGAGATTTCACTGTGAAGTCTCGTAGTTATAGATAAGATAAAAACAGAGTTTAGGGCATAGATAGACTTCAGAATGAAGTCTCCTAAAACGGGAACTTTTAATGGGTTCGCGTCTATATCTGATAACCCGTTCGGATCTTGGTACGAAAAATACTATAATGTCCTTAGTGATAGTTTCCTAACTATACATAATGGCGTCTTCATGGGTGAAGTCTCTGTGCACAAAATGTTTGGAGACTTCATCGTAAAGTCTCATATGAGATTTCTCGGTGAAATCTGAAAAATGCATGTAAGTGGAGACTTCACAATGCAAAAATATATTTTGTTAACTTTTGAGCCGTCACTGCCTACGAAAACGATTTTCTACAGATTTCTTAAAAAACATGTTTTCTACAAAATTATCACAATCTATTTCCTTTGATTTTTTTCACATATTTAGCTGTTTTTAAATAAGAGCAAGTCTAATTTAGAATTTCTAAAAAATACCACATTTTAAGTTTTTAATCCAAAAATACCACCATTATATTTTCTTTTTCTAATAATTACAGAAAATTTTGTATAAAATGACTCAAAATCTCTTGATAGAAATCTAAAATTTAAGTTAGAAATAGTGAATCAAAACATAATATTTTAATTTTTTTTATAATTTATTTTGAGTAGATAAGTGTTTTTACAAAATAATATGTACTATTTTAGAGAGTAATGATATTTAAAAGAAAAAAAAGAAAGAAATCAAAAGTGTATCATTTTAGTATATTTCTATTTAAATAATATTTTTATTATGTATTAATATTTTAAATAAAAACTAAACCATAAAGTTATTTATTTGGCATGTGACTTCAGGAACTCTAATGGTAAAAGAAAATTTCATCTTAAAGGCATGCGAATCGAGTAATCATGTTTTTTCATATGCCCTTCAACAATGTAAATATGGACATTATCACCAATACTCACGAACATACTTATTCTCTTCAGAATTAATGTTATGTAATTTGGATTTTCTCTTTTGGAGGACTTCAATATGCAAGGGATAAGATTAAAGTAAACGAGTATATCCATAAATCATGTGGTTCATATGGAAAGCCATGATAAAGTGTTCTAAGGAGGTTTCCTATCTTTTTTTTTTTTTTTTTTTGTAAATCGCTCTCGGATCTTTTTTTTTCCTTTGAATTTGATTATTTTTCTCATTATTTTCCACAGTTTCCCAAATGATCCTAACTACCTAACATATGATATGATAGCATTAATCATAGTGCTTAGCTTTTGATGGTAAGCAAACGTATGCATAGAAATCAGTTCCTTGTTATTCTCTAAGCACAACACTTTTTGAAAAGTTTTACGTAAGTAGAAGTTCTCACAAATCTCTCACAAATGAAAATTTGCTAGAAAAGAAAGTTTAGTTAAAGGTGGGAACGATCCATTCGGATTAGCATAAAAGTGGAAGAATTGTTTGATTATCCATAAACATGATTGCTAAACACTTAGAAAAATTATATTCATTTAGTTTCATATTGAATGGAATTAAGGTCAAATCAAAAGACTAAACCATAAGGTAGTTGATCAAAACATGAATCTTTAAAAAAATTCAAAATTTTTTATGCACCATACTACAACTAAAGAAGCATGATATTATGGCTAAGTTTATCTTCATTTTCAAGGAAGTTCTAATTATTAACCCATATACATATATCCACATGAAACCTAACTATATGATTCTTTCCTTTTAAATTTTCTTTTTTGTCTTTTTTTGTGTGTTTTTGAATGCTATAGATGCATGATTGATGTCTCAAAAGTGAAAATGAAGATAAGTTTTAAAGAAAATGTAATTAGCAACTTGCTTCCTCCCCTAGACTTGAATCACACCATCCTCAGTGTAAAACAATTAGGAGAATGATGTAAGACAAACAAAAATCTAGAAATTAACATGTGTTGGGGATGGATTTAGCATCCCTTCAAAAGGGTCCAGTCCATCTCTCATTCAACATCTCTAAAGCCCGACCTAAGGTACAAATTAGAGTCCTCGGAGGAGAATCTCATGATCACACCTCAATATCCCCGAGGCCAACCAGAAAAGAACACATGGACCTAGAAACTAGCCCTGCTATATCCCAACAATTGCAAGCGGAGGCGTATTGTCCCGAACAACGATCGACCAACGAGCGAGTGCCACGTTAGACGCAAACCTATCCACAACACAAAATTACCTTCCTAACGTGAACAGTTCGGGAGCAGACGCAATGATAACCTATTTACCAACTCGACGACCTAGTTAGTTTGGCGAATGTAGAGGAAATAATCAACCTCGAAATATATGACCACCTGCTACGAGCCATGCACACAAGGATTCGATTTATAAATAGAATGATACATTCAATGAGAAAGACACACAAGATTCACGCAACAGAGCCCAAACAAGTTCAAGAGAGATATATAGCTTAGATCGCTTTTAACATTTAGATCGACCTTTGTTTCATTAAATGTTAGATTCCGGTCTCGGACCTATATCAATCTTGTCTCTCGGACTTATTGTAATCGAACAGTTAATACAAATAAACTACTATTAAAAAACTCATCGCTCTCCCTCGAACTCGGAGTTATCTCGTCGCAAGAACTCCAACCCCTTTCCTCCGAACACACGATCCGAACATCAACTTGCATTGAAATTCATTGGTTCAATAACATGCATAGTATATAAAATGGAATTAGCTAGTGGGTCACAACATGTGCTGGTGACGAAATATTTTGATACAAATGAAGTTTAGGTAATTAATATGTCTAATTGT
Source organism: Euclidium syriacum (assembly GCA_900116095.1). NCBI lineage: Eukaryota > Viridiplantae > Streptophyta > Magnoliopsida > Brassicales > Brassicaceae > Euclidium > Euclidium syriacum. The sequence continues at coordinate 1,536,307 of FPAK01000004.1, forward strand.
AATGTGATATATAGACGATAAGATTATAACGAATTGTGAAATTAGTAATAATAGTATGGTTAAAATTTGAAATAGTCTTCACATATAAAACTTATAGCATGGTCGAAATAGAAGAATTAGGTGGGCTACATAATATTTCGATAAAAATCAAGTTTATTATTGTGGTGAATGTGATAAATGGAAGGATAAATAAATAAGAAATTCCTGAAATTAGTAATAATTACATGCTTTAAAAAATATAAAAATATTAGCATAGATGAAATGGAAGTTCAAGTTAAAAAAAAATACACATATTAGGAGATACTATATTATACATATTCAACTCAGTTCATCTCCATATTCTTCAATTATTCTTGGTTAGTAAAGTGAATCCTGAGATATATTGAAAGTGCGGTTTAATTCATATGCGTTAATTAGAAATCAAATTGACTACAAACGGCGTTGTGTAGTATGTACCATTCTTTGATCTCAAAGACTTCTTTTATTTCAGGATCGAATAAAATTTGAGAGATGTTTCTTCTACCGTCTATTCAATTTAGTTCATCTTTTTTTTATCTTGACACATCCGAAAGTAAGAAAAATATCAAATACTTAAAAACTCTTAATTTTGAAACAGTATTTTAAAATCTCCCTTACATTAAATGAGAAAGTAAAAAAAAAAAAAGTCATACTTCGTCCAATGTATTTCACCTTCCAAAATCTCAAAACCACGATTTGTTTTCATATGAACCAATCGAATCTCACATCTCCTTAAATTCAACAGCATTCGGCCTCCTCACAACACTACATTTTAGATATGTTTTGCTATGTTATCAAGAAGTAAACATATGTACAAATAAATACTAAAATAAATATAATCAATTTTTATTAAATATTTTCTCATTCTCTTCAATTTGGAATTCAATGGTATTCATTTGTTCATCATACACATCATCTTCAAGTTCAATTTTCCAATTTACGAATCTACCAATATTTCAAATAACTCCAACCAAATGTTTAAGAAGACACATTGAAAATTAACAATCTAAATACAATCACACCATAAATTTAAATAAACATAACTATAAAATAAAAATATATATAATTAAAATATGTTACTGAAAAGAATATTCAAAAGGGTCGATGATTTTGAACAAAAAAAAGGTTTTCAAGAGATCATGTAAGAGTTGTAAATAATTGTGTTTCCATCAAATATTATATGAAAATCTTTAAAGGTGTTTTTTGGGATTATTTCGCGTTCATCACTCTGAATCCCTGGATGCATTTTCAATCTCCTATATCAAAGAGTCATTCTAATTGATTAACAAAGTTTTCCATTATATGACTTGGACTTTATAACCCTATAACCAACAAAAAAAAAAGGTAACTAAAATAATATCATTCACTAATAGTGACAACTTATAAAAGTAAAGTATTATAGATTTAAAAATTGAAAGAATCTTACATTTTATCACCAATAATAAGTTGCAAATTCTTAAACCATTTTATAGCGATTTTCAATCTAACTTTCCAATCTCGGCCTTTGGTGCTAAGGAACTAAAGAATAAGCATCCATATTTTTATTGAAATCATTTTTTTTGAAAGAGATAAACTAATGTAAGATTGAATGGATATAAAGAGTTTAATATATTTTCAAACAGTTTATCTTTTTGAAAATGTGCTAAAATGTAACAGAGGTAATCTGTAAAAATGTCGAACCGTTTAGGGTTTCACAAAGTGTGTTAAAATGAGAGGTTTTAATTTATTATAATTAGTCTCAACTAAATTTTCTCTTTGTAAATATATTAATCACTTCTATCGGTGAGTTTCTATATATATATATATATATGCTACAACAATTATAATGTGGTGTTTCGATTAAATTATTTGACTATTATTTGTTTTGATAATGCATCTAACCGTTTCAGATACCATTGGATATGTAAACTTTGTGGACGATTTGATAGGGGATGTCTCTAACAAACCAAAACTGCATATCGTTTTTTTTTTTTTTATCAAAGATCTTGAGTAAGTTATCATAAATCTTTATTTCATTTACTAATTTTTTTTCATAAGTAGGATAATTCAAAATTTTATATCCCAACAATTAGGATAATGAAATCGAGTGTATAGCTAAAGGGAGGCATGCTTATCATTTTAAAAGAGAATGTAAGAACCACTTTCTATGTCAAGTTTTTGTTGTCTTGAGGTTTTGAAAGATCAACCATGTGGATAGTAAATGAAACTTCTATTTGTAAATAATATATTCACTATATTATAAACTAAATGATTTATTATTGGTCTGTAGGTGTAGGTAGCACTTATTTGTCATCATAATATGGATTGTTAGACATTATATTTGATCAAACAATTTTTAACATTATTAGTCAGTTGTGAAGATAATATTAAAACCCATAGTTTTTAAATATGTATTTATTTTTCTTTGATTATTATTTTCTTAACACAATTTGTTATTTCAATTAATATGCCACAAGCTTTCTTTGATGAATTTGTAAAGAAGTTATTTGACAAATTGGTAGAGGATTCTACTTTTAAGTCGATGCAGGTTGTAATTTAACTTAATTTATCAGTCAATGATCTAATAATATTTACAAACATGTGTTAATATTTTCTATATTTTAAGCCATATTTCTATTGCTACATACTTTACATATACTTTATATTTGTACCTCCATTAAATTTCACTTAAAATATTTACATTCTAAATGATCAAAGGTGATTTATATCGATCTTTTTTACAGTCATATCGTGCAAGTCCACCAATTAGTATTTAAATAAAATAATAGAATATATAACCTAAAATTATATGGTAAGATAGCTGATGTATGATAAGACATCTAGATATCTTTCGAAATTCTCACACGTTCACATACATATAACTTTTCTATCGAATAAGTTAAGTATATTGATTGTTAAGATCTTATAACATTTCATGCTATGAATTTAATTGAATATATATATTGAAAATTATATAAAATAATACTTTTTTTCGCATGATGAATTTTTTTTTTTCAATATAACATCATAACTGGTTCTCTAAATTTCTTCTAAAGCCTATATAGCTTCTCAACAATATTTTCATAAGCCATGAAATTTATGAATTATTCTCTATAAAATTTTGTATGAAAATGAACATATATATTTTACAAATATAAATATTGAAAAATTATATTTAATATATTCTAGATCTTTATTCTCTATCAATGAATCCATCTCTTTTTTCATTGGTCACCAATCATCAATTCAGTTTCATGAATCGCTTCTCTAATGCCATGTCATTGTAAATCCTTTTTACTAGTAATTTTAATAGAGTATTCATTGGTTCATGAATTTTAATAGAATTTGAAAATCCAAACCAAATCAAATGTTATTTGTTTTATGATTTTAAAATCCGTGTTCAAATCAAGTGTTATTGATTTTATGATTTATAAATACTAATTCAAATCACCATTTACTCAACTTTACGAATTTGTTTATGGATTTGATTTCATAATAGATTTCAATGGATTTGAAAGTCTTTTCCCTTTAAGAATACAAATACTGAAATCTTTATCCAACCCATTGTTATTTTGAACAGTATTTGAAAAACAATCTTTACTAATCACCAAAGCTTCCATTTTTAATTTTTTTATAATATAAATATCTTCATTTCACTACATATTCAAACATGCTATAATCATCATATAGAAAAACACATATATAATTAACGATTATATTTTTTTAAAATCATCATACAAATAAAAAAATTCATAAAATAATTTATTTTCTGTCACATGTAACGATTAATTTTTCAATCATCAAATTTTTGCTTTTTTTTTTTGTGGATTCTATTGTGTATATGAAGCTTTTACTCGATTTGATTGTGAATCTACAATTTTTTTTTATATATAATTTGAGTAAGAAAAATTATAATGTACATACGATTTTACATATATATATATTTAAAAACTAAAAATATATAATTTCTATATTACAAAAAGAAAATTTATTTAAGAAAATTTTCTAACTTGAAAAAATATAGTTACATGAAAATGAATCATCTCCATAAATCAATTTGGTTAATTTTACAATTTGTTTATTTATTTTTTTTCAACCAAACATTAATAATTAGAGAAAAAAAAATTGTTTATTTAGATTTTCAAATTTATTATATTTTTTATTTCAAATTCACTTATTTGAATTTAAATTCATGGATTCTATATAGATTATGTAAATACTACAAATCCATTAAAATGCATAAATAAATTAAGCTTATTAACTCAGGCCCAACATATAGAGTCCATTATGTCTACAGGGTACGATAAATTGATCAGATATTTTGGAGCGGTAACCTATGATATGAACTAATAAATTTAAAGAATAGGAGTGTATTTATAATTTATTAATATAATATAAAGAAGGGAAACTAGTCAAGTCCTAGTCGCTGAAAGAGAAGCAGAGGCTCATGTGATATACACATGACCTAGGGAATTAAAAGAAAAAGGGTTATACTCATAACATGCTTTTGGTTTTATATGGTTTTGTAATGAATCTATGAGCCAGATTTTAAACATAACGTATGATATTATGTATACTTATTACGACTGTGTGTTGGGGTTTTGAATATATTTTAAATAAAGCAAAAAGAGCAAAAAAAAGTTGTATATATAAGGAAAAAACAGTTTGTTGTGAGTAAAAGAAGCAGAGATGCATTGCATGCAGAAAAAGTTTCCAGTAATAAACAATAAGTTGAGAATGGCTGCACTAAAGAAGAGCAGAGGAGAGAGCTCATGAGGAAAAGTGTTGACCAATAATGAAAAAATTGTAAAATTGGTATATACTAAAGGTGTAAAAATTGGAATAAAAAGGAAAAAGAAATGATTGTTTAAGAAAGTAAAAGAAGAAGTGGTGGGTGAGGGAAGGGATCGTATTTGTCAGAAAAGAAAGAAGGAGGAGGAAGGGGTCACGGGTTTGCCTTGAAAGCCCCTTTTTTCTTTTCTTTTCCTTTCTTTTATTTCAGACACTCAGACACATATTCCCCTCCATCTTCTCTTTACCCGAGGTTGCTAACTTCCAAATTTTTATTTACATTTTCACACAAACTTTTTCCTTTTTTTAATTTCTTCCTGCAGTCCCTTCATTTTGCTCCGAATCTTAATACAACTTTTAGATCTCTTTTTTAGAGATATTCCCTCACAAAATGTCTTTCTAATTAATGTTTTAACACGTATTTAGTGATTACTCAAGCAACACAATCTTGATAACAAAAACTACGATGATTGGGTCTACATATGTCAAATAAAAGATTTGACGATAGTGGAGTCTTTTGTACAAAATCAAAACTTGACGATAAGTGAAGAAATGATCACTACTTTTCTTTTAGATCCAATCCAAAACACCGGATCGGACATTTCAACGAGATCTATTGTCTAGTATGATAGACCCTTTTTTAATGAATTTGCTATTTGTTTGTTAAAAAAGTAAAGTTCATTAACATAGATGTAATTGACAAGACGATCACTCTCACGTTTCGTCAATCAGTTGCATATGCAATTTCCTTTGTTCTGAATCAATGACGACTAATCATTTCATGATCATTTATGCTATAGTATATATATACTGTTTTTACGTGTGGGGATTCTGATATCCCTATTTCATACTATATACTAGGAGAAATAACCATATAACATTCATGAATAAATATTAAGTAATTTTGAATAGAAGCAAAAAAACAAGTAATTTTGTAAAAGGAGAAATCTCACTAATTAAAACCGTCGTTACACATGAGGACAGATACACACGTACGATCTAAAAAACCTTTGGAAAATAAAAATAAAAAAGAAAAGGAGAAAATTGGTACTCACTCACTACTCAGTACTAGAGTACTACCCCAAAGTTCCATTTTTATCCAACCCCACAGAGACAATACAAACACAACACATTCGTCTCTCTCTCTCTCTTATGGCGATGATGGTGGAGAATAGCTACGGTTACGGTGGTGGCAGTGGAGAAAGGATACAGCTGATGGTGGAAGGGCAAGGGAAGGCAGTTCCGGCGCCATTCCTGACTAAGACGTATCAGCTCGTTGACGATCCGGCGACAGATCACGTGGTCTCTTGGGGAGACGATGACACCACTTTCGTCGTATGGCGTCCGCCGGAGTTCGCTCGTGACCTCCTCCCTAACTACTTTAAGCACAACAACTTCTCCAGCTTCGTTCGCCAGCTCAACACCTACGTAAGTCTTCTCAACTCTTGAAAGAAACGATTTTGATTTTAGAAAACATTTCCGATTTCTCTTTTCTTTCTTTCTTTTTTTAGGGATTTAGAAAGATTGTGCCGGACAGATGGGAGTTTGCGAACGAGTTCTTCAAGAGAGGAGAGAAGCATCTGCTCTGTGAAATCCACCGGAGGAAAACATCTCAGCTGATGCCACATCACTCTCCCTTCATGACCCACCAGCCTCCGCCGCAGATTCCGTTCTCCGGCTCCACCTTCTTCCCTCTACCGTCATCTCGTGTGACCCTCTCTCCCTCCGACGCCTCCGCCTCCATGGACGACCACTACTGGTCCGACTCTCCGCCCTCCAGACCACGAGTGGATGCCGATAACACTGCTTACGGCCGGCAAATGGCGGCATTGACGGAGGACAACGAGAGATTACGGCGGACCAACACCGTGCTAATGTCGGAGCTTGCTCACATGAAGAAACTTTACAACGACATTATCTACTTCGTCCAGAATCACGTCAAGCCCGTCGCCCCCAGTAACGGTTACCTCCAAAACCAAATGAAGCAGCAACCGCCGCTCGATTATTACAATACTGCCACTGTCACCGCCAACAATCTCCATCCCTTGAACTCTCCTCCCACCTCCCAAAGTTCCATTACGCTTCTCGATGACGAAAACACCAACCCGGAGAGTAATGCCAGGAAGACCAAGCTCTTCGGGGTTTCTTTGCCTTCCTCCAAGAAGAGATCGCATCATTTCTCGGAACAAACCAGCAAAACTCGACTCCTCTTGGATAACTCCGATCTCGGCTTGAATCTCATGACTGCATCTACACTTTAAGTCTCATCACTATTTTCAGCCCTTCTTTTAAGTAATCAGCACTAATGATGTTATGATGGATTCCTAATATTCAAGGAAATCTTTAAGTCCTTTTCTTTTTGTTTCTCTAATTAATAATCTTCTTCTAATCGTCTTTTCTTTTTTCTTCTTCTGAACCTTTGTTTTGGTTTCTGGGCTGTTGAGGAACATGAGAATGTCAGTGATATCTATGTAGATAGGCTTTAGGTTACTTTCTGCACTTTGAAATTTTCATGTGTATCGGACCGATCGAGTTATTGATTTATTTAATGCACTCACGTCTTTTGTTCTCTTTCTTTCTTCTCGGATCGATCCACGTCATCTTTTTCGAGTTTCTGGTTCTCAGAAATTTAACTAGAGAATGTGTTCTCATGCTTTCTTTTTTTCTTTTATTTATAATGAAAATGGTAGTTTATTCTTACAACACATTCATTGGAAACATTAATTTCCAAAAAAGATAAAAAGAGAAGACATTAAAAGATACAAAACTACGAAGTAGTAACATCGGTTTGGTGTTTATCCAACTAAATTTGTAAACCAAAGCAAGTGCAGGTTTAAGAACCTTTTGAAGCTGACTTTTGCCACAAACTTGTCCCAATCTAGCATTGTGATCCTTATCTATCTCTCTTTCTAACCGAGTGTCTCAACCAAAGGGTGAACATTCTTGTCGGTTCGGGTTCTTCACCTTCAGAAGACACAACTACAATAACAATTAGTAAATGAAATAACAGAAAAATTAAAGTCCTAATCTTAATATTAGCTCAAATCATAATCGCCATCCTTGACAACAACGGCATAAACTTGATAATAAAATTATCAAAGTTTTAAAACCTTGATGCTAAACACCCAAGCAAAAGTTTCTATTAATTATAACTTTACACAACTACAATAGCCATTAGTAAATGAAATAACAGAAAAACTAAAGTCCAAATCTTAATCTTAGCTCAAATCATAATCGCTATTTTGTACAACAACGCCAAAAACTTGATAATAGAATTACCAAAGTTTAAAATTCTGACACCCAATCAAAAATTTCTATTAATTATAACATAAAATTTATTGAATCCTTAAAATGGTTAATCAAGAACCACAAGAATGCAAAGCTTAAACTAATTTAAGACAAATAGGGGATGATTTGTAGTCTCTAACAACCTAAATGAAAGTTTAAATAAAACTGAATCCTAAAATACTAAATGAAAGCAAATAGTGAATTTAAAAAGCCTAAAAATATTCTAATTAGTTGAGCAATCAATCGTAAAAATGTTCAAAGCTAAAAGATGAAACTAAAAGAAACAACAAAAGTCAACGGTGAAGTAAAATCAAAACTTTCAAATGATGGATGACCAATGGGTCTTTTGAGTTTTTAATGGTGATTTAAAAAATAAAACTATAATCAATATCAATATCAATAGTTTACATAAAAGTAGAGAATCGAGTTTATAAAATAGAACAAGTCGTGGCTCTCTTTGTGTAAAATTCTTAGTGAGTAGAATTTCAAGGAACTTTAGGAATAAAGGTAGCTTCTCGAGGCAAAAGGAGAGTTTTAGTCGCTTGAGTGTCTTGCTTCCTGAGAACTTGAAGGTTTGACATAGTTCTTCTGCTTATGAGAGTATATATAGTTCTAGTGGTCGTGCATAGATCGGCAATGAATCTTCAAGACTTAAGGTTTTAGAAAAAAGCTCGTGAAACGATTTTCTTTCTTCTAACCGACCTAATCGAGTCGGTCGACTACTCCTTTCAGTCGATCGACTTTGTTGTCTTTCGATAAATTCTTCATTTTTTCTCCAAATCGCTCAAGTATTCTCCAAATACTCCATCACGTGGAATCTCCTGTTTATCCTGGTTAAAATGTGGAAAAAGCTCTAAAACCGTATAAAATATACATGTGAAAATCGGTAAAAATATCAATACATCAATTTAGCAATGAGAAGATACATGACCATGAAAATGGCTTATCTTAGCTTGATGGACCTAAATCTACTAGAGATATACTTGTTTGTCATTTAATAATTACAAGTTACAACTTTTAATCTCCTTTCGTACCAAAATATCACTACACCAAAACAGAGATTCAACGACTATAATATTAGTCACAATATAGTCGCTAATTATGATGCTACGATTATTTGGCGACTAAAATGGGTAGTTGTTTTTCCGCAGTCGCTAAATAGAATAGTCGTCAAATTAGTCGCCATTTAGCGACTATTTGACGACTAAAAATGGTTAGTCGTTAAATAGTCACTGAATAGTCACAAAATTTAGTGACTAATTGGTGTTTATATATTTTAAAAGTAGCGACTAAATGGAGACTATTCTGGAGTTCGAGATAAGTAACCGGGTTGTAGATTATGCGACGATGTGACGACTAATTGGTGACTAAAGTGACGTCTATTTAGCGACTATTTTTAGATTCTGGTACAGATATGGTAAAGATTTAGCGACTATTCGGCTACTAACTTGTGACTAATTTAACGACTATGTAGCGAGTATGGTTTTGATTTAGATACTAATATGGTAAAGAAAATGCTACTATTAGGCAACTAATTTGATACATTTTTGCAACTAACTCATAACAATTTTGTGACTAGTTTGACACTAAAATTGGTAATTGGTTTCTAGATTGACAATGAATCCATTTCCTAGTTCTAGTTACCAAATTAGCATTGCAAAACCAAATACATTCAACACCAAAAATATTCAACCGAAAAACATAGTTTAATACAAGTACCAAGTCAACAAACCAAAGAAACAAATAGTAAAACGAGTTCATGTTTTGTACAAGGATAGAGGTTGAGAATTTGAGATAGTAACCTAAAAAGCAGATGGAGTTCAACGTTGAGCTATTTGTGCAGGAGAGTCCAGGTTTGTTCTACCATCCTCTGCTTGAGCCTGCTTAAAAATGAAATCCAAATAAGCAGGTTCATTTGCTTGCATGAACTTACTTATTCTTTTCATCTCCACAAGCAAAGCCCTTTGCTCCTCCACTATTCGTGCTTGCTCTGCTTCACGGGCTGTGAAATCGGCATCACGCTTAGCGTTGTAAGCAGCTTGCTCTGCAATTTGTCGTTGAGCTTCCTTGAGTTGTTCTTGCAGAGTCACAAAGTTAGAGCATTCTCCTGGATGCTTGCGCTTGCCTATAACAGAGTCTCTGAGGCTTCCAAGTCCATAAAGATTTCCTTCTGAGTCTGTCTCTGTGGACTGTGAAAAACTCAAGTTACTAATATATTTATGACCTGAAATGAGAATAATGTTATATGTGGTTTACGTATATTACCTTTAGAAATATCTCGTCATAGAGCTCTGGTGATAGGTCAGGAGGTGGTGAAACACCGTATGAAGCATCGGAAGTCTCTGCATGTAGCTCAACCTTCTTCTCTTCCAGCTTCTTCTCATAGGTCTTACTAATCCTCTCTACCTTGAGATCGATGTATGTACCATCATTTTTGGTATGTGCTTTGACAAAGACCTCACCAAGGGTAACCGGTCTACCCAACTCCACTTCCTGCAAGTGTTACCGAGAAAAACAAAGGTTTATTACAAACCAAATTCAAATTCTAATGATATCCTTTAACAATACTATTAAATTTCAATCTATTCTAAGGTAACAAAACATATATACTATTAGCCAATGTACATACCATTTCTCTCTGGGTTTGGCGATAAGATTTGGGCCTGTTACATGGCGGTGAGGGCCGAGACCTCCACGATCAGACTTACGGCAAGTGGAATAGGTTTCACTCCTATTCTTCTGCTCTCCAGTCTCCCAATGGGCCAGCATCGTTTTTCAGAGAGTGTCATTGATCCATTTCGGTCGCTCTCCACTGATCCTAGCGTTGCTCACCATGTTCTTTAACCGATTTTGACAGATGGACTCGAAGAATTGCTGAACAGTCCCTGTTATCAATAGCTTCTAGGTGGGTCTTTTCTTCAATAGAGAGATAGTTGTGTTAGATTAGAAGACATTAAAAACAATTTCAGAGGGTAAAGTACATAAAGCTTTACCGCGAACTCGAGGAACCATCTCTCTGCTCTTTCCTGAAGCACGCACGACCAGTTGTATCAGTGAAAGAACTTGTAAAAACTCGAGTTATCGCTCAAACAAGTCTACGTTTCACATCCCGATCAAACCTGCAAACAATGTGACAAAGTGTGAGAGTTAAAACTAAATCAAACAGTTTATGGTTGTAACTAAATCAAGTAAAAAATTCAGTACATTAAAGTAAATAAAAATTATATGTTTAAAATTTTAACAAACCTAAAACATCAATAAACACAAAATATAACAAATCAAATACCTCAAGATTAATTCCTAGAGTAAATAGGAGAAAATAATTTCAAAGTTTAAAACATGAATTCAAATTCATGTGCAAAAGCCCTAAACAACACATATTTATGTTTGTCTAAATCAACAACACATATTTATGTCTGTCTAAATCAACATATCAATACCAATATGGAAGAACAAGTAAAGTTAGTGCTTACCAAGATGAATTTGGCGTAATTTCGTCGGGAGAGAGGAGAGGGACAAATTTATGTATGTCTGGCACATATAGGAGAGCATTCAGAGTCCATTGCGTGTCCGGCTGGAGATCCGGAATGACTAGCTCGGCTGCCTCTTCGTCTTCAAAGTTGTGGCCGTGTGAAGACGGATGACTTGCAGCATGAGAGTTCTGGAGCGGCGATTCTGGAACGTTCTTGCCTGGACTCAAAGTAGACACTGGAGTCGTCGAGTTCTGCTGCAATAGAGGCGTAGAACGACTGGAATTGTTGTGGCGTTGAGGGAGAGAAGACGGCGTTCGGAAAAGCTCTTCTGGCGGTGGAAAATCCCAAAAATGATTTGCTCCGGTCAATGGGGGAGTGATATTGTGGACTAAATTTTGAGGCGTCTGAGGAGTATCAGTATGTGGATTTTCTCTCGCCGGCGTGATGTATTGTTCCGGTAAAACAGCCGTCGTTGTTCTGGAGGTGGTGGAACTGAGGCTCGACAGTTTGGAATTCGCGGCCGGTGTTTTCGAGGTGGTACCAGGGAGGTTCGTCGCCGGTGTTTCGGAGGTGGTAGCGACGAGGTTCGTCGCCGTGGATCTCTGAGAAAAGTTCGGCTTCGTCTTCATCTTCTTCTTAGGTCTAGGCATCGTCTAATGGATTCGACGACAGAGAGATGGAGGAATTAGATAAGATGAGGAATTGAGGATCTAGGGATTATGCAGAATTGGGATTAGAGGATCTAGGGTTTGTGGATCAATTTGAATCGATCGATAAGACGAGAGATCGTAAGAAATTTTGATTTAGATAGAGGATCTAGGGTTTTGATCGAGAGAAAACGAAGGGGAAGAGAAATTAGGGTTCTTGATTTTTCCCCAAATGTGGAAATGTTTCAAGACTTAGGAAAAAAATTCGGGTTTACGCGGAATTGAAATTTTGGGCCGGGTTTTTGCCGGGAAGTGAAAATTGGGTTCTGGTTTACCGAGTTTTAATCGCAAAAAAATGTTTGAAAATGGCGACTATTAAACGACTATTTAGCGACCAAACCCTAAACCCTTTACCCTAAACCCTAAACCGTAAATCCTATACCCTAAACTCTAAATTAAACATAATTAATTTAGAAATTTTTAATTAAAACATCATTACAGTACTCATAATTAAATTAAAAATAATTAAATTAAGCATACTAATATTAAACACTAAATTAGGTAGAAATGAGTTCTTCGGCTTGTTCATCATCTTCATCGGTGTAGATTACATCACATCCGAATTCATCGTCTTTTTCTACATCTCCGACTTCAAAGTCCAAGTCTAGCCATTCATTATCTTGAACCAAATTTTCGAACTTCGAGATCTTCAATTATCGTCATCAATACATTGTCATCAGTTTCTATTTGTAAAAGTGTCGGTTATTTGTCGTCGTACTCTCCAGAAATGATTCTCCTCGGATTAACTTTTTGAACATTGAGCCACAAATGTTTTGGTTTCTTTGTGCAAGGGTACGGAATGTAACAAACTTGATCAGTTTGAGAAGCTGTCCAATAGCAGAATATGTAGTTAGAAGTTAGACATATATATTGACAGAAAATTGATATAGATAGACGTACCAAATATAAATGGTTCGTTTTTTTGTATCTTCTAGATGAATAGACATCCATGACGCCGGAATTTCCCCTCTTAGTACCTCGAACAGGGTCATATCATGTGCATTTGAAAACGGTAACTCTCAGATCTACCGTCCCCTCATACTGGAGCTCTATGATATCAGTTAACACCCCGTAGAAATCCATTTCATCAGATTCATCTGTATATTTTTGACCTTTAACGGATACCCCATAGTTACATATTTTTCGTCCGACGCCGTGATTCTTTGTATGAAAAAGATAGACTCTAGTAAAATTCATGGGCCATGATTTGACCTTATTCAAAGGTCCATGCACAATATCAAGAACCCAAATGGGAAATTGTTTAAAATATTTCCGGTACATAACCTGCATATATATAAAAATTCATATGTAATCACGTAGTTATCGTTACATAAATGATTTTGAAATTAAATGTGTACTCACCCAATCTTTAAGCCACTCATGGTATCTTCAGCTCTTTTCTCGGGAAGTCCTGGATATTTCACAGAGAGAGACTGCTCGAAGAAGCTACAATAAACCAACAAAAGTATAGGTAACATAATAAAGCCTAATTAAAGATCTATTATCAACAATTTATACCTCTCTATTTCCTGAAAATAGTACAATTCCTCAAAACATACGTATGTGCGCATATAAGATCTGTACGTGACATCCACACTTCATGCATTTCCCCACTTGGATGACCTACTTGTATAAATATTTCAGTAACTCCATCAACATGATATTGAGGGACTTCACCTTCGTCGTATCTTGTAAACCTGACCGAATTTAGTATACCAAACGAAGGAAAAAATTATGCTACTCTAACAAAATGTTATTATTTTTATATTCTACCTTGATTTGGTTCTCACATTGGCTGGAAAATAGTGTTCGGTGAAATAACCAATCTCGTCAAGAAGATATGATTCAACAATTGATCCTGGCACATATCTTAAGTTCTTTGCTTTCCCTTTAAACTTTTTGAAAAACTTTTCAAAAGGATACATCCATCTATATTTCACTGGGCCTCCTAATTCAGCTTCATAAGAGTGTTCATGATGTTTTTGAAAAAATTCTTCTCTGTATGCATCAAATCAAGATTATGTCAAAGAATGAGGTCCCTCCAATAAGGCATCCCCCATAATATGCTTTCTTTGTGCCAGTTATGGTCCTTCCCAAAGCGAGGCTTCTTCGTGTTGTATCCGTTTCCACCCACATCCTTAGTTTTGGGTGGGTTTATGCGACGCATACGGTTATAAATTTGCTTACCGCTCAGAGATGCAGGTGGGTCGTCTTGCAAAGCGTCTTTGTTCTTCAAGAAGTCTCTTTTATTCCTTCTCATTGTGTGATCGTAAGGAAGGAATCTCCGATGAAAATCGAACGAAGAAACCTTTCTTCCATGCTTCAAATAAAAAGAATGTGTATCTTCCATGCAAATGGGACATGCCAATTTCCCATGGGTACTCCATCCTGATAACATGCTATACGCCGGAAAGTCACTTATCGTCCAAAGTAGCACGGCTCTCAGATTTAAACTTTGATTCAAGGACACATCAAATGCATCAATTCCAGTCCACCACAACTCTTTGAACTCATCTATAAGAGGACGAAGGAAGATGTTGAGACTATCCCGTGGATGATTTGGCCCAAAATTCATAATTGTGAGAAACATGTACTCTTCACTCATGCACATACCAGGGGGGCAAATTATATGGAGTTAAGATCACATTCCACAACGAAAGGTTACGAGACATGCCAAAAGGATTGAACCCATCAGTACATAACCCAAGGTACACATTCCGGGGTTCCTCGGCGAAACTGGTATGTTGAGCTTGAAAATATTTCCACTCAGCCGCATCCGACGGATGAGACATCTCATCAGGCTTCGTGCTCGGCATGCCATCTCATAGCCGCTGTAGTCTTCTCGCTCTGATACATTCTCTTCAATCTGTCACCAATAGGTAGATACCACATACGACTATATGGTATGTTAGTTCTATTGTTCTTCTCTTTAGGCTTCCTTCTTGGATGATCACAATACAAACACTTATCTTCCCTTTTATCCTCTTTCCAGTAGATCATACAATTCTTGATACAAACATCAATTTTAATAGATGGGAAGCCTAAATTGCGCATCAATTTTTTGGTCTCGTAATTTGAACTGGTTGCCTTATTTCCTAGTGGTAGAAACTTGGTCATCATATCGCAAATCGAATCCACACCCCATTCACTGACATTATAATCTACCTTATGTTGTAAAACCCGAGCAGCTAATGATAACTGTGACTGACCTTCACGACAACCATTATACAATGGATTATTCGCTCCTTTTAACAAATCATATAATTTTTTTGAATGATTTCGTACCGGATCATCCTGATAATTACCATCCTGATGGTAACTATCAAAATTCACGGTATCACGAAACGCATCATTCACCATATGCACATATGGATCTTCTACTACATTTCTCACATATTGCGGATCAACATAACTCGTTCCTAAATTCAAGTCTAGTTCTTCACCATGGTTATACCAAACATAGTAATCCGGCATAAATCCATAGCTAAACAGATGACTCCATATTTTTGAACCCGCTAAGAAATTTCCGTTCATGCAGACACTACAAGGGCAATGGAACTTACCTCCATTACTCTGCGCTAGGAGTTGGCTACATCAAATTGCATGAATTGGTCCACCCCCAATCTAAAATCCTCCGAAAAATTCTCCGTGGCTTCATCAATCCGATTATACATCCAATCCCGAGAATTATTAGAATTGAACCTTCCAGCCATTCTTCCACACTTACTGGTCGAGTTCTATTTTTAAAGATAAGAAAGGAGGAATAAGTTATGGTGAATGACAAGATGAAAGCCTAAAAATTTCTTTATATATAAAATTTCGCTACTATTTAGTGACTACTGAGCAACCAAAAGGCGACTAAAACTAATAGTCGTCTTAAATCGGTACACCTACCAGAAATCGATTAACACGTGCTTCTATACCGTTTTTTTACGACTATAAGGTGACTAACTTGAGACCCGCCGCGAGAGTCACGTAGTAGTCGTTACTTTTGTGACTAATTAGCGACTACTCTTCCCGGAATACCTTATAGTCGTAAATTAGTCGTCAATTAGCTACCATTTTAGCGACTATGTGTTTTAGTCCCTATTTTGCGACTAATCAACGACTATAGTGCTTTAGTCGCAGACTAGTAGTCAATTAGTCGCTAAATAGTCGCCAAATTTAGCGACTATTATTTTAGTCGCATCCTGTAGTCGCCAAAACGCTGTTCTGGTGTAGTGTATACTTGCATCCCATCTCAAAATTATATTGTTAGCAAACCTTTCAAAGTTTCCATCTTTAGGATTCAACCATATCATATACTAAAAATCAATAATCTTTATTAATCGGAGTCATAAAATAGTAACATGTATGCATAAATATTAGTTTGAACTTTATAATAATCAAAATCACATATCTATCATAAGAGACTGATGCATGAATTATTTCACCTAAATTAACTTCAAATGCACATCATACAATTATAGTACCTAGGTTATCAATCCCAGCTAGATTACGTCGTTATTCAAATCTAAAATATAATTTCTTCTTAAAACAAAATCTGGTAATTTAGTAGACTTGAACTAAAACAAAAATCTGAATCAAACATGTAAAGTTAATAATATTAAAAACGCTATACCATAGGTAAATCGTTATAGATCATTCACCAAACTCTAATAAACAATCAATCAGATTTTAGAACACATAAGAGGATTCATTTCTTGGTGAATCCTACGTACTCATTAACGAGTGGATCAAAAACGTCTTATCAATCTATGAAATCAAATTTGTTCATGATTTTCTATAGTAAACATTTGTAGGACTAAGAGCAAATACACTACTAAAAACTAGTTCCGGTTTGTTAAACAAGTTGTAGTTAATTTAACACAACCTAGTAATCAATACAACATAAAAAATCAAAATCCAAAAAAATTAAAAATAGAATCAATCATCTGTCATCTGGTATGAGAACGGGAGCGCTCGCAAAAAAAATCCGGGTCAAAGGTAGTTGTTAAGAGAGTCATCATCTGTTTCAGCTAAGCTCTATTGGAGTCGAAAGCAAACCCGAGGATGGAAGATCTGGTGCCTGCATAGAAATCTGGCGGTAGGTGCTTCATCCTGAGTGGAACGTCCATAAATGTAGGAAATGAAATCAGAGCGGTATGAAAAGGTAACATATCACCCTGCGTAGCTCAGGTCGACCGACCTGTGTATGGGTCGACCAACTCGTTGTCCAGGTCCATAGCACAACGTCTCTATCTGTTCGACCTCCTTGGGCTCTGACTCGGGCTATCTCCTTGGTGGACTATGTGGGCTCTTTGGTCGGGCACAAAAAGTTAGGTGTGACCAAATCCTCCTAAAAAAAATCTGAACGTGACGTCTATCTCGCGCAATCTTGTACTCATATTTCACCTCAGAAAAAGCATCAAAATGTTGCTACAGTGGCATCTCAAAAATTATCCCAATCTGGCTATAACACCAGTGAAATGTCGAATTCCAGCAAACTTAGAAACATCAGCTCGTGGATGAGAAGTAACAATAGGTGGTGGAGAGGGGTGGCATGGTGGTAGCGCGCATCGTGCCGAAAATGTGGCGGCTGGTGTAATTAAGGTAAGAAAGGAAGTAGGAGGCACAAAACAAAGAGCCTCTCTCATAGCGATACCAGTGTAGTGTTGGTTCGGTAGCTGGAATATATAGGTAGAACCGTCTGAAGGGAATGTCCTGGATATCATACTTGTATACACTCTAATATATTTGTGAAGTCGAGATAAGACTATCATGTAATACTGGGTAGTTATAATGCTTTGCTAGAAGTCGCTTATAACTTATGAGTTATGAACTCATTGCTAGTATGCTAGTATTATATGATCATACAGGGTCACACACCTAAGAAAATTAGATAAAAAATATTGGGATTGATCATTAATGTAATGCTCAAGTTAATGTATATTTGATATACATTACTATGTGCTTTTGCTGAGTGTGTCGACCGACACAAGTAAGTTGTGTCGATCGACACAGTGACTGAAATCAGACCGAGTGGTTTGATTAATGATTTAATTAATGATCGTTTTGGCCCGGTTATTAAATAGGTTTTCCGTGGTCCCTATATAAGAGATAGATGCACGAAATTCTCAGTCTAACTTTTGATCGGCAGCTGTCTTACAAACATAGAACCCCGAGAGCTTTTCCGGCACTAGCATCCCGGTGATCCAGTTTGTGTGCGTGTGGACTTTCCGTAGAGGCACAACATCTGAAGCGCTCTTGATCTCGAATTCCTGATTCACTCTGCTGATATAAACTCCATGTATTCTCGAGATCCGAACAATAGATTCAATTAACATGATCCTAAGGGCTAGAATTTGTATCTAGGGTTTTAGAAAAGTTTTAAATCCTACACAAATTCCTTCACCGTCGTCCATCACTAACTCGTAAAGTTGGCGCACAATCTCCGAGTATTACTGATAACCAAAATACATGATCAACAGCATATCCCTTGCATCCAATCTCGTATGTCTGCGAAATGGGACATTCCAGAACCTCATGATCGGGGTCAAGAGACTTCTGACATAATTGTTTTCTTTCCCTTCGAAGTCCCTCCAGTAAAAACATGCCTCCTTAGCAAGACCAAGTAGTGGGTAAAGATAGTTCCCATGTTCCAATCATATGACTTCGGTAAGTCAGGAAGGTGGTACCATTTACCTATAGCGTAGTAGATAAGTGTAAGCTCTTGTTGGTACAGTCGACCATGCTCAGATCTCCTCAAAAAAGTAAGGTTGAGTAACTGTGACAAAATTCACAGTCCGGGATGATGAATCGATGCCAGCTTTGTATCGCTGGCGTTGTAGAAGTGTCCGCCAATCAGCTGCCAAAAGGTCTGGTGATTGGAAATTCCCGCAGCTGATCTACTCAGTTTCCTTTGCATTGAAAACCAAAATACATCACAAATCAGATCGATGAGATCAATGGTGATGATGTAGCAAGTCCCATCGATTTTGAAACAAAGACGCTACTTAGATGCGTTTGTGGACCGCGTCCTCAGATACGTCAAGTGGCAGGAGGCGAGAAACTGTCACATCAAATCCGGGTATGTCGGGTAGAAGCGGGTACCAATGTGACCCATTTCCATATCCTGCATCAATGTAGTCATCTCCTGTCGCAAAACAAGACACTCGAGCTCCCTATGGTCCATGATTTGCGTACCAGTTATCTCCTAGACTGGTTGCAGAAGACAATGTACCGGTTTCGTCTTCACTTTCTCGCGTCTATATTAAGATCTTCTTGACGCTCATGATCCCTAAATGCTTCGGGGTAAGGAAGCAAGTCTTGTTCCTCCTTTCCCAAATATCATTGTCATTGTCGTAATCCGACTCGATGCTAGTCATCTTTCTATTATTTTTAGTTAATAGTTATGAGTTTAAGAGTTGCTCTTTATTAGTAACAACTTAAACCCACTTTCAAACATTTCTTATGAGATTTTTTTCTATTTGATTGCTTGAGGAGATGCATTGTTTAAGTCCTAGAAGATTGCTAGGATAGGATTTTATCGGGTTCTCATGATACTTTTCGTTATATCAATCATAAAATCCTATATTTCTATCCTTTTTCAAGCTTAAATTGCCAAATTTTTGTACATATAGTTTTAGAAATTTATGTATGGATGTATCATTTATTATATAAAACACAATATTTTTTATTTTTACATCATAAAAAACAAAATAATTTATACAAAAGGTTTGGAAATCCAAACAGGAGGCACACTACTTACATAAGAAAACTCATTTCCTTGAGCAATAGCACTACACGTCAAGTAATCCGCCTTACCATTAAGTTCACGAGGAATAAGAGTGAGGGTAAAAGTTTAAAATTGTCTTCCGAGGAAAGAAAAGTCAGCAAGTAGGACAACGAAAGCAGGCCAGTCTTCTATCGTTGTAATCATCTTCACAAGCTCCGAGCAATCCGTCTGGAAGATCACCACAGATTTTTAATTGGAAATCATACACACCATCGCCCATAGGAGTGCTTCCATCTCTGAATGAAGTGGGGATAAACTCTGTCGTTGTCCTTTGGTGCCCATCAAAACAGCTGATGAGAGAGGGCTATTGAGCCACCATCCAAGACCCGCAAAGTGGTCATATTTTTTCTACGATCCATCAACGTGACATACACTTCGAGGACATGGTGAACTACTATCTATAACCTGTGGAACCATAAACACAAATCATTTAATCAATAGAATTGTGACATGTGGCAAGTTTTAAAATTTTTTTTTAAAAAAACTAATCGTGTGATATTTCAAAATTTTAATTTGAAAAAAAGAAAAACATAATTAAATTATCTTCCCCTACAAACCTCAACTGATCTTCCATGACTCCACATCTCCACTATCAAGCAAAATAACCACCAATGTTACCTCCTAATCTCTTATGTATATCAATATATAAACGTTGCAGTTTTCCTGTTCCTTCAGACTCGTTTTCTATTTCATTTTTTTTTTTCAGGTTACAAAATCTTCCCTATTCTCTCATTTCTCCGTTTTCAACAATCTATTTTATTCAAAGATTTTTCATGAGCATCTATGATTTCTATTGTTATATATATGTTTCAGTTTTTATAGCTATTCATTGACAATACTATCTAATTTATCAATTTTTCCCGAGGCATAAATGTGTGAGCAATAATCCAACACTAATAGCTATCGGAGAAAATGTCAATAAAGAAGTCATTGAAAGCGGGAAAGATCAAGAAGGATGATGGGATCGCAAGGAGATAAAAAGATTCGAGATGCGGATGATCTTCAAATTATTGATACAGGTCTATCCAATCTTTGCTCTCTTATCCTTCCTCTTTTGTAAGAAATAGTGAAATCCAAAGTGTATATCTACTCACATTACAATTTAACCGTTTAAAACAATCTGTTAGTAATGTTGATGATGCTTTTCACTTAATCGTTTTAAAACTATATAATTACCTATGGATTACCATATTTATCTTGATGAGCCGAAGTTCTATCTGCTTTGATGTGTTTGTCCTTTATTTTTAGAGTTTAGAATGTCATCCTCTTAAAATTCGGTTAAACCAATGTTCTTATTATTTGTTCCTTAACAAACATGATTTAACTCTCATTTTTCTAATGTTACTCCAAAGCTTCATATATATAAGTACTATATAAAATTCGATACATCAAATTATACAGATCATTTTTAAGATGTTCATATAAATTTTATGGCCCGTAATACGGGTTTAAACTAGTATTTTATACTTTTTGGTATCAAAATGGGTCATTAAAATTAATACGGGTTTAAACAAGTATTTTATATTTTTGGGTATCAAAATGGGTAAAAAAATCGAGAAATTGGGAGAAAAGCAATCAAGAGAAAAGGAAAAAGAATGAAGCGAAGATAGGAAAAGAAGGAAAAGAGCAGGCGAGTATGCTCGTTTGGGCCTAGCCCACTGTCACCAATTATTTACCAAGACACGTTGTCTTTCACGTCCGTTTTCAAATTAAATCGACGAGAGTCGAATGAAAGTTTAAAACCTCTTGGCTGGGTGTATTTGAAACTATTGTTTCACAGATTTTAATAGATTTAGAAATCCAAATTAAATTCAGTGTTATTAGTTTTATGACTTTAATATTTATATTTAAAATTTTGTATTATTGGTTATATAGCTTATGAATACTAATTCATATCACCTCTTATTCAACTTTACGGATTTGATTTTATAATAGGTTTTAGTGGATTTGGAAGTATTATCCCTTTAAAAATATAAATGTTGAAATCTTAATCTAAACCATGTTATTATGAAAGGTATTTGAGAAAAAAATAACTCATCTTTACTAACCACCAAAATTTCTATTTTTAATTCTATTTTTATAATGTAAAGATCTTCATTTCACTACATATCAATCCAAACATGCTCCAATCCTCATATAGAAAAAACATATATAACGATTTTTTTTTAAAAAATCATCATACAAATAAGAACAAATTCAAAAATAAGAGCAATTTGTTTTTTTTTTTCTATCACATGTAACGATTAATTTGTTCAATCATCACATATATAAACAATCTAATAATATAACTAAATTGATCAAAGGTTTGCTTTTTCTTGTAGATTTTATTGTGTGTATGATAGTTTTTACTTGATTTGGTTGTGAATCTACAATTTTTTTTTTTGTTTTTAGACTTTGATTGAGAAAAATTATAATGTACATACGATTTTACATATAGATTTAAGAACTAAAAATATGAAAATTTCTATATTACAAAAAGTAGTTTTTAGAGAAAATTTTCTAACTTGAAAAAAATGTAGTTACATAAAAACAAACATCACAATCATAAATCATCTCATAAATCAATTTGGTTGATTTTACAATCTATTTGTTTAGATTTTCAAATCTATTGTGTTTGATTTCAAATTCACTTATTTGATTTCAAATCGTGGATTTCCAAATACTATAATTCATTATAATCTATGAACCAATAAACCCCCCCTACAACACCTTCTTTATTTTACAGTTTTTATTAAACCAATGGGTTTTGTTCCCATGTATATAAAGCTCTTTCTCATTAACCCAAAGTTTAGCTACATTTTATTTTATTATGATGTAAAAGAGATATTGAAAGTTTTGTATGAAAAAACCATGAAACTAATTTCTTTTTGCAAGATTAACTCATCTGAAATGTGTACAAGTCAAACCTATGTGCTCATGTCAAACCTGTAGTATACCCCCTCCCGACATTATTGATAATGACACGTGACAGTTTCGTTAATTTGTTGACAAAAATCAAAAAGAAGTCGTATCGGTTGGTGAAAATCTAGAAAAAAGATCACTCACAATGGGGTCTATCTGCTTGAGATGTGTAGGATGAGAATCAACACACCATCAAATCTTGAAAAAAGATCACTCCAAACGAGTCTAAGGCATAGTTCTTACCCAAAGGACTGTAGATTTCTCACAAAGCACTTCTTTTCATGAGGGCCTCAAAACATAAAAGTCTTGAAACTTCCTCCCCTCCCCCCTATCAGGAATTGGTGAATGACCTATCTACCTATGGGTATGCTGGTCACTGTGGGATCGTTGTAGATCAATTTTTAGCTGTGAGCATGTCTTCAAATTTAAGAGCTGAAGAGTGTCAATGTCTGGTCCCATTGTGGTCACTAATTGTTGATGTGGGGTTCAAAAAACTATAAGAAAATATATATATTTAAGGGTCATGAGTCTTTTTTCTTATTAGACATGAAGGGAATACAAGAGGTCGTAAACTCTATGAATGTGGAATTGTCAAGGTGTAATGAATTCGACGAAAATTTCCTAAAGCATATTTTCTTTGTTGATACTGAGTTCAACTTTTAATTATTTATAATTAGAGGGGTTCATTTTTGGAAAAGTATAAAGTAAGAAAACAAGAGGAAACCTCGGAAAATGATGTATTATTAATGATTTTGATTATAATGTTTGTTAACTCGGGATGCCGAGGTAACTTTATCAAAGAGAATTAAAACCTAGGCGATCTAGTTCCTATTCTCCCCGTTTCTGAATGAATTTTATTAGTGAGGGGGGGGGGGTATATATTTATATATCCTTAATAGTCGGTTTAGTAAGCCCATGGGCTAACCTCGGAAAAATGGAATATTTCCATTTTTCCAAGACTAGGGAATCTGTGATAAGATTTGATCTTATATTGTCCGAGCTTTAGACTTCGGCCTAGGACGATGTTGTTTATACCCCCGCTTCGGACACTAAATTCGATCATTCTTCACCGAGGTATCCCTCGGTCATCTGGGCCGAGGGTTAAAATTCCTGTTGTCGGGACTTATAACCTAATAAATTATCAGGGAAGAGCTCGGCAGGGACCGCACTCCAATTATTGCCAAACTATCGATAAGGGGTAGAACCCCACCATCAACAGTAAGTCCCCCCAGTTCGTCCGAGGATGTCTTCGAGCAACGTTGGCGAATTTCCATTCTAAATAGCTTGTCAATAAATGAAGTTCGGTATCAGTCGATATTCGCCTTCAATAGTCTTAGTTTTAATTTTCCAACATTCTTCGTTCTTCAATTTGGCGAAAAAATACCGGACAACGAAAAATCCATTCGCGCAAACTGTTCGATTCTCGCAAAACCTTTCACCTCCCAAGTGACGTGTCATCTCGAAAACATATGAAAATAAATGAGAATTTCTTCATCACTGTAAACTAAGCGTTCATCATCATTTGTTCATTTTATAAAACCGCTCATTGTTGATTAATTTTACCATAATCGACTCTCCACTCTCCGAGGTAACCTTCAATCTTTCTTCTCTAATTAATATCCTTTTACGAAATGTCCGGGAGAAATGACCTCGAGGTTTCGATTTCTGGGAATACTCATCCTTGGCCAAATATCCTGGATGTTGGACCCTCTCTTTTTCCTAGATCTGAAATTGGGTCAATTAAAAGAAGAGCTTTAAACCCTGCAGAGATTGAAATTCTGGTTTCGAGGTCCGATCAGAGACCTTTGACCCCACCATTAGGTTACGTTTGTCTCTACGAAAGCTTCTTCGCCGAAGCCAATCTTTGGTTTCCGATCCCACAGTTAATGGTAAGTTACTGTGCCCGTCGAGGAATGGCGATGTCACAACTAACACCGAACTCCATAAAAATCATTACCGGGCTTCTGGTGTTCACAGCTCGGTGCAACATTCGGTTAAACTCCTGGAAACTAGAAGAACTGACGAACCTTTCTGGTACTGGAAATCCAGAAGGGACCTTCAAACTAAGCATCCAACCCAAGAAGAAAATCATCACTGGATTTCGTACAGGAGCAAAGTTATGGTTCCGAAGTTACTTGTACTTCCGAATCAATGAAGCTTCGGTTTACAGATCTGACGCCACAATCTTCCGAAATTGAAATATTATAATTGGTAGAAACTAGGTCTTCTCTTTCCTTTTTTATTCTGACGCTAAACTCTCTTTGTTTCCTTTTCAGTCAAACCAAGCTGCTTCCAAGCGCCTCCGCCGAACTTCTCCAAAGAATTCGAAAAACTTAAACCAGAAGGAGAACTTCAGTGGGGCAATATACTTCCATCTTCATTTTTTAGAGCTCGCTCCTGGGCCGGTACATTCTCTTTGAGCTTCCTAATTCTTTTCCGAGCTTCTTCTTACGATTGATTTTTTGTAGGACAAGAAGACTGGGAAGGCAACGACTCTTCTCCTAGAATGAAGAGATCAAACCCTGAAGGAGCTTCCGGCAGAAATCAGAACCTTCTCCCAAGAAAGAAACAAAGCTCCGAGGCCGCAAAAAAGCAGAATGCGGAGAACATGAAGCTTATCTGGCCTGTGAAGGATCACCATGCATTCAAGTTAGAATTTGATGGTGCAAATATGCTTTTTAAGGATAAAAAGAAAAGCGCCAAGCTCTTGCGAAAGGCGAGCGGTTATGATAGTCGTCTGCCCAAGGTCTGCTGTGAATCGAATACTCTGGAAGCCCTTTCTTATTCACTTTTCAAGGTAACAACCGAGACAACTTTTTCTTTTCTTCAGAAACTTCTGATAACATTTTCCTTATGTCTGCTCCAGACGATGGGTTTCGTCGGTCAGGCGTTTATTCGGTATGAAAATAGGCTTGCACAATCCGATTTGAAGATCGATTCTCTTCAAGCCGAGAACGAAAATTTAGAGAAGAGGTCCCTCGACTCTGATGGTGCGAAGTTATTCACCCAAAACTAACTACAAGTGCACAGTGTACAATTGTAGTATAAATTAGGTTATCGATCCCAGATAGATTATGTCGAGTTTTGATTCTATTAGAATGCAATCTATCTGGTGACTAGTTGTGTAACTTATGGATTAAAAACGCTAGACTTAGGTAAAATCGCGGGTAATATGGGTCATGCACGAAATTAGATGTTGCTCTATTCTTAAACACAAAAGACAATGTATACAATACCAAATCTCTTTGCGTATTGCACTATGAATCAACCAACATATCAAAAATGATGCTTTTCAACCTATTTAGCTAACACATGCATTGAGAATGGATTTTGATTGTTCATGACCTTCCAAGCCAAACTCTCGTTTGCACAAGGACGAGATCACCTGCTAAAAATAATGCTACGGACTTGATGTAAAATGGATGTATGATGCAACAAACCCTAAAATTCAATATTCTAAGTGACAAAGTCAAAATATTGTATGAATTAATATTAAAGCAGAGAGTAGTCACGAATTCAGCAATAATTTCGTGCACCTAATGACCCATAAAACCTTTGACAACCTAGATCTAACTAGAGAACTACTCACACATAGCAAACAAACCAATCATAATCATTAATATCAAGAGTTTGCAATATGAAAGTAATATCAAAAGAGATCAGAGCAAAACGTGGCTCTCTCTTTCTCTGTAACAGGGGCACAAGAAAACCTTCACATAAGGGTGCTCCCTGAAAACAAAATCTAAGTAACTTTTTGGTGATTTTTGGTAAAGAGATGCTTGAATGCTTCAAAAGTTTGATGGAAGTCGTCTCTCCTCTTCTCCTCTGCTCAAAGTTGATTATATAGCTCCTCTAGGTCATGCATGAGTCGGCAAAGAAGTTTTAGAAGTTAGGGTTTCGAAAAAGAGGCCCAAGAAGAATTTCCTTTTAATTAAAGCGGCCTCTGAGTCGGTCGACTCTTCCTTCCAGTCGGTCGACTCGGTCTTCGGATCATAATTCTTCATTTTAGCTCCAAATCTTCTAAATTAATGCAAAACACCTCAGCATGTGGAATCTTCCATTTAACCTGTATAAAATGCATAAAAGACTCCAAAACAATGTAAAATATCATCATGAAAACCGGTAAAAATAACAGTACAACAAATTCCCCCAGACTTAGCTTTTGCTCGTCCTCGAGCAAATAAAGAGCTAGTTAGTGGTCAAAACAAATCCGGTTTACCATTATCAAGCTATCAACCTTCAGTAACCATTTCTTTCATTGTGACCTCTCCAACAGCTGACCAATACGCATACCAAGTTGTATTCTTCAATGAAAAACTTATTAAGAACAAATTAGAGTTATCCCAACCACAATGAAGACCATATTTCAGATACCATCAAAGCAACTCATTCTACTGTCATCATATAGCCGGAAATGCTTATCAATCGTCATCTAATTTAGCACAAGATGGTCTTTTCGCTCTCCCCTAGACTTATCCTTTTTAATCATTCAGTTTATAGCTCAAAATTTCTCAAAGTTTAGGCGAACAGTGGCATCGTAGGAAATTTTCCTAGCCTCGCTGTCAATCGAGTTCTCAAAGGTTCAAATGCATCATGGTATCGTCGGGAATTTCCCTAACCGCATAGATCTTGAGCTTCTACTGATGAATAATTGGTGTCTTAAGGAATTTCCCTCTACCTCATCATTAGGTTTTCATAAAATACATACTTTTCTTTTCATCAAATTATCTTTAGGGAGAGCTGAAGATCGAAAATCATGCTAGTGAACGAATATTTAGCAAGACATAATGGCTAATGTGACAAACGAAATGATACAGACTTAACTGTATTGTGCTCTGGCATTGCTGAAAATTTCTAGAAAATCACGTGGGTCTACTCTGTATTGTATCTATCAAGCTCTCTGGATTTCCATATAGTTGGTCATTGTCAATGCTGCTGAGTCAATCAATCATAGTTAAAGAAAGTAGAAAGTGATAATAGCATTCAAAAACATATCAAATAATAAAAAGTTCACCAAAGCTCCATAAAATGAAAGAAAGTCATAATACTCCCTCCCCCAGACTTAAATTTCATTGTCCCAGTGAAACCAAGTCAAATGAAAAGTGCAGAGAGAAATTCAGAGATAAAAAAAAGTAAAGAATGAAAATGAAATGATAGAACCGTATCTAATCGCGGGGACTGCAAGTGCGTCTCCTCTCAGTTGTAGGGTCAAAGGCGTGCAAAGAACTAGTGCCTTCATAGAAATGTGGTGGAAAGTAGTTCATGATCATAGGATCATCCGGGAAACTTGTTAAGTTACCCGACGCTGTGAAAAAATGCATCGTCTCCCTCTCTGTACCGCAGTCGGCCGACTCTGGGACTGCAAGTGCGTCTCCTCTCAGTTGTAGGGTCAAAGGCGTGCAAAGAACTAGTGCCTTCATAGAAATGTGGTGGAAAGTAGTTCATGATCATAGGATCATCCGGGAAACTTGTTAAGTTACCCGACGCTGTGAAAAAATGCATCATCTCCCTCTCTGTACCGCAGTCGGCTGACTCTGGGTAGGGTCGTCCGACTCGGTCTCCGCATCGTCATCATCTCGTTGGTCATCATCATCTCCAGCTCTCTGTGGCTCTGGTGCTCTCCTGGTTGGCTCGTGGACTCCTCGGTCAGACGAATAACCTGTGACAAACGAGTAAAAACATCGAGCAATCTTGTTCTTCCTCCTGTGGCGCTCCATCTTGTATTCATACTTCACTTCTGGACTCGCCTGAAATGGTGGCTGCTCGGGTAACTCGAAGAAATCTGGCATCCTGCCAGTAGAGAATCTCGCTCCAGCAAAGGTAAAGTCTTCAGCTCGGTGTGAATCACGCGGCTGGGAAGTAGAAGTGAGCGGTGGCTGGGCGGCGCGTCTTGTATGGGGAGGTGGGGCATGTGCGGCCTTTGGTAGCAGAGTCGGTGCAGCGACTATAACCGTCAGCAAGTCAGCAGGTGAGTGAAACCCAATGGCTTCCTGTGAATTGAGCCTAACATGACTCTCGTTCGGTAATCGAATCAAGCAAGTCGCGCCATCGTTCCGAATGAACTCGTACCATCCTCCCATACGAACAATGTTAGAATGATCGAGAGAACCCTCATCTAGAATAATATTCGTCGCATCAGCGGCTTCCTTCTCGAACAAATCAAGTGGTACTTCACACCACTTCATGATGGGGGTCAAAAGGTTCCCCACGGTCTCCTTCTTCTGAGAAGAAGCGTTGCCCAAGAAGATGTGACTTCTTGTATCAACTAAATGGAGTGCAAAGAGTGCATCCATGTTCCAATCAATGTCCTTAGGCGCTTCTGGCAGCAAAAACGAGTCGCCAGAGGCATAGTAACGCAAAGTCAACTCCGACTCGTAGAGTCGGCCGACCTCAGTGCGTCTCAAGAGTGTATGGCTAATGACTCTAGCCAAAATCCGAAGAGCGGGATGGCAGATCAAAGACTGTTTCGTCTTCGTTGGCTCGTAAGCGCCAGACCTAATGATTGACCACATCAGGTCACGCTCTCCAAAGCTCTTCATGCTCCAATATTCGGTTCCCCTTCGCTGAAAATCGAAAATACGACAAATGTCCGCCACTGTGAGCGAGTAATGCTCACCACGGATCTTGAAGTGGAGACTCCATTGGTTCACGTTCTCACAGCGGTGCGGTATATCCAAATATATCGAGGCTAGGAACTGCCTTGCCGCCTCCGGATATGTATCATAGCAAGTGAAACCAATGATCCCCATACCGACATTCTTCATCAACCGTCTCAAATGGTCTTTTAACTTCAGCCGTGACATGTAAGGCATGTCCAGAAAGCGCATCGGATGGGTGAGAATGTCTGTGTAGCAGTTGTAGAAAACCGTGTCATAGTCATCCCAATGCCGGTTTTGTCTCGTTCGGCATGCGCGGTCCTTAATAAGGTCCGCGTGGTTCCTCTCGGGAAATAGGTCCTCGAGCTTCTTGTTCTCTGCCTTGTCCCAAATATCAGCATCACTGTCGTACTCAGAGGAAGACATCTGCCAAAAGAACGAAGAATCGAAAGAAATTTAAACCATTTTCATCAAAAATCATCAACCTCGGTCGACCGACTACTCAAGCGAGTCGACCGACTCGGGTCTCGACGGGAACTTCTCCGTCATTCAATAATCAAATCCCCTATAATTCATCAATTGAACTCAAATTTCTTGCATAATCTAACACATGTAACGATATTCGGCCACTCTATACTCAATTCAACCTAAATCCCACTCTAAATCATCAACATGCAAATTTTTCAAATTTTTCATTTTTTTCTCCAAAAAATCGTAAAGGAAAACGAGTTGAATCAGAAAAATACATTGCAGATCATGAAAACCGTTAGCAAAGGATGATTGAGCATAAAATTGCGATCTCAGGGGACTTTGAATCACAAAATTTGGTTGAGAATTGAGAGAGAAAATCGTGTTTGAAAGTTGAATTTTATTAGAATTATGAAGAAAAACTTGGGTTAAAAAAAAAACTCGCCACACGAGTCGACCGACTGCAACAGCGCAGGGTCGGCCGACTGGGCCTCAGAAGCAAAATCCAAAATAAAACTTAAACTAGTTTTTTTTTTTTTTTTTTCCTTTTTTTCTTTATGTTTTAGTCATGACTCAATCTAAACTAGGACTAAAAACACGAAATCCTAAAGAATTAAACTAAAACAGACTCAGAAGTGGGTTGCCTCCCACTAAGCGCTTCTTTACTGTCAGTAGCTTGACTTTCTCTTACTTGAATCCCTTACTCGGTAGAGCTCAACTCAGCTCCTTGATCCCTTTCCTGTTCCTCCATAGGATCATCTTCACAATCCTCATTCTCATCATCTTCAGTAAGATCCACAACTTTTTTTTCATTCTCAGCTTCCTTCACTAGCTCCTTAAGCTCAATGCTTGCAGTGAACAATGGTTGTTTGGTGGATACATGCTTCTTGTTCCTTAGGATTGGAATGTAGGTTCCCTTGTAGAGGACACGTTCAAAAGCTTGAGGTGTAGTTCCAGTCATCCTCATCTTCTCTTCTTCAATGGATTCAGCAGCTCTGAACTTAACTCTTCCAGTTCTGCAATCTATCTCAGCATATGCGGTGTGCAAGAATGGTCTTCCAAGGATTAGGTTTACTCCAGCTCCAGTATCACATGGGACGTTCTCAAACCATGTGTGCCCAATCATAACACTAATTTCAGCTCTTCCAAAGTCTCCAAGCTTCTTTGGCATTGATTTCTCGATCACTTCATCACACATCTTGGCAAGTCTACCGCAAAACTCCTTGGCTCCCATCTTATTCTTCAGTAAGTATGGTGTCAACTCTTGTAGCCACATTGCTCCATAAGTGGCCAAATCTCCTTACATTCTTTGATAAACTCCTCCACATCATATTTAAATTGTGTCTTAAGTACCTTCAATGAGTTTGCAAAGAAAGTGATTCTGTCCTCAATGTGCTCAGGTCGTATCCAACGAGCAGTGGATTGAATTTCTTCATCAAACGTAGAACAAACTGTCATAGAAATTTCTCTTCGTTTAGCTTTAGGGGAGACGAGTCGACCGGCTGGTCGTAGAGTCAACCGACTCAGGCGTCGAAAACTCTCCCTTATGGTCTCTTCGATAACTCTCATTTTTGGTTTGGATCTTGTGATGACTGCCAAACTCTTCTTCTTATTCTCAGGGTAGTAGCAGGCGGAATCTTCTTCTTCAACTTCTTTATCCTTGATCTTGAAACTAATGTTCGGACTTCCCAGACCTCTTAACGTTATTGTGTCTTTCGAGCAATCGATTAAAGCTCCAACGGTCTTAAGGAACGATCTTCCAAGTATAATATGCTCTATCCTATCACTCTCATCAGCATAGCACGTCTCCAGGATGTAAAAATCCAAAGCAATGAATCTATCACCAATCATACATGGCAATCCAGTGAGTTTTCCCAAAGGCACAACACTTGTATCGTCAGCTAATTGCATCTCCTTCTTGGTGGTATTCAATTCGAGTGGTCCCAACCTTTCCATGGCAGACAAAGGCATGTTGTTACTGCTTGCTCCTAGATCACACAGGCATCTCTTGAAAACTTGATCTCCAATTGTCAAAGTAAGCTCACATTTTCCAGGATCCTTCTTCTTGTCTGGTGATGTGAGCATGGCCAGCAAGGAACCACAACCTAAGGAGCAGCTAGAACCAGAGGAAGAAGAAGCCAATGAAGAAGCTAAGGAGCAGCTAGAACCTACGGATAATGAAGAATAAACTCTACAAATCTAAGGGAATCTTCGCACCCTTTAAAAGTTTCACTTCAATTCACCTCTTGCCCACCGTGTCTGGCCTTTGCTATTCACACAGAGCAAGTAGATAGTCCAAGGATCTTCCACCATCCTTGAGAAGTATCACTCACTCCATTCTTATCTCGGATCCATCCACTTCAAGTTTCACAAAACCGCAACTTTCACCACCATAACTTCACTTCCGCAACCTTGATCATTACACCATCACTTTCACAACCTCTTGGAGTCATTCATGGACTAGATCCTATCTAGGATCACATCAAGTGGTAGCAGAGCCCACTCCAAACCAGGTTGTAACTTTTCAACTCATTCGCACCTCTTAACCCTTTTCACAAAAATGTTTTGAAAATTTTCACCTTCAAATTTTGTTTTGAATATTTTTGGGTTTAATTCTTGCTTAAACTTGAATTTAGAACTTATAAGAACATGAAAATCAGCTTGAAAACGTTTTTAAAGTTGTTAGATTCACTCTTTTCAAAACCGGAATCTTAAAGGTCTAGAACATGTTTTGCTAGGGTTTACCTTTGTTCTTGTGTCTGCGAATTGATGTTTCAAGTTTTGTGTTTTCTTTTGAACATTTTACTTGTTTAGTTGTCTCAATTTTTCAGGTACCATGGTGGGAACAGACCCCAATAGAGAAGAATCCTCAAACTCTATCAACCAACACCTCATGGATTCCTTCAAGGCTATGATGGACGAGAGTATGGCGAAAAGATCCATCAATGATAGACTTAGGAGATGTCCCATACCCTCTGATACTGAGCAGTATTATAGTCACTCATCTAGGTCACACCAATCTAGAAGGAGAAGGCCACAAGATGATCGGATGCCTAGGAACACCCAAACCAACACCCGCGATCCTTTAGCTGGCCTTAAGATCAAAATCCCCTCTTTCCATGGAACCAATGAACCTGAGGAGTACCTAGAGTGGGAAAAGAAGATAGAGATAGTCTTTGAATGTAGGGAATACACTCAGGATAGCAAGGTTAGAGTAGCACCAACCGCTTTTAAAGATTATGCTTTAAGTTGGTGGGATCAATTAGTTACTTCTAGGAGAAGGGCTGGGGATTTACCTATAGATTCGTGGAACCAAATGAAAATCATCATGAGGAGAAGGTTTATACCTAGTCACTACCATAGGGAACTTCACCTTAAGCTTAGGAACCTATCTCAAGGATCTAGAACCGTAGAAGAATACTTTAAGGAGATGGAAACTTTGATGCTTAGGGCTGATATTCAAGAGGATAGTGAAGCCACTATGGCTAGGTTTATGGGCGGCCTCAATAGAGAAATTATAGATAGGCTAGAGGTTAATCATTATGTAGAACTAGAAGAGCTTCTCCATAAAGCCATAATGTTTGAGAAACAAATTAAGAGAAAGAACCCCAAACCCGGAGTTAGTTCAAATAGGTTTAGCCAATCTAAGGAGGATAAGTCTAACAAAGATTACAAGCCTTTCACTAAACTTAAGGTAGAAGATTCGAAACTTAAGGGTATAGATATGGGTTCTAGCACCAAAACTAGGGAAATTCAGTGTTTTAAGTGTAAGGGTTTTGGTCACTACTCTAGGGAATGTACCAATAAGAGAGCCATATTTATTAGGGCTAATGGTGAGGTAGAATCAGAGGATGACCATTCAGATGCTGAGTCCTTAAAAGAAAATGTAGACTTGCCCCATGCTGGACAACTCTTAGTCACTAGGAGAACTCTAAACTTACAAACTAGGACAGAGAATAACGAGCAAAGAGAGAACCTATTTCACATTCGCTGTCTAGTTAAGAGTAAGATCTGTAGCTTAGTGATAGATGGGGGTAGTTGTACCAATGTAGCTAGCGAGATTATGCTAGAGAAGTTAGGACTTGAGATTATTAAGAGGTCTAAACCCTATAAGTTGCAATGGCTTAATGATGAGGGTGAGCTAGAAGTAGAGAACCAGGTCCTAGTTCCTTTGTCCATAGGCAAATATGAAGATGAGGTCTTGTGTGATGTTTTACCCATGGATACTGGTCACATCTTGTTAGGTAGACCTTGACAATCGGATAGAAGGGTTATTCATGATGGGTTTACTAATAGGTACTCATTTGAGTTTAAGGGAAAGAAACATATTTTAGTACCTTTATCCCCACAAGAGGTTCATTTAGATCAAATAGCTTTAAAGAAAAACAAAACCCAATCCAAAAGCAAACAACATGCCGATACCATCACCAAACCGCCAATCAAACCATCGGTTAAACAGTCGACTAATCTTATGATTAAGTCCAACCCAGGGAGTCACTTACCACATCTACTCTTTGTGCTTAAAGAATTCTTTCATACTAACCAATATATGCAGGACATGCCTAGCAAAATTCAACTTCTTTTGCAGGAATTTAAAGATGTGTTTCCGGAGGAGCAACCGCAAGGCTTACCACCAATTCGAGGAATTGAGCACCAAATTGACTTTCTACCAGGAGCATCTCTTCCAAACAAGCCAGCCTACAGAACCAATCCCCTGGAGACCAAGGAGCTTCAACAGCAAGTCACTGAGCTCATGGAGAAAGGTCATATCCACGAGAGCATGAGTCCATGTGCTGTGCCCGTTTTGCTAGTGCCTAAGAAAGATGGTAGTTGGAGGATGTGTGTTGATTGCAGAGCCATCAACAATATCACTGTAAAGTATCGCCACCATATACCTAGATTAGATGATATGCTTGATGAGTTGCATGGTTCTAATATCTTTTCTAAGGTAGACCTTAAGAGTGGTTATCACCAAATTAGGATGAAAGAAGGTGATGAGTGGAAAACTGCATTTAAAACTAAACAAGGTTTATATGAGTGGTTAGTAATGCCCTTTGGCTTAACCAATGCACCTAGTACTTTCATGAGGTTGATGAACCACGTCCTTAGAGAATTCATAGGTCACTTTGTGGTAGTATACTTTGATGATATTCTAGTTTTCAGCCGAAGCTTAGATGAACATGTGGAACATCTTAGAAAGGTTTTTGAAGTGCTTAGAAAGGAAACCTTGTATGCTAATCTTAAGAAATGTACTTTTGGAACAGATAACCTTGTCTTCTTAGGTTTTGTTGTGAGTAAAGATGGAGTTAAGGTTGATGAGGAAAAGATAAAAGCGATTAAGGAGTGGCCGATCCCAAAGAATGTTGGGGAAGTAAGGAGCTTCCATGGTCTTGCTGGGTTTTACCGGAGATTTGTCAAAGATTTTAGCACTATAGCAGCCCCACTCACTGAGGTTATCAAGAAGAATGTGTGATTTAAATGGGAGCAGGCTCAAGAAGAAGCATTCCAAACCTTGAAAGAAAAGCTCACACACTCCCCGGTGCTTTCTCTTCCTAACTTTGATAAAACTTTTGAAATTGAATGTGATGCCTCAGGAATTGGTATTGGTGCTGTTCTTATGCAGGAAAAGAAGCCAATAGCCTACTTTAGTGAGAAACTTGGAGGAGCCACACTCAATTACCCATCTATGAGAAAGAACTTTATGCACTCGTTAGGGCCTTACAAACATGGCAACATTATCTTTGGCCCAAGGAGTTTGTCATCCATACTGATCATGAGTCACTCAAACATCTCAAAGGGCAACAAAAGCTGAACAAAAGACATGCTAGGTGGATCGAATTCATTGAGACCTCCCCCTATGTGATCAAATACAAGAAAGGTAAAGAGAATGTAGTAGCCGATGCTCTTTCTCGGAGGTATGTTCTCTTGAACTCTTTAGAAGTTAAGCTGCTTGGTTTTGAGCAAATCATAGAGTTATATGCTACTGATGCTGATTTTAAGGATATTTATGCTGCTTGTGAGAAGTTTGGTACTGGAAAATACTTTAAGAGTGAAGGCTTCTTGTTTTATGATAATCGATTATGTGTGCCTAACTCTTGTTTGCAAGATTTGTTTGTTAAGGAAGCACATGCAGGTGGTCTTATGGGTCACTTTGGCGTAGCAAAGACATTGACTGTATTGCAGGAACACTTCTTTTGGCCTCACATGAGAAGTGATGTTGAGAAAGCTTGCCAAAGATGTGTAACTTGCAAGCAAGCCAAATCCACAATCCATAAGCACGGTTTGTATACCCCTCTTCCTATACCTTTGCACCCTTGGCATGATATTTATGGACTTTGTTGTTGGATTGCCTAGAACTAAGACTGGAAAGGAATCAATATTTGTTGTAGTTGATAGGTTTTCCAAAATGGCTCACTTTATTTCTTGTCATAAAACGGATGATGCCATTAACATTGCTGGATTGTTCTTTAAGGAGATAGTTAGACTTCATGGCATGCCTAGGACCATAGTATCAGATAGAGACACTAAGTTCCTTAGTTACTTTTGGAAAACACTTTGGTCTAAGCTAGGAACTAAGCTTTGTTTCTCCACAACCTGTCACCCACAATCAGATGGTCAAACGGAAGTAGTTAATAGAACCTTGTCTACTTTGTTAAGAGCTTTGATTAAAAAGAATCTTAGGACTTGGGAAGAATGTTTGCCTCATGTTGAATTCGCATATAATCATGCTAGGCATACTGCATCTAAGTATTCACCTTTTGAGATTGTTTATGGGTTCAATCCCATCTCACCTTTGGATCTAATGCCCTTACCTTTGAGTGAAAGGACAAGCCTTGATGGAAAGAAAAAGGCTGAGTTGGTTAAACAGATTCATGAGAAGGCTCGACTCAATATTGAAAATAAGACCAAGATGTATGCTCAACAAGCCAATAAAGGCTGGAAAAAGCTAACCTTTGAGGAAGGAGACTTAGTGTGGATTCACTTGCGCAAAGATAGATTTCCGAATGAAAGGAAATCCAAGCTAATGCCTAGGGTTGATGGTCCATTCAAAGTCATCAAAAAGATCAATGACAATGCCTACCAGCTGGATCTTCAAGGTAAGTACCAAGTAAGCTCAAGTTTCAATATTACTGATTTGGATCCTTATTTTGTAGGTGAAACCGATTTGAGGTCAAATCCTTCTCAACTGGGGGAGGATGATGTGAGCATGGCCAGCAAGGAACCACAACCTAAGGAGCAGCTAGAACCAGAGGAAGAAGAAACCAATGAAGAAGCTAAGGAGCAGCTAGAACCTGCGGATAATGAAGAAGAAACTCTACAAATCTTCAATGGCCCTATTACCCGATCCAAGTAAGCCAAACTTAAGACAGCTCTACAGCACCTTCTCAACACCATTCAGGCCAGTTTAGTGTGTGCTAATCCAACCACATTGGTTGTGATTCAAGCCACCTAAACCTCACCAAGAGAGGTGCCTTGGATTGTACTCTTTTTCCCTATTCTTAGTTTTGTCCCAATGGGTTTTCTAACATAGGTTTTTAATGAGGCAAGCCCAAGGTACTTTACCACAACCTCTTGGTGAATCAAGGCCCATTCTATCTCAGTCATGCACGAAATTGGAGTCAACGAAACCTTTAATATTGTGTTAAAGTCTTAGTCTTCTTTATTTATAATTTTGTAATTCCCTAGTCTTTCATAATTGTCTTGGTGGAATCCTAGGAGTCATTTGTGATTCCTATACACCCCTAGACTACTATAAGTACTCTCTTGTATTCACCTTTCTAAATCATCAAACATTTTATTATCGAATCTTTGATGATTTAATCTTTTTCTTAAACTTGTTTGATCATCCTCTTGAACAAGGAATTTTGGAACACTTTTCCATTCCACTCAAGAGTCGAAAGTCTAAGGGAATCTTCGCACCCCTTGGAAGTTTCACTTCAATACACCTCTTGCCCACCGTGTCTGGCCTTCGCTATTCACACAGAGCAAGTAGATAGTCCAAGATCTTCCACCATCCTTGAGAAGTATCACTCACTCCATCCTTATCTCGGATCCATCCACTTCAAGTTTCACAAAACCGCAACTTTCACCACCATAAATTCACTTCCACAACCTTGATCATTACACCATCACTTTCACAACCTCTTGGAGTCATTCAGGGACTAGATCCTACCTAGGATCACATCATCTGGCATCCGGTACATGATCGCTCTGTCACAAATCGCAGCGAATAAGCAGTTCCCATCTTCTGGGGTTATCTTCCAACTCATCACCTTACTGAGGACGTCTTCAAGCTCAGTGTTAAGCTTGCATGCTCTTGCAAATGGCATCCTCCTTATCAACACTCTAGAATAGGTCTCAACTTCTTTCTTGAGCTCCCAATCATCTTCTTCAGCTTCTACATCAATTCCCAAGTCATCAACTTCGTACTCATGAATTGGAATCTATGGATACACTGATTGATTAGTGCACCATGGTTTGTAGACACTCTTCCTGGGTGGAACCTTCATCAAATGACATCCCACTTCTTCTTCTGAAGCTAAGAGTCGGCCGACCTTCTCCTCGGTCCACCGACCGTTGACACGTCGACCGACCATTGATGGCAGTCGACCGACTGTGTCAGACGATCCTTCTTCACTTGTTTCTTCCAGGGTTTTCTCCTCTTCAATCTCCTTAATGTGGATAGCTCGGATGGATAGTGGACATTTGGTGACTCTCCTGACTTCCACAAATCTTTCAAGCTCTTCCATTCGCTCATGAAGTCTTCCGGCATCAATCTGAAGGTGGCTTATACGCGAATCAAGGGTGAGGAAAAGTTGATCCATCTTCTTCAAAAAGGTCTCATAAGTCCTGTTCTGCATCTCCAGGACTTCTTCAACTAGGCTATCTGCTCCATTCATTGGCGGCATTAGCTTGTACAACGAGTGCGGGTTGAAGTATCCATCTCGGTATCGGTTTGATCTCATGAAATCCACATCTGGCTTCCCATCTTCCTTGTGCTTTCCTTGCATCATTTTATGTCTATCAAACACAAAAGAAGAGAAATATTCAGTAGTTTTTTTTATCACAATTTCCTAACTCTAATTCTAACAAAAATCGAAAACACCGTTAAATCCCCGGCAACGGAATGTTGATGATCAAAACATCTCGCATGATGACCTCATCATATGATCATGAACTAACAAACTATAGTTTGCAGTGCATCATGAATGAAAACTTTATTGGAAATAGTTTAGATGAGCTAGTGATTCTAATTGCAAAAGAATTTTGATTAGATAACTAGTGAACTTTACAAACCTAATTGAATGCATGCTTTACCTGT
This sequence comes from Euclidium syriacum, assembly GCA_900116095.1. NCBI lineage: Eukaryota > Viridiplantae > Streptophyta > Magnoliopsida > Brassicales > Brassicaceae > Euclidium > Euclidium syriacum. The sequence goes on from FPAK01000004.1 coordinate 1,575,627, forward strand.
TAGATTATTCAAAAGAATTTGGTGGTTTAGCTAACTAGGCATAGTTATAGTTTCATAGCGGAAGCTGGTTCTCTTTAGAATTGTGTTTGTGTTCTAGAACAAATCTTAGTTAGATTCCCTAGTAGATTACCGCTTTGATTAAGACATCTCGTAGAAATCCCGAGACCTAGCATTTTCCCCATCTAGTTACAACCTAAATTCAATATACAATTAACTTTTCATTGTCTTTCAGTTAATAATCTTTTGCCTAGATAAGTTTGAAACTAGGATTTATTGTGTTCTATAGAGTTTGTGCACTTGCGGTTTTGTAGGTCAAAAACTTTATCTACATCAAGTTTTTGGCACCGTTCCCGAGGACTCTGTGAGAGCCAATACGTTTTCTAAGATTATAGTTTAGTCTAGTTTTTTTTCTTTTTATTTTATTTACTGAAGTGTTATGAAACTAAAGGTTTCTGTCTTATCTTATTGAATGAATAAGAGTACATATATATAGGTGATTACATGATCAAGATAAAAGAAAAATCTACATAAACAAGGAAAAGGAAAACCCTAAAAGGTTTGGGTCCAACCGCCCATGTATGGGCCTAATGGGCCGCTTGGTCTTGATCAATGTATGGGCCGGTTATGGAGTCCATCACTTAATGATTTATAACACTCCCCCTTGGATGACATAACCGTGCAAGATGTTAAGAGATCATTATAATACGCTGGGGATGTTGCCTCATTAAAACCTTACTAGGAAAACCCAGTGGGACAAAACCATGGTGAAGAAAAAAGAGTACAACACGTATTACTCCCCCTTTTCTGAACATCACTGAAGATCCTTGAGTCTTCGCATCCCGATCTGATGCGTGAGCTTCCTTAATGTTGAGGTTGGTAAAGACTTTGTGAAGAGATCGGCTGAGTTGTCACTTGATCGAACTTGTAATACTTGAACTTCACCGTCCTTCTGCAATTCATGTGTGAAGAAGAACTTTGGCAATATGTGCTTTGTCCGGTCGCCTTTGATGTAGCCGTCTTTGAGCTGTGCGATGCATGCCGCATTGTCCTCGTACATAATGGTCGGTTCCTTGTCTTCGACCATGCCACAATCTGATCTTATATGTTGAGTCATCGACCTCAACCATACACATTCGCGGCTTGCTTCATGTATCGCCAAAATTTCTGCGTGATTGGATGAAGTTGCTGCAATGGTTTGCTTCATAGAACGCAAAGAAATTGCTGTACCTCCATGTGTAAACACATAACTTGTCTGCGATCTAGCATTATGTGGATCTGATAAATAACCTGCATAAGCAAAACCAACTAAACCTTCTTTGGTTTGATTAGTATAAAATAAACCTAAGTCCTTTGTTCCTTGTAGGTAACGCAGGATGTGTTTGATACCGTTCCAGTGCCTTTGAGTCGGACATGAATTAAATCTAGATAGGAGATTCACGGCAAAACATATATCTGGTCTATAAAGGGATTTGTTCAGCCTTATGCAGTGTTGTTCTCGAGAAAATTTCTTATCTTTGAGCTCAATACCCTCTGGTAATCTCATGTAAATTTCATTATCCAGTGGACCATATAAATATGCGGTCACTACATCCATTAGCCGCAAATCAAGTTTTTCTCTTATAGCCAGACTAATCAAAAATCTAAATGTCGTAGCATCCACCACATGGGAGTATGTCTCCTCATAATCTATTCCTGGTTTTTGTGAGAATCCTTGTGCAACAAGCCGTGCCTTGTGTCTCACGATTTCACCATGTTCATTTCTCTTACGCACAAAGATCCATTTTTATCCCACTGGTTTTATATCGAATGGTGTCCTTATTATTGGACCAAACACATTCCTCTTTCTTAATGAATTCAACTCCACGTTTATGGCTTCTTTCCATTTTAGCCAATCAAATTTCTGAGTGCACTCTAATATAGACGTGGGTTCCTGATCCTCTTTCAAATCTTTTATCTCAAGTGCTACCTTATAAGCAAATGCATCATTTATGTCGACATCTTTTCGGTTCCATTGTGTTCCAGACATGATATACTTTATAGAGATCTCATTATTATCAAGACCTTCAGAACCTTGAGATTTGGCGTCCCAAACCTCAGTGATCGGTACCATAGGGTCAGCCGCGGTCATGTCTATAGTTTCCCGAACCTCGGTTTCAACCGTTGCACCTTTCTTTGATTTCCGAGGGTTCTTATCTTTGGAACCTACTGGTCTACCACGTTTCTTGCGTGCTGTAGACTCTGTAGCAACTTGATTGTGTTCCTTTTGAACATCAATTCGTACTGGTGCATTACAAGCTGGTATGTACGATTTTGTTACTTTCTTTGGATCAGCAAAGGAATCTGGCAACTGATTAGCTAGCTTTTGTAAATGTATAATTTTTTGGACCTCTGATTCACATTCTAGAGTCCGAGGATCGTGCCATGTTAAGGATGTTTGATTCCATGAAATTTCTTTAACCAGCTTGTTAGTCTCTCCACCTAATGTCGGATATACCGATTCATCAAAATGGAAATCCGCGTATCTGGCCTTAAATAGATCACCCGTGGTTGGCTGGAGATACTTAATGATGGTGGGAGAATCATATCCAACATATATTCCCATCCTCCTTTGAGGTCCCATCTTTGTTCTCTGTGATGGTACAATGGGTATATAAACGGCACACCCATGTCTTTAGATGGGATATTTCTGGCTCAACCCCCGTTAATAATTGGGATGGAGAATATCTATGCTCACTAGATGGTCTGATGCGTATAAGCTCTGCTGCATGTAATACTGCGTGTCCCCAAGCAGATACTGGAAGCTTCGACCTCATGAGTAATGGTCGAGCAATCAATTGAATTCGTTTGATGAAGGATTCAGCTAATCCGTTTTGTGTATGGACATGTGCCACGGGATGTTCCACACTTACCCCCATGGACATACAGTAATCATTAAATGCTTGGGAAGTAAATTCACCAGCATTGTCAAGACGTATAGTCTTAAGTGGAAAATCTAGAAAGTGGGCTCGCAAACGTATGATCTGGGCCAGTAATCTAGCAAACGCCAAGTTTCTAGTGGATAATAAGCAAACATGCGACCATCTGGTCGATGCATCAATAAGGACCATGAAATATCGAAATGTCCCACATGGTGGGTGTATTGGTCCACATATATCTCCTTGTATCCTTTCCAGAAAGTTCAAAGTCTCTTTAGTTACTTTGACTGGTGATGGCCTTACAATGAGTTTCCCTTGTGAACATGCTACACACGTGAGATTCTTAGGGATAACTCATTTTTCTTTCAGTGTGTGCCCTTGTGAGTTTTGAATAAGCTTACGCATCATGTTAGAACCGGGGTGGCCAAGCCGGTCATGCCATTTAGTGAATTCGGTAAACATCTCGTTTACTGTGGCATTAGCCTCTATCATATTGACCTTGGCATAGTAAAGGCCAGTAGATAATGCGGGTATAGATTCTAAGACCTTCTTATGGTCTTAGGTGATCTCAGTAATATTTATGAATTCTTTATTTCCTTCACCCTTGGTTTCAATGTGAAAACCATTCAAACGAATATCTTTAAAACTCAATAAGCTCCTCTTAGAGCTGGGTGAATATAAAGCATCTGATATCTCAAGATGCGTGCCCTTAGGTAAAAGAATATGGGCTTGGCCGTAGCCTTCTATGAGACTGGATATACCCGCAATTGTGCTAATATTGGCGTTTTTCAATGTTAGATTCAAAAAGAATCTTTTATCTTTCAAAATCGTGTGGCTTGATCCACTATCCACCACAAATATGTTCTTGTCCTCTTTCATTACTTCATTAAACAAGGACTATGTCTTAGACATTACTTTTATTGAAAACTCAAAAGTAAATCAATCTTAATCCATAAATCATAAAGCAAAGTCATTCAACATAGAAAGCAAAATAAAAGAAAGAAAGCAAAAACAAAGCAAAACTAAAACACTAGATGTCGAAATCAATTAGCCTCTTTTAGGCAATCAGAAGTGTCATACTCCATTAGGTCATCATTCTCATGGTCAAAGTCTCCTTCACCATCGTGATGAACCAAATGAGCTTCTGGATTCTTCTTCAAACTTTCTTGATAGAGATCAACAAGATGCTTAGGTATCATGCACGTCTTTGCCCAATGGTTCCCCATACCGCATCTGTGGCAAGAAGATTTGGCCGAGTGTTGCGGTTTGGATATGCCGCGGCCTCTACCCCGACCGCGACCGAAGTCGGATCGGTTTCCACGGCCATAACCACCGTAATGGTTTCCTCGGCCATTGCCACGACCGCTACCACGTCCGGACCATCTTCCACGGCCGGATTGCTTATCTCTTTGGACATAGTTGGAATCTTTGGTCTCTTTAGGCTCTTTCTTGGCCTCTTCAGTTTTATTAGCTTCTGGTAATGGGGCTGAACCAGGAGGTCTCATTGCACTATTCATCATCAATAACTCATCGTTTTGCTCAGCAAGTAGCAAACAAGAGATTAGACTTGCATATGTATCAAATCCATTTTCACGATATTGTCGTTGTAGCACAACGTTATTTGTGTGAAAGGTCGAGAATGTTTTCTCTAGCAAGTCATTATCAGTCACCTCTTCACCACATAGTTTCAAGACTGAAACGATTTTGAACAAGGCCGAGTTATACTCATCCACGGATTTAAAATCCTGGATTCTGAGATTTTTCCATTCGAATCGGGCTTTGGGTAATAGCACCATTCTTTGATGATCCTATCTGGATTTCAACTCGGCCCAGAGATCCAGAGGATTCTCAATAGTGAGGTACTGATTTTTGAGACTCTCAGCAAGGTGATGGCGTATGATAAGAATTGCCCTATACTTTTCTCTTTCAGTGGTTTCATTACCATCAACAATACATTCACCAAGCCCTTTTGATTTAAGGATAATCTTAGTATCCAAGGCCCATTGTAAGTAATTGTCACCAGAGATATTGAGTGCAGCATATTCAAGATTGTTGATTTTCGACATCTGTAATATTAGACAATTTATGCGGTTTCAATCATGCATTCAGTTTTATCAATCTTATGCATGAAACAATCATAAACAAAACTTTGTCTAGAATGAACAAGCAAAGATTTGGATCATATTAGGGTTAGGGTTTCGGGTTTCCTATTTTGATTTAGATTAGGGTTTAGGTCTTTCCTATTTCTTTTAGGGTTAGGGTTTCATGATTTTAGGGTTTTAGTTTTTAGAGTTTTAATCATGCAACAAACAATCTAACAACCTAAACCACAAATTAAATCCGGGTTTTGAATATCCAATTAGGGTTTAAAGTTTTAAAACATAACTTAGGGTTTTAGGGTTTTGAAATCGATTTTTAGGGTTTTGGTATTTAGGGATCAGCTGTTACCTTCACCGAATGGGGTTGAATGGATTGAACACGAGTTGATCTTTCTCCCGGGCTGGAACAGAACCGATCGCGAGCTTTACGCGGGCTGGAACGGGACGATCACGAGCTGAGACGATCGCGAATTGGAACGGAGGTGATCTTCACGCGGGCTGACGAGTTGCGCGAGTTCTGATCGATCCGATAGCTCGGTTTTGGAGCGGAACGATCCGGGCTGGCGAGTGCGCGGGAACGGACCGAGCGAACGAGTTCACAAGTGGGAACGATCCGGTTTTCTTCTCCGATCGAATATGCGATTTTTATGCGGTCCGATGATCTTGATCGGATTTTAGTGAGATTTTAGGGTTTTGGAATTTCGAAGGTTTTAGCTTCAGGGTTTCAGAGAATCGTGCTGATAACGTGTTATGAAACTAAAGGTTTCTGTCTTATCTTATTGAATGAATAAGAGTACATATATATAGGTGATTACATGATCAAGATAAAAGGAAAGTCTGAATAAACAAGGAAAAGAAAAACCCTAAAGGGTTTGGGCCTAACCGCCCATGTATGGGCCTAATGGGCCGCTTGGTCTTGATCAATGTATGATCGGTTATGGAGTCCATCACTTAATGATTTATAACATGAAGTATTTTGTTTAATTTTCTTTTTGGTTTTCAGGATTTGAGCAATAATGCCTCCAGCAGTGATCATTGTACAGAGGAACGTAGAAGGCCAGTTGGTTGATGCTCAGGGAAACAAATATAATGATCAGCCCTAGAGGCTTGATGCAACTGACTACAACTGTCCTGATCAGTTCTACGCCAGCAGACCAACTATCAGACCTCCACCTTTTGAAAGAAATGACTTCGAGATAATGTGCCAATGAATCCTTGAAAGCCAACAAAGAATCAGAGATGAATTGAATGCCAAGAAGTGGGATTTTGAAGTTGAGGAAGCTCCAGTTCAGCAAGTCAGAGAGTTCGAGATAATGTGTTAAAAGATTCTTGAAGGCCAACAGAGAATCAGAAATGAACTGAATACCAAAGAGTGGGATTTTAAATTATCTCAAACTACAATGAGTGTTACAAAAGGAACAAATTTGAAAGAGGAAATCAATGAATTTCATGAAGAATTGGAAGAACAAGCCGAGTTTGATGTTTTTGATAGTGTGTCAGTCGACACGGTCTTGTGTGTCGACCGGCACAGGCCTGCAACCCAGAATCCGGAGCAAAATTTGACTAAGGCAAAAAAGGAGGATTCTTCTGAGATTGTGTCGATCGACACTGTCCTGTGTGTCGACCGACATGGGATGAAAACTGGCCAATCTTTTTCTGTGGGTGTGTCGATGGACACAGCCCATCGTGTCGACCAACACGACCCCAATCAGCCAAATCTCGACATTTCGACGAGTTCAAGTGCAGCCGAACCACAACCAGAGCGTCCATAAAATGTTCCTGAGACTTTACCTGATCCCAAGCCTCCTGAGCAGTATAAGATAGAAATTGTTGAGGTGTTTGATCATGGAGATACATATGAGCTGAGAGTGATATCTGAGGAAGCAGCTACACCTGGTAGTTGCCACAAGCGGAAATCTCCTGACACCACACCTCAGCCACCTCTCCAACAGATAAGAGGCCACCCAGGAGCTACCGTTGCCATCCCCAATGCTGCTTACATTATTGATCCCGAAGATACATATTTTGTGTACTCCAAGGGACCGAGACCACCTCCACTAAAGCAAAGGTATGTGCTCTCTACACTGTCTCTCTCTTCTGCAGGAAGACATTCTCACCCACACAAACGATCCCACCCTGTTGCTGTCACTCCTGCTTACCTGATTGATTCGGAAGAGATGTATTCTGTGTACCACAGAGGACCTAGGCCGGCATGACATGCACTTTTTTGCCATGGTTAAGCTAATGACTGAAAACAAGCGTTTGGTGGTAGGCAACCCACTTGGTATTTTCTTTTATTTTCCTTTTGTGATTTTTATTTTTGGTTTTTCTCCTCTTCTTTATTTATTTTTCCACTGGGGACAGTGTGAAGTAAGTCTGTGGGAGGATGTTACTAAACACATTTATTTTTGGTGATTTTAATTTGGTTTTTCGAGTAAAAAATTGTTTTATTAGGTCAAAATTTAGTTCTGGAAAATAATGATTGATTGGAGGAATTATGTTGTGTTGTCTAGATCTTGATGTACCATTTTGCAAAGATTTAGATTTTGTCTAAGACTAATGGAAAACCCAAAGCATAACAACTTGATATCAAATGTCCATGTCTTGAGTTATGAAGTCAAGTAAGCCAGAGCTACTAATAAACTTTCTCTATGAAAGTCAGTCCTCGTCTTATGCTGTGTTAAGATGGTCTGAGACTCTAGTTTCTAGCTCTCCCTCCATATAGAAAATGTTGAAAATAATGAATAAATGTGCTTATTAGGTACCTAGTGACAAGGCTAGAAGCAATTATGTGATGCCATTATTTGTCACTAGAAGCTCGAGATTGGGACCGAAAATGTGGAATGACAAAGAGTGTGTTGTAATCACACAGTAGGACACGAGATGGCACACAGTAGTTTCTCTACAAAGACTATACTTTGATTAGATAGTCTTATGATACACTTACAAGTAATATCAAATCGCTCTTCTACAAAAGAACTCGCTCCCTAATCCCCAGATGATCAAAGCCCTATGTTCTATTACAAACCCTTGGCTATAGATCTTTCCCAAATGATCTAAGCCCTATGTTATGTTTCAAACCCTTAGCTTTAGATCTCTCTCTCTCTATTATAACTTGTAAAGTGATAAATCTTCATACACAGATCTTCGACTCCTTTTATAGTTAAACAGATTTCCTATGTTTCCTTTTCTTGCACACTCGGAAATCTCTTAACTTTCTCTATGCTTGATATCCAAGGTTTCCTTATTTGCAATAGTTGGAAATCCCTTAACATTGATTGCCTTGATTCTGCTCCAAATCCTTGATTTGCTGTCAATCTTTGATCTCCAGAATCTTCATATTAAATCTCCCTTGATATCCGCATCCTTGATATCCGCATTCCAAAATCTTCTCCATTGATCTTACACGCAGTCTCCGGTTTGGTACATCGTGTGTCATCTCTCCAGCTGCCACACAGCTTACATCACCGGCTGACTTGTACTCTCAATCTCTCCCTTTTTAGCTGAATTTGACACCTCAAGCATCTGCAAAATAGAAACCCAAGTGCACACCCAAGCAGCAATAGATACATAACCATTATCAAAATACTAATGCATTAAGAACCATAATGGCAATGTTTGAACAACAGCAAGAGTAGACAAATACACAAGCTTTAATCCTTAAAGCTTTTCGTCTCTCTAGGGAAAAAAAAGAAACAACAGAAAAATGCAAATAAAAACAAAACAGCCTTCAGCTATAACATCAACTCCCCCTGAACCCAATCCTTAGAATTCCTCAGAGCTACTAGAGCTTTCTTCTCCCCCTGCTTGAGTGCATATTCAGTTAAAAAAAACAGCAAGTCAACCAATACTCTTTAAAAGGACAAGATTACTTACCTTCTTCAAGAGTGGCAATGGTGTCTTGCAGCTTGGTGATTGTGTCACGAAGTGCCTCAATAGCTGCCACAGTATGAACCCTTCCTGTAGGAAACTTCACTTTGAGCGTCTCATATTTTTGTTCTGAGGCAGTGTCCGAGTCCGATTCCTTGTCGCTTGACACATCCACACCTTTACCCTTCCTGGAGTGGATTTGAGAGTATGCTCTTCCAGACCTCTTATCCGGAACAAACTCAAGAGGAAACACAGTGCTCTCACCAGCAAAAGTAGGAGGCGCTTTCTGATTCATCAGCACTGCAAAGATCAAGGATGGAAAGTACAGACCTGCCTTGTTGTAGGTGATTCTTCCTCGTGCAAGAACCCTATGGAATACAAACTCACCAAAGTTTACCCTATGCCCATGAGCCATCTAATAAAGAAATCTGTCCTTCTCGATTGGAGTTGAAGTGCGATTCTTAGTGGGCAGCCAGTTGTAACCAAATAACATCCACAGAGAGGCAAACCGCGGGGTACACCTTGTGGTAGAGAATGATTTCCAAGTCACTTTCTCTTGACAGAAGAATCGTGCAACAACATTATCGCTGATATTGTCACACTTGGCTGCAATGATGGCTTCCTCAGCTGTAGGTACAGGAAACTCCAAGGCCTTGTTGATGAGATCGGCGGAGATTTATATTTATATCCCCTAACCTATACCTTAACCTCCTTTTCCATGGTCTTCTCATGTGGCAAATGAGCATAGAACTCACAGATTACCTCAGGAATGTAAGGAGGCAAGAGTTATCGATCTACTGTTGACTCCATCTTGCTACTCCTTATCATCGCAACTATCTCAGCAGATGCCTCAGAACGGAAATCAACATACCTCTGACTCACGATTTCCCGGGTTAAGTAGTGTTGACACACCTTGCGTGCTTCATCATTCTTGAAACGTTTGGACTTAACTGCTTCACCAGAGGAGGTTGAACTCTCAACAGCTTTGCCCTTTCCTTTCTGTCGTGATGAGGCTCTGTGTGTGACAGCCTTTGAAGGTGCATGCTTCGCCTTTTTGCTGAGTGGTTCTTCATCCTCTGTACTCATCTCTACCACATCCTGAGCTTCCTTCTGTTTTCTCGAGATCTTCTTTCTCTTCACCGGAACAGAGTCTTGCTTCTTGTGCTCCTTTAGCCTCCGTACGACAGATTGCAGCGGAATGTTGTCATCGGAGTCTTCATCCACCAATTCTGGCACACCACGTACCTCTGGAGTTGTTCTTGAAGATCTGCACTTTTTCTCAGAAGAAACCCCCAAATTTGGATCTAGGGTTTTTGGGAAGGCCTCACGAGAACTCACGAAAGATGGAGTTCTTGAGTCTCCAGCCACCTCTGATGGCTCTAGCATGGGCTTCGTCGAGGTATGGATTGGAACTACTGATGAGTGAAGCACCATTGTTGTGCATGTGTAGAGATTTGCAATGATGGTAATTGTTGATGGTGGGGTTAGCACCCCTTATCAATAGGTTGGCAATAATTAAGATTCGGTCCTTACCATGGAAAGCGGTCCCACTTGCCCACTAATCACGTATTTTCAAATATTTGAAAAATATCCAGAAATGACAAGTAAATCAAAAACATTTCCTTAATCAGTTTTAGGAAAGTCTCGAGATTCCTTTGCCCAATCTTCAACTCCCTTGACCTACATACAACTTTAACATCCACATATTCATCAAGCTAAAAACTCAAAGTATAATGATCAATCAGTAGTTACCCAACGAGTTGAGCTGTTCTTTTCCTTGGATTTTTAGCCCTTGAGATGTATCATTAACTCACACCCTCTACCACACACGCTAGCTCAGGAACTGACCCACCAAGGCATATCGTGCTATGACATGATTCTTAGGACATGGCTGTTTCCTTACTTTTGGCTAGCTTTCACACTCCCATGTCTTCATCCCACAGGAGTTTTCAACCTTTATCCAACACTGGAGGGCGGCTGGATTTGCATTTTTTTTTTTTATTGAAATTTTTCTATTTATGTGCTATCTCACGATCTTGTCTCATGATTCTCTTGTTCCCCTTTTTTTTTATCTTTCTTTCTTGGCATTTTTGCCCTTCAGCTCCTTGTACTCCACTCTCAGTGTGAAATCTGTACTCCCTGTGAGACAACATGAGAGGCAGCTCTTTTCCATTTGTGCATAAGAAGCTCCATGCTGAGTCTGAGTCTGATATATCTGGTGTGCTAGTCCCTGTGTCATCTCAGCATGCTCGATAAGAGAGTTAGTGTTCACACACCCCAATTGCTTTGCGTAAACTTACAAAGCGATTGAGATCCAATGGTTTAGTAAACAAATCAGCTAATTACAACTCAGTAACCACATGATCAATTATTACCTTTTTGTCTTCAACTAGCTCTCTTATGAAATGATGTCTTATGTCGATATGCTTGGTTCTGGAGTGTTGAACTGGGTTCTTTGAGATTTCAATGGCACTTTTGTTATCACAATACACCAGTAGAGGTCCAGAGTCCATCCCATATTCCGAAGCCATCTGCTTCATTCAGCTTCTGTGGTAGACAGTGAGGTAGAGCTATGCTTCTTGCTGTGCAACGACACTAAGTTATTTCCCAGAAAGAAATAACCACCACTTGTGCTTCTTCTATCCAACAGATTTCCAGCCCAATCTGCATCACAATATCCAGCAAGGTTGTTGTTCGATGCCTTTGAGTAGTACACCCCAAGATCAGCTGTTCCTTTTACATATTTGATGATCCTTTTGACTGCTTGAAGATGTGAGTTCCTTGGATCAGCTTGAAATCTAGCACACACACCAACACTGAGACTCAGATCTGGTGTGCTTGTTGTGAGGTACAGAAGACTTCCTATCATTCCTCGATAGAGTTTGGAATCAACCTTCACCCCTTCTTCATCCTTCGACAGCTTGGTGGTGGTGCTCATAGGTGTGCTCGAAGTCTTGCTACTGTCTAGTCCAAATCTCTTTACCAAGTTCCTTGCATACGTGCTTTGACTTATACAGATTCCTTCATCATCTTAAGCTATTTGTAGTCCCAAAAAGTACTTCAACTCCCCACACATACTCATCTCAAACTCCTTGGTCATCTTGTCAACAAACACATCAACCAACTTCTTTGACGTCCCACCAAAGATATTATCATCCACATAAATCTGGACAATCATCAACTCATATTCATGAGATAGTATGAAAAGGGTCTTGTCTACACTACCTCGCGTGTAGCCACATGAGATCAAGAAGCTCGTGAGTCTCTCATACCAAGCTCGGGGTGGTTGCTTCAGCCCATACAGTGCTTTGTTCAACTTGTACACATAGTCAGGATGATGAGCATCTTCAAAACCCTTGGGTTGCTCAACATAGACTTCTTCTTGAAGATAACCATTCAAGAAAGCGCTTTTGACATCCATTTGGTATACTTTGAAGTTTAGTATACATGTCATTCCCATAAAGAATCTGATAGACTCGAGTCTTGCCACTGGTGCAAAGGTTTCATCAAAGTCGACACCTTCTACTTGAGAGTATCCTTGTGCCACCACGCGAGCCTTATTTTTGCACTACCACACCATCTGCATCACACTTGTTCTTGAAGATCCACTTGGTGCCGACTACATTTCCTTTTGTAGGTCGTGGAACCAGTACCCAGACTTCATTTCTGACAAATTGTTCCAGTTCTTCCTCCATAGCTACTATCCAGTAGTCATCTTCAAGTGCAACAACATGATTGGTAGGTTCTAGCTTTGATACGAAACAACCAAACATGACCATCTCTTGAAAACCACTAGATGCATATTTAGCCATCTTTTTGTAGTCACGTACCACCCCTTTAGTTCTTCTCTCACCATTTACATCACCAATTACATCATCAGGTGAGTGATGTCGATGAACTTGAGTTGGTGACCTATCTGATGTGGTATTCCCTGTGGTATCGTCTTCAAAGTGATCCTCTGGTTCTTTATTTGGTCCAACCAACTATTTGTTGTTCCCAGCTCATGGTTGTTCTTCTTCAGAGTCACTTTCTGAGTCCTCCACATCTACATACCGATACGATGTATATATCATCGAACACAACATTGGCTGATTCCTCAATAGCTCTAGTCCTTTTGTTATAGACTATGAACGCTGAGCTAGTTCCTGAGTAACCCAGGAAGAACCCCTCGTCACTTCGTGAGTCGAACTTGCCAAGATGATCCTTGTCATTCATGATATACACCCTGCAACCAAACACATGAAAATAACTTAGGTTAGGTATCTTTCCTTTCCATAACACATATGGTGTTTTAGTGGTTCCTTTTCTGATGTACACCATGTTGATGATGTAACACGCAGTATTTATTGCTACAGCCCAAAACCTATGAGAAACTTTGTTTCCATGTATCATTGCTCGAGCCATCTCCTGAAGAGTTCTATTCTTTCTCTCCACCACTCCATTTTCTTGAGGAGTGTATGGGGCTGAGTACTGATGTACTATCCCTTAAACATGCGATCCTGATTACAACGAAAGTTCGCTAATAAGCTATTACATTGCATCAGTTCATCAACCCAAAGGAAACTAAGACTAACTACCATCTTTCCTTCCCGCCAGCTTTGTCCCGCGATCCTAGCCACTTTGATTCTTATCCTTTCCTGTGAATCATCAAAGAGAGCGTAAGCAAACAAAGTACTTAGTGAGTGCGCTTAAGCCGCTCACCGAGCCAAGTCAAGAATTCGTATCATGCAATCAGTTCTATCAAGACAGTTACTAGACAGAACTCCGCAAGCCTAATCATCCAGGGTTCTCTGGATCGATCATCAAGCCGAGTAGCAGAATCAATGAATAATTCAAGCAACATGAAATCAAAGAACAAGCAAGAGACGAACAAGACTAAGCAAGGTCTAGAACACTCACCTTGGAGATTCGGAACAGTTGATTTGTTTTCAGACACCTCTTGATGGGAAAACACTCTATCGATCTGCTCAGCACGGTCGCGTCGATCAGACCGGTCTACACAAGCCTTCACACTTGGAATCCCTTCTCTTTCCCGTTCAATTGCCCCTTTGAAATCTCTATCCGTTCTCTCTTTGTTCTTTTTCCCATAAAATCCGTAGTGATCGTGGAAAACTTGGATTGCCCTCATTAATCCGGCAGTTACACGAGTTTCTGCCCAAAACCGCAAGTAACCGTCCATACGATCCGGCATGTGCTCGGACGCGCTGAATAACCATTCCCCCCTAAACCAAACACGCGGATTTTTAATCGAGGAGGGAATTGTCGAGCTGACTGGATAATTCAGTCTTAACCGCCCTGTCTGAATCCGACAATGCTGTCCGGACCAACCGTCTTGTCCGAATCCAACAAGACCTGTCCGAAAATCCCGCATTGTCAACATAACCGCCCAGCTATCCCGAAAATCACGGACTGATCAGTTCTGACTCGGCACCACCCGATCGGACTGAATATCCCGATGACTTGACGAGCTTGCGGACCAATGAGCTCGCGGACCGGTCAGTCAAACTATCGATCTTTCCTTCGATCCAGTCAAGTCCTTCGAACATTCGGATTCCCTTAGCCGGATTCCATCGATTCGATCCGGTCCAGCCATTGGACCATGTTCCCAGCATGATCCGGATGAGTAACACTAGCCCGGTGCCCCGTCCCGGTCTAGTTCCCCGACCGTCTAGTCGGCCAAGGATACCCACCCTCCTATATAGCTTAAATGTCATTTCCGGATGTGACAGTATATGACATCAAAATGTATGTAGGATCCCCACCCTAATTTCCGAATTAAATATTAAAAATAAATAATTCGGAATCAGGGTGTTACAAGTCTCCCCCACTTATGATGAGATTCATCCTCGAATCTTTTGCCCTTCCTTGGCTTGTTTTTCCTTAAGGCTTGCTTGGGTTGCTTTTCGAACCACTTAGGATATTTCTCCTTCATAATTGTTTATGGTTCCCAGGTGATCTCTTCTACACCTTCACAATCCCATTCAACTTGAATATTTCTAACCTGCTTACGGCCTTCTACTTAAACACTCTGTCAAACTATCTGAACCGGTCTTCCCAGAATTATTAGATTTGCTTGCAAATCCGGAGTTGGTCCTGTGATCACACGGTCCCCGGGTTTGATGCATTTCCTTAGCAACGAAACGTGGAACACATTATGGAATGCTGCCATAGACTGTGGCAACTCCAACCTGTAAGCAACCTGTCCAACTGTTTCAAAAATCCGGAAAGGTCCCATGTACCTTGGGGCCAACTTCCCGGTTAAAGAAGTTCGGTCCTTTCCTTTGTAAGTGACCGTCTTTAAGTATACCATATCCCCTACCTGAAATTCCAACGGTTCCTGCGTTTATCCGCATAACCTTTCTACCTGTTCTGAGCCGCTTTCATATTTTTCTTCATTTCACGGATCCTTTATGTTGTTTCCTGGACAAAGTCCCGGCCAAATATACTCCGCTCCCCCACTTGGATCCAACATAGGGGAGTTCGATAGGGCCGTTCATACAAAGCCTCAAACGGTGACATTCCAATGCTAGCTTGATAGCTATTGTTGTATGAAAACTCGGCCAAAGGTAAGTATTGTACCCACTTACCACCCCAATCAAGTATACAAGCTCGCAACAAATCCTCCATTGTCTGAATTGTCCGTTCAGACTGGCCATCCGTCTGGGGGTGATAGGATGTGCTCAGATTGACCCTTGTTCCAAATTCTCTCTGGTGTTTCTTCCACAACGAAGATGCAAACTTAGCATCACGATCCGAAATAATGCTCCCAGGCACACCGTGTAACTTGACAATTTCATTAACATAGATCCATCAATGCTTGTGAATTGTCTTGTCGGTTCACTGGAAGAAAATGTGCAGACTTAGTCAATCTGTCTACGATCACCCAGATCGCATCATATCCGTTCTGCTTGGGCAACCTAGTCACAAAATCCATCGTGATCAAGTTACACTTCCATTCAGGAATGGGTAAACTCTGTAACAGTTCACTGGAAACCTGATGTTCCGCCTTAACAAGTTGGTAAGTCGGACAAGCAGCAACCCAGTCTGCAACGTCCCTTTTCATACCAACCCAATGATAATACCTCTTCAAGTCTCGATACATCTTCGTTGATCTAGGATGGATTGAGAACTTAGAGTGATGGGCTTCCCTCAAAATCTCTTGTCTCAATTCCTTATCATTCGGAACACAAACCCGACCATTCACCAAGATTGTTCCATTATTCGAGATCTGATACTCGGTCTTATCATTCTGAGATACCTTGATCAGATTCGCATCCTTCTCTTGAGCTAATCTGACCCGAGTCAACAGATCAGCCTGATCAGCTGCCCCTAACCCTAACGATTCTGGCTCATTTTTCATCACAGCTAACCGTAAGGTCCCAACCATTCCAATCAAACCTTCCATATCCCTCTCAGAAGCCGCACTATCAGAAGCCGCAGCCACTCTCTTCCGGCTTAGTGCATCAGCTACTTGATTTGCCTTTCTCGGATGGTAGGCAATATCGAGGTCATAATCCGCTACTAGTTCCATCCATCTTCTTTGTCTCAGGTTCAGCTCAGGTTGAGTGAAGATATACTTCAAACTCTTATGATCAGTAAAGATCTGTACCTTTCCACCATAAAGGTAAGATCGCCAAATCTTAAGTGCAAAAACCAAAGCTGCCATCTCTAGATCGTGTGTGGGATAGTTGCACTCATGCTTTCTCAACTGTCTGGATGCATAAGCAATCACCTTGCCATGCTGCATCAGAACACAACCCAATCCAGTTTTCGATGCATCCGTGTATACTACATACGGCTCATCAGCTTTAGGCAAAGCTAGAACCGATGTGCTCGTAAGCATTTCCTTCAACTTGGAGAAAACTTCTCACAGTCTTCGGACCAGACAAACTTCACATCTTTTCCGGTCAGGCGAGTCATCGGTTGTGCCATACTCGCAAATCCCTTGACAAACCGTCTATAATACCCAGCCAAACCCAGAAAACTTCTTATCTCTGAGGCGTTTCGCGGTCTAGGCCACTCAGCTATAGACTTGATCTTTTCTGGGTCAACGGACACTCCCTTATCCGAAACTACATGACCCAAAAACCCGATCTCCCTTAGCCAGAAACTACACTTACTCAGTTTAGCAAAAAGCTTATGCTTCCTTAGCCTTTCCATCACTGCCCTCACGTGAACTTCATGTTCCTCCCGACTCTTGGAGTAAACCAGGATATCATCAATGAAGATGATCACTGATTTATCCAAGTAGTCCCTAAAGACTCCGTTCATGAGTTTCATGAATGCACCAGCTGCATTAGTCAATCCAAATGGCATGACCACAAACTCGTAGTGTCCATACCTAGTCCGGAAAGCAGTCTTGCGAATATCCTGCTCTGCTATCGGAATATTGTGATATCCCGAAACCAGATCAATCTTGGAGAACCACTTAGCTCCTCTGAGTTGATCCAACAACTCATCTATCCTTGGAAGAGGATATTTGTTTTTTACAGTGACTCGATTCAACCCACGGTAATCGATACATAACCTGAAGCTCCCATCTTTCTTCTTAACAAACAATACCGGTGCACCCCAAGGTGAACTACTTGGCCTCACAAAACCCTTTCCCAACAACTTACTTAGTTGCTTCTTAAGTTCGGCCATCTTTGCTGGTGCCATCTGATATGGTGCCTTGGATATCGGAGCTGTACCAGGCTCTAGTTCTATCATGAACGGATCAGAACGAGCCGGTGGTAGTCCAGTCAGTGATTCGAATACATCCTCAAACTCACCAGCGACTGGAATACTCTTAAGCTCCGCATCCGGACCTTCCTCCGCAATAGTGATGGTCGCTAAGTAAGCCTCACATCCCATCCAAAACATCTGTTCCGCTTGCAAAGCTGAGATGTACTGACAGCCTACAATCGGCCTGATTCCCTGGAAGGTCAAAACTCCTCCATCAGTCTCAAAGTGCACTCGCGCTCTGTGACAGTCCACATGTGCCTTGTACTTTCCAAGCCAATCCATTCCAAGGATCACATCATAGGAGTTCACTCGGCAGAACCTCAAATCTGCTGGCATGTTCACTGACCCGATCATAACAGCGATGTTACTGACCGTTCCAAGTGTTGGCATGACTTGTCCACCAGCCGCCTCGACTGTCCCTATTTCCCCCTCAGGATCCCTCTGGAATCCTCCTATCCCAATCATATATGGGTTAATGACGCAATGGGTTGCTCCGGTATCAAACAAGACATGGGTCGCCACACCCCCCATGACTAATGTTCCTACACATTCACCTAGAATGCTAAGAACCTAGCAACAAGCAATCATGCAATTTCACACAGAAATTATTATCCAGTAAGTTAGTAATACTAACCAGTGATCGGGCGAGAAGTACTCGGTTCTAGGGCAGTCTCCGCAGAGTAGACACGCGGGGTCCATTTTTTCTCTTAGCAGGAGGAGCAGAGCCATCACTTGCCCGTTTCCCAGTCTGCTGTTGCCCCAACTTGGGACAGTTCGGCTTGATGTCTCCAACTTCATGACAGTTGTAACACGCCCTTGCATCCCCATCTCTCCCCTGACCTTTTCCCCTCTTGTCCTCCTCAGGACAGTCACAGACCTTATGTTCCATGCTACCACATCGGTGACAAGCTCCAGAGGCGGATCGGCATGCACCCTGATTCATCTTTCCGCATGTTGCACACTGTGTGCGTCCAGCAAAGGACTTCTCAGAACCTGAACCCTTAACCCAACCCTTCTTCTGCCCACCAGCATTTCCAGACTTCTTAAACTGCGAAGCAATCTGGGACTTCAACTTATCCCCAGCCAACTCGGCTTCCTTACTCATTCCTTCTTCCAGTAAAGCAACTTTCTCTACCAGCTCAATCAGGCTACCATAATCACGAACCACACACCGATTATGTAGCTCCAGCCTCATACCATGCAGGAACCGCCGGACTTGAGCTCTCTCACTCTCATAGTCATGTCCAGCAAATACCTTGAGGCTGTTAAGCTTGGCCTCGTATTCCTTCACAGTCATCGACCCTTGCTTTAGTTCCAGGAACTCAGCATGCAGCCTGTCATAAGCCTCTTCCGGAAAGAACTTAGCCCGAAACTTTTCCATGAACACCTCATAGGAACAGTCTGGGTTTGCCATCTGCGCAAACACTCCACGCCACCAAAGGTGCGCATCACATCATTCCCACCTGGAAAGTTCTTTGTCCCAATCTTCCTCATCTGTTCCAACATCCTCAGACAGGATGGAACTTGATTGGCATCATTTGCATTAGGGTTAGGTTGTACTCCACCAACCGGTACCCTAACCAGGACCTGAGCCAACATGCCCATCAACGCATCCATTCCCGTTAGATTCTCGACATTGCGAGCTGCAGCAGCGATACGTGCAGCCTCCGCGATACGCGCAGCTTCCGCAGCACGAGCCTCCTCGGCTACACAAGCCGCTTCAGCCACACGGGCTGCCTCAGCAATGCGTGCTGCCTCGGCAACACGCGCCTCTTCAGCCACTCAAGCTTGTTCAACAATACGAGCAGCCTCTTCTACACGGGTTGTCTCAGCAGCAGTCTCAGTTTCAGTCGGGTTCGTAGTATTCACAATCTCTGGATTCTCTCCAGTAGTCTCACTGTCTTGGTTCCCACTTGAACCATCATTGCCCGTTCTTCGACACCTAGCCATCTGCTATGACCATCAGAAACACTAAATTAGTCTCATGCTAACTTAGATTTTATCATAGGCTCAATTCAAGCATGCAGTCTATGATTCAACCATTATCAGTTTCAGAATATCAGCTCTCACTACCCGGGTCCAGACCCGTAACAGTTCCGACCACAAGGTATCAAGTTTTCGGGTTCCTTAACCCTTACAGATTCCAGACCAGAAGATCTCAGTAACTTGGGTCAGAACCCTTATCAGAATCTAGACCAAAAGGTCTCAGTAACTCGGGTCATAACCCTTATCAGAATCTAGACCAGAGGTCTCAAAAATCCGGTCTCAACCCTTAACAGATTCTAGACCACAGGTCTCAGTAACTCGGGTCTCAACCCTTCATCAGTTAGAAATCTTACCGCGAGACATAGGCGCTGGAAGGATGGTGTAGCCCTATAACCCATTACACAAATCAGTCCTACAATCGACCATGCTCTGATACCAATTGAAACACCCCAACCCAATTTTCCTTAGTTTTTATGACTTAGTCGAATTAGGTTGTTCTGTTTTAACTTAACATTTGAGGTTCATCAATTCATAGGCTGATTCATGCTTAAACAAATAACTTGAATTACTTAAACATGCGATCCTGATTACAATGAAAGTTCGCTAATAAGCTATTACATTGCATCAGTTCATCAACCCAAAGGAAACTAAAACTAACTACCATCCTTCCTTCCCGCCAGCCCTGTCCCGCGATCCTAGCCACTTTGATTCTTATCCTTTCCTGTGAATCATCAAAGAGAGCGTAAGCAAACAAAGTGCTTAGTGAGTGCGCTTAAGCCGCTCACCGAGCCAAGTCAAGAATCCGTAACATGCAATCAGTTCTATCAAAACAATTACTAGACAGAACTCGGCAAGCCTAATCATCTAGGGTTCTCTGGATCGATTATCAAGCCGAGTAGTAGAATCAATGAATAAGTCAAGCAACATGAAATCAAAGAACAAGCAAGAGACGAACTAGACTAAGCAAGGTCTAGAACACTCACCTTGGAGATTCGGAACAGTTGATTTGTTTTCAGACACCTCTTGATGCGAAAACACTCGATCGATCCGCTCAGCACGGTCGCATCGATCAGTCCGGTCTACACAAGCCTTCACACTCGGAATCCCTTCTCTTTCCCGTTCAATCGCCCCTTTAAAATCTCTATCCATTCTCTCTTTGTTCTTTTTCCCAGAAAATTCGTAGTGATCGTGGAAAACTCGGATTGCCCTCATTAATCCGGCAGTTACACGAGTTTCTGCCCAAAACCGCAAGTAACCGTCCACACGATCCGGCACGCACGCGGATGCACTGAATAACCTTTCCCGCCTAAACTAAACACGCGGATTTTTAATCGAGGCGGGAATTGTCGAGCTGACTAGATAATTCAGTCCTAACCGTCCTGTCTGAATCCGACAATGCTGTCCGGACCAACCGTCTTGTCCGAATACAATAAGACCTGTCCGAAAATCCCGCATTGTCAACATAACTGCCCAGCTATCCCGAAAATCACGAACTGATCAGTTCCGACTCGGCACCATCCGATCGGACTGAATGTCCCGATGAACAAACGAGCTTGCGGACCGATGAGCTCGTGGACCGGTCAGTCAAACTATCAATCTTTCCTTCGATCCAATCAAGTCCTTCAAACATTCGGATTCCCTTAGCCGGATTCCATCGATTCGATCCGATCCAGCCATTGGACCATGTTCCCAGCATGATCCGGATGAGTAACACTAGCCCGGTGCCCCGTCACGGTCTAGTTCCCTGACCGCCCTGTCAGCCAAGGATACCCACCCCCCTATATAGCTTAAATGCCATTTCCGGATGTGACAGTATATGACATCAAAATGTCTGTAGGATCCCCACCCTAATTTCCGAATTAAATATTAATCGGAATCAGGATGTTACACTCTGCCTCAAGTAGCTTTATTCTACTGGATTGTTGGGAATTGATTCGACTGACATCCAACACTTGCTTACACATCTTCTGATACTCTTCTTCAACATCGATTTCAGTGTTGCTGTCACTCTGAACTGTTACCTCATGCCTTGGATCAAGATCCACAGGTTCTTCAAAAATGCTTGCGAATGCAACAAAATTGTTACACTCTTCTTCATCAGTCTCATCGGACTCATCAGTTTCTTCAACACCAAGCATGGATTTTTCTTGTCCCTTCTTCTGGTCATTTAGACAATCTTGTTGAGTGTGTCCAAACCCTTTACATTCAAAGCAATTGATTTATTTCCTCTTGAGAGTTGGACATTCGCTTCTTTAGTGACCATAGCCTTTACACTCATGGCATTGTGTGGTAGAGCGTGGGGTAGTTTTGACTGCATCACCAGACCTTCTAGTTGATTCATTCTTCTTGAATCCTGAATCATTTCTCTTGAATGCTCAGTTGAATCGCTTTACCAGGAGTCCTAGTGAATTTTGCAGCTCCTCTATCTTGTGTGACTAACCTTCTGCCACAAGAGCTATACCTTTCTTCTTAACTTCGCCTGTTGTTTCCATTTCATATGCTTTTAGCATCCCGACTACCTCACTAAACTTGGTTTCATTTGTGTTGGATGAAACAGAGAGAGCTATCTTGTAGGCTATGTACTTCTCTGACAAGCTCCGTAAAAGTTTCTTCACCAGCTTCTTCTCTTTGTACTTCTTCCCAAGAAGTTGTGCTTCATTCACAACGTTGTTGATACGTGCACTGAATTCACCAACTGACTCACTCTCCTCCATCTTCATCAGTTCAAACTTAGAGGCTAGATAGTCGATTCTAGTCCTCTTCACCGCATTATTTCCTTCATATTCGCGTTGAAGGATGTCCCATGCTTCCTTGGCTGTCTCACAGTTTTGGATGGTTTGGAATTGTTCCGAGTTCACCGCTCCAAAAATGGCAGACAAGGCACAAGCATTGAACTTAGACATCCGTTTCTCTTTGTTTGTCCACTAAGATTTGAGCTTAAGCACCGTTTTTTCTTCTACCACCTTGGTTGGAAGCCCACCCGGTTTCTACCGTAGTCCAGGCATCTTCATCTATGCTTCTGATGTTCGCCTTCATCGCTACTTCCAATGGCCATAGTTGTTCCCTTCTAGAACAATCTCCTTAGTCCAGAACTCTTTACCTTTTCCCATTCTTCCTCCAGGATCTTCATCTGCTTCCAATACACCCAAGGGATTGGCTCTGATACCAATTGAAAATGTGGAATGACAAATAGTGTGTTGTAATCACACAGTAGGACACGAGATGGCACACAATAGTTTCTCTACAAGGAATATACTTTGACTAGAAACTCTTATGATACACTTACAAGTAATATCAAATCGCTCTTCTACAAAAGAACTCGCTCCCTAATCCCCAGATGATCAAAGCCCTATGTTCTATTACAAACCCTAGGCTATAGATCTTTCCCAAATGATCTAAGCCCTATGTTGTGTTTCAAACCCTTAGCTTTAGATCTCTCTCTCTCTATTATAACTTGTAAAGAGATAAATCTTCATACACATATCTTCAACTCCTTTTATAGTTAAACAGATTTCCTATGTTTCCTTTTCTTGCACACTCGGAAATCTCTTAACTTTCTCTATGCTTGATATCCAAGGTTTCCTTATTTGCAATATTTGAAAATCTCTTAACATTGATTGCCTTGATTCTGCTCCAAATCCTTGATTGCTGCCAATTTTTGATCTCCAGAATCTTCAGATTAAATCTTCCTTGATATCCGCATTCCAAAATCTTCTCCATTCATCTTACACGCAGTCTCCGGTGTGGTACATAGTGTGTCATCTCTCCAGCTGCCACACAGTTTACATCACCGGCTAACTTGTACTCTCAATCTCTCCCTTTTTAGCTGAATTTGACACCTCAAGCATCTGCAAGATAGAAACCCAAGTGCACACCCAAACAGCAATAGATACATGACCATTATCAAAATACTAATGCATTAAGAACCATAATGGCAATGTTTGAACAACAGCAATAATAGACAAACACACAAGCTTTAATCCTTAAAGCTTTCTGTCTCTCTAGGGAAAAGAAAGAAACAACAGAAAAACGCAAATAAAAACAAAACACCCTTCAGCTATAACATCAACTCCCCCTGAACCCAATCCTTAGAATTCCTCAAAGCTACTAGAGCTTTCTTCTCCCCCTGCTTGAGTGCATATTCAGTTAAAAAAACAGCAAGTCAACCAATACTCTTTAAAATGACAAGATTACTTACCTTCTTCAAGAGTGGTAATGGTGTCTTGCAGCTTTGTGGTTGTGTCACGAAGTGCCTCAATAGCTGCCACAGTATGAACCTTTCCTGTAGGATACTTCACTTTGAGCGTCTCATATTTTTGTGCTGAGGCAGTGTCTGAGTTAGATTCCTTGTCGCTTGATCCACACCTTTACCCTTCTTGGAGTGGATTTGAGAGTATGCTCTTCCAGACCTCTTATCCAGAACAAACTCAAGAGGAAACACAGAGTTCTCACCAGCAAAAGTAGGAGGCGCTTTCTGATTCATCAGCACTGCAAAGATCAAGGATGGAAAGTACAGACCTGCCTTGTTGTAGGTGATTCTTCCTCGTGCAAGAACCCTATGGAATACAAACTCACCAAAGTTTACCGTGTGCCCATGAGCCATCTGATAAAGAAATCTGTCCTTCTTGATTGGAGTTGAAGTGCGATTCTTAGTCGGCAGCCAGTTGTAACCCGATAACATCCATAGAAAGGCAAACCGCGGGGTACACCTTGTGGTAGAGAATGATTTCCAAGTCACTTTCTCTTGACACAAGAATCGTGCAACAGCATTGTCGCTGGCATTGTCACACTTGGCTGCAATGATGGCTTCCTCAGCTGTAGGTACAGGAAACTCCAAGGCCTTGTTGATGAGATCGGCGGAAAATTTGTATTTATATCCCCTAACCCATACCTTAACCTCCTTTTGTATGGTCTTCTCATGTGGCAAATGAGCATAGAACTCACAGATTACCTCAGGAATGTAAGGAAGCAAGAGTTCTCGATCTACTGTTGACTCCATCTTGCTACTCCTTATCATCGCAACTATCTCAGCAGATGCCTCAGAACGGAAATCAACATACTTCTGACTCACGATTTCCCGGGTCAAGTAGTGTTGACACCCCTTGCATGCTTCATCATTCTTGAAACGTTTGGACTTGACGGCTTCACCAGAGCAGGTTGGGCTCTCAACAGCTTTGCGCTTTCCTTTCTGTCGCGATGAGGCTCTGTGTGTGATAGCCTTTGAAGGTGCATGCTTCGCCTTTTTTCTGAGTGGTTCTTCATCCTCTGTACTCATCTCTACCACATCCTGAGCTTCCTTCTATTTTCTCTAGATCTTCTTTCTCTTCACCGGAACAGAGTCTTGCTTCTTGTGCTCCTTTAGCCTCCATGGGACAGATTGCAGCGGAATGTTGTCATCGGAGTCTTCATCCACCAATTCTGGCACACCACGTACCTCTGGAGTTGTTCTTGAAGATCTGCCCTTTTTCTCAGAAGAAACCCCCAAATTTGGATCTAGGGTTTTTAGGAAGGCCTCACGAGAGCTCACGAAAGATGGAGTTCCTGAGTCTCCAGCCACCTCTGATGGCTCTAGCGTGAGCTTCGTCGAGGTATGGATTGGAACTACTGATGAGTGAAACACCATTGTTGTGCATGTGTAGAGATTTGCAATGATTGTAACTATTGATGGTGGGGTAAGCACCCCTTATCAATAGCTTGTCAATAATTAAGATTCGGTCCCTACCGATCTTTCCCTAATTACAAATTAGGTTATAAGTCCCTTCAATAGGATTAAAATCCTCGGCCTCGATGAACGAGATATATCTCGACAAAGAATGGTCTGATTTCATTGTCCGAAGCGGGGGTATAAACTACTTCGTCTAAAGCCGAAGTCTAAGCTCGGATAGAATAAGATCAAATCTTATCACAAATTCCCTATTCTTGGAAAAACGAAAAAATTTCCATTTTTCCGAGGTTAGCCTATAGACTTAGATAACCGACTATTAAGATATATATAAACACATACCCCCTTCACTAAATTGGATAATTCAGAATCGGGGAGAAGAATTACTAGAAAACTTAGGCTTAATACTTCTCTTTGATAAAAGTTCACTCGGCATTTCGAGTTAACATTCTTGTAATCAATAATATCAATAAAAGCTTATTTTTTGAGGTTTCTCTTTTGTCTTTTTACTTAACTTACTCCAAAAACGAACCCTTGTGATTTTTAATAATTTGAAGTTGAACCCAATCTCAACATTTAGCGCGCCAGGAAGGGGGGTACTTTTGTTCGAGTAAAAGGAAACCTCGGGAAAATCAACCGAGATGCAAAAGTACATTGGTACAATCCTAGACAAATCGGATTCCAAAGGGACCATAATGAATTATATTCGGAAGATACCAATAACTCGACAAATAAACCCGGCTTCGACTTATAATCCTTCAGCGGCTTTCACAGATGCAAACCTTGATGGGATTATCTGCCCCCACAACGATCCTCTAGTGATCCGCGTCTATCTAGCTGGAAACCCTATGGAAAAGGTATTAATAGATACATGAAGCACAATAAATTTGCTAAGTTTAGAAACAATGAATCGGATGAATGTGGTTTCGAAGAATATGGAAGTAAGAATGGAATCAATAATTTTGCTCACGGTGTCTGTCGAAGTGGTAACTGTGGATTATATTTGTCATGTAGTATTAGGTTCTTTTGTATTCGATGTAATGATGGGGGTACCCTGGTTAACAATGATGGAAGCGGTCCCATCGACCTACCATCAATGTCTTAAATTTCCGACTCCACACGGTTTCTGTTCCGTTAAAGGAAATCAACGAATAGCCAGAATTTGTTTCCTGCCTACAGAGACAAGACCACACATCATCTCATTAATCTCGGAACCAGAAATTCCAAACAACGGGAATCCAAGGCTATCGGTAGTTGGCAAGCTAGACCCAAATATCTTTGAAAATGATCAATATGAGAAATTCTGTGTCGACGAGGAACGTCCGGAGCGATGCGTAACCATATGAGAAGGTTTAAAGTAAGAAATACGAGATAAAGTGGCCGATCTATTAAAAACAAACAAAGGAACTTTCGCTTGGTCATCGAATGACATGGTAGGAATCGATCATGCGGTAATATCACATCGCTTGAATGTAGATCCGACTCACAAACCAATCATGCAGAAGAAGAGAAAACTAGGACCCGAGAGAGCAACAGCTGTAAATGAAGAAATCGATCGGCTATTAGAAAAAGGGTCAATAACCAAAGTTCAATACCCGGAGTGGCTAGCCAATCCCGAAGTAGTAAAAAAAAAATGGAAAATGGAGAATTTGTGTGGATTTCACGGATCTAAATAAAGCGTGTCTGAAAGATAGCTTCCCTCTCCCGAGCATAGAGAGATTGTTGGAGGCAATGACCGGGAATGAACTCCTTTCTTTTATGGATGGGTTTTTGGGATACAATTAAATTATGATACAACCAGACGATAGAGAAAAACCCGCTTTAATAAAAAATAGGGGACCTATTGTTACCGCGTAATGCCTTTCGATTTGAAGAATGCTGGAGCGACGTATCAGAGATTGGTTCAGAAACAAGATGGAAGTTTATATCGATGATATGTTAGTGAAATCTCAAGTAGCTTCGGACCACGTCGCTCATCTATAAGATTGTTTCGATATCTTAAACCATTTCGGTATGAAATTAAATCCATATAAGTGTACTTTCGTGGTTAGTTATGAAGAATTCCTCGGATATATAGTAATGAGACGAGGAATAGAGGCCAATCCGAGACAATTCAATAATAAAGAACCTTCCATCCGCAAAGAATTCAAAGGAAGTGCAAAGACTCATTGGAAGAATTGCGGTTCTAAACCGATTTATTTCACGGTCGACCGATAGATGTTTACCCCTTAACAATCTACTAAAAGAAAATAAGCAATTTGAAGGAAGCATTTCAGGAGCTAAAAAGATACCTTTCAACTCCCCCAATTTTGAACAAGCCAGAAGATGGAGAAACTTTTTCCTTTATGTCTCCGTATCGGAATCAGCTGTAAGCGGGGTGCTGTTCCGAGTAGACAAGGGAGAACATAAACCTGTGTTTTATATAAGTAAATCGTTGCTCGATGCGGAAACCAGATATATAGCATTGGAAAAATTAGCTTTTGCCGTAGTAATTACGTCTCGAAAACTCCGACCTTACCGTAGTAATGACAAGCCAGCCCCTCCGAACAATATTACATAGTCCGGGTCAATCAGGACGATTGGCGAAATGGGCTATCGAACATAGTGAGTATGATATCGAATACCGAAGCAAGTCAACGATAAAATCCCAGGTATTAGCAGATTTTTATCCGAGCTGCCTCAGAGGTCTTAACGATAGCTCCACAAAACGAACGCTGGACTCTCTTTGTGGATGGTTCTTCGTCAATATTTGGTGCCAGAATCGGTATATGGCTGAAATCCCCCACCGGGGAAGTTTTGGAGCAAAGCTTCCGACTAGCGTTCGAAGCATCTAATAATGAAGCTGAGTATGAAGTTTTAATTGCAGTTCTACGTCTCGCAAGAAAATTGGGAGCTCAATACCTCTGATCTTGTTGTGACTCTCAAGTAGTGGCAAATCAGTTTAGTGGCGAATTTGAAAGAAAAAATAACCGGATGGGTGCTTATGTAAAATTAGTATGACACTTGACGGAGCATTTCAAAGAGTTCGATTTGATATGGATTCCGCGAAGGGAAAATACGATGGCCGATTCCTTGGCTGCTTTGGCTACGACATCAGATCCTCATTTGCAAAGGACGATTCCAATTGAAACGATCAATTATCCGAGTATCGGTAATCATGAACAACATTCTCTCGTAATTGATGATGCGAATGAAGAAGAAGCTCAACCAGAAATTCTCGGAGAGGATGTAGAGGACTGGAGAACTCCCATTGTTCAATACATTAAAAACGGCGAGGTTCCGTCGAACAAATGGGCGGCACGTCGGCTTAAAACTTTAGCTGCCCAATATTTTATAATGTTCGACGTTTTACTTAAAAGTTCGGCTGGAGGATTGATGCTTCATTGTATCGGAAGAAAAGAAGCAAATGAAGTAATGACTTCTACTCATTCTGGTGAAGGGGGAAATCATTAACGAGGAAAACTGTTGGCTGTAAAACTTCGGAGGTTAGGTTATTATTGGTCTACTATGATGGCGGATTGTGACAAGTTTACAGCACGTTGCGAAAAATACCAAAGACATGCTCGAGAAATTCACGCACTGACATAATTACTTATGGCCGCGGAGCCACCTTACCCATTCATGAGTTGGACGATGGATGTCGTGGGACCTTTTCCGAAAGTCAACAAGTGGGAAACGGTTTCGTTTAGTCTTAACTGATGATTTTACCAAGTGGGTCGAGGCGGCAGCTTATCCAAAGATCCACAGTAGTGAAGTTGAAAGTTTCGTCTGGAAAAACATTGTTTGTCGGCATGGAATGCCTTACGAGATATTAACAGATAACGACTCGCAATTCATCTTGAACAATTTTCAGGTGTTTTGTGAGAAGTGGAGAATTCTTCTAAACAAGTCAACTTCGAGGTATCCCCAAGGAAACAGCGAAACTACAAATAAAAAAATTGTAGCCGGAATAAAGAAAAGGCTTCTCGGCAAAAAGGGGAGATGGTCGGATGAATTAGATGGGGTATTATGGTAACACAGAACAACTACTCGAAGTTCGTCTGGACAAACCCCTTTCTCACTTTCTCATGGTACGGAGGTAATGTCTCCTGCAGAAGTAAGGGTTCCGAGTTTGCAAAGGACTTTAATGATACATGATACTCAAGAACTTTGGGAACACGCCTTACTTCGTATTCAAAACTATCAACAAATTGCTTCTCGATATTACAACAAGAAAGTACGAGATTGTCCTTTAGATGAAGGAGATTTAGTTTTACGAAAAGTGTTTGAGAATACAAAGGAACTTGGAGCTGGAAAGCTCGGGGCCAGGTGGGAAGGCCCCTACTTAGTAGTAAAGAAGGTTAAACCCAGATTTTATAGTTTGAAAACTATTGAAGGTGAGGATATACCTCGGCCTGGAATTCATACCATCTAAAAAGGTATCACTGCACGGACGGACCATAGGCTCCTCGCAAAAAAAAAAAAAAACTAAAACCTAGTAAGGTTCGAACTATGGATTGCTTGATCCCTTTCGGGTATGTAGGCAACTCTTCGGAGTTCAACTATAACAAAAAAAAAATCGATACCTTGATCACATACTCGATAACAGGGTTCATCCCTTTACACGTTATTTACCGAATGCTGCTGAAGATTTCGGGGCTTGATAAAGTAGAGCCGAGAAATTAGAAGGCAAAGTCGGGTCATTCCCGCATATTTAAAACCACTTAAAATAATGGAATTTGATAAAATAGAATCCGGTATAACAGATAACGGTCGAGCAATTCTCGTTAAATCAATTTTTTTTTAAAGTAAATGACAAAGGCTTTAATGTGATAAAGTAACATTTGAGCTAAAATGTCATCGAATTACAACAAAAATAATAAGAAACTTCGGAAAAAGATCATACAAAAAGAAGAAAATTACAAAGTAAGGAAAGATCCATAAGGATTACACACTCCGGAAGGTAACTTCATATTCACGTCATCCGAACTAGGATTGCACCCGAGGTCTCCTCAAAATAAAGGAAGGACGGTCATATCTGAAGGACTAAGAGGGAAGACAATAAATTCTTTCAGTCGATGCTCAAGATTCTTTAGTTGGGAAGAAAATTCCTCTTTAATTATAGGAGGAATATGAATTTTCTCCTTCTCAAGCACTTCAATCAGATCGCACTTTCCTTTCACCTGATGAAACAAATCAGTCAGAGAATTACGAAGCTGGCATGCGTCGATGTATTTCCTAATCTTTCCGAACTTACCCTTACATTCTCCAATAGCATCGAGTCGACCAATTGCCTTTTTTATCGATGTCATTTCCTTTTTTTTTAACCCCGCTCTGTCTAGTAGCAGACCTGGATGATTTAGACTGACGAGCTGCCTCTAATTCGCGTTCAAGATATATGACTTCGCCAGCAAGCTTAGCAGACTTTTGAGATTCCTGATCAGCCATCTTCAAGGCAATTTCGGGATCATGAGAAGTTTTCTTCACCATGGATCTTAAATCCCTGATTTTTGTCCCCATTGCTGATTGTTTTACCTCGGCGTCCATCAGAAGACGACTGAAAATAGCTGCCGTATGTAAATAGAAATGAAGACTGAATAAATAAAGGCTTAATAGAATAGAAGAAAATACAAATGTCTACGAAACCTTGAAATAAGAGGAAGCTGCGCTTTCAATTAATGAATTCTTCTCGGTTTCAGAAAGAGGGGGATGAGAATCGGATCGACCTCCGAGTTTGCCAAAAAATTTGGCACATTCTTTCCAATCCTTGAAAAAGGGACATTCTTCCCAAATGAGTATCGAAAGGAGTGCGACGAGGTCGAGATAAGTGGACCCTGCTGAGAAACCTTAGCTGAGCTCTTCTTATTAGAAGTTTCGGGTATCGGTTTCAAGGAACCTGCTAGAGCAGTAGATTTGTTCGCTTCAGGGATTGGAGCGGTGGAAGTTAGAGCTGTTTGGTTTTTTGGAGGAGGCATAATCATGGAATTTTTACTCCAACCTCAGGGGTTGGAGGTGGGAATATTTGCGCTTCCTCCAAGATTTCGGGAATCTGTGACGAGAACTATTGAGTTTTGTTTCAAGGGTTTCGGGGTAGAAATTTTCTCATCGACAGATGGAATGATAGTGTTGTATCTGGGAGAGTAGTAGAAGACGGAGGCACATAATTGGACACCGAAATGTGTATTGGGATTCTTCGGGAGAAGTTCCGGTCATTTCGGTTTTTCTTTTCTTCTTCCATTGCTTTTCTCCGGAAGTTTCCGAAAGAGCTCGTTTAATGGGTAGCATCTTCGGAGTATTTGGTTCCGAAGTAGTCATTTAAGTGATTGACATCTTCTTTTCTTCAACTTTCGGCTCCTCTGGTTAGAGGGCGAATAGCTGAAGTTTGTAGATTTTGAGGTATTTCAAGAAAGGGTTTGGCTTCGTTTTAGAGAGAATAAGAGAAAGTTTTGTAAGAGAGAATTATGAAGTAATAATGAGAGAATTATGGTTTGTGAAGTGAGTATTTATAAGACAGGGTGTGCCTATTCCACATCCTCATTCATTGTGCTTCTTATGAGAACGACACGTCACGGGAATCAAGATTTCAACACACGCGTAACAAAAGGGATCCTTTCGTTTTTCATGTATTTTCCACCAAAATTATCGACGAAATCAGGAGAAGAAGGAAGATTCAAGGTTTCAGAAGACAAAGATCGACAACAACAGAGTTTCATTTATCGACAAGCTACATTATTTCGAAATTCGCCAACTCTGCCCTAGGTTATCCTCAGACGAACTGGGGGGACTTAATGTGGTGGTGGGGTTAGCACCCCTTATCAATAGCTTGGAAATAATTAAGATTCGGTTCCTACCGTTCTTTCCCTAATTACAAATTAGGTTATAAGTCCATTCAATATGATTGGAATCCTCAGCCTCGATGACCGAGGGATATCTCGATAAAGTATTGTCGGATTTCAGTGTTCAAAGCGGGGGTATAAACTAAGGGAGTCGATCACTCTTAGTATTCAGAAGCTTCCTCCTTGAGGAAGTCATCGGGCGCAATCCTAGGATTAATACTTCCCGGAACCTCGCTGGAAGGACCCACGACTTCTTCCAATTTGGCTTCTTCCATATCAGTTGCACCAAGATCAGCTCCATCTGGAGTCTCGAAAGCTGGATCAATATTCTGAGGAACCACGGACGCGTCAAACAATTGAGGCAATGGAAGCTTTCGAAGGGAGAAATTGGAGACGACTCTCTTCTGCAACTTCTTCAGCTTATTCGAAAGTTTATGGTTCTTAAGAATGTCGCGTTACGCGTTTAAATCACGAATTTTCTCCTCAAAATACTCATCCAAAAGCTTGATGTTTGATTGTACCTCCTGCACCCCCACTTTGGTCTGGTGCTCCTTCTCCTTGCCGTCAAACTTAACTTTGATCTCTTGAAGGATAACGGAATAAGCATCGATCATTTTTTGCTCTCGGGCCCTGACTGCCCTCCTAGACTTGACCTTGTTGTTAGCGGTCATCTCTTGGATTTTGTTTGCTTAGTCCTGCTTCTCAATAAGTAGCTGGGTGATCTTGTTGTTGGATGCCTTCGTGACGAGCTCAGACTCCTCTTGGAACCTCTTCAGGGTGAGTAGCTCAACTTTCCTTGCAACATCCTCATGCTCGAGTGCCGCGATGCGGGCCTTGGCCTCGATGAGTTCCTTATGCACACTCTCAAATTGGGCAGCAGCCTCATCCAATTCCACTTTCTTAGGGATGTCCTTGAGCTTCTCCTCGTAGGAGATGAATGACGTGTGGAATTTTGAAAACCCTTATAGACGAATGAAAAAGAAAGTTCAAAATTCGACAAAGACGGTTGGAGGTACCCCCGTTAAGGAACCGATAGGTAATCGAGGTACCTGAGCAAAATGAAAAATCCCCTTGGAAAGCTCGTCTCTCTGGCAAATGCTGTCAAGCTTAGGCCAAACATAGACGGCAGGTTTTAAATGCTAGAAGAGGTGAACAAGACCAGCTCTGTCTTCGAAAATCAGAGTCTCCTTAGTATGGTGGAAAGACCAAGGTCCTTTTCCATCACGATAGTAGTTAGGCCCACGAGACGTGGCCCTATCGTCTCGTTCCGACCTCCTCTTCTTAAGAGAGTGATCGTCGTTGGCATCGTCCCTCGCGTCGAGTGGCCTTTGTTCCCTCGAGTCAGTCTTGGGCAACCGCGCCTGAGTTGGAGAGTTTCCTCTCCTTGAGCCCCTAACACCGTCCCCTTTGAGAGAAAACTTCCGCGGGTTGAGACTTGCCTCATCGGAAGAAGCAGGGACCACACGGGTTTTCGAGTAAGTGCCCCCCTTGATAATGTTCTTGAAGGTGTCCCTAAGTTCTCCAAAAAAAACCCTGTCCCGGAGTTTGCTCTGAGATTGTTGACTGTTCTCCCTTCTGGGATGCCTGGAACGGTATGAAGGTTTGGGACCGTACGTACTGTTCGCAATAAGCGGTGTTGAGGAATATGAGGAGCTGGAAGAGTTGTACTTGCGTTGAAAGAGTTCACTTGGGTTCCCTAAAGTTCGAGGTATTTGGAGTGAAAAGGGAACTGACAGGGCTGCAGTTGATCTGATTTGATTAGTGGTCTTCGCGGCTACCTTCTCTACCTTGACCTGCGTATTTGGTGGAAGCGCTAAATCGAGATTGTGGCGGGAACCTGTAATGTTTGGCCATGGTCAATTACGATCACTTGAATTGAGAAGTTTATAAGCGAGATTTAGTAAGTGCAATTTCAACCTTGCGTTGCATATTTGAAGTCGGACGACGGATCTAGACAGAGTGGTGGAGGTGGAATTTTGTCCTTTTTTCTTTGGTTCGACAACAACTGGGGTCGGCTTCGAAGTTGGTCCCGAGACAAGTTGAGAAACTGGGACGGCTTCCGGCCAAGAAACATTGTAGCGATCAGGGAAGCGGGCTCGACCCATCACCTCCGGAGTGAAAGAACTCCAATCACGAGGTATGCTTTTGAGTCTGGCCAGGAACGCTTCGGACGAAGGACCTTGGTTTTGTCGGGGTTATCTTCACAAACAAGAAAATTTGGAGTTAAACCCGATTAGACTAAACCCAAACGGCGAATTTCTCCCCATTCCCGACGAAGTTCATGCCCATCAGGAACGATCCCATCTCGAATTTTGACGAAGAAATATCTTTGTCTCCATCTATCATCACCTCCACTATAGTTAAGAAAGGCTTTTTCGAAGCAAGCTGGAAAATATTAGCCGTCAGAGGCCCCCTTGGATGGAGGGCTCGTTTTGATTTGAAAGAAATTGATGAAGTCTTCGACGGTCACTGCATCGTTTTCGTCTCGCGCTCACACCATAAATCCCGTGATGTTCCTCATTGCAGTAGGATATAGCTGGGGAAAAGAAAGTTGATAGCAATCGAGAATGTCGAGAACAAGCTCCGGTATCGGAATTTGGATCCCAGCCTTAGAAAAGAAAGGAGATCAGACGCAGATCATCCCGTCTGGAGGGGACTTAAGATTATTCGCCCAAAGCTGGTAGCCTGGCCAAATTTCCAGAAGGAGCCCGACCCAATTTGAGGAGACCAGGGATCTCCTTTTCATGCAACAAAAACGGAGGATGAGGACTGTATCTTTCGCCGGAAGAGTCGGGAACGACATCTTCGATCTTAGGTTTCTTCTTATCAGCGACCGAAATTCAAGCACGAGGGGCCTTAAGGTTAGATTTTTTCAACATGGGGATTCGATTGGAAGAGAAGAGATGAAATTATCGAAGAAACTTAGGAAATTGGAACTGAAGTCTAAAGGAAAGAGGTAAAGGAATATGGGATTTACGATTTGCTAATCGAAGTTTGAATTATAAAAGGAAACAAAAAGTAATAACCGCAATAAATAAACTAAGGAAATGGAAGATGTGAGGAGTCGAAAGTTACCTCGATGCATAGTGGGAAGCACGCAGTTGGTGGGAGAAATAAAGTAAAACCGCCATTTATATTGACATGACAGCCCTAGATTTGAGATTATTATGCAGAGGATCTGATCGCGTGGCCGTCGGATCAGGGGAAGAAGATCTTGACCATAAAAAACAAGATTCGAAGAGATTTTATTTTTGTTTTCTTTCCAGCTGATGAAATCATTTGGGCGGTAAAATCGAAGTCTGCATTTGATTTCGTCCGTAGGATTGGTGCATGTAATCCAAACCGTTGGATGTTTGTTTAACAAGAAGATTCGAGATAAAAGAGGATCACAACCGTTTTATTTAAGGACCTGATAAGAGAAATCAAGGATCTCGCGTCTTGACTTCTTATTTTCGCAAAGGCGCTTGGGGGCAATTGTTGGAAGTGGATTTGGGTCAAATCCAAATCCGACCCAAAACCTCTTTTCAATCAAAGCTTTCTTACTGTGATTGTGGTTGAGAAATGAGGAATACAAGGAGGAGATTTCGGAGTAAGATGAAGATATCGCGTGAAGAGAGGAAGCTGGAGTGAAGTTGTTGGGCAGAGACATATAAATTACTTGTAAAGGAGAGCAAAGCTTTCTATGTTCATTTTTTCACTTGTAAAACCATATAATTGAATACAAAGAGAATCGATAGAAAGAATTCACTTTAAATATTGCTTATTTACCATCTTTGATCTTACAAGAATTCAACTATAATTTTATCTGCAAAACCAACAAATCTAAGTGTGAGGTCCCTGAATAAAAATTGACATTATAACATTAAATTTGGAAATTGACAGTATAACATTAAATTTGGTGTTATTTAACACCAAATATAGTGTTTGAGTTAATCAGCACATAGGCAGCCGGTAACCCGATGCCCGTTTTAAGTGGCCTAATACAACTGATTTTCGTTTCAAATCATAGCGTTTGAAGTTATTTTCGGGTTGCTTATGTTATGTACACGTGGGAACTGAGAAACATTGAATTATTGAAAATTACTATATATACGGTCCCATTGCCAAATGAATTATAAAGTGTTTTATATCTAAATTTGAATATGGCTTCCCTCCAAGATTATAAGAAATGGAATCCATACCCCACGAGCACCGATTCATAATGGCAAATAGTCATTTGAGAAAATGATTATCTTTTTCTTTTTTTTGACAAGAATATTTAGATAAAGTTCTTACAGTAAAAAAAGAAAAGAAAAAGAAAATCATTGTGATGTACAAGTTTGAGTAGGGAGATATAGATAAGCTCTGTGTGTATAGGTGTAGCTAGCTAGCATGCAATGTAGCGGGAAAGCGAGTGCATGGACTTCAGTGAGTGTGTCTCACATAATGCCATTATAACTTTTAACCTAAAAAGTATACAACTCTCTTTATTTTCAACCAAATTAGAAAGACACTTGCGAGAGTCAATAAAGCGTCAGACAAACAACGAACCACATACACACCACAGCTTACATACATTGATGTCTATGTACACATTCCAAAATTAAAAGACTGTCTTTTTCAAGATTATTGCATTGTTATATACTATTATCATCTGATAAGTTTACAAATTTCAAAACTAAAACTATTAACAACTGTTACTGTCTTACCTGTTTTTACAAGAATCTTCATTTTAATAATTGGATGAACAATTGTTTGATTTATAACTAACATTATACATGTTTCATTTATAACAGTACAAACTTGTTCGTAAATCTCTAGGTTTCTTTAGAGGAACACTTGCTCTGACCACATTTTTTATTTAAAATGATCTAATATGTTTGCAGCATCAAATATGTTTGTGTAGATATGAGCTAGACTAAGAACTCATAAATTAGAATAGATTGCAAATGAATGAATCTTCATAGGATACATCAACTAGCAGAATAAAAGGGAATTCTTAAGTAGATTCTGGAAATTTAGAACTTCTCACTTTTTTTTTTTTTTTTCTGTTTTTTTTTTAGCTAGATACCAACTTCTTAGTCTGAATCTAAACCAGATCTACATAAGAATTCCACATTTTCAGCTAGATATTCATCTACCTTCAGGGTGCAAAGGAAAAAGCTCGAGGGTTACATTGTCAATGATTTTATTAAAATTAGTTGCAACTGAAGCAGTACTGTTTCTTGTGCTTTCTATCTCCAAGTTCTCAAATCCCCAGCTCCTACATGTTCTCTTGTACCCAGTTTCTTCCGAAAACTCCTCCTTCTCCACCACTGATTCTCTCTACACAACCATTAAAGAAAACCCTTATAGATAAAACCCATTTTAAAATATAGAACGTGCTATATATATATATATATATATATAGATATAACAAATAATAAAACATACCCTGTGGTCTATTGACGATGATTCTCTTGACTTAGTTGTTGCAGAGACACTAGTATTGGTGCTGAAGTTACTTTGGCAACTTAGGCTAATGAGGTTGTTCCTTTTCTGCTTCTGTCTCTCGCGGGCTTTGTGGTTCTGGAACCAATAGAACACATTCTTGCCTTCGATTTTTCCATACTTACCGAGTTGGGATGTGATATGCTCTATCTGCTGAGCGTTAGGAGTGCGCATTCCACCTTTGTATAGCATCTCAAGTATCCCAATCTGTTCTTGAGTCGGATTCCACCGTGTCCCTCCCTGGTGTGTCTCCACCTGCACCCACATAACGTATTTACAAATGTCAATGTTTTATATCCGTTTATTTTCCATAAGTCTTGTAGTGTGAAGTTATAACATTTTTCTTTTTCTTCACCCAAAAGAAAAAGATGAAGTAACATGTAATGAGAACTTTTATGTGCAATAAGGGAACTTACTTGAGGAGGGTCACTTTTGTGCTCAACCGGGTATTTGAATTTTGACGGACAGCTATGATCGGGCCTAACGAAGCTCTTGAGGTCGAAAGTGGTGGAAGTGACACCAGAAGAAGAAGAAGGAGGGGATGGAGGGCTACCGGAGAGCTTCGGGGCAAGAGGTCGGAGACGTTTGCAGCTTAGACTGAGGGACGACGGGGACTCGTGTTGGTCCCACGACGAAAACCCATTGGAAAATTGATGAACCTTCATTGCCTATTTAATTAAACAAATGATATGCCACTCTCGTTACAATACTTGGCTTATGTATATATATAGGAAATTGTGAAATGTCATTGTGTTTTATGGTAATTAATTAGTGATATCCAGTTGGGTGGGAAAAAGATTGGAAAATGCACAAATGATTTTTGATTATTTTTTGAAAAGTGGCACGTCGGGAACCAAAGACCAAATGATGGGATATGGTTGACTTTTATCATTTTTAATTTTAATCTCTTTGTCTTTATTGTAAAAATAAATACGAGCAATGGATCTCTAACCCATTTTGATTTATTAATATGACATTTATAATGTTTCAAGAGAATTCGTTTAGAAACTAAAGTTTTCACTTTTATTGTACGTATACGTATATACCTTTCTTACACTTACATTTGCTTTTCGAGAGCTAGACAATGAAAGTGATAGCAAAAATAATTCATTGAAGGTTTTTGGTCTTGGATTCTCAGTTATGTTCTTAAGTGTTAGGTCAAGAAAATAAGTCGAGGCCACATAACGCTATATTTTTACCATTTTCAATATATAGTTATATAAGTTAGATGTATCTGTTTATGCTTGTTTTGTACTCCCTATGTTTCTAAAGATTAAGAAATGTATTGATTTCTTCAAAAATAGTATTTAATAGTTATTTTATAACAAATTCAACCAATCACAAAAGATACTGCATAATATAAATAATTATAAAATATCAAATACATTTAAAACTTGTATTGAAAAATGAAAACATCTTATATTTTGAAACAAAAATAAATCCTAAAACATCTTATATTAAAAAACAGAGAGAGTATATTTTATCTCTACCAGAAGTATTATTGGAAATTGATGTATTCAAAAACTTTGTAAAGCGAATACGAATTAAGCGAAGATGTTAGAAGATTATTAAATGCTCAAGCATCAATCTTGACATGAGAATTGATCACTATTTACCAAATTGAAGGTAAGAGATAGTTAAGGATGTTAACTTTGACGTCAAATTCATTTCGGGTTATACGAATTACGGTAATCAATATATACATTATTTCGTGAAATGTGTCATATTTGTCTTTCCGAATGGGTTAATAACGGACACATTATATCTAGAAGACACACTGATTTGATCGAACCAGAGAGACATGACATTTTTTCGCACTAGCTCGTTCGAACTAAACCAAATATGTCATCTCACCCACGAGTTTTTGTCTCCTTTTTTCCCTACCTGAAACTATATAATCCCGTCTCCAACCCCTCCCTTTTGCACCTCTCATTATTCTCATCACTTGATTTCGGTCCTCCTAAAGAACCTAGTCAAGTTCATGTTCTTTTTAGTTTTTATATACGTTTTAGTATTTCTTAGGGGCTTAAAAAACCTCAAAATTCTTTAGGTTTTTATTTATACATTTTAATAATTTTTTTATTTTATTTTTTGATTTATACTCTTTCATTTATGTCTAAGTGGACCATCTATTATAGTTTAGTATTCTAAGGAACATATGTAGAGCTACGGTTTCATTCTATGGATAGACGAAAATTTTTGATGATCCTCGGTTTATGTATCCCTCATTTTCTAGACTTAGAGATATCTATGAAACTGACAACAAAACTAGTGATCTATGATCTAACCATAGAAGAATCTTGCATCAAATAGGTTTCTCTTGGTGTATTGACAAATGAACATCATGAATTTAAAGAAACTAATTCACGCTTAACCGAAGTCTAACCATAGAACTTTTAAGGATCAAACGGTTTAGAATTGATACATCTGTCCACGAGCTCGATTTTTTTCCGTCTAGGATCGAAACCTTATAATCTATAAGTTAAACTTGCTTATTTTGAGCCAAAATGAATCCAATGATGCAATGATTTTAACCACCACTTAGTTTAGATTTATTTTTACTTTTGGTTACATCCTACAATCATTTCCTTTCTTATTATGTACTCTTATTGCACTTATTTAGTTTACTAGTACTACTATGATGCAATCTCTCAATTGCACTTATTTAGTTACCAGTACTACTATGATGTAATCTCTCAACTGTTAGGTTTCCGCTTTTAATTTCAATATTTG
Organism: Euclidium syriacum; assembly: GCA_900116095.1. NCBI lineage: Eukaryota > Viridiplantae > Streptophyta > Magnoliopsida > Brassicales > Brassicaceae > Euclidium > Euclidium syriacum. The sequence continues at coordinate 1,615,900 of FPAK01000004.1, forward strand.
CTATAGTTCTAGATTTGTTAGCTAGAGAACCTAACTAAATTCTAATGAATTTGACACTATAAGTATTACAAATGATCAACTGTGCACTTGAAGCTTAGATTAGGAAAATAGAATATGCATCAAGTTTTGGAAACCATAACGATTTCTTTTTCGCTTATCAGTTTAAAACTTTGATTCAAAACCATTTTCTTTTCTGTATCATCTTCTCTCTTTCTCAATAATTTTTTCAAAGTACACGACAAGAAGTGGAGGGTCTTCAAAACCTCCAATGTTTGAAGCAAAACTCGAGAGAACCGCTCGGAGATTCAAATTTCAATTCACCCAAGCAATAATTGCCGAAGTTTGACATAACATTAACATGGAACACGAAGACAAATTGCAATCCTAATTGATGGGAATCATGACGCCCCTACTGACGGAAATAACATCATTTCACTAAGACTTGATGGTGAGGTCAATGTTGTAGCTACAATGCAGCAAGCTGTCCATGGAGAAGAATATTTGACCTTATGATCGTACAATAGGCCAGACGCATAGTATGTGAATCGAGCAGTGATTTGACAACCACCCGTCCAGCAAAAATATGACATGTATCCTAGTGATCAATCTGGTATCAACATCTATTTTACATGGGCACACCTCTTAATTTCACATGAGTCATCTCAAAAAGTTCGAGAGGTTGTGTGCTACGACAAAAAACGGGTGGCATTTTGGAAGATTAGCTCAGATTGTATGATTTTTTCTTTATCTTTAGCTGATAAATATATGAATTGGATTAAGTCATTTAATGGGGGATCTCTATGCACCTAGTATGAGGCAAGAGCTTCATTCCTAAACCATTTCTTCATGAAGTTGAGGGCAATCCAACTCAAAGACAAGATTGTGAGACTTTTCCAATGGCCACTAGAGTGGTTCTATGAAGTAAGGGACCGATCCAAGGCTTATATGTGAGAACTCATTTTGATACAAAGCTTCAAATTTTAATTATTATCGATTAAAATGATCGAATGGAAAATAAGTCAAAGAAAATTTTATTGATTTTAGAAAAATTACAAGTTCAATATCGGAATGCCGATCTTAATTTTACTAAAAGAAAGGTAAGAAATTCCTAGGTCGGAGCTTTATCTTGGTTCCTTCTCTCGGATTGTGAATCCTTTTCTAGGGAAAGGCGGTCCCCCTTTATATAGGTAGACGAGCCGATCCTTGGAAGCCCATGGGCTATATCAGAGATCTAGTTTTCTTATTCTCCGAGATTTAGAAGATTTTGAGAAGATTTAATCTTATCCCTTGGTCGGTGGAAAACCTGGAGAAGATATATAATACCCCTTGGGTCGAGCTTACAACCTGAAAAACCCTAAGGTCGACACATGATGAGATCAGATGCGACAAATCTCAATTAATGTCGAGTTGTTGATAAGGGTGCTAATCCTACCATCAACAATGACTACATCACGGATTCACTAAGGTACATTATCTTAATTTATAGCTTATGACCAACCTAATCGAGTCAGTCGACTTCAACTTCCAGTGGTTGACTTTGTCTTTCGATGATTTGTTCTTCATTTTTGCTCCAAATCGTCTAAGTCTTCTCCAAATAATTCATCACGTGAACTCTTCTATTTATCGTGCTTAAAGTATGGAAAAGCTCCAAAACCATATAAAATATATGTTTGAAAACCGGTAAAAATATCGATACATCAAACTTCCTCAAACTTAGCTTTTGCTCGCTCTCGAGCAAACAAAGAGCTAAACTAGTAGTGTTAAAATCCGGTTTTTCTATGGAGGATGATCTTGAGATGCACCTACAGATGGATTAAGTTTCTTTAGCTCTTTCGGACATTGTCCATTTGGGGAAGATTTATGAGTTTACACGGGAAGATGGAGCTGTCTGTTTTTTCCAGTTGCCCAATGTTGGTTACACGAGGATCGTGGCAGTAGATGAGCTGAGATTTATACCACCTGATGCGCTATTCACCATTGTAGCCCCTGCTGTGATCTGACCACTAGGAGCTACCCATGCACCACCCCGACGTACTAGTCGCACCACCACCCAACCACCACACACCTCCACTTCCCAGCCACAAGCTGATAATTTTGTGTTTGCTGGAGCACGACATTCCAATGGCATTATGCCAGATTACTTTGATTTACCGGAGCAACAACTATTTGAGGCGACTCTCGAGGCAAAATATGAGTACAATATGGAGAACCATAGACGGAAGAACAAGGTGGTGAAGTGGTTACTGTCTTTCCTTACTGGCTGCAGTAGTTCGCATAGCCCACACGTACCTACCATGTGAGCACGTGAGCCACATCCTGAGGAGGAAGAGAGAAGACGACAAGATGATGAGGACGTGCAGATGGAGTCGGCCGACCAAGCTGTTGGTTGAACGACTAGCGAGGAGCATGGCGAGACTATGGTTTTCTCGATTGCTCTAGTTAACCTTTCAGGTTTCTCGGATGACCCGATGATGATGAGTGTTGATGGTGGGGCTTTACCCTTTATCAATAGTTTGGCAATAATTGAGGTTCGGTCCCTGCCGACCTTTCCCTGATATCTTCTCGGGTTATAAGTCCCGTCAACAGGAATATTAACCCTCGGCCCAGATGACCGATGGATACCTCGGTGAAGAATGATCAAGATTTAGTGTTCGAAGCGGGGGTGTAAACAACATCGTCCTAAGCCGAAGTCTAAATCTTATCACATATTCCCTAGTCTTGGAAAAATTGAAATATTCCATTTTTCCGAGGTTAGCCCATGGGCTTACAAGACCGATAATTAAGGATATATAAATACATACCCCCATTCACTAAGAAGATCCATTCAGAATCGGGGAGAAAAATTACTAGATCACCTAGGTTTAATTACTTCTATTTGATAAAGTTAACGTAGCATTCCAAGTTAACACCTTTGTAATCCAAATCATTAATAAAGCTCTTCTTCCGTGGTCTCTTTTTGCTTTCTTCACTTAATACTTTTCCAAAAACGAACCCCTCTAATTACAAGTAATTAGAAGTTGAACCTAGTATCAACAATCAGATACACGCCGCCTGATTTCTTTGGTGGCGCTTGATCTTTTGCAGATGATCCTGAGTATTTGAGGCCATGATCCCACAATCTATGACGGTAGTGATGGTTTTATTCTTTTTCTTTTCTTTTTTGATTTTTATTTTTGGATTTTTCTGTGTACTTTTTTATTTTTGATTTTTTTTCATTGAGAAAGTGAAATTTAAGTCTCGGGAGAAGAGTGTTACTAATGATTTTTCCTTTGATTTTTCTTTTGATTTTTTGGGATTTTTATTTCAATTTAGTTAATGGTTTATCTTGCTTTAGACTTTATGATTTGTGAAACTATTGACTAATGACCTCATTTTGCTTTGACCATGATTGAGTGATTCAACGGAACTGATAGAGAGTAACTGAATTGAAACCCAGAGAGCTTGATAGGCATTTTCAGATTTAGATCCACAATTTTTGAATATTTAGCAATCCCAAAGCATTATTCAGTTAATTTTGTACCACTTTCTCGTTATATTTAGCGTTGATAATTTGTTGTATATGAGATTTTTCTGTGTGATTATGGTTTACAGCTCTCCCTTTAGATGATTTGAAAGAAGAAATTGAATGTGTTTAATTGTAAAAATTAGTGATGAGGTCGACGAAACTTTTTGAGGACACCAAGTTTTCTTCACTAGAAGCTCGTGATCTATACGGTTAGAAACATTTCTTGCGATACTATGATGTACTTGAACCTTTGAGAACTTCGTTGACAGCAATGCTAGGAAAATTTCCTATAATGCCATTATTTACCTAAACCTTAAGAGATTTAAAAGAGAAGTAATGAAATGAAAAATTCGGGGGGGGGGGGGGGGAGGGAAGAAACCAGTGTGTTAAGACTATCTTGTATTTGGTAACTTTTGAGGCAAAGTTGTGACTGATAGGGAATTTTTGCTAGGATGGTATCTAAAATATGATTTTTCACTATGGTTTGCCTAACTCTGATATGTTCTTGAAAAGATTTCTTTGGGAATTACAGTTTAGAATGGTTTTATTGATGAATTGTTGAGATCGCAATGAAATAAATGCTCATTGTTTGCTCGAGGGCGAGCAAAAACTAAGTCTGGGGGAGTTTAATATATTGATATTTTACCAGTTTTCACATGCATATTCTATATGATTTTAGAGCCTTTTCTATATTTTAACCAGGATAAATAGGAGAATTCACGTAATGAAGCATTTGGAGAAGACTTGGACGATTTGGAGTGAAAATGAAGAATTTATCGAAGACGATAGAAGTCGACCGACTGAAGCAATAGTCTACTGACTCAATTAAGTCGATCAAAAGAAAAGAAACTGTTTCAAGGAAACTGTTTCACATGCCTTTTTCTAAACCCTAAAGTCTTCAGGGTTCATTGTCGACCCATGCACGACTACTGAGCTATATATACTTTCCTAAGCAGAAGAATTAGGTCAAGCTTTTAGGTTGTCAAGAATCAAGACACTCAAGCCACGAAAACTCTCCCTTTACCTCAAGAAGCTACCTTTGTTCCTAAGGTTCCTTGAAGTTCTACTCACTAAGAATTTTACAGAGAGAGAGAGAGCCACGACTTGTTATATTTTCTAAACTCTACTCTCTACTTTTATGCAAGCTATTGATATTGATATTGATTATGGTTTTGCTTGCTATGTGTGAGTAGTTTACTTGTTGGATCTAGAGTTTTCAATGGTTTTATAGATATTTAAAATATTTTATATGATATGATCAATATTAACTATCTAGTTTAATGATATTTCATACAATATTTTGACTTCATCACTTAAGATACTGATATCTAGTTTTTTCTAATCCATACATTATCTTTTAGAAAGGCCATAACATGACTTTTAATAGGTGATTTCGTCCTTGTTCAAATCAATGTTGGGATTGGAAAGTCATGAACAAGCAGAGCAATGTAGATTACATGTGTTAACATCTTAGATGGAAAGCCAATGTTTCTAGTTTAGTAGTTAATACAGAGGTATAGTGCCACAAGATATTGGAGACTATATACTTATGTCTTATGTGTTTAAGAGTCTATTGGTTATTGATTTTATGTTGATTTATATCTCCTGAAACATTTCCCTTGATTCAGCCCCCTTAATTCATAAGTTACAATACAAGATACTAGTTAGTTACCTAGGTTCACTCAAACTTTCCAGTTAGAATTGAAATTCGACATAATCTATGTGGGATCGATAACCTTTAATACTACAATTATAAAATGTGCACTTGTAGTTAGTTTATGTGAAATAATTCACGCATCAGTGATTAAGCGCGGACTCGTCTAGTGCGTCGTGGTAGTGCATGTGTTGCTCCTGGTGGGCGGATCGTAGGAGGTGCAACTATAGTAAGTAACTCGTCAGGTCGCTGAAATTGCAATGCAACCACTCCATGTATTGTCGTATAATCCTCATTAGGCAACTGAAGTAAGCAAATTGCTCCGTCAACTCGCATAAACTCATTGAATTTTCCAAACACACAATGTTGAATGAGCAAGAGAAGCTTCATCCAGCTTCAGACGCATATCATCACCATCGTCATAACTAAATTCAACTAGAGGTACCACACAAAATCACATTATTGGATTTAAAAGACTTTCCACCGTCTCCATTTTGACAGATGATACACCTCCGGAAAAGACATGGTTTCACAGTGAAACTAAATACCGAGAAAAAAGAGTACCCATGTTCCAATCACTTTCCTTCGGAGTACCAGGGAGAACAACCCCATCAGCTATGGCATAGTATATCAATGTAAGCTCCTGCTCGTAGAAAATTCCAACCTCAATTCCTCTCAGCAAAGTATGGCTAATGATCCGCGGCAGAATCCGTAGAACGAGATGTCGAATAAATGTCTGCTTCGTCAAGGTCGGGTCTTAAGCATTTCATACAACCATCATCCAGAATGTGTGACGCGCTCCAAAAAATTTCATGTCATAATTCTTGGTTCCACTGCATCGGAAATTAAAGACTCTACAAAGCTCCGCAATGGTGATGGTGTAGCAAACGCCATTTATCTTGAATTGAAGTCGCCATTGGTTGATATCCTTGAAGCCTCGCAGATAAACCAAGTAACAAAAGACTAAGAATTGCCTCATCACATCTTGATAAGTGTGATAATAGCGGAAACCAATGTTCTCCATGCCCAAACTCTTCATGAATGCTTCAATCTGCTGATCTAAACCCAATCTTCGCATCGTCTTCACATCGAAAAGTCACATAAGCTGAATAGCATTCCAAATAGTGGTTGTAGAAAACTGAATCATAGTAATCCCAATGCTTGTTTCTTTGCCTCTTGCATTCACGGTCCTTAATCACTTCATGTGCTTCTCTATCTTCAAATTGGTTGGGAAAAGATTCCATCTCATTCTTATCCCACATCTCAATATCAATCTCTTACTTAGAATCATTTCTATTGTTCGACATCTGCAAAAGAATCATCAAAAATTGAAAAAATTAAATCCATTCTCCTGTGATCCGTGCCAAAGTCGGTCGACCAATGTGTCGAGTCGATCGACTCGAGCAAGGCGAAAATTTGCTTCCCTTTCTTCGTGTGTTTCACCTAATCCATCCAAATTTCAGTATAAACAATGAAATTCATTTAACTAGCAACCATTATAATTATAATAATGCTCAAATTCCACAACATGCAAGTTTTCTAAAAATTAACGAAAATTAATCTGAATTTCGAACTAAAAATCGCTTAAAAAGTATTTTTCTCTTCCTTTTTCTATTCGGATCAAAAAAATGAAGTATTAAAGGTGATAGAGCTTTGAAATCAAACTTCGGCAAGCCTTAAATGTGAAATTTGGTTGTGAATTTAGAGAGATAATAGGAGTTTGAAGTTTTAAAATTGATGTGAATTATGAACGAAAATCTCGAGTTTATTAAAAACCAAAACCCTCGAGTCGACCGACTAAAATCACAGGTCGATCGACCAAAAAAAATTTATTCCTAATTTTTTGAGTTTTTGCATTTTATATGATTCTATCAAGGTTATGACTTAAAATCACGAAATAAAATAGACTAATATAGACTCACAAGTGGGTTACCTCCTACTAAGCGTTTTTTTACAGTCATTAGCTTGACTATATCAAATTATGTTCAACCACTTCTCTTGTAAGAGTTCAACACAAAAAATGTAGTTTTTCTTCCAGTTCTTCCATGATAGCATCATCATATTCGTCCTCAGTAAACTCTATGACCTTGTCACCGTCCTCTTTATATTCCTCATCAGGTTGAAGGCTAACAGAAAATACATCAATTCTCGAGGTGTGCCTTTTGTGAGTCTTTGGATTGGTGTGAAAGTTCCTTTGTGTAGGGCCTACTCAAAACAAGGTGATATATTCCTATTCATCTTAATCTTGTCTGCTTCATTGAATTCTTTGGCTCCGAATATGATATTCCCAGTTGTAGAATATATCTCGGCATGGGAACTGTGTAAGAAAGGTTTTCCAAGGATGAACATATCTTTAGGATCTCCATCAAATCTCATCACATGGAAGTCTACTGCAAAAAAATTGACCAAGAGTGTGTAGTGGCACATTCTCCAACATCCCTTCAATTATCTTGTATATACCATAAGCAAATCTCAAAAGCACTTGCTTGTTCATCAACTTATCAAACTTCATTATTGCAATCAATTAGGGCTCTAGTGGTCTTGAGAAACAATCTTCCAAGTATTATCTCCTATATACCACCTGCTTCATCAGCATAGCACGTTTCACGTACATAGAAATCAATGGCGAGAAACCTATCTCCAATCAAGCATGGTAGATTCTTCAACTTTTTTAACTTGTGTCATCCGCTAGCCTCATCTCCTTCTTGGGCAGTCTTATTCAAAAGATTTAAATCTCTTCAGAGCAGCTAGAGGCAAGGTGTTTTCACTAGCTCCCAAATCGCATAAGCACCTTCTAAAATTTTGATATCCAATTTTAATGTTCAGCTCAAATTGTCTAGGATCTTTCTTCTTATTCGGCATTCGATACATAATCGCCTTGTCACAAAACACAGCAAACACACCACTACCTTGTTCTGGGAAATTTTCCATCTCATCAACTTACTGAGCAGATCACCTAGCTCGCTCTCCAGCCTACATGCTATTGCAAAGGGCATTCTTCTCATCATCACATTGGTATAAGTTTCCACTTCTTTCTTCAGCTCTTAATCATCTTCTTTTTTCTCCATATCAATTCCAAAATCACCAATCTCATTTTCTGCAAAAGGAATCTAGCGGTACATCCATTGATGTTTACACTATTTTTTATAGACATTCTTCTTGAGCGGAATTTACATCAAATGGAAACCAATCTCATCATGTCAAATTTTTTGATAGTCCATCGACTACTAACATGTCGAACGACCATTGAAGGGAGTTTGCTGAGACTGGGTTCAACTTCTAATTATTTATAATTAGAGCGGTTCATTTTTGGAGAAAGTTTAAGTAAAAGACAAAAAGGAATCCTAAGAAAAATAAGCTTTTATTGATTATTGCGATTTACTAGATTGTTAACTCGGAATGTCGAGTTAACTTTATCAAAGAGAAGTATTAAACCTAGGTTATCTAGTAATTCTTCTCTCTGATTCTAAATGATCCTCTTTAGCAAAGGGGGGGGGGTGTATTTATATATCATAGTAGTCGGTTATCTAACCCATGGGCTAACCTCGGAAAAATGAAAATATTCCATTTTTCCAAGATCAGGGAATCTTTGTTAAGATTCAATCTTATTCTGTCCGAGCTTAGACTTCGGCTTGGGACGAAGTAGTTTACACCCCCGCTTCGGACACTAAAATCCGATCATTCTTCACCGAGGTATCCCTCGGTCATCTAGGCCGAGGGTTTTAATCCTATTGAAGGGACTTATAACCCGATGAATCATCACGGAAAGGTCGGTAGGGACCGAACCTCAATTATCACTAAAATATTAATAAGGGGTGGTAACCCCACCATCAACAGAGTTGGCGACTATGTAAGACGACTTTTCTTCACTTCCATGATCTCTTCCTCAGAAGTTTTTTGGTATGGATGTCTCAGACTACTCCAAGATGTTTGGCAATTCTCTTCACCCCAAAAAATCTTTCAAGCTCCTCCATCCTTTCATGAAGTCTTCCAATATCGAGCTTGAGATAACCTATTCTTGCATTAAGGATAAGAAAAAAGCTGGTCCATCTTCTTTAAAAGACCATCATATGTTCGGTTCAGAATCTTCAAGATTTCTTCAATCAAGTTCTCCACTCAAGTGTTTAGTGGCATCGATTTGTAGGTTGAGCGCAGGTTGAAGTATTCATCTTGATAGCGAGTTGATCTTAAAAAATCCACATCGGATCTCTCATCTCTTCTCCAATTTCCTTGCATGGTTTTCTACTTATCAAAAACAAAAGAGGATAGAATCTCAGTAACAGTTTTAATCATAATTTCTTAGCCTAGATAGAATTGAAAACACTGTTTGATGTTAGAATTATTTCACCTAAAACTAACTACAAGTACACCGTGTACAATTGTAGTATTAAAGGTTAACGATCCCACATAGTATATGTCGAGTTTCATATTTTTCAATTTGTGATAGAAGTTACAGGAGAGCTAAGAATACATAGAGACCAAAATTTACAAACAAAGACTTATGAACAATTAAAATGCACAAGCAGAGAGAAAAAATGAGAAGAGACACACACATAAAATTTAACCGATGAAATAGCAACCACAACACCTAAGCGTGGATTACTGCATTATTGCCACAATCTTATCAAATTGGCATTCTCATCATCATTTCCATGAGCACCACAACCCCGAGACTTCCCTCAAAACCTCGCGCAATAAACAGCCCCTATAGCTTCTGTAGGGACTAACAAAAAATTGGAACTGACGAACCATTTCCTCTATTAATCACCAAATCACCACCAACATTTTAACGGAGCCATCCCTAACAAAATTCTGAATAGTTGTGGAGTCGCTTGACCTAGTTTGAAAACAGAAAAATACACACCTTAAAAAGACCTAGGAGCCACGCCGAAGCTGAATAAGGCGTCTCCAGAGCCACTCCGCCAACCGTAGCCATGGAGAACTCACGCCAAGCCAGTCTGCCTAAAAAGCCACCGCCGCCGGTGAATCAACATGAGTAGAGAAGAGCCACTTGTCACCTCTCCGAGACTTGACACCAGATTGTGAGCCCTCATAAATTTCTTTGTCAGCGATTGAACACTTCCTCACAATTTGATGTGTGAAGTAACTCACTTAAAATTGACTGCAAGTGCATATTGTAAAAATTTAGTACTTATGTTATCGATCCCATAGAGAGCTAATGGTTAATTTGGATTAATGAAATGATGATGATTATGAATGTGTATCTAGTGAATAATTGATTGATGCGATAGTTTGTATGCAAGAATTTTTAAAAAACATTAGATCTAGTGGAATTCAGTGGGCAACAATGGATCATGGTTCATTAGGTGACTTCTCGAACTCTAAACACGTTACTCTATAAAAAATATGATGATGTATTAGCGAATTGACTTTGTTTAAAAACCTAAATCTCAAAAGTTCTCTTGGATTGACGCTAAAGATAAACAAACATCAGATTGCACAAGTTAGATATGTTCACATGGTGTCCGAACAAACGTGGCTATGACACGGAACACACCTTGTTTACTACAGATATTTCGGGTCTCTTCCAATCTGTTTCTGAAAGAGGATTCGACCTAGATACCTAGTTGTGGTTCATGACGTCACTTCTTAGTGTCAAACTCGTTATGTAGCAAAGAATCTCGTGGCTTATTCCACATATGAAAACCGTTTTATTGATCCACTAAAAAACCCTTTTGAAAACCCTAGATCTAAAAATGAAACTACTCAAACATGATGATTGAAACACAAATCATTATTGGATTAATGAATTGCATGCAAGAGTGTTTTAGACAATAGATAATTAGAGGGTCGCAGATCTCAGTATAAGTAAAAAACAGCCTCTTAATTTCCTTCAGAGTCTCAAAGAACAAAACTTATAAAGTAATACCCTAGAGATCTACTAACAAGCAAAGGAACAATTTGGAAACAAGTAACTCTTTGAATGATTATGATTGATGTTGGGGATGTGGCTTCATCTGCTGCTAAGAGCTTCTTTTATAGGTGTGGAGGTCGTTTCTAGCGTAGAACCTCCTATAAACTTGAGTCGGGCTTGATTGGAGCTAAACGGGCCAATCTTGTAAATCCCATCAGAATGACATGTCTTTAGTAAAACTGCTATATCTTGGGATCCAGGCATCCAATGGAGTTGATTCAAGTTGGAGAATAAATTTAACTTTCACACCTGCAAAATGAAATGGATATCGTCTCCTAGATCATCGGGTAAGTGGGTCAAAGGTTGTCCGACTTCTGAGCGTTTGATTCTGTCTCAGCATCTCCTTTTCTAGTTTTTCTCCAAATCTCTTCAATTTATCTCATTTTGCTCCAAATTTTCTTTTTCTTGTAAAGCCTGTACTAATGACTAAAAAATACTATAAATACTCTATAAAACCACATATATCATGGTAGAAAATCAGTAAAATCCACGATACATCACAATCCAAAAGCACTGTAGTGGAGAGTCCGTGAACCTAGATCCGCCAATGTCGCCACGGCCTCAACTCCGCAAATGACTCGAGATTTGGCAGGATACCACACATTTGTTGAAGCCGAAACCATATGTTCTCGGTGTAGAAGACCGGATATCTCACCGCTCATCTACCCAAACCATTCTGAAAGAAAAATAAGTTTCCCCCAAAAATTTTGCACGATAGAATAGCCGTTCGACGTCGGTCCAGATCTAGATCTGGTTTATGTAAATGTTGATGGCTAGGGTTGGGAGATGAGAAGTGAGAGAGCATTTTTTTTTTAATTTTTTTTTCTTTTGATATGAAGAAAACTTACATCTATTTTATGGATTGAGATTGACTGTGACCACGACCTATGTATAAAATTACAGAAATAAAGTTGAAATATTTTTCTCTGTTAATATTAACAAATGCATGTGACTAGTAGAAAAATATCACACCAAAGGTGACACAATCTCTCACCTTTCGTTATTTCAAGTAAATATTTTGAGAAATATATAAAAGGTTAACTTTAATGATAGGATTTCGGATGCTTTTCGGTGGCTCTCTACAACTTTATTTGGAGAAAAGAAGAATAAGAAGAAGAATGTATGAATAAGGGAAAAAGGGTACCTTCCAATCCCAATACTCGAAAATGAATTGCTTTCTTTACTTTTGTAAAGATACGAATGTCGCCTAAGTTAGTGGTAGTTTATAAACGAGTCAGGCCTGACTTTTATGCAAGGAAACAAAAGGCTATAAATACTATATAGTATAATACTATCAAAGAAATATCATTAAGAATTATGTTCATTTGACATACACACAATATCATGATTCCGTTTGGTAACGTGAAGCGTTGCATTCATGTTGGATGAGTGTAAGTATTCTTATTCTCTTGTGTGTCGAGAAGTGGAGAACTTCAACAAATAATAATGGGTCACGTGGAGAAGTAGCCTTTGCAAATATCTAAAATGCAAAAAAAAAAAATTATATATATACTAGTGGGAGATCCGCCCTTCGGACGGTTTTTCTTTATGAGTCGGTTTAAAAAAAATGTTCTGAGAGATTGTCATTTTTTTTTTATTGTTTAGAAAAAGATTAATTTTCTGTTATTTTTCTATTTATATTTTTTTTTAAAAATATATTGTGTATTTGCCATTTTCTTTTGGTTATATTTTTAAAATTTACATTTATTTTTTATTTTGTCTAGTATGAAATCTAGTTCTTATTTATGTGTTTTAAACTTGTACTTAATGTTTTTTTGTATAGTATGATTGTAGTTTTTTTTGTCTGGTTGGTTCTGTTTTTTTCTTCAGTTATTGATTTTATTTTTTATTTATTTATTATTGTTATTCGTAAATTCAGTTTTTTTAAATATTTTTTTTCTTAATGTTTTTTGTATATTATATAGCCTACCAGACACTACAGTTGGATATCTAATACTTATAGTTAAACACAATCCAATCGAACTACACGAAACCCAATTTTAAATTCTAAATCAATTTATTTCTACTACTATTCCCATCATTTTCATGATAAAGAGGGATAGAGCTTTAATTATATACAAATCCTACGTTAGAGAAAAGCTCATATCCATACTTATGTTTTTTGGAATATGAGTTGGATGTCTATTTATCAAACATGGATTCCCTTATGGAAACATCCAACCTTCTTATAGACCTTGATCATTTTGTAATCTCTTTATATACTTCCAACACAACATGTTGAATCATAGACACCACTTTTGATTTGGTTAAACCTAACCTTCATTCTCATTTTCATATTTCTTATTTCTCTATCTAATATTATGGTATCCTTTCTACTTCTTACTCGTGATCTCAAATATTTTTCCTAACATGTTATTAATTAAGGATATTTTAGTAGATGTTTCATGTAACATGCATTTTTGCTTATAACATGAAAGGCTCAAGGTCCTTATCTAAGTTTCTCAAAAGCTCCTAAAAGCATCCCTTCATCAAATGAATCTTCATCAAACATGGTCAGATGTAGATATTTTACCATCAAAATGAATAATTTTGTATCTCCGAAGGTTCAACTGGTCATTTGTGACTTTTATAAAATCCTACAAAATTGACGTCCTTGGTTGAATATCAACTTAAATAAACTGCCGGGTTTCGAAAATATAACTGAACAATGACCAACCAATTGTTTTAGCTTGTCATCTTTGAATATCTCTAATAAGACATGTACTTCCTTCTTATTCGGGTTTTGAAAGCCCTTATTTCAAAATTTCAGTACCCCGTGCTTTGTTTCAAAGGTATATTGGTTTCCAAAAGGGACATCTAAAGCAGTGAATACGCTACTACCATTTTTCTACACCAAACATGCATTTCTATACATATGTGATTGGTCTTATAAGCTACTCGACCTTTTTAGCTATTAACGTCAAGTCACGTAGCCAAAAGAACCTTAAAGTCGGTTATTTAATGTTCATAGCTAAGCACAATCCAATCCAACAAAAAAAAAATCTAATTTAAGAATCTGAGCCAATTCACTCCACAACCCCCCTCCCATCGTTTTCATAATACATAGAAAACTCTCAAGAGATTCAAATCCTACTTTAGAGAAAAACCCATATATGGATCTCCAGTCATATTCATAATACCTACAGTTCTCTTTTCTAGAATTTAAGTTAGATGTATATTTATCAAACATGGATCTCCTATGAAAGTGTCCGGCCTTCTTCCCGTAGACCCTAATCATTCCTTACTCTGTTTATAATATTTAACTTCTCAATATCCAATAGGACATATAATGTTCATAGCTAAGCACAATCCAATCAAACCATGCAAACCCCGATTTAAAAATCTAAGTCAATTTACTCCTACAACTATACCCATAATTTTAATAATAAAGAGGAATAGAGCTCCCAATAGATTAAAATTGTACGTTAGAGAAAAACTCATACCTACACTTATCTTTTTTGGAATCTAAGTCGAATGTCTATTTATCAAACATAGATATCCTTATGGAAGCATCAAACCTTCTTCCAGTAGACCTTGAGCATTTTGTTTCTTTTAGTATACTCCCAACACGACATGTTAAAAAAATATACACCATTTTTGACATCGTTAAACCTAACCTCCATTCCCTTTCCATATTTCTCTATCTGGTATTATGGTATCCTTTGTACTTCTCGCTCGTCCTTACATGTTATCAATTAAGGATATTTTAGTATGCTCCCTGTAACGTGCATTTTTTGCATACAACATGAAAGACTCGAGGTCCTTATCTAAGTTTTTCGAAAACTCCTAAAAGCATGATAAACCGATTAAGTTCAACTTAATATTTTACTATTATTATTTAGATGGATATTAAGTTGGAGTCATAAAATATATGAATTTTAGTGTATTTTAATCAAAAAATGATTAATATTAGACTTATGTTCCTAATAATATTTTTTAATAGATTGAGTCACAAATTCTCTTTATTAATGTATTAATGAGTCTAGTGTTAAAAATATTTAGTAATGAGCCTAATGAAATTTAATAGACTAAATATTAAAAATTAAAATGTGCTTGATGAGGTGTCATAATTTTAAGAGATCAATTGATGATGTGGCTTCATAAGAAGAGACTTCCAAAAACTTTATATATATATATACTAATATTTTTAATTGAATTAGTTCATTAGGGGTTGTGACGGAATTTTTTTTTTATCTTAAAAAACTATTTTGTCAAGAAAATATAGGTTATAGTTAGGAGAATTTAGAAAAAAATGAAGATTTAAAAAACTAAGACATACTGCAAAAAAAAGAACTATGACATAATCTTCTTCATTTTTTTTTAATAAAATTTTTTACCAATCTCGTACAATTTAGATTTTTAACTAGTTATGTTTCTTTCATAGTTAAGCCATTCAGTTTTTCTTGAAACATGGTCGACCGTACATAAGACTTTATGAACTTCAATTTTGAAAAACTTCTTTCACCAGTGGAAACAAAAATTGGTTGTCAAGAATATTTGATAAGCAATGTATGAGTTTGGATAACACTCTTCCATTCTTTTCAAAAAACTAAAAAGCTAAGCATTTGAACGAGTCTCTTGTAATATTTTGGAAAACTCTCTTTTAGAACTGTTAGCTCCAAAAATAAACCATCCTTGATAACATTAGAATGATTTTTTTTAAAAAGGCTTCAAGATTGGTAAAAGATGTCATCAAACTATCATCACTTGCTGACCTCAATTTCTCCAAATCAAATAGAAAATCAAATGTTTGTTCGTACTTCTGAAATTTCTCAAACCTTGTCTTCAGAGAGTAGAGAGCTGATCAATTACTTGGATGAAATACAAAATTCCAAAGCTCTATTTCGGAGGTAAATTCTCAGTTTCGTCACTATCTCTAATTCACCATCAAAACTTTTTTTCTTTTAATGATACATTTTTGTTTCTTGGGAAATCTGACTTCTATAAGTTCGAGAAAAAGGGAAATAAGTCCTTGCAACAGAGAAATTGCAACTTCAATATTCATGTATTTTGATTGTAAAGTCTTGCTTACGGTGTTAACTGCAAAAAGAAATTTATACCAAATCACCATAGACAACAAGAACTCATTATTTCCAATCTCATGTGTCTCACTTGTTGCAAGGCATGCATCATTTTTGTTTTCAGTTCATCAATAGTGTCTGCTATATAAATCAAAGTCTCTCTTATTTTTGGAGTTTAAAATTTGATTGCCTTGACACATTCAACATGACTCTCTCATATAGTTTGTGATAGAGATCTAAATTTCAAACCTCCCACCTTATCTTCCAATACCTGCCCCCACTTAGTTGAAAATGCAAATAGACAATAAATACACTGGATTGTCCTAATCAATGAACTAGCTTTTTTTAGAACTGGTTGCCATATCACAAAGTGCAATATTAAGACTGTGACAACCGCATGGTGTATAAAATGCACGTGAATTAACATCAAGAAATATTTTTTGTACTCCTTTATGTTTCTTCTTTATATTGGCCCCCATTATCATATCCTTATCCCCAGACATCTTTAATATTTAAACTAAAAACAATTACCACTTTATGGATCACACGAAAACACTTTTCTCTAGATGTATCATCAACTATCAAGAATGTAAGAAAAAAATTCTTCTATCATTTTCTCATAAACACATCTAAGGATAAACATCATCTGTTCATAATGGCTGATATTTGAAGTACAATCAATAGTGATAGAAAAATATTTCGCACTTTGAATCTTTGTTTATGATCATACATTTGATCTCATCAGCTATACTTGCTATCAACTCATTCTAAATTTTATTTCTGAGATAACGATAACGAGATTCCTCCTCTTCATACCGTCTAACATGTTCTCTCATTACCGGATCCCACTCAACCATCGAATCAATAAAACTTAAGAAGTTTTCATTACCTTCTACTCTCTTAGCTTCTTGTTTCTCCCACGGAATGCTAAATTTTGCTTACCAACGAAAAAAACTGTAATCATCAAATCTTTCCAGTGATTCTTCTCTTTGTTGAGTTCTTGTTGCACATGCTTATCAATTTTCTGGTTTGTCTTAAGTCTCGATTCAAGTTCCATCCATTGGCTCATATATTTAATATGCTCATGACTAATCTCGTGGTGCCTACTACTTTTCCAGTCATAAAATCCAGTAGTTGCCATGTAACTAGGGTTTTTGTCTCAGGTGAATAATTTACAACAAAAAAAAAAGATTTTATCTAATGTTTTTGAATAAACTAATTATTGCCTATCTAGTTTTTTTCCATTATTCAAAGCTCTTAAATAATATGCATGAGAGAAATGTCTCTTGGAAAAGTAAAATCACTTGGTTGTCTTGCATGGGATCTTTTTCAACCTGAAAAGTCTTAATCGTGACTCCATTTTTCTCAAATTGCCAAGATCATATATATATATATATATATATATATATATAGAATTTCATAATGCTCTTTAACTTCTAACATTTTTTGAATATATCCATATTCTCTTGATTATTTACATCTAGATTCTCATCTTCTTTGTTAAAAATTCTCAACACCTTATTCATTTTTATCCTCCATTGCATCATCAAACTCATCATTAGCTCTCTCAAATTCAATAAAATATGTAGATTTTATAAGAAACTTGTTTTTCTTTTTGTGCATCTGTTTGACTAGTTCTTGGAGGCAAATTTGCTAAATTAAATGATCAAAATAAAAAAAATATAGCAAGAGAGATTAGGGACATAGTCACATAGATCAAAATAAATTTTTGTAACTAAACCCTTTACATAGAGATTAGAGAAATTAGCTAAGTGACAAAACTATAGCCTATTCTAATTGGTGTTGCTAAATTAATAGAATTAGAAGCAGAGATGTGAGTGTCATAAAAAAAAATAAAAAGAGAGATTATAATAGATACTAGAGAAGAACGGATAAGAAGAGTTATAAAACGAAGGACGGTGTCTGCGGTGAGCTGGTAACCGAACGACATAGTAGAAAAAAACAAAGACGATACCGGCAATGGAGAACAAATTGAAGACGTTGATGGAAGAAGGAGAAAACGAAGCTGCTGGATCGATCTAAAATTTGTCTTTTTCTTATAAAAACCTAACAATATATTCAGGAAACATCTTGACTGAATCGATCTAAAATTATTTTTCCTATTTAGATTTGAGATAAGATTTTGATTTCAGAATCTTCACTAACGAATTTCCTTTTCGTATAACTAAAAAAAACGGACCTAAAAGAACTCGAATTTAGGTTGTGGGTGCAAAAACGTAGTCTCAAAACTACTCTGGTACGGAATATTTTTGAGAGAATGTGGATCTCAGGCAAATGCTTTTTTTGCTTGTACACTAGGCACGACACTGACATTGACATAAACGCCGAAAAATTAAAAGAACAAAAATTCGGATCCCTAATAAAATAAATTGTTATTTAGTTATTAGTTTTTGAGTTTGCTTTTAATTGAAAATGTTTCAAAATTCTTTTGAATGGGATTAAATCTTTTTGATAAAGGGTAAAAATAAAATAGTCATAAAATTTTCTACTATTGACAAACTCTGCATTGGTTTTCTATGGTCTGGTGTAGAGTTACACTGAATATGAGCAATGATATTTGATGGGTAGGCTGCTAGAGATAACTAGTGTGATGGGATGCATTGACATGGGTATTAGACTTAATACAAGAGTGGCAGAGGTAGTCCAAGAATACCGAAAAAGAAAACACATAGCCACTAAATTAAATTGTATGGAAGATCAAATTGATGGGCTTCTGAGACGAGGATTAATTGAGCAGAAATATATCATTTTTGGAAGGGTAAGTGATGAGTGTGAAAATTGAATCATTTAAACTTTATATTTTCTTTCATTTTAGGAGGATTTAACCCATATAGTAACATATTTACATGCATTTAGGTCTAGTATAGCTTATGATTCACAAGGCTACATTGCATTAGCATTGGTGCATGGCATTTGGCATAACAGATCGAAGATGACAGCATTAAAGTTTGGTGGAAAAATTGGACCAATCAAATCATCATAAGGGCCAAACAAGAGAAGATTTCAATGGATGAAAGTGAATAATTTGAAGGAGAGCCAATCTATGCCGTCGGCATAAGTAGGATCATGAGCGGTACAGAAGAATCAGAAATGAGCCAACAACAAGGGTTGCTCCATGCCGTCTAAGAAGCAAACCGTTCCGCCGGCATGGAGAGGAAATTCGGGTGGAAATAATGTTTTACCATTTTATCCCTTGGAACTTGTATAAAAATCCCTAAATCATTTGTGGTTAAAACCCTAACCTCCTCTAACTCTAAAATTTGGTTCTTGTTTTCCATTTTTAGTTTTAAGTTTTGGATGACTAGAATCATTTAGAGTTTTTAATCAAGCTTTGAATTTACTTTCATTCTCTACTAGCTTTTCATTATGTCTTTACATTTAATTACTTTGTGTTGCTTATCTCTCACAATGTGTTAGTAGATTCATTGTGGATTGTGGATGAGTTGGAGATGGAATGATTAGGTTTTGGGTTCTAAAGTTCTCGGCTATTGTAGAGGATACCTATCATTTGAATGGATTAGATCTTTGGCTTAGGAAGTAAGTATCCCTAATTTCAACTATAAAAATTTCATGTATGCTAGGTGTTTGATGAAATGTGTTGACCACTTTTGAATGAGTAATGATGTATCACAGATTTTACCGGTCTTTATACCATGATACATGTGTTTTTAAAGATTATTTCTAGTATGTTTCAGGTATTTATATAGGTCTAGAAAGCAAAGGATGATTTGGAACAAAAGGAGATAAAGTGAAGAGATTTGGAGCAAAACTAGCAAAGGAGCTGTAGAGACAGAAACGGAGGCCAAGAAGTCGGTCAACCTTTGACTATCTTACCCAATAAACCACGAGACGATCTACATATCAAATTGTAGGCACAAAAGTTAAATTTCATTTTCAATTTGAATCAAGCCCAAATGATGCCTGAGCACTAAGATATAGTCATTTTACTGAAGACATGTCATTCTGACGGGATTTACAAGACTAGCCCGATTCACTCAAATGAAGCCCGACTCAAGTTTTAAGGAGATTCCACCATATGACCGACCTAAGGAGCTATAAAAGAAGGTTTCCAGCAGCAGAAGAAGACACCCTACACACGAAGATTATTATTAAGAAATCATAAAGTTACTTTGTTTCCAATTCATTCTTGCTGTTAGTTCTCATTTTGTTACTAGATCTAGGTTTTTGATTTTGAGAAAAGAGTTTGTCATTACTCGTTGAAGATCCACGACCCTCTAACCTTCTATTGTCTACTTTAATCTTGTATGCAACTTTAATCCAATAATGAATTGTGACACTATTACCATGTCTGAGGAGTTACCTTATTAGATCTAGGGTTTTTCATACGGTTTTTCTATGAATTGCAAAAATAATTTTAATCAATAAGTTTTATCACAAGGTTCTTTGTTACAGTTTTCCTTAACTAATATAGCGGAATCTTGGGTGTCTTTATAAAATCCTAGCCATGATCTGATAAGAGAGATGCATCAGTGATCGACGGATCGTTCAGTAGTGAGCAAGGTGCATTATGTGTCATAGCCATCGTTTGTTCAGACACCTTGTGAACAGATCTAGCTTAATCTATATTGCTTGTTTATTTCCAGCGACAACACAAAGGAGACTTTGAGATTTATGGTTTTAAACAAAGGCTTTGCAATAATACACCATTAGGATAAAGTATAATCAAGTGCCTAGAGTTCTAGAACTAAGAGATAAAGATTGACTGAGTGCTTAATTCATAACTACCAATTGAAATTCCCCATGATCTAATACCTTCCCAATATTGAACAAAAACCAAAGATTTACAACTCTTGTTTTCAAATGATTTACAACTGAGATTTCTTAAGATCATAGATCAGACCTAGCTCTATGTGGGATCGATAACCTAAGTACTACATCTGTACAATGTGTACTTACAATCATATTTAGGAGTTTTGGAGTGAAGCAAGGAAAAAATTCATTAAAAAAATTCTTTGATAAGGCCAAATCGGATGAGATAAGGAAACAAATCTACACTTTTTCACAGGAGACAATAGAGACATTCAATGACACTTGTGAGAGATACCTCAAGGAGTGCCCCCACCATGGATTCACCAAGTCAAAAATTGTGAGTACCTTTTTCAGAGGACTACAATGGGAGCACAAGTGCGCACTTGACTCACCGAGTAGAGGTAAATTTTGTGGCCAAAAACATACAGATGCCCTCAAGGTCATAGAGACATTCGCAAAGAGTAGCAGCGCAAACCAAATAACCAATTGGAAGGCGAATCAAACAAATCTCAAACCCAAAAAATTGCTGAATTAAAAGGAATGATGAAGCATATGCTTATGAAGGATAGAAGAGGGATTTTCTGTAACACCCGTCCCGACCAACTTGACCAGTCGGGTTTTGAAAACGTGGTTTATAGAAATTTTCTCGATACAAATCAGTTCATAGGGCTGGGTGGCCAAAACTAATTAAAACCCCAGTTTAGTCCGATGGTCTTGACGTCCTGCGCTCCAGCTCATACTAACTCACTAACCTGCATCCATTAGACGGAGGCGTGAGTATTTGAATTACTCGTGAGTATGGCACTAGTCTATACAAGCAATATCTAACAACCTAGCATCACACAATCAATCAGTCCGGTTCCAAGCCAATCGATCTAGTCCTAACCGTTCTAGTTCATTTACATATCCGGTCTAATTACTCATTCAATTCATTCAAGTCCATAACACTTAGCCATTCAACATATCCATTTCCATTCATCTCATCTAACAATTATGCCCCCAACTAGTTGGGCGCAGCCGAAGCTGCACCTACGACCAAAGTCTTGGCTCGCATGCGCGATGGACAAGCCTCTCCCTTTTCCGCTCATGAACCCAACGATCCATAAGCTACCATTTCCTTTTCGATCGAAACAATCAAGACTCGGTCCAGCCAACGTCCAAAATACCTTTAGCCAGCAGCTTACCAGTCACACGAGTTTTAAGGCCAAACGCGCCCTCGACATGCCGATACGGTCCTGTCCGTGTCATAATCGGTCACTAAGCCATCACCGGTATATCGATGCGATCCTCATATGATCCTTAGTCCCATCCCGAGCCATTGGCTCACGATCAAGCCTATCAGTCCTACTACGATATATCTCACCTCCAGGTCTTTGGCCAGCACAGACGGTTCATGGGCTTTTAGCCTTGACTGACGTGGGTGGCTTACCGATCCCGAGACATGACATACTGCTAGGCCATCAACATTGATCGTGATCTGCTGGGTGGTTTATCCCGATCCGCAGAACTACCACGCCGAAGCCTATTCTGTTTCCATATCCGAACCTTGGGCTGGTCTCCAACCTTCAGTCAATAGGTAAGCTTACCGGTCCCATAACGATGCATCAGACGGCCGAGTCATCGACATATCCTGTAGGATAGCTTACCGATCTCGTCCGCCTGCTCACTGCTAAGGCCATCGACATTATCTACGGGCTGAATGGCGAGTAATCTCGGCCCGCAGAACTAACCGGCCGTAGCCTCCTCTTTTTCACTTCCAATCACAATCAACAATCAAAAACCATATTCCATATCATCTATCATGAAACCCTAATCTATTTAGCCTTTACTTCCCATTGAACATTGGATCACAACTAGGGTTTGGTATCCCCTAGCCGTGCTGCCTATCATCTAGTGATCAAACATGCGGTTCACAACTAGGGTTTTGAAACCCTAGCCGTGCCGCCCCTATCGACTCATGCAACCAATCACGCGGACTACAACTAGGGCTTGGAGAAACCCTAATCGTGCCGCTTATCACAAACAATCAACCAAATCAACATCAACAATCAAAACACATGTATCTAATCATATTAACGCTTTAACATGTTCAATTATCAAGTTTAGAATCGATTCATATCAATTTTCTATCATCCTATCACTTTCTACACGTTGAGATCTAAGGGAAGAAGGAGATCCAAGCAGAGACTAGAACTGCACTCACCTCGAAGTCCTTGACTTGGTGATTCCGGGCGATCCTGGACTTGTCCTCTCTGAACTTCTTGACGTCTCTCTCTCTTTCTCTCTCTTTTTATTGTCGCCTCTTTCTGCTCTCACGAAAGTGATTAAGAGAAAATAGGATTTTGGGTCGTCTCTCCTTATATAGAGAGTCCCACAGCCTTATCTCTAAAATCCCTTAAATATTTATTTCCTTATGATTATCTCCTCATTTATTTGTAATTATCCTATTTCCTTATAATTATCTTTTTTAAAAATTCGACTTCCTTATTCTAGTAGCCAATACTAAAGGACGCTGCCCTCCCTTTCCTTTTCCTTATCGGGCTGGCCCAGGATGGGACACCGATTATTTCATTTCCTTTCTTAAAACAACATGGTTCATACATCGGATCTATATCCCAAAAAAGAAAGATTATACTAGGCCAACAACTCAGCCAAAATTAATAAAAACGAAGACATGATGTTACAAATTCACTCTCTCCAAGAGGAGACTATGGAGGAAGCACCCACTGAAGAAGTAAATTTTGTGGGAGGCAATGAGTTTAGACCAATAAACAACTATGGATATGGCGCTAAAGGCTCAAAACTGTTTGGTGGTCAATACAACTACTATAACCAACAACAATACCCACACCCACAAGGAGGCTACATGTAATATGTTTAACCACAGCAGCAACAACCTCATTAACCTCAACCTCATCAACCTCAACCACATGGAAATCTGATGAATCCCAAAAGCAAAGAAAACTTACTTCAACAATTCCTCAATACCCAACAAATGATCAATGCTGAACTAATAGGAAAAATAGATTCAAATTATGGAGAGATGAACAGCAAGATAGCCACCATGGGGACCCACATGAGATAACTTGAAACTCAAATCGCTCAAACCACGGATGCTGTCAAGCGATCCGGAGACTTGCCCAGAAAAACCAATTTGAATCCGAAGAAGTTCATTCAATCTATCAATTTGAGAAGTGGAAAGAAGCTAGACCCTGTGGTGAGAAAGGGAATTACCACAAGGGATCATATTGTGCTAGAAGAAATCAAAGAAAAAATCACAGCGGAGGAAGAGTCAACCGACTACAGGAAACAGTCGACCGACTCGACGAGACATGAATTCCATTATGAGGAACTCATCCCCGAGTCGACCGACTACAAGAAACAGTCGACCGACTCGACGAGACATGAATTTGATTATGAGGAACTGATCCTGAGTCGACTGACTACTGGAAACAGTCGACCGACTCGACGAGACATGAATTCGATTATGAGGAACTAATCCCCGAGTCGACCGACCCTGTGATAGTCGATCGACCTGATTCCCAGAGGAACGACGAGATACCAATTGGAGATAAGCGAGTATATAGAGCAATTTCGCCTTACCCCAGGAGAAATAAGAAGTCCAAAAAGGAGTTGGAAGATTCCATATGCAAGGAGTTGGTGGAACAATTAGTATTACAACTTCCATTCTTGGATGCTTATGTGATCTTGGTTCATCTGTGAACCTTATGCCATATTTAGTAGTTATGAGACTTGGATAAACTGAGTTTATTCCTACACAATTAGTTCTTGTACTAGCAGATCGTTCAGTTCGTAATCTGGAAGGATTTTTGGTAGCCATACCGGTGTTAGTAGAAATATGTTTCATACCAGTAGACTTTGTGGTGTTAAAGTTTGACAAGGAACCTTTTGATCCTATCATCTTGGGACGATCATTCTTGGCTATTCTAGGAGGAATCACTGATGTGAAGAGAGGAATCATATTCCTTCAACGTGGAAAATTACAACTCAACTTCCAAATGGAGAGAGTTATGGGAAGGCCACCTATGGAGGAGCGGATGTTTGCTGTAGATGTTATCTCTGATGTAACGGAAGAGGTTTTTAAAGAGATAAGTGTGACTGATCCATTGAAGAAGTCCCTCACCATCACTTGTAAACAAGAAGGATACCTTGATGACCTAGCAAATGGTTTTGAAAAGATGTTAGATTCAACTGAACACATGAAACAAATGATGAATAGCTTGGAACTACCAACCAAGCCGGCCAAGAAACCACAAGTAGCCGACTGGAGTGAGGAAAATGCCTCTAAACTCGAGCTCAAACCGCTACCAGCAGGGCTAAGGTACGCTTTTCTTGGACCTAATTGCACTTATCCAGTTATAGTGAATGCTAATTTCCATATTTTCACTCTTTAGTAACTTGAAGGTACTCAAGACCATTGAAAAAAGATCGTGTTTGAGAAGCTCTTCACCATTTAATCAGAATGAGTCTACGCATGGAATCAATGCTAAAGAAGCTTCTCGGGAACTAATCAGAAATGATGGAACAAATGGAAGCCACACTATGCGTGATGATAACTAAACTTGATGCGCTGCATTCAAATTTTGAGGAAGTAAAGGGGCAAGTCGCTAATCTAGCAAAAGTCTCAAGCAAGGAAACTAGCCAAGACCTCTCCATGAAGCTCTACATCAAGAGCAAGGAGTGGAAAATATGAAGCCATAGAAAGGTATAATTTCCAAGATTCATTATCACCTAGTGAAGATCTGGACCTCATTGATCCTCTACAAAAACTTATTTGGTGTCTACTAATTAAGTGCTTCAAGAATAAAAAACCTAGTTGATGTGGATGAAGGATGAATTGAGGTCTCAAAGCTCTTGGATTCTCTACCAACTGAATCCAGAAACGAGCATCAACCTTTAGATCACACAAGTTACGAGGATAGTGATTTCGAAAATCACCATCAAAAGCTTGGATATGATCAAGGATAGTGTGAAAACTTAATAGAACTCGTAAAATAAGTAGAGCTCTCAGGAGAAAACGATAGACATAACGAGATCATGGAAACAAGCGCAACCTCTACTACTTGAGAATCCTCAAAATAACCCCAGAGGGAAACGTCTAATGTCCCTCACTAATCGGTTAAGGGGAAGCACCACTCTTCCGTAATGACGGAGTACATTGATGAAGCTAGGCGTGAAATGGAAGAGTTATTGGAATATGTCGAAGAAGATCTTAACGTCACTGACATTCTACCTTTTTAGTATGAAGGGTATATACATGATATCATGGATCATCCACTTCGATTACTTGACATTTATCTCCCAAATAGGCCAAACCTTGACCACTTCGAACTCCCAACGGTCCGATGGTTTATTAGAGAGATTGTACACCAAAATTCCGTCAGTAGAAATACCGCGACGTGATATAACTCATGTTATATTGGAAA
Organism: Euclidium syriacum; assembly: GCA_900116095.1. NCBI lineage: Eukaryota > Viridiplantae > Streptophyta > Magnoliopsida > Brassicales > Brassicaceae > Euclidium > Euclidium syriacum. The sequence continues at coordinate 1,642,253 of FPAK01000004.1, forward strand.
TCTCCCTATTTGATACCCCAATTGAACCATTGCGGAATAAGAAGACGTTGGAAAATTCTGTGTTCCATTGTCCCTTTGTAAAAATCTAATCACCGACATGATCGTCGATGCACGATCTGACATCAACGTCATGTTTCTTTCAAAGACTAACGAATATGAGTTTATAAGCATGATAGGAATATAAAATACCGTCCTTACCCTAGCCAACTTTTCACAACCCGCCCAATAGGAATTATTCGGGATTTGAGCCTCATAGTTGAGGATGTCACAGTATCGACTGATGTGGTAATAGTTGTAACCGAAGGAAATAAACTACCAGTTATTCTTGGTCGACCGTTCATGTCCATGGTAGGTGCAACCATTTGCTTTGCTACAAAAACTTTTTGGTTGACACGGATCACTACTTGACCATTATATCCAACTAAAGCGACATATCCAACACGCTATTCAAGTTTCAAGGTATCCACTTCAATCCACTCTTGTGAAGAACCGGATCCTTCGGAGAAAATTTGTGAGGAATGGGAGCATAATATTGAAAATAGTAACGAAGGATTGAACCCAGTAAACATCCACTCAAGACCTCTATCACTCGTTGAATTGATGGAAAGGATAAAACTATCTTGAAGACAAAGGAAGCCTAATTGCACCAAGTTGGATCTTACACCTATTGGAATGGTCAATGGTGAAGTGGAATTTGGGATAGTAGAACTACAAAACAAAATATCCTTTTTAAGATCAAAGCTTTGCTCTCGAATGATTTTATGGCGATGAATTCAAAAGGAAGGTATTGGTAAATAAGCAAGATGACTCTCGAGCTTCCCAAGAAGTCATCCTCAAAGGTGAAGAATCTCTCCTTACCTCACGAACGTATTTGTAGAAATACTGAGGTCACGAAGACGAATCTCAAAGGAGAAAGAGGACAAAGGGGTAGAGCTAAGAGGATCTCGAGAGAAAAAAGATGAAAATCCTAAGAGAGTTAACATACTTATCGATTAATTGGCTCATTTGCTTCACCTCTTGCCAAGTAAACCAAAAGACCTCGACGAAGAAACCGAGAGTGAGAAATTCGTCATCAAGAATACATGGTTCAAGAAAGAAAAGACAGTTATAAGTAGGGCTCAGAAACTCAAGATCAAGAAAGGAGTCTCTAAGGGTTTTAAATAATGCATCAAAGGGAGAGGATATGACCCCGCACCCCCTTCACTTTAAACGAGCGCACTTGAGAGGCAAACTCATGGTTATCCATTGTAAATACATTCTCTATCTTTAAGTTATGTTTCGTCTTTTTTTAGGAACAAGTCATTAGGAATCGAAAAATCAACTAAGAACAAAGAAAGGCTGTCGTGCCAACGGCATTGAGATGCTTTCCAGTGGCACCAAACGAGCATAAGTTATGTCGGATCCATGCCACAAAAATAGAGCCTCGTGCTGTCGGCAGGAGCCCAATAAAGGAGATTTTGCAACTTTTTGAAATTTTATTCTCCATACGCTTGCAGCAAACTATAGGGTTCAATTTAAAAATATTTTATGTCCCTAGCTACAATTATAGGAGAAGACCAAATGGTTTATTAAAATTGCAAAATCTTCTTTTTCTTTCTCGACTTCTTCGTCGCCTTTGTCACCTTCTCACCATCAATTTCAAAATTTTGCACAAATCTTACTTATTTCTTTCTTGTTCCATCATTATTCATCATCCCTTAACTCTTAATCAAGGTATCTTACTTCCTTATGCATCGTATTAATCGATTTATCAAGGTTTTAGCTTTTGCATGAATTTGTTTTTTTTAGCAATGTAATTTCGATTAGGTGGAATTGGATTTTTGCATGACTTAATTCTTCATATATATTGTTGGGATGGTTGTCTCTATGCTCAATTTTAAAATAAATCAAACTTTTCACAAAACGTGAAATATCAAGAAAAAAATATATACATGTCGAAAATCACTTGAAATCCTCTAATTTTGGTTAAATTTTTGCTTTGTTACAAATTGAACAACTACTTAGTGTCTTAGCACTTAGTTCGAACACAACTCTTTGTTCAATTGAAGGATTTTCTGAAGTTCACCATGGTATATGAGCTTAAATGAAGTTTCCTTGTGATTTTGGGTTTTGTGTGTTAGATATCGACAATGACAAGGAAAAGAAACACAGCTCCACACCATCGTATCACAGCCACAGCAAGCACCGCACACGAGCACACGGGAAATTTCACCATGATTTGAGAAGAATGGGACATTTTCGACATCGAGCTCTTGGACAAGTTTGCGACAAATATGATCCATCCAACCCAGTTTGCAGATGCACACCTCGTTAGGCGTATGGGTTTACAAGATTACCTCAACTTACTCTTTTGTCAAAGCGGTCTTGGGAGCACTTTCCGTTACAAGCAAGCAGCGACATATGAGAAAGTCACCATGCAATTCCTCGCTACACTTCATGTTCACTATCACGCAAGAAGCAAGTTACGAGCAACACTTTCATTACAAATTCTAGATCACAAATACACTTGCGATATGGAGAGAGTTTGCTCGATCTTCGGTTTTCCAAACGACAAAGATGGAGTATTCGAAGACTTCTTGATATAGAAAGTAACCACATGAGAGCGGTATGAAGCGCAAAATGTTAAACCAAACAAAATCCATCATCTTGACATCCGCTACGCGTTAAGAGCTTTTCAATTGACTATGTTTGGTCGAGATGATATCACGAGAGTTAAGTTTGCGGAAATGAGAATATTGGCTCGTGGAATTCTTCGAGGAAAAACCGGTGACAATGAGACCAACAATGGGTGTTTTATGTTCCATTATTGGTTGGAGATTGAAAAGAGAATCCGGCAAAAGAAAAAGAACACCAGCATTTATTTTGGAGGAATGATCACTATATCGGTTCAATGACTTGGCATCGACTTAAGTTGGGATAAACCTGTGGCTAAGAAGATACCGATATAGACTTCAAACACCTTCAACATAGGTTTTATCTCGTAGAGGCCTTCGAAGATGATCCAACGAATGACCCGTTGTACATATTCCGTTTCAACATTAATCCAACTACGGAAAGACTCATCTTCTTACCTCTCGAGATGTAACTTGGTTTCACGTCAATTGATATCGAGTTTAAGGTCTTGGATGAGGAGTCATTTAGCCATGACGGGAAGAAGTCTAATGTTGACGTGGGACAAGAATTCTTAAGGGAAATCAAATCATTTATCGACCTCAACCACCCAACTCGCATTGATTCTTCCGACCCCGATGAACCCGAAGACCCCCAAGCGAAGTACATCTACGACAAATACATGAGACGCAAAGAGAACCCAAAGAGAATACTACGAGCCCATGGATCCATCATGTTGATGGTGGGGTTCTACCCCTTATCAATAGTTTGACAATAATTGGAGTACGGTCCCTACCGAGCTCTTCCCTGATAAATTATTGGGTTATAAGTCCCGACAACAGGAATGTCAACCCTCGGACCAGATGACCGAGGGATACCTCGGGAAAGAGTGATCGAATTTGGTGTTCGAAGCGGGGGTATAAACAACATCGTCCTAGGCCGAAGTCTAAAGCTTGAACAGTTTAAGATCAAATCTTGTCACAGATTCCCTAGTCTTGGAAAAATGGAAATATTCCATTTTTCCGAGGTTAGCCCATAGGCTTACTAGACCGACTATCAAGGATATATAAATACATACCCCCCCCCCCTCACTAATAATATTCATTCAGAATCGGGGAGAAGACGAACTAGATCGCCTAAGTTTTACTTCTCTTTGATAAAGTTAACTCGACATTCCGAGTTAACACCCTTGTAACACAAATTATTAATAATACATCATTTTTCCGAGGTTTCCTCTTCTTTTCTTATTTTATACTTTTCCAAAAACGAACCCCTCTAATTATAAATAATTAGAAGTTGAACCTAGTATCAACATTTGGCGCGACAGGTAGGGGGGAGCTGACTTTTGGTAAGTAAAATAGAAACCTTGGAAAACAAGAGGATGAACACAGAAACGCCATCTACAGACGAACGTCGAGACGGCGAAGTCACAAAAGTAAGCGATGAAGAAATTACGGTCCAAGAGACTAATCATCCACCTAGGGAATCGGCCAGAACTATATTTGAGAGTCGCAATCCCATAGTCCGTGAACTGAGTTACCCTCAGGCTACACCCAGTCAACTCGGCGAGCAGGGATTCATAACTCCTACCAATCCGATAGTCGTAGCTTCAACAGCCGAGATCCAAAACTCGCAGGAGTTACCAAGCGCGTCAACAACCCCTAGTCCTGATCCTCGGACAGCCGAGCAATCCGCGCCAGTAAAATCGTCAAATAACGGAGAAGAACGGCAGGTAACAAATCGAGTTTCCAATGTAGAAGAGGTGACGACCTCCGAAGGAGCAATGATAAGAACACAGCAGCAGCGTGAGAGTTGGCTGGCAAAGCAAATTAACAATCAGCAACGGGTTAACAAAAGCCTAATCGACCAACTCGCGACCATATCAGAAGAACTCCAAACTTTGAGAGCCCAGAGTCATAGCCAAACTCTTAGAACGACTTCGGTTAGACCTTCACGAACCACTTCTCAGCGGGTAACGTTCGAGGACGACCAGACCGGCCCGAGAGAACCCAAGACGTCCACTACGCGGCGAAGTTCGAGAAGTGGGGATGATGTAACTCATACTCCGAGCACCGACCAATCGATCGCAATATTGAAAAGAGAACTAAAGGAGATGCGATCGCTAGTCCACAAGGCAACAAGCATCGTCCCATAAGTCGATCAATTACTGGCAGAAACGGAAAGAAGTCCGTTCACTCATAACATCACACGAGCTCGAGTCCCATTCAACGACAAGCTAAGACTCCCAACCTACGACGGGACCGGAGACCCCGCTGTCTACATGAGAGCCTTTTTAATCAAAGTCGGCCGAGTCGAGTTCCAAAGAGGTGAAGAGGACGAGGGAAGATGTCAACTCTTTTTAGAAAGCTTGAGAGGAGATGCCCAAACCTGGTTTACTAGTTTGCCCCCCGATTCAATCAGTTGTTTTGCAGAACTCCGTGAAGCTTTCTTCAAACAATACATGCTTCATCTCGAACAACTGGCCACGGCATCGGACCTCTACGCAGTAAAACAAGGACCAAAAGAGCCACTCCGAGACTTCATTAAAAGATTTAAAGCAATTTACTCGCGACTAAGGATTGACGACGACCTAGCAATTGGAGCACTTAGTGCTGCGACTTGGTAGCAATCGAGGTTTTGGGACGAACTGTCTGCTCATCGGCCCCAATCTATGAACAATGCTTTTCATCGAGCAAATACTCACATAAGGATCGAAGAGAATCGTGTCAAACTCGCCAAAGTACACGGATCCACAAAGATAAACAAAGAGACGAAACCAGAGGAGAAAGTAGAATGGTGATGAGTAGAAAGGGACCAACCTCGGAAGGACGAATCAAAGGCGGAAATAACCTTTTTGGTAACAAACTCGCCCAAGGATGTATCTCGGAAGAATAAATCGAAGTATATATACACCCGGGATCCTGACGATCCGACTACCCCTTGGTGTGAGTATCATAAGAGACCGGGACACAAAACCGAAGATTGCTGAAACTTAAAGAATCATCTAATAGCCATCCAATTTGAACAAGACCGAGAAAAGGAGAAGCGTAAAACACGCGAAGATGAAGAAAACCCACCTTCCCGCGAAGATACGGAAGAAGGAGAAGTTCTGCCTTCACCGCCCTCAAACCAGAGAGAAAGGATTAATATGATAATGGGAGAACTCGCAAACTGTAAAGATTCCGTTCGATCAATTCAACTAAGTATCTTTAGACTATCCGCGGTTCAAGTTCCGCGAAGCTCCACTCTACAGAAAGAACTGACATTTACCACCGAAGACCTGAAAGGAATCGACGGTCCCCATAATGATCCACTCGTAATCGAACTCCAGATAGGCGACTGCGACGTTCAAAGGATACTCGTCGACACCGGAAGCTCGGTGGATGTCATATCTTTAGATACACTGCAAAAGATGGAGGTTAAGGATCAGAAGATTCAAGCCTGGGTTAAACACCTAACCGCATTCGGAGGAGATACAGTCTCAACTGTGGGAACCATCAAACTTCCAGTATCGGTCGGATGGGTAACAAAAATCGTGAAGTTCGAAGTAGTGGAAAAAGCCACCATTTATAACGCGATCGTCGGAACCCCGTGGTTATACTCTATGGAAGATGTTCCATCTACTTATCATCAGTGCCTGAAATTGCCAAATCCAAAAGGATATTTAACGGTCCGAGGTGACCAAAAGAATGCTCGGAGATGCTTCGTAACAAAAAAAAAAAAAATTTCGACGAAGTCAAGAAGAACCCCCGAATCAATCCCTAACATTAACCACGATCAACAAGAAGAAACCAACATCTGTTGAAATCTTGGCAGAATTTTTTGGAAGGGAACAGTACCTAGGGAGAACAACCAAGAGAGGTCGGAAGGGAAGAGCTTAGTTTCTCCCTGAAGGCAAAAAAAAAAAAAAAAAAAAAAAAAAAAAAAAAACAAAACGTTGATTTCTCGGATCTTCCGGGATAGTCAACAGAAACCCAAAATTCAGAACTACATGTGGCTTGATCCCTTCCGAGGGTACGTAGGCAGCCTTTCACAAGGTTCAGCTACAACACCATGAATCCTGGTTTTAGTCTTGAAGTTTACAACTCAACTATGTCGAGGTTCATACAAAGTCGGAACCTTGATCACTTTCTCAACCAAAATAAAAATTGCCCGAAAGAATCTCGGAACCCGATAAAGTAAGGCCGAGAGATTAAAGGATACGAAATCAAACAAAAACCTTTTACACATTCTTTACCGAATGCAAAAGTTCGACAATTATTCTGATAAAGTAGGAGTTATTGAAAAACTTTAAAGCAAAAAAATAGGAAAAGTGCGCCTTATTCTTTTTGCAATTTCCAGTTTTCGGAATATTAATTTGAGAAACTTCGAGTAAACAGATCCAATCATACGAGAAACGAATCTTTCATTAAAACGTCCGCGATATCACATCCGGATGGAGATTGAAAAACAAAATGAATTTTATTAACTTCTAATAAATAAATTTACAAAGAAAGTCGAATTGAAGTTTTAATACAAGGATTACTAATCTAAATATTAAAATCTTCATTTCAAAACTCCGGAATCACAATACTATTAGCAAGCTCGGCTAGTCGGTCACGTTCCTTCTTGGCCTCAACCACATCCTCTTCTAGAATCTGAAGTCCCTTGTCAAGAAGAAGACGAAGATTCATAGCAACAGCTGCGGCCTGTCCGTATTCGTTAGTTTTGCTAGAGGCATCATAATAAGCTTCGGAATACTCTTTAAGAAACCCGCGAAGGTAGTTTAACTTCTTTCGACAAATGTCGACGGCTGCGCGTTGTCCTTTCCGGTAGCTTTCGGCACACTTGGATTCTAGAATAGCTTTATTAACATCCATTTTTCTCCGAGATATCAACTACCTGACGTTTCACCTCAGCCAGTTCAGTGATTAAACGAGAATTTTCCTTGAAAATATCGGAATTTCTCGTTTCTTCCTCGTCAAAGTGTGCCTTCATTTTACCTAAGCGTTTATCTCTATTTGCAATTTCATTTTGCACCTCGGATAAAGCTTTCTCGGCGTCGAGGGACCTCTTCTCCAAATTGATCTTTAAATCGGATTGTGAAAGTCTATTTTCGTACCGAAAAAACCCACTGACTGAAGCAGACATAAGAAAAATGTTAGCAGAAGTTTCTGAAGAAAAGAAAAAGTTGTCTCGGATGTTACCTTGAAAAGTGAGCAAGAAAGGGCTTCCAGAGTATCCGATTCACAGCAGACCTCAGGCAGACGACTGTCAAAACCGCTCGCCTTTCGCAAGAGCTCGGCGCTTTTCTTTTTATCCTCAAAAAGCAGATCTGCACCATCGAATTCGAACTTGAATGCATGGTGATCCTTCACAGGCAAGATAAGCTTCATGTTCTTCGTATTCTGCTTTTTTGTGGCCTCGGAGCTTTGTTTCTTTCTTGGGAGAAGGTTCTCATTCCTGCCGGAAGCTCATTCGGGGTTTGAATCGTTGCCTTCCCAGTCTTCTCGTCCTACAAAAAATCAATCGTGAGAAGAAGCTCGACAAAGAATTAGGAAGATCGAAGAGAATGTACCGGCCCAGGAGTGAGCTCTAAAAAATGAAGATGGAAGTATATCGCCACACTGAAGTTCTCCTTCTGCTTTAAGTTTTTCGAATTCTTCGGAAAATTTCGGTGGAAGCCCTCGGAAGCAGCTCGGTTTGACTGTAAAGGAAACAAAGAAAGTTTAGCATCGGAATAAAAAAGGAAAGAGAAGACCTAGTTTCTACCAATTAATCTTCCAACTTCGGAAGATTGTGGCGTCAGATCTGTAAACCGAAGCTTCATTGATTCGGACGTAGAAGTAACTTCGGAACCATAACTTCGCGCTTGTACGGAATCCAGTGAGGATTTTCTTCTTGGGTTTGATGCTTAGTTTGAAGGTCCCTTCTCGATTTCCATTACCAGAAAGGTTCTTTAGTTCTTCTAGTTTCCAGGAGTTTAACCGGATGTTGTACTGAGCTGCGAGCACCAGAAGCCCGGTAATGATTTTTACGGAGTTCGGTGTTAGTTGTGACATCGCTATTCCTCGACGGACACAGTAACTTACCATTAACTGTGGGATCGGAAACTAGAGATTGGCTTCGACAAAGAAGCTTTTGTAGAGACATATGTACCCTAATGGTGGGGTCCAAGGTCTCTGATCGGACCTTGGAACCAAAATTTCAATCTCTGCGGGGTTTAAAGCTTTCCTTTTAATCGATCCGATCTCAGATCTAGGAAAAAGGGAGGGTCCAACATCCGGGATATTGGGCCAAGGAAGAGTATTCCCAGAAATCGAAACCTGGAGGTCGTTTCTCCCGGACATTTCGTAAAAGGATATTAATCAGAGAAGAAAGATTGAAGATTACCTCGGAGACTGGAGAGTCGATTATGGGAAAAATTAATCGATAATCAGCGCTTTTATAGAACGAATAAATGATGATGAATGTTTCGTTTTAAGTGATGAAGAAATTTTCTTAGCCAACACCTGAGGTGAAAGGAGGCGCATTTCTTCTCATTTATTTTTGTCTGTTTTTGAGATTACACGTCATTTGGGAGGTGAAAAGTTTTACGAGAAACGAACAGTTTGCGCGAAAAAACTTTTCGTTGTCCGGTGTTTTTCCGCCAAATTGAAGAACAAAGAATGTTGCAGAGTTAAAACTAAGACTATTCAAGACAAAGATCGACTAATACCGAACTTTATTTATTGACAAGTTATTTAGAATGGAAATTCGCCAACGCTGCCCAAAGACATCCTCGGACGAACTGGGGGGGACTTACTGTTGATGGTGGGGTTCTACCAAGCTCTTCCCTGATAAATTATTGGGTTATAGTCCCAACAACAGGAATGTCAACCCTCGGCCCAGATGACCGAGGGATACCTCAGTAAAGAGTGATCAAATTTTGTGTCCGAAGCGGGGGTATAAACAACATCGTCCTAGGCCGAAGTCTAAAGCTCGGACAGTATAAGATCAAATCTTATCACAGATTCCCTAGTCTTAGAAAAATAGAAATATTCCATTTTTCCGAGGTTAGCCCATGGGCTTACTAGACCAACTATTAAGGATATATAAATACATACCCCCCCCCCCACTTATAATATTCATTCATAATCGGGGAGAAGACAAACTAGATCGCCTAGGTTTTACTTCTCTTTGATAAAGTTAACTCGGCATTCCGAGTTAACACCCTTGTAACACAGATTATTAATAATACATCATTTTTCCGAGGTTTCCTCTTGTTTTCTTATTTTATACTTTTCCAAAAAACAAACCCCTCCAATTATAAATAATTTCAAGTTGAACCCAGTATCAACACATCCTTTGAAAACTCTTTTTGAAAACCGATCAGTGATCCATTGAAAACCCTTTTTGAAAATTCTACATCTAATAAGAGAACTACTTAGTCATAGTTGTGGTGACACAAATCATTATTGGATTAATGAATTTCATGCAAAAGTAAATTAGAAAATAGAAGATCAGAGGGTCGTGGATCTCAACTGAGTAAATAACAACCTATTTCACTTCTTCAGAGTCTCATAAAAACAAATCTCAGATACTAAACCCTAGGTCTAGTAAAATAGCAAATTGGAAACAAGTAAACTCTTTAAATGATTGTGTTGGATGTTATGTGCATGATTTTGATTTTCTTGGACGTCCATCCCTCTGTTGATGAGAGTTCCTTTTACAGCTGAGGAGGTCGTGCCTAGTGTAGAACCTCCATAAAATTTGAGTCAGACTTGATTGGAGCTAAACGGGTCAGTCTTGTAAATCCCGTCAGAATGACATATCATCATTAAAACGACTATAACTTGGACTCCATATATCCAATGAACTTGATTCAAATTGGAGAATAAATTTAACTTTCGAGATTACAAGTTGATACGTGGATTGTCTTCTGAATCATTGGGTAAGTGGGTCAAAGGTCATCCGACTTCTGGAACTCCGATTCTGCCTCTGCATCTCTCTTGCTAGTTTTTGCTCCAAATTTATTTACTTTAGCTCGTATTGCTCCAAAATGTCTTTTTCTTGTAAAACCTGTATAAATACATAAAAGACACTTGAAAGACTCTCTGAAAGCACTTTTATCATGGTATAAACTCGGTAAAATCCACGATACATTAAACTCTCCTGAACTTAAACCCTTGCTTGTCCTCAAACAAATAATTAAGGTTGCTGAAAAAAAGTGTTGAAAACATTGAAAACTCATAAGAACACCACATTAGACTTGTCTACTTAATCCACATAGAACAAGAATCAACCTAGCCAAGACTACCATGTACTTCCCTTAATCTTAGCAACTTTCTCAAATCCACACCACAATTTCAAAAACCAATTCGTCCAAATGTGTTTCATCACAAATTCAACAGTATAGAAGTACTGCACAAAGAACAAGTTCTTTCCCTTTTCAATTTTAAGATAAGAAAGTCTTAACACACATATTTCTTCCTCTCTCCCCCCCCCCAGACTTATTCATTTCATTATTTTTCATTTGAATTTCTCAAGACTTAGGCGAATAATGGCATCACGGAAAATTTTCCTAGCTTCACCATTAACCAAGTCCTTAAAGGTTCAAGCACATAATGGTATCATAGTCAAATTTTCCTAACCGCACTGATCATGAACTTCTAATGATGAATAGTTGGTGTCATAAGAAATTTTCCTCTGCCTCATCACTAGGTAATTAATTTATAGCACAATTCTTATTAGATTTATCTAAAGGAAAAGTTGAAAACCATAATCACACAGACAATCTTTCAATAGCATTAAACGAGGATTGACTCCTATAATGAGAAAATTTAATAGGTCAGGCTTACATGGATTTAAGTCTGATGAAACATGAGTGTTTTTGGTAGGCTGATCTACTCCCAGGTTTTCCATTAGGCATAGACTTAAACTAAATCTTGCAATAATGGTCATTAAATTTAATAGCTTGACTATGATGGCAGTTGTGTATCAATTTGATGGTGGTCCGTCAGCAAACTTTTGTTGAGCATCCTTCTTATTGGTGGTGACCGGATTGACTATGGTGGTGGTTATGTATTATTCGGCGCTGCATTCCGGATCATGAGGTACATCGGATACTTACCTATTGTCACAGTTCGAACATGCTAACTTTCTGAATTGGAGCTTCATGAACTTGAAAAGAATCGATGCATCTTTGTTGGCTTTCAATGATTTGTTGAGACATCATATCGAACTCACTAACTTACTGAATTGGAGCTTCCTGAACTTGAAAAGGAATTGTACCAACCATTGGAAACACTACCCGGACCTCTTCTTCGAAACTAATGATTATTTTTCTCTGGAAGTTTATCAACATAGAAATACCCTAGGCTATCAAACTCGGCGAATGTTTTCTTTTGTTCCTTGGTACCTAGCTGATTTCCACTATTGTTGGTCGGCTACCCAACTTGTAGCTCGACTGGTTTTGGGATCACGTTGCTTGCAGCATCAAGTTTTGGTCATTCAGCATTGTACTGGTTCCCTTCTCTGTTAACCAGTTGACCTTCTATATTCCGCTCAAACACTAACATAGCTAGACATGGAGGCATTCTTGTTGTTTTTTTGAATACCAAAAAGAGAATAAAATAAAATGAATAAGTAAATAAAATAAAATAAAAACCTAGCCTAAGCTGTAATCCTATAAAACTTATTGGCTCTAATCAGAGTCCTCCACAATGGCCGCCAAAACTTGATGTAGAATAAACAATTTCTCCTAAATGACTCCAAGTGCATAGTTGTGCAGCTGTAGTATATCAGGGTCGAATCCGAATAGACTCTTAAAAATACAAAAATTTCTATTTTATAGTTATGCTAGGCAAGTGCTTAATAATGTAAAGATAATAAATAAGAATGCGATGACTTTTAAGTTGTAAAACTTATTGAAAAAGGCGTTAAGCGTAGAGAAATTCTTAGGAAATCTGAATCAAGCAAGAATTTACTAGAGAATTAAATTAACTGTTGTTCTTGAACAAAAATAACAAAACTATAGAAATCCAGCTTCCGTTGCAAAATCTAACTATGCTTAGGGAGATAGAAAACCAAATTCCTTTACAATTTCTATAATTAAAGCATGCATTCATATAAGTTTATTAAGTTCACAAATCTCTCTAATCTTAATCTTAAGAAAGAGAAGTTCGAAATCTTCTCTGAAAGCATACAAATTACAGGAATTGTCTCTCTAAAATCACTCCAATAGTCTCTATCAAAAACCCTAGAAAATAATAAAGCATGGTCTAAACAATGGCCTAAATAATGTATGTATAACATATGGGACGTCCTAGAAGTTTCATTATCCAATTGGGATTGTATTTTGGCAAAAATAGATATTTTGGCTCTAAAAATCTTGCTCTGCAGGATCTGTGTTGATTATCACACTTCTCTGTGTCGATCGACACACTCTCAGGAGACGGATAATTTCTTCAGCTCGAGTAAGATCGGACATGTATTCATTAAAACGGCCATATCAGAAGCTACAGACATGAGAATCACTTCAAACCACTTGGAGATGAAATCTAGCTTCCATACCTTTCTTTTGGAACCAGTTTGGTCAGATTTAAGTACTGGGAAGACCTTCAAATAATTTCAAACTTCTAAAAGTCATATTTAATACTACATCTTCTATTTATCGATTTTGTTCTTTTTTTCTCCACTGTCTCCGATTCATCCCAAATGCTCAAAATACCTATTATATAGTATATAGACCTGCAAAAGACTCTAAAAATAAATAAATAAAATACATGGGTTATAAAACCCAAAAAACCACATAATATCAACTCCCCTAGAGGTTTGAAATCAAGGGAAACTCATCTTATTATGTCCGAGCTCTAGACTTCGGCTTGGGACGAAGTTATTTATATCCCCGCTTCGGACACCATAAATTTGATCATTCTTCACCGAGTTATCCCTCAGTCATCTGGGCCGACGGTTCTAATCCTGTTGAAGGGACTTATAACCAGATAAACCATCAGGGAAAGGTCGCCAGGGGCCGAACCTCAAATAGCGCCAAGCTATTGATAAGGGGCGGTAACCCCACCATCAACAGTAAGTCCCCCCCCAGCTCGTCTGAGGATGTCTTCGGGCCGAGTTGGCGAATTTTAGTAATTTAATAGCTTGTCGATAATTGAAGCTTGATTGCGGTCGATCTTCGTCTTCAATAATCTAGAATCTTAATCTTTCCAATATAGCGGGGAAAAGGCAGTCAGTGAAGAGCCTTATTTGTTCCACGCATACAGTCCTTGATTACCACAAAACCTTTCAACTCCCCATGACGTTTCGTCTCGAAAACAGACGAAAATAAATGAAAACAGACGTCTCCTTTTCCCTCCAAATATTAGCTAGTCAAATCCTCTCGACACTGAAAAGGAAGCGTCATTCATTACCGTTACTCCTTATATATAACTCTCTATTCACGATTAATTCTTCACCGAAATTAGTTTTCTGCTCTCCGAGGTAATCTTTGATTTACCTTTTTGAATCACTTACATTCTTTCTTTATCAATGACTGGAAGAAACAATCCCGAGGTTTTGGTTTCAGGAAACACAATCTCCTGGCCGGATAGCCATTAGATGGTTCTTTGTTTATTTTGGTGGATCCATGTACTTTCGCAAGTTCGGCACGATTCTCCTCAATTCTTATGTGGGTATCTGCTCGGTGAAACGCGTCGTTCATGGACTGGGGACGATGAGCAGACAACTCGTCTCAAAACTGCGATTCATACCACGTGGCCGCGCTAAGTGCTCCGATCGCTAGATCATCATCTATCCTTAGTCGCGAGTAAACCGCCTAGAATCTTTTAATAAAATCTCGGTTGTGGTTCCTTTGGTCCTTGTTTTACTGCATAGAGGTCTGACGCAGTAGCTTGTTGCTCCAGGTGCAGCATGTATTGTTTAAAGAAATCTTCTCGAAGCTCGACGAAACAACTGATTGAATTGGGGGGAAGACTAGTAAACCAAGCATGTGAATCCCCTCTTAAGCTCTCTAGGAAGAGTTGGCATCTTCCTTCATCCTCCTCTCCTCTTTGGAATTCGGCTCGTCCGACCTTAACTAGAAACGCCCTCATGTAGACCGCTGGATCTCCGGGTTCGTTGTATGTCGAAGTCTCAGTTTATCATTGAGCGGTACCCGCGCTCGTGTGATGTTATGGGTGAACAGACTCCTCTCTGTTTCGGCTAATAATTGATCAACCTCTGGAGCAATGCTCGTCGCCTTATGAACCAAAGATCGCATTTCTTAAAGCTCCCTTTTTAGAGTTGCTATCGACTGTTCGGCGTGCGATTGGTGTCCTGGGTTCTCTTGATCCTATAGGATCGTCTTCGAATGTTACCCGTTGAGAAGTGGCTCTTGAAGGTCTAACTGAGGTTTTTCTTAGAGATTGATTGTGATTCTGAGCTCTCAAAGCTTGGAGTTCTTCTGATAGGGTTGCGAGTTGATCAATAAGACTTCGGTTAATCCGTTCTTGGTGGCCCATTTGTTCTGTCATCCAGTCCTCGCGTTGTTGCAGCGTTCTTGCTATTGCTCTTTCGTTGCTTATGTCGGGGGTCGTTACTTCTACTATGCTGGGAATTTGATTCCCAGTCAGGTGCTCCTCTCTGTTATTTTAAGGTGGCGTCATCAAAGGTTGCTCGCCTGATTAAGAATTTGGCCTAGTTATGCTGTTGAAGTTTCGTTTGTTTGATTAATAGGGGTTACTAATCCCTGTTCTCCAGGTTGACTGGGTGTGGTCTGAGAATAGCTTAATTCGCGAACGATGGGGTTGCGATTCTCAAACAGAGCTCCCGCTGACTCCCTAGCCTGATGGGGGCTATTATGAACCATTGCTTCCTCTTCGTCGCTTACTTCAGAGACCTCGCCGTCTTGACGCTTCTCTGTGGATGGTTCTTGTGTGTTCATCCTCTCGACTTCTGAGATCTCTGTTTTCCTTTCCCTTAAAGAGTTGCCCCCCCCCCACCTGGCGCGCCAAATGTTGATACTGGGTTCAACTTCTAATTATTTGTACTTAGAGGGGTTCATATTTTGGAATGAATTTAGACAGAAGACAAAAGAGAAACCTCAGAAAAGAGAATTTTATTAATCGTATTGGTTACAAGATTGTTAACTCGGAATACCGAGTTAACTTTATCAAAGAAAAGTATTAAACCTAGGTTATCTAGTAATTATTCTCCCCGATTATGAATGAATTGAATTAGTGAAGGGGGGGTATGTATTTATATATCCTTAGTAGTCAGTCATGCAAGCCCATGGGCTAACCTCGGAAAAATGGAATATTTCCATTTTCTCAAGATCAAGAAATTTGTGATAAGATTTGATCTTATTCTGTCCGAGCTCTAGACTTCGGCTTGGGACGAAGTTATTTATACCCCCGCTTCAAACACCATAAATCTGATCATTCTTCACCGAGGTATCCCTCAATCATCTGAGTCGAGGGTTCTAATCCAGTTGAAGGGACTTATAACCTGCTAAACCATCAGGGAAAGGTCGGCAGGGACCGAACCTCAATTATCGCCAAACTATTGATAGGGGGTGGTAACCCCACCATCAACAGTAATGAGGCTTTTCAAGCATATCATATTCTCGCGTTTCGGAGTACCATGCGTAGTAATAAGTGATGGAGGATCTTAATTCATTAATCGGGTTTTCAGAAAGCTTTTTAAAGAAGAACGGTGTAAGGCATAAAATAGCAACTCCATACCAACCGCAGACAAGTGAACAAGTCGTGGTTTTAAACCGCGAGATCAAAAGTATTTTTAGAGAAGATTGTTGGACGGACACAGAAGGACTGGTCTCTTAAGCTTGGTGGCGGTCTTTGGGCATATCAAACCACATTCAAAACACTATTGGGGACAACTCTCTTTCAACTATTTTATACGAAATTAGCATATCTTCTCCCTTTTGAAATCGAGCATAAGGAATTTTGGGCAATCAAACTGATGAATTTCAACATCAAGTCCTCCAATGAGAAGAGGTTGACTCAACTAAACGAACTGAACGAAATACACTACCATGTCTACGAGATCTCTAGATTGTACAAGAAGGGACCAAATTCAGCATGATAAAAAGATTCTTCCTCGGGATATTCAACCAAATGACCAGGTATTGCTATTCAACTCTCGTCTCAAACTTTTCCTGAGAAAACTACGATCAAGAAGGTCCGGCTCTTTTACTGTTAAGAAAGTCAAACCATACGGCGCTGTCATTTTTGTCAACAAATACGGTGTAGATTTTTATTGTGAACAGACAACGAGTTAAACAATATTACGTTAATGACGCGCCAACAGATAAACCCATCATATATATAAGAGATGCGGACACAATCCTTGATTGATCATCTATGTAGTCAAGCTACTGACTCTAAACAAGCGCTTAGTAGGAGGCAACCCAATGATACTCAAAATTTTTAGGTATTTTTTTTATTTTTATTTTTATTTTTTTAGACGAAAAACGAAGGAGATTCAGTAAATTCAGCCTGAACAGGAGCAGGGTCGACCGCCGTATCATTAAAGTCGATCGGCCTTCCAATCTGAGGTATAACACTCTTTGTTTTACTCTCATTTTTCTGTTTTGAAGTTTCATCTTTGTTTTATAAACATATCATTCACTATTTATCTCACCGGGTCGGTGCGATTCTAGTCTTGGGGATGCAACTGTATTACGTTGTTGATGATCTTAAGATGCAGTCGTCTCTTGTTTTATTGAATCAAAACCATTTTGAGAAAAAAGATTACATTCAGGACACATACAACATTAACAAGATTTTGATTGACCATTATTGTAGAAATTCAGTTTAAGTCTATGGCTAATAAAACACCCGGAAAAAATACTAGAAACTCCCATGTTTATGAGAATAAAATCCAAGTCTGAGTTACTAAATTTTTTCATTTTAGAAATTAGTCCTCGTCTAATGCTATAGAAAGTTAGTCTATGAAGTTATGGTTTCCATCTCTCCCTCAAGGTCATAAAGTAAAGAAATAAAATGAAAATGATGAGCTTAATTGAGAATGGTCTTAGGAACCGATTGATTAGGTATAGGAAAAATTTTAAGGACGCCCTTATTCGTCATGGAAGAAGAAAAGAGTAGGGTGAGGATTTGTAAATCCAAAAATATTTGTAATGTCTTTAGAGATCTATGGAAAGAATGAATCTATGGACCCATAAAAAAATAAAATGATATCCTCAATAACTAGGGAGAAATCGGCCAAAGAATAAGTCTGGGGAGAGAAAAAAAATATGTGCGTTAAGAATTTCTTATCTCGGTATTGGAAAGGGAGATAACTTTTTTCTTTGGGAAATAATTCTATAATGTAGTAATTGTGATGAATGGTATTTGTGTCGATTGATCTGGGAGATTGTGGTTTGAATTTGGGAACTCCAAGCTTAAGGGAAGTACATATATATTTTGACTTCATTGATTTTTGTTTTATGTGGATTACGAAGCAAGTATGATGCGGTGTTCTTATGAGTTTCCTGTGTTTTCAAATTTTTTTTCCAGCAACCTTAATTCATAATTTTCGATGACAAGCAAAATGCTAAGTCTGGGTGAGTTTGATGTATTGTGGAGCGAAGCAAGAAAAAAATTCATAAACAAGTTCTCCGATGAAGCCAAATCAGATGAGATAGGGAAGCAAATCTTCACCTTCTCGCATGAGATTGATGAAACTTTTTGTGATACTTTGGAGAGATACAACCAATACCTTAATGAGTGCCCCCATCATGGGTTCTCGAAGTCACAAATTGTGAGCATGTTTTTCAGAGGACTTTAGTGAGAGCACAAGTGTGCACTTGACTCAGCTAGTCAACTCTCTACAATAAGAGTTTATGAATGACATACTGAATTAAATTGGAGGTCGAGATCTGATATTGGCAGTCTATCAGATCTGTTTGATCTCTCTGTAGTGAGTGATGTGCTTCTCAAACCAAATTTAATTTGATTGGAATACCTTGTGAACAGATCTAACTTGAACGCTAAATTTTTCTTATTCTCAGCGAAAATTCAAAAGGATTTGAGATTTAGGTTTATAAGCAAAACTGTTGTCGTAAGACACCATTAAGGCACCATATGATCACATGTTTAGAGTTCGAAGATCAAGAGATATAATCTGGTTGAGTGTGTAATTTAATTCATATTTTCAAATTGAACTCCCTAATTCTATAGATTCCAACCTTGAAATCAAATTACTACATTCTCAGCGTTTTGTAGTTTCATAGTTTTTGTTACTTAGGGTTTTGAAATCTATTGTTAGCCCTAGTTTTTTGTGGGATCATCAACCTACGTCCTACATTTGTACGTTGTACACTTGCAATTTATTTTAGGCAATTTATTTCACGTATCATGTGTTTATCAAAATCATATGTGCTAGAGTATTCTTTTCTATCGTTTGATTTTGTTATCACAACGCTTGTCTAATTCCATTCACATTTCAAGTCTAAACACGTCAAAATTAAATGGGTGATTCTTATCTAGTCTATATATGCTTTCGCAAACGGTCTCCTATTCGTGTGACCAATCATCATTGTAATCCATTGTCATTTGTTTTTTCTAACTAGTTAATGTTTTTTAATTCTCATTATGTTATTAGAAAAAAAAAATATGTTAAGAGTCCATAAGTAAGTTAGTGAAGAATGAAAAGTAAATATTTGATACTAAATTATAAACCAAAAATCATAAGAAAAAAGTTTTGGTTTTTGAAATAATGTCAAAAATCTGATGTAGATTTTATTGTCCTAGAAATAAATAATGATTGTAAAAATACTTGATCATAAGGAAAACTAAAATTCAATGGAGTTCATGAAACAAAAGAAATTGAATAACGTTCGGGCGAATCGGACTAATCCACAAATATATAAGTTCGTTAGATACAAATATATGAATGTTAAAGTTTTGAACTTTGATCCAGATCCGACTGGAGGTTATGAAACAAATTTTAAGCACGGTTTGTTTATAAAATGTTCACTTTTCCCTTTTATTTTGCAGATCCTACTCCCAAGTTTTTATTTTATTCTCTCCAGTAAATCTCCTCGTTTTACTACTTACTTAAATTAACAGCACCGGAAATCTCCTCGTTTTTATCATTTCACTAATTTACTGATTTCTCAATTACGTAAGACCTGAATTTAAAGAGAAAGCGCAAAAGGAACATGCATGATGGGTGTATAGTCAAACGTGATATGATTACCCCCACGCACCATTTGGAGAAGGAATGACACTTGTCCTTTCGTCTATCCAATTAACATGATTGTATTTTGTCATTGTACTAGCTTTTGCTAACCAATATTGATTGACATCCATTTCTTTAAAATCTGAACTACACCTACTGCAATAATACATGTCATTTCCGACCAAAACTCCACATACGAGACGCATTTGAGATTTTTTGTTCCGGATTGGATAATAAATAACTCAATTTCTGGTTTATCAATATGGCTTTGATCGAAGTATCGATCTTGTATGGGGTTAACCGTTTTATAGCACCAATCATAAAAAGTAACTATAACAGTATAACGAGCCAACAATAATCTGGACCGTAGAAAAAGAAGCTCGCAGATGAAACAGCAATATCCAAATCGTTAGATGCATATCGAAATATTTTTATCATAGCTTTAAGAGCCTGAAATCTTCATCAATGTTGCTACAAGCAAACCACTGACAATATCTGTCCTCAAAACTCTTGTTTTAATAGTGTCTACAGTTTCTCTGAACGCTTATGAAACCTGCGAACGACAATCTAGCAACCGAGAACAAGAAAAAAAGAGTCACTGTCCACGCTAGAGACAAAGGAAGGACCTGCGGATGGTCAGACAAGTCGCCTCCAACTGATTGGTCCCACACATTGCACGTGTTATAATGTGCTAGCCACACAAGGGACCACCTCCTCACAACAAAGAACGAGGAAACCAAATATGAACTCGACAACTCTATTCTAGCAGGTAGATACCACTATCACCTCCACCGCCAAATCTACTAAACATCAAAGAGGAAGGAGCAATATTTCTTAGTAGAACCAAAACTATAGAATTAAACACGCAACGGAGCACAAAGTCAATGCCACCGATTGTAAGAAACAGAGTTGGGAAGAGGACCATGTTGAATTTAAGATACTGAAACCCAACTATTGTGGAAGCAACTTCACTAGAGAACCTTGAGACCAACTATTGTCACGAACTGTCGATGAACCTGCACAAACCGTTGAAGGTAGCGGGGGGGGGGGACGACGCCGGCTTTAGCAGCAACGCTGGACGCCGCCCCCAAACCACTTATGACTTTATATTTTTTAACAGGTTTTTCTATTAAAACTACAAAGAGAAAAAAAAAATTTACAGACTTATCAAACAATGTTTCGAGGAAAAACCTAATATATATAATCCAACTGTTTTAAAACCTAATATTATTAAAGTCTAATCATAAAATTCAGCCTACAAAGATCCATAGGCCATGTAGGGACGTATGGTTTGTCGTTGAAGAAGAAACAAAAGAGGCGAAGTTATGAGAGTATTCAAATGAGTACAGAGGACGAGATTCCTTCTACTACAGTTTAGATCGGCGATGGTAAAGGTGATAGATTCGCTGTTGAGATCCACAGTTGCAAAAGAGCTGAGTTTTGAAGGGATTCAATTCTCTTAACACAAAATATCGAATCCTCACATTTGAATCGAAGATCCAGAGAATTGTTTCTGTTGATTGGTAGATTTGACGATGGATTCGGATTTTGCATTCCACCTAGATGAGATAGATAACTCATTTCCAAGCAAGAACAATTAGTGTATTCTTCTTCTTCAGGTTATTCAAGTTTGGCTAACAGAGATGAGCTCCAATCAAGGAGAGGTAGGATAGCACAATGGTGAGAGCCCTCTTTCCAAATAATCAAGGAGTAAGGGCACCAAAATAGCAGATGATCTATGGTCTCAATCAAAAATTTGCACAGCGAACAGGAAGCGTCAATGGAAGAAAAAGTCAAGCCATGAAATTTTGCTTCGGTAATGTCGGTGGAACTACAAATCACGTTCTCCCAAAGAACCAGAGGCCTCTCAAGTTGAAGTAAAGTGTAGATCTACCCAGGGAAGAAGGTTCTTGCAAGCAAGTTACCAGGTATCATATGTTCACATCATGGGAATCAAGAACTAATATATTAGAGAGAAATATATGCATATTAACTTGCTTTTATGATCTAGCATGAGGTAGACGCCACCCATGGTTTCAAAATAGGTAAGCAAACGTCGCATATGAAGGTATTACCCTGATAATGTTGACTTCAGACGCAAAGTAGTCGATCATCTTTCAGAACGGGCATCAAGTTTCAAACCATAAACTGGTCTGTTTTCCATCTCCCACTTCTATTCTGATCCAACTAAAAAATTGATCTTTTATCTAGACTTTAAACTCTTTTTTAAAGCTTAAAATTGTATCATTTTTTATCTCCAATAATATTTATAAGCCATTCAACAATAAACCTACAACTATAATAAAAATCGAATCCTATATTAACGCCATTTACACCAACTAATCCACGTAACAAAAGTGAAGGAAATAGGTTGTCCTCGTCGAGTCAAATGAAAAACATAAATACAAATATGTTAGTTTCTATATTAAATTACGGGACTATGACCATATCATAATGAGAAGAATTTTGGTTGCTGGTTTTCATGTTTTATTTTCTTCGATTTCCATTTTTCATGTTTCTCGTTCGATGAATGTAGTTGCTAATAGTTTAGAAAATGGTGCAGCCCATTGGCATGATTTTTACTTAGTAGGTTATTAATAACACTTTAATCTTTTGTTTGGATGGCATTGAAGGTTGGCAGAGGTTTACCACATAAGGTGTATAAGCCTTTTGATAAACAACTATCTCAAACTCGAACTTAGCTCACGAGACAAAGAGAAAACAATGTTGAATGAAACCAGATATCATTATTATTCAAATGGAAAAAAATCAAGCACTACAAGCATTGCGTTATTTAGAAAATTTAATGGTAACAAAATTAAAATAAAATCACATCAATCCTGTAAAATCAAACGAAAAACACAAAGAGAACAAAACTAGCCGTTAAATCTTTATTACTTAATATAGAAAAGGAAACTAATGTCTTCAAGCTTTGAATTTGTGTCATTCAATCCCTCTGGCTTGAATATAGTCACCATATACTTCTTCTAGTTGCATTTTAATAGTAAAGAGGTAGGCTTCTGACCAGGAACTGAAAAGAATCATAGCACCTTATCAGATAACAAAGGGTATGTTAGACATACTTGTGCGCCAAGAAAATTCCTAGTTGTATGGTAGGTCTTCTTGAAAAAAGGTCTGATATTTTGAATAGAAGAATCAAAGAGCTTCAATTATGTCGCTAGATGGTATCCTAGCCGCTATGAGCAGATGTGGGCACTTGTTTGAACACAACATCTAAATGAGATCTCGGAGATGGAGGTAAGCACAAAACTTCAATTTGGTAAAGTGTGATCAGTCCATCCTGATTCATCTAGTCCAAAATCATGTTAAACTTGTTTTCAAGGTTCTTGGACTTTTTCCTTGTCAAAGGAACACTTGGAACAAAACATGCCTCAAGGACTTGATTTGGTGGTTTGATGTCATCATCACTCCCTTTCTCTTCAAGAGGTTTTGACCCCCCCCCCTCCAAAAAAAAAAAATTATATCATGCATCGAAACGAGTTAATTAAGACACGTTGAAGGTATTAGACACTTGAAACTAACCTGATAGCTCCAATTTATAAGAATTTTCTTTCGGTTTTCTCCAAGATCCTAAATGGTTCCTCAGCTCGGAGATTAAATAAGTTAAATTTTCTATTTTATTGGCTATCTTATCACATTGTTCATTCTTATTCTCTAAGTTCTCCTTAACCTTCAAGTGAAGCTTTTAAATATACTAAGCCTTCTTTTCACTAACTGAGATCGAGAACTCAGCTTTTGGAAGATAAGTGAGTTCCAATGGAGTATTTGGATTGAACCCATACACGACCTGAAAGGGAAACGAAAGAGTAGTACTATGAATAGCTTTGGAAAGGGTGCAAGCTCAACCAAGGAACTGCTTCTAGTCAAGTTTTGAGATTCTTTCCAATAGTGGCTCAGAGAAGTTTGGAAATAGTGCAACTAACCACTTCAGGTTTTTAGCAATCTGTGGATGAAAAGTGGTGGAGAAAAAAAACTTGGTGCCTAGCTTCTTTCAAAGGAATTTCGGTGGATTTTAGGTCATTATTTTTCATAGCCTTGAGGCATTTTTCAACTTTACTCCCCTTTCTTTAGCCATATTTCATAAACTTTATCATTAGTTTTCATTTAGGTGCACTAGATTGCAATTTCATGGCATTGGTGCTTATTGTATCTCTTAGGTACTCAAGAGAGCTAAAGAGCAAGAAAAGAACCACATCGAATAGGAGGGAGAAAATTAAAGGTAAATAGTAATCTTGAAGAGCAAATACGAAGCTATTAAAAACCCAGTATCGACGTCATTATTGTTGATACTAGTAAAGAAATTTCAATCCATGTATATCGACGATACTATGGTCGATACAACAAATGGATTGTCAATAAGAGTCTCGATACAAAATGCTCAAATCATGTCGGAATTCAAAAGACATCGTTATCGAAGATGTTATCGACGATAACACCCTCATTATCGAGGAGTGTCACATCGATATCACGTGAAGATCCCAGAATAATCGGACATATCAAAATGTCCTTGTCTCATTTTATAGATAAATCCACCCTTAGTTTAAAGGTTTAGCAATCATGGTTCTAAAGAGAAAATGAGGGATTTTTTGGGTTCTAATGTTGTATCTATGAGAGATTGAAGATCAAACCTTGTTTAATGTCTTAAATCATATTAATCCAAGTGTCCCTTTAGTTTTATGTCTATTTTTTGTTACTTTCTTTTAATCTCATCATGATTAACCTAGTGATCATGTGTATGTAGTATATAAATGGCGTGAGTTAATGCTTATTAAGGATTCTAATGAAGTTAGGTTTTGTTGATTTATGCTAATTTATGGAATATCTATTGTCATTCATGTAAGTTGTTTGAAGAAATTCTTGAATGACGTTTTAGAGCTAGTGAAGAAGCTAAAATAAGAGATTGATGGCATTCTTACTAGTGTTAATGTTTGGTGAATATGTTAAATGCACCTTAATATATATTTAAACCATAAGAGAGATGATCAGATTAGGTAATATCGAGAAGAGATTAACGATCATGAGAATGATTTAGTCTTTAATTCACATCCAAACCACTAGATTTGATAATTTAAGCTTCAAACCAACTAAAACCCAATTTATTCAATTTCTAGATATTATGCCTTCACGTTTTCCATTGCTTTTAATAATATTTGAATTTACTATCAAATCATGCATCATTAAAGATCTTTAGTCTTGTTAATCTACTTTGTTGTTCTTTTTAGCTAGATAAGTAGTAGTAAGGATTAAAATTCTACAAATAACAATTGATTAGATTCTAGTTACTTTTAGATCTATACTAATATCACTTTAGCCCTCCTTGCGGAATCGATACCTTTACTTACCTCTATATCTATTTATTTAGGATTGAAATAAATAAAGGCTTAGGATTTATAATTGTTTTATTGGGGATAATTTTAACATTATAACATTTAATTCTATCATCATCCACAGCAAAATGACATCGTTGCTAGGGAAGCATGTGGTTTAGTAGAGTTTAAATCTACTAGGAGATTAAACTATATAATTATTGTGTCATTTTCTTGTATTTTTTTTAATAGGTGCATACAAACGAGGCAAATACAAAACCAAAAAATTTATCCAATTTTTGATATTACAGGGCTCGAGATATCTAACCGAATTCAAACACGTCTTAATCGCCTTCTTGCGAGAATTGATCAAGAAAAAAATGGAGATGGAAATCCACCACAAAAAAATGGTAGAAATCGTAGTAATGATAATGGTGAAGGCCCAATTAATAATAAACAAAGTATGGAAGAGTAACGCATGAAAACTTATGATGAATTCTTGATCTTCCCTACAAACATAGATATTTAACCACAAACCAACCATCGTCAATATGATTCCACAAAACAAGTTCAATGGGTACGTGGATGAAGATCTCATTGCACACTAAGGAGATTTGAAAGAATATGTTCAACCATCAAGATTAATGGTATGAGTGAGGATGTCTTGATGTTAACTCTGTCTCCATTTTCGTTGGGAGATTTAGCAAGCGAGTGGGAGAGTGATGTTGAATGCTCTACTATCACCACATTGAGTGAGTGCAAGATGGCGTTCATGAAATTTTTTTACTCAAACGCAATAACAGCTAAATTCCACACCGCCATCATGCAATTCAAGCAAACTGTGAGCTTACAATGTTATTGAGATTTGCTCAAAAAAAGTTGCACTTGACCCATTCATTTGTTTTTTTTTTTTTTTTGACACCAAATACACCATACGTTAGTTAGATCGGCGGGAAAAGGTTTGCATCAGTGCTAAACCAAACCGGTCTTACATAGCTAACATGGGAAAATAGAGAATCTTGTGTTCTTATTTCTTTTGCAAGGGCATCGGTATAGACATTAGATGAACTAGGTATGAAAATTAGAAATAACTCTAAAAACTTAACATCAAGAATATGGATTATTTGTAGAATGAGACGGCTTGATAATAAACCTCATCCCAATTTTTGATATGGATTATTTAATTAACAATTTTATGTATGTAGCATCTACATAGCTAACAGTACAAAATAAAGTTGGAGTGAGAAAGGTTATTTTTGCGTTTTGGGCAAGCACAGTTGTTTCGCCACTCACCTTCGCTTTATTTTAATGTCCTTTCTTTTCAATTTCCCCTCCCTTTAACTTGTTGAGAAAATGAGCAAAAAGAAAGAAAGGATTAAAAAGGTTTGAGACGAGTGAGTGACATTATGATCGCATGGTGACAAAATTGTAAAAGTCATGTAAGGCTAAAGTTAGTTGACAGTTTGCATCCAAAATCTCCACTTCTTTTTATTATTCGTGGAGAATACTCCATTTTCCAAATATTTTTAATTATTAGTCATTCACATCTGGACTTAAAATTAATTATTAATAAAAAATATAAAAAAAAGAACGTAAATGATATAGATATTTAAGAATCTAGTAATTACTATTTTTTTTTCATTTGATTTGAATTTGGTTTCATGTTGAAAGTTCATAGTACTAGAATTGAACAGACTAAAAAAATAGAAAAATTGTTTAAAATACACCACAATTTCATTTTTTTTGGTAAAACTACACCATCGTTTGAATCAAATGCACAGTTACATTTTTGGGGTAAGGAAGTTACAGTTACCCCGTTATGACTAAAAAAAAATGCGAAACCGTAAATACCATTTTAACCTTCGCTATTGTCATACTTCCGTAGAGGTTTGATAATAGACTCTTTTAAAAGTCTAACAAATTAAATTAGTATATTTAAATTATAAAGTTGTAGGAAAATATTTGCTTAAATATTTTTTTACCGAAATTAAATATAAACGATGCTAAAGTTATGAAATTAAAATTTCATAAAATTGAATCAAATTAAAGAAGGTAAGTTAAATTATGCCTTGACCTACAAAATTTCATATTTATTCGAGAAGTCTGAAACATATTAAATAGTAAATTTAAATTAAAAAATTGAAAATAAATTTTTTGTTAAAAATTTCTTTTACATAAATTAAATATAGACAATTGTGAAGTATGAAAATTAAATTTTGTAAAACTGAATGAAATTAAAAACATGTAAGGTAAAGTAGGTTCTAAACCTCAAAACATGCTTTGTAATGGAAACATTTACATATAGGTTTAGCGTTATATTCATGGTTTACCGAATTTACAATCGAAATTTTTAATTTGTACATATGTGTTGTAATGTGCATATATTTCACGAATTTGATGCTTCCTAGATGTTTTGTTTAAATATTTTCACTTATAAATGATAAATATTATATTTAGGGTTTCGTAGACTTCTGGAGAAGTCTGATACTTTTGGGGTTTCTCAGACTTCTCGGAGAAATCTGAATCGTATTTAATTTGAAAATCTAAAAAAAAAATTGTAAGAAATTTATTTAATACAAATTTTTTTTGGATAAATTAGACATACTCATTGTTGACTTATATAAATTTAAATATTAAAAAATTAAACCATTGGAGATAAATTTGGATCTAAAAACCATGTAGGTTTGAGTTTAGGGTTTATGGGATCTACATTTGTTGGGTTTATGGTTCATATTTGATCGTAGAGTGTAATTAACTATAAAACAGTGTGAAGATCGAATTATATATTGGATTATGCAACTGACCAAAAAATTAACAGTTTTTGCCTATGTTCGACATACGAAGTTGGATATCATGTTTATGTATGTAAGGTTAGATTGATAGGTTATAAATTTTTCATTCATAGTGTTAAATTTACATATACTAGTTAATTTGTGACTATATTAAACGAGTTTGATGTTTTTCATACGTTTTCTATATATTATGATGGTAATTAAGTAGTAATTATTAAGTTTAGGGTTTATCAGACTGCTATTTTAATATGAATTATCTTTGTGATTTGTCAGACTTCTTGACGGTTAATCTGAAATAAGTTACCCTAGTTGTCAATTTACCGCCATATATAAATTGAAGTTACCAACACTAATCTATGAAATTCATTGTCAACTCTCTCTCTCTCTCTCTAAAACGGGAAGACTCACTCACTCTAAACACTCTGAAATCTCCGCCACCACCACACCCACCGCCGTCGTCATGTTCTTCTTCGCATCTGAGTTAAGCTTCCTAAAAACGAAGTTTTCCCTTTTAATCTATTTTTTTTTGCAAAATGGTTACATCTATACGACATAAGTAATTTTGTCAATGTTCATTGCTTAGATCTAAACAAGCAGACGGGTTTTTAATTAATTATGTTTAGATCTACACGACATAAGTATTTTTCTCAATGTTCATCTAAATGAGCAGACGGGTTTTTAATTAATTTCGTTTAGATCTACACGACAAAAGTATTTCTCAATGTTCATTGCTTAGATATAAACGAGCAGACATGTTTTTAATTAATTTCATTTAGATCTATACGAAAGAAGAATAGTTTTCGTTTGATTAGAAGTATGAATTTCTACTGTTAGACTCTGATAGATGTATGAGATTAGACTTCATATGAGTTAGACTAAATTAGAGGTCTGATTTTAGACTTACCATGAATTAGACTCTATTAGAAGTCTGGTAGATGTATGAGATTAGACTTGATACGCGTTAGACTAAATTAGAAGTCTGATTTTAGACTTATCATGAATTAGACTCTATTAGAAGTCTGTTAATGTTTTCTCGTACACAGGATGGTTCGATTCAGTCACCTTCCAACGTCGAGCAGTTCATACTCAAGTATGAGTTCCACAAGTCGACGTCGATCCGGATCATCTCATGGTTTCCCCAAAAAATGCTTTTGCGGTTTGGACCCTGTCATCCGAACATCAACTACTGCCGATAATCCGGGTAGAAGATTCTTTGGATGCCGTAACTATGATGTAATGTCCTTTAATTGTTATGTGAGTCTTTTTTTGTCATATTTTATTATGGGATCCTAATATGATTGTTTAAATGTGGTTGTATAGGACGGTGGTTACCATATAATGAAGTGGTGGGATGAGGCTATAATGGAGGAGTTTAACTTGTTAAAGGTTGTTCATGGTGATGATATTGATTGCATGTCCCAAGCTAATGCTGAACGGGGCAAGTGTTTTGAGACAGTTCGCGATGAAATAAACATTATGAAGGCAGGGATAGCTCAATTGAAGGAGCAGTTGATGGATAAACCAGATGGCCATATCGAGCGTGGTGTCGACTTGAAGAGTGTAATGGTAGCTGGTGCTATTATTATCGTATTTATCATCGTCATTCGTTTTGGTTTCAAGTAATGTGTGACATTCTGTAACGAAATACAATTTTTGGTCATGTAAGGAGAAATTTTATATGAGAATTTTCCTCTTTTTAAGTTGCTATAACGTAATGGATTTAGTCTGCTATTGAAATCTGAATGTTATCAGACTTCTTTCTAACTCTGAAATTGTTGGCTCATTTCTGTTAGAAAAACTATATAAAAAATATGTCAAATAGACAGTTAAAATATTAGAAAAAAACGGAGAAACGGGCGGGAATTTTACCGCCAAACATTTCGAATATTCTCGCCCATAATATCAGACTGCTAAATAAGTCTGAATACAGATTGCGCAATAGGTTTTTTATGTGGTAAATCTACGTCATCAAAATATCATACTGCAAAACAAGTCTAACAGAAATAAGTCTGATAAAGATTGCCGAGGACATATACCTTGTGGTAAAACCTTTTTAACTGCTACTTAGGAGACATATAAATTAGTTTTTTTATCCCCACATTTTTTACAGTTTCCGAAGAAAGAAAAAAAACTTCATCGATTCTCTCTGAGAGGAACTCAACCGACATCTTCAAACTAGTTCGTCACCGCTGCCGGAATTCTTCAAACGGTAAGATGCTTCTAATCCTCTCTACAACGCAAACCGTCACCTCCTCGAGATTAATTTCTCGAACTTAGCGCTAAACCCTACTATTTTTTAATTTCATATATGGTTTCTCTCTCATCTATGTTATCACCGCTTACACTCGTCTTTTACATACGGTAAGTTCCACTCCTCTGTATACTTAATAGATGTTTTGTTCATGGTTTATGGTATGGGTTTGACTTCTTTTGTGGTTCGGTTTGTTTTCCTGGTATTTGGGGTTCAGTTTGATTATATTGTCAGACTGCATGTTGAGTCTGGTTTGTCGCTTTGGATCTTGGGTCTAGGGGTCCGTTAATGTTGATCGACTGCAAACTATGTCTGATAAGTATATGTTGTCAGACTGCATTTTGATTATATTGTCAGACTGCATGTTGAGACTGGTATGATAATCAGACTGCGAATCAAGTCTGATGAAGGTTGTTGTTGATGCAGGTTTTCATGATGGCAGATCGTGAATTCCCTAAGAGGATGTTCACACTAGGGTATGAGCCTCAGCCAGATAAGAGCATACACTACTTCAGTGGTAGAAGGGATCTGATGGAAGCTTTTAAAGACGCGCTGACCGAGGAAGAATGGGAAAAGCTCTGCAGGTCCGCCTTTGGGGTTTTTATAAACTTCCATGAGCTGGAATTCATATGGTGTTCAAGGATGATGCACTACATGCTGTCTATGCAACTAGATTGTAGTCAGAAGTACGAGATTTGGTCTCTTGTTGGCCTTCAACTGGTGAAGTTTTCTCTACATGAGTTCGAACACATCACCGGACTCAACTGTGACTATATTGAGAATTTGGAGTACCCTGAAGTTGAGTACACAGACGGGATGAGAGCAATGTGGCAACTTCTTGGGCTGTCTTTTGAGGTTGGCCCAAGTTATTATGACTTACTCCTGGCTTGCAGTAGATGTCGTTGTTGGGAATCGCAGGATCGGATTTCGTTGGGCTATCTAGCCATCTACACGAGCATCATTGAGGCTCAACACTGGTCAACAGCTGCAAGGGCTGGCCTTTCTAAGCTAGTGTTGTTTCCAGGGGCGTTAGAAGGATATCCATGAGGACGACTGGCCTTCAAATATCTGATAGGCTCTGTCAAAACAGAGGCGAACAAAAAAGTCCGAGATGACAAAAACTACCAGATTGAGGGTTTCGCGGAGGTCTTAAACATATGGATATATTGGACATGTCCCGGGATTGCGGCTTCGTATGGACAATCCTTTGCGAATAACCCAACTCTACCGCTCTTGGCTTACCAGGGATCAAGAAATTGGAAGAAAGTCGACGATGCTTTACGCAAGCAGGTACTACAGTCACCCTTTCTCCTTATAAATCACATGTGATAAAAATATATGTCAGACTGCAAATTACGTCTGTTAAGTTATCAGACTACTCTTGATGTCTGAAATTGTTTATCAGACTAAAGTTGCAGTCTGACATATGTTAATATCATACTGCATTTGAAGTCTGAAGGTGGCATAAATACTTATTTACATATATTTGTTTCACTTGCACGCACTTGCAGACTCGTGTCAACAGCTTCGTGCCCAAAAGAATTTGATCAAATGTTCCCCCGATGGGACGATGCTGGTGAGAATGATGAGAGAGTTGTGAACATTGTGAAAGCAATGATTGGTCTCTTTGAGAGACCTTGAAGGTGGAGTTTTAAAAACTGGAAACATAAAGGGGTGTTCAGAGTTGCTCAGAGAATGTTGGGTCCTGTTCAGGGAAAGGGAAAGAGAAAAGGTGTGAAGAGGAAGCAAGATCACATGTTGATGGATGATGATGATGATGATGAGATTGACGAAAAAGAAGATGGTGGAGGTGTTAACGAAGGTGCCAAATCAAGCAAGGATGGAGGTTTTGACAAATTGATCAAGGAGTTGGAGAAACAAATTTCTAATGTCTGAACACGGTCGTAACTTATGTTAACGAAGGTTTTATGTTGTTGGGTGAACAGATAAAGGAACTTCGTAAGGAAGTTCGGATGCTGAAGGGAGAAAGCTCCAATGATGTTGACCTGACGGCAGGAGTTGTTGTCGGTGAAGGAGAAGGAAAGAATAAGGGGGACAATGCTGAGGATGAAGGGAAAAAGAGAAAGAAGTCTGGTGATGAGACGGATGAAGATGCTACTGATAAGGTAAAAAAGACGAAGACATCTGATGGTGGTGAAAAGAAGTCGGATGATTGTGGAGGTGAAGGTGGGGGTCGTAGTGATGGTGGCGATGGTGGTGCTAAGGTTGTTCGTAGTGATAGTGGTGATGGTGATGAGAAGGGTGATGGTGGTGATGGTGGTGAGAATGGTGTTGGTGGTAATGGTGGTGAGAAGGGTGTCGGTGCTGATGGTGGTACTGGTGAGGAGGAGGAGGTTGGAAAACCAAAAAAGGCGGCGCGGAAGTCAACCATTCCCAAAAGAGTGGTGATTAAAAAACGGCCTCTTGATGATCTATCTCAACCACCAGAATGTGGTGGATGTTGGGGTTAGTCTGCAAAACCCTCTACCTACCAAAACTGTTGAACTTAGAAGAAGTATAAGATTTAAGGAGAAAGCACTGAAAAACCAGTAGTCGTGTGTTATATGTAAACACCTGAACATATGTGCAACATACAACTAGTATAAAACTGAACACGTGTACCGTATAAGTAGTTTCTTTCCCTTTGTTATTGTTTCACATTGTTACTGGAATCTGGTAATAGACTTCGTTTTAGGTCTGATCGTTGGGTTATTTTGATATATTTCAGACTTCTTATAAGGTCTGATATCAGACTTCGTAAGAGGTCTTAAAACTTTAATAGTAGACTTGAAATGCATTCTGATAGGATTGTTTGATTATTGTAAATGCAGAGTAGTGTTGGGGGCACCGAGCAGAGTCTTCTAGAATTGGATCAGGCGCCAGCCGGTGTGGACTTCAACGTTGTATATATGTTGAAACAAGACACTAAGATGGAAGTTATCGGGGATTATGTGGAAGCGAAGGCGAAAGAGATCAGACAGAGAGAGAAGTCCAAGAAGAACGCTGCACCTCAAACTCAAGTGCAGATCGTACCGAGATATGATCCCTATGCACAAGCAATGAGGTCAGAAGTGAGTGCACTCAATGACTATGCCAAAAAACAGCCGTAAGTCATTACACTCTACACATATTATATAATTATTGGAATCGATATCTAACAAGCATATTCTATACTCTAGGGGTTATCCGACTAGGGCCGCGAACACATCCCTAGCATGGTACTATGATCTGCGCACCCCTAGGAATGCCTGCATGACACGGTTAGTTTATAGTTTCTAAGACTTTGTTTCAGACTTCTGTAGAGGTTTGGTGTCAGATCTCTTTTTCGACGTGGTTAATGAATTTCTCTTCTCAGGTGTCATTTGTAGTCTGAAAGATAGGGTTTTATTTTTATTAGACTTCTCTTTATGTCTTACATTCAATGCACAATCTTCAATTAATGCATCATATTGATGCTGCGCTTGATTTGATGAGGCTTCAACAACAACATCACCCTGAATGGTTCAAGTCCGAAAGACTTACCTTCCTTGACACAATCCTTGGTAGATTGTGGACCAAACATTATCCAGAAATTGTTCGTGAAGCCGACGATCTCACGACAAGGAGGCTGCCTCCTCTTGTGTGGGATTTCCACACTGGTCAACATCCCGAGTTACGCAGATCAAACAAGACATGGGGCTGGAAATAGATGAAATCTACACTGCGTTATTCGTTGGGGAAAATCACTGGGTAGCTGTTATGATTTCTATCTCGGATAGGCACTTAACCGTATGGGACAGCATCCTTGGACCGAAAACCGAAGAAAAAGTGGGAGCGGCAGTGAAACCAATCTGTGAGTTGTTTCCGATCGTGATGCATTGTTTGGCCCCTCCAGATGATAGGTGGAATTATCCACTCAACCCGTACACATACACGATTGTTCGCAGCCCAGATATTCCCCAAAACAAGCAATCAGGTGATTGTGGTGTCTTTTGTTTGAAGTTCATTGAATTTCACTCTCTAGGAATGTTGTTTCCAGAGTTTTTGTGCAATAAGAACATGAAGATAATTAGAGACAAGCTTGCATCTGATATATTCACTAAGCTACGGCGAACGGGTGTAGAAGAACGTCCCGAGTTCCGTGTGCTAGACCTTTACGAGGGAAAATAGAGATCCCTGAATATCTTGGATTCCCCTAAAACAATGGATTCTTGCATATAATTATCTTTTGTAGATGTAAGAAAAACTCATCCATCTTTTGGTTTACTTTATGTATGGCTTACAATTGTGAATTGGGTATTTCTAGGGTAACTTTATTAAGACTGCTATAGAGGTCTGGTTTCAGACTTCTATTTCTGTCTCTTTTTAGTTACTTAACTTGTTTGACTTGTATTACAGTCTGACATTTCATGCAAATTG
Source organism: Euclidium syriacum (assembly GCA_900116095.1). Lineage (NCBI taxonomy): Eukaryota > Viridiplantae > Streptophyta > Magnoliopsida > Brassicales > Brassicaceae > Euclidium > Euclidium syriacum. The sequence goes on from FPAK01000004.1 coordinate 1,676,791, forward strand.
ACTTTTATTGCAGTCTGACATTTCGTGTAATTAGAAAGAATGCACCAAATGCTAACCTCAAACCTTTCACATAACAAGTTTTAAAACTTAGACAAATACCAAACAAGAGTTTATAAGATCTCAGACTTCTCCATTTCCTTCGACCCTACATCAGCCTTCCGTATAACTAAGACTTCTCTGGTTTCGTTACCTGTCTCCACCGAAATAGAAAACACATTATCATGTAGAAAAGATAGTTGAATAGAGCTACAAACAAAGGTTAATAGTGCTGATAAATTTGCTTACACAAGTTGTTTTTTTGTGGCATGGTTGTTTGTAATTCGAACAACTGTATTGCTTGGGAAGCTTCCTAGGTTTATTGCCCTTGGTCTTGGCAATTTCTAAGCAAGATTGCCACCTCTATTTCTTCTGTCTTTCAGGACGAGGGTTAATTTCCGGGGGGAGGAAAAGCATGGTGTCAGGTGCTTTCACAGTGTAGTTCTTAGGCAGAATGTTGCGTGAATATGTAGCAAACAGATAGTCTTTCTCATATGATTGGCATGGCAGCGTAGATGGGTGTAGCTCAAGTTCTGGCGCAGCGCATATTGCATGTGAGCAAGGTATCTTTTCGTAATCCCACACACCACACTCACACGTTCGGTTGTGCAAATCGACCACACAATCCCTATGTCCCCCTTTAACAACGAACCGATACGCATCTACGCGTTCCACTGTCATCATGTCAGCATAATATTCACGAATAGCCATCAAATATTCAACTCCTCGGCTAAATTTTGTTGTCAGTTTCATTGCATCTAGACGCCTTTTACAAAACCACGTCCCTAACTTCTCTTGTACAAACTCCAAAAGGAAAGATATGGGATATCCTTTTGCCTTCTTCACTACGGAGTTTATAGATTCAGCAATGTTGCTCGTCTTTATGTTGTACCTTTCTCCAACAAAATGAACGCAATTAACTCAACTAATAAGAAAAACAAGCATTATATAATCTGACTGAAAAAGCAGTCTGAAGAATATCAGACTTAAGGTGCAGTCTAAAAGGTTTCAGACTGCACTAGAAGTTTGACAGTAGGATCAGACTGCGGAAGAAGTCTGAAAATAAAATTTCAGTTTGCGAAAGAAGTCTGAAAAAATACATGTCTCCAATGAAATGGACGCGTGACCACAGACTGGCATCCGCCTCCTCCAAGTAGCTAGCAAGGTCAGGATTTACCGCTCTTAAGGAAGCCATATATCGATCAAAATCGTACATCGTATATGCATACGCCGCGTTTTTCACCAGGTACAAAAGATGTTTGTCCCTGAACTTTGTGACTATGTTATTTTGTAGATGGTAATAACAAATCTCTCGTTTTGCCCAAGGAACAACCTTCTCGACCGCTTTCTCGATGGATTGGTGTCTATCTGACACTATAATTAGCGGATATTGGTCTGAAATGCAGTCAGCAAGCTTTGTGAAAAACCACTCCTACGAGTCATCATTCTCACTGTCAACGATTCCAAAGGCCAACGGAAATATTTGGAAATTGGCGTCTTGTCCGGCCGCCACTAGCATGACACCTCCGTAAGGCCCTGTAAGATGTGTACCGTCCACCACAATGACTCTTCTAAGGTACTTAAACCCCTCTATGGAAGCTCCAAATGCAATAAATAGATATTTAAATCTATTCTTCTCATCTAGTTCTAGAGCAGTTTGTGTTCCCGGGTTGGTTTGCTTGATTCCATGCAATAGCGAAGGCAATCTCTCATAGCCATCTTCCGCTGATCCTCTAACCAACCTTTGAGCATGTGAAAATGCTCTGTATGCGGTTGTGTAGCTCATCTTAATCCCAAACTGTTTCGCCATTGATACTAAGACATGCTTTGGTGTAATCTTCTCAATAATTCCAAAGCATTCTAGAAACAACCAGCCAATATAACGGGGAGTATGACGTTTACGCTTAGCCATCCGGTCAGTCACTGAACAAGTATGGGCTCTGTCATATATCATCACCCAAAACTTGTCTGGTTCGTTCTTGATAGCCGCTCGTAGTTTCCACTTGCATGCTTCCACTGGGCATTTAGCCACATAGAGGCTCTTGTCAGACTTCTCTACTCGAAATTCGTATTTTCTCATTATCGCCATCAATCGCAGCTCCGATACTACATCTTTCTTGCTATCAAAAGACTTTCCAAGAAAGATACCATCCGACCAATTTCTTCCTCGACCAACAAACCGTTCAATCACACGCTCCAACTCGTAAGTCTTGTAATCTTCATCTTCTACACCATCTTCATCTTCATCTCCCACTTTCCATACATGCTATAATCAACACCATCGCAGTACGCCTCAGCGTGTTTCTTGAATACTAGCTGAGGCCCATCACCACCACCACCAACACCAGCATCATCACCACCACCACCACCACAAATAGATTCATCTGATACTGAGTCCACATCTTCCTCATTCCAGTCTTGGTCATCTTCATTATCATCCTCATCTTTTTCTTCTTGCTTCCCCGCATCTTGAGGTGCCCAACCGGATCGTTTCGAGACGCAAAGACGGATTAATTTCGTACTAGCTAACTGAACCATGCTCATTACTTGTCTATCATTTGTGACATAAATAGGAGGGCTATCCGGTCCGATGTCGGTTAAGAGTGCTTTTGGTAATGGATAAGCTAAATCCACCAACTCGGTTTTCTTGTCCAGCATATAATCATCTTGTACCATCTCAACAAGTTCATGATATGTGGAAGCATTGTCCAAAGTGATAATCCGTCCTCCTTTGAAGGTATCAACCACAAAATGCCAAATCTTGTCTCTCTCAATCCATTCACCGAAATTAACGGGTAAGTGCACCATTATCTGTAAAAAAATAAATGTCTAGCTAACATTAGCGATCTTGTAGGAAATATCAGACTTCTTCGTGAAGTCTGAAACTATTAGGTACATTGCCAATATTATTCAAACTTTTATTTATAAATAATTACCAAACTAAAGAATTTCAAATTCACACAGGCGGCAGTTATACAACTAACCTATTTTTAAAAAAATAGAAATAAACGAAATTCATCACAAATGAAGCAATAAATGAGTTTCTAAAAACAAATAAACCAGATAGCCAAGGAAGTCGGAACAAATTAAAAATCAGACCTCTAGTGCAGTCTTAAATAAAGGGTATTTTGGCAATTGGAATGCTACAAAAAAGACTGCGGATGCGGTCTGGAGAGAAGTTTACAAAGCAAACATCCAGAGAGGTCTGAAAAAGAGTGTATTTTTGTAATTAACCTAGCTGTTGACTTTTCATCCAGACTGCAGAGGATGTCTGATAAAAAAAAAAATTATATCTGGAATTGACCAAAACTTTGACTTGTACTGTCAGACTTCGTCTGGAAGTCTGATAAAAAATATAGGGTAATTTAGCAATTGACCAAAGTTTGACTTTCTGGTTCAGACTTCAAACGTAGTCTGAAATAATTTTCAGACTCCCCGAAGAAGTCTGAAAATATACAGTATCTTTTTTTGTTGACTAAAATCTACGGTTTTAGACTTCTCTCGTTGTCTGACATTTCACCTTAATTTCAGTCTGCCATGGAAGTCTGGTCTGTTTTTCCAAACCTATCAGACTACGAGAGAAGTCTAAAAAAATTTCATCTTCTTGTGGTCAACATTAGAAAATTTCAGTCAATTACTAAAAATACATTGTTTAAAAATCAGACTGCTGATTTTGTTTGAAAAATAAGTCAACGTCCGGTCAAACTCACTCAATTTATTGTCACACTACATACGAAATTTGAAATAAAAGTCAATATTTGGTCAAAACTAAAACTACCTTCTGCCTCGATTAGTGGGATTTTTTTATTTTTTTTGTTTCTAAAGACATTCTCAGACTTCATTTTTGGTTTGAGTAATTTAAAATTCAATTGCAAACCTACCCTATCGTTGACCATAATGGTTGAATCTTCTATATCAAACTTCCATAGCAGTATGAGTTTACAAATCAGATCTGAAAATCGACGACAAGAAAAAATTCATACCTATATCAGTTTATTGCTTGTTTTCACCCTTGACGACCGCCCAGAACGTCTAATATCACCGAAATCCTGCAAGCCCGGTCGTGTTTTGTCGTTTTTGTGCCATAAACAAAGGTTTTCCTACGTTCGAATCCGAAAATCGAAGGGAAAGTCGGAAAATCGGAGAGGAGAAATCGCAGAAAGGAACTTCGAGCTATATTATTGAGATTTAATTGCCAAATAACGGGTAATTTACTGCATTAACTCATCGGCGATGGTGGTTGTCGTGGAGGTTGAGAATTGATGGCAGATGGCATTTCCATGATTAAATTAGATCTGAAATCCTTTTTCGTCTTTTCGCCAAAACGTTAGACTCTAACAGAAGTCTGATTGATGGCATATACGTGAATATCCAGATTCGTAAAGGGTAGTTCGTGGAATTCTGAAAAAGTGGAGAGAAAGAATGAAAAAGTGGAGAGAAAGAAGGTAGTTTCAGCTTTGACTTTAAATGATAGGATATTTTTGCAAACGTTTCAAACAAATTCCTCTGAGTTTAATAACTCAAAGAAGTCATTATTTTTGTATTTAGATCTCACATAGAAATTATACAACATTTAAAATAATAATGAATGTTAGATTAAATTCGATCACTTAATCTTTGCAAATTATGTTACGACACATAAAACACGATTTAAGCAAATTTCCTTAGGACTATGTGTAATCTAATTTATGTGAATCTTTTGAGCACCAACTTTAAATAGTTTAATTGAATCTATTAATGAGCTCAAATATTCATGGGGTACATAGGTTTGGTCACGTAAAAACCGTTGTACCCCTATAGGTCGGGTCACCCAGGTCCCAATGTCCCAGAACATGACGGTGTTGCTACATTCTTTGAACTGGGAGCGCCAGGGATAGAGTGACGAAAGAAGATCCGGTCTTTTGGCATGACTTAACAATGGCATGAGGGCATAGCATAGAATCCGTCCCCTTATGCTTTCCTCGACAGGGTTTACTCGCCCTATACCTCAACATTGAGAAGTGAAAAGTGAGTGACAATTGAATATGAGGAATGCATTAAGGAGGATTTCACAGTTCGGGTTGAGTATGGTAACACGAGCGAGGTATAAACTAGTCGTTTGTCAGTTGAAGAAACATTCTTCTAACCTTATCCATTCAAGCAAAAACGTGGTAATAACGTCTAGTACATATCCATGTGTCATAAACCCAGAGGTTGGAGCACCAGCTAGAAGACCACACGCGCCTTGATAGCACCAAAACACACTGAGAAACTCTGTTAGCATGCGGTAAATGGTACGAAACCCCTCTCATACCCGTCTGAAACGGGCCGCATTTGTCTCGAGATTGAAATATGCCAATTGGCCAGGATGAAAAAAGTGGTAGGTGAAAATCAGTCAAGTGCATAGTAGGACATGGCCCAACTGTTGATTTGAGCATCCAACGATGACCCAACCAACTAAACTTCACTCACTAAAAATTTTAGTTAAGTTCTCTATTTTCAAAATTTTTCTTTGTTTTCACTCGAATAACTTGCTCTTGTATTAACTCGGTTTTCCAACTCGACTCCACTACCTCATTCGACTAGAGTTATGATCTTGTGGTCAAACCTCCAACCTTTTTAGGTGTAAAAACTTAATCTTTCTTTATAAAACTCTTGAAATGTATGATATTTCCGTAAAAGACTCTCCTTTGAGAAGAACCCGGCCAAAATACCATCATTTCCAAACCGTATCACTTTGGAGGACCGCTCCTCCTCTGTGTTAAGATCCTTTCCGGTCACTTTCGACCATGTTCGCCCCATAAACTCTTATTTTCCTTATTTCCACCAAAAATAGCTCCATATACTGTAGATAACTTCAACATCGTTTCTTCTTTTGGAATATATTTGAACTAACCCCTTCCTCTCTTCGTTTTTTTGATGTAATTTATGATTTTCGACCTATGTCTTATGGTCTCATTACTGACTTGAGCATCGGAGATTCTTTGTGAAATATTTTCCAAAGACTTCACATTGTCTTTGATATAGTAGGATATTTTATTCTCGAAGAGAACGAACCCCGCTCTATACACTATTTCAGTAGCAGTCCAGAAGACCCTAGATATACCCTGAGGTGGGCTCTGAAGCAACTCGGAATCTACATTGACCTTCTACCAAATTAAATAATCTAGTCATTTAAATTCAAACATGATTTGACATTTCTATATCTTTTAATCATATAATAGGGTCCCCTTGATCCTATGATTCTTCATAAACAAAGAATGTTGGAGTAATTAAAAATCTATCTAAACATCCTACTAACATGATCAACTAACATTCCAATGTTGAAAATCAAGTTTATATTTTAAAGGTTCTTTCTCAAGTATTTCATCAAACACCTTCCATGCAACAAATGCCCAAGATCTAGATTTCAAGGTTATCAAACTCAATTAAAGCAATTAACCTAACATATAAGATAGATTCAATAATAACTTCTCAAATCATTAATCTCAACTTTTATCTAAGCTTTCCTAGTTAAACCCAAAACTCAAAGATGATAACTCACATGGATCTTTGTGGTCCATGGTGAGAAAGAGAAGAAGAGGTATGAAAAACAAAGAGAAAACATAATTAGAAATGCAATAACTAATAAATCATGAGAAGATTCAACAAAACTTAAGAAGAGAGCAATAATAACATAAATTAAACCAAGAATTAGATGCATGAAATAATTTATCATTTGTATATGATCATTTTCGATAGAAAAAACAACACATCTCTGTCTGATTCACCTCTACCACATACTGTGCATAGGAGAACTAAACACGAAAGAGAGTCTTAGCAATGTCTTGTATATACAATAGATCTTCATAAAGGAGAGCTTGAAAGAGGGGGGGCAAATATCAACAAAAATGAAGAACATAACATGTTTTTAATCCAGTGAACAATTGTTATTCCTGTCTTAGGATCGTCCTCCAAATTTTTGAAGTAAGCAAGCATCATATCCCATTTAGATCAAAATTCATAGTCCTAGATGCTCGAGATCCTTTTGTGTCACAATATCCTACTCTTAATCAATATTGTTCTCACTAGATCTGCAATTTCCGACAACAAAAAACACATAAAAGAAAAAAAAAACAGTCCCTTCATCTATATCTTTCAAACTTTTGAAGGCTTGTTTAACGGAATACAGAAGAACATATTCATATCTTCATGGACTAACCATAGAAGTGCTTCTGCTTCACCATTAAGAGGAATCTTCTCGGCCGGTGGAGGCGTCGGAACGGAACAACTGAAATGTCAGGGGGTAAAACATAGCTTATTAGAATTCAATTATAGAGGAGAGGATCATACATAGAACCCGCAAAAACAAGAGAATTCCAAGCCACCGTTGGTGGATCATACTCGAAAAGGTAAACGAGGAGCAGAGCGTAAGAAAAATTACCTGTTTACGGAGGCGGCGCAGAAGCGAAGATGGAAGGATGGTATAGTGGAGGTCATCATTTTAGAATTTACAGAGAATGAAAAGTAGGAGGAAATCGAAAGAAGAAATTTGGGTTTGCGTGAGTTGAGTCGGGGGAATGGGAGGTGGAGGAGGAGGTTGAGGGGAATGAGGTTATGGAGAGTCGGTTCAGCTATACTGACGGGAATGGTCGAGAGTATATCGGAGGAGAAGAGGGTATCGAGTAAGAGTTTCGTCTTTTATTTTTTGTTGAATGAGGTTTTTGTTGAGAGAAAGAAATGACTTAGGAAAAAAAATTTCAAACTAAAATTTTATCTAAATTTTAACGTTCTGAAGTGCTAACGAAAATAAAATTGGGTCTAGAATGGATTTTTTCTTCCCGTTTAATGAAAATCTACCCTAGCGTAGATTTAATACTAATGGAATTGATATCCTTACTACTTCTACTAACAGTTGTGTAAATTTCAATTACCGATAACCCATTTTTCTTGTAATAAATGGTGTCAGAATTGATATCCCAATTTGCTATTTTTAAATAGCAGTTGCGTAAATTCCTATTACCAATACTCATTTTTGTTTTAATAATGAATGGTGTAAGGAAGTATCAAGAATACTTGATTAAGATAGTGAATGGACTAATACGAGTTACCGAGTAAAGTAATGTTTGGTTAGAGCACAAGACAAAGCGGAATGGAGTTTCTCAACATATCAATTAACAAGGCTTTGGGTATTAGGCCCATCAAGCATTGTGACCACCACTAAACACAAACTCATCATCTCGTAAACATCACAGCACGTGAGGGACAAAGAAGACCGATGATCATCGTATTATCAAATTGGCCCTACGATGCTCTAATACTACACAACAAATTGACTCATTAACGAGAGCTTAGTGTGTTACTTGTTGATTTAGCATTTGCTTTGTTTTGCCTAAAAATAGCAAATGTTACCGAGTCCAAAACGTTGAGAGAAGTTTGTAAATCAAATCAATCTTCAACTTCCTCCGTTAAATGCACAAGAGCTAAGAACACATTTCATAACGTAGTTTAACAGTCAGCTCTATTCAATAGAAATAAATATAACTTGGGAGTAAAAAAGAGAAACAAGGAGAAAACAGAGAGTCATCACCAAACCTGCAGTAAGCCGCTGTGCAGTAAACCACTAGAAAGTATTAGGTAATATTGTTTGGTGTTTTGAATGATGTAGTCAGGTTGATCAAAATAGTTGCTTCAGGATTCAATAAAGGAAGGACAATATTAGCTCACAAGTTTCCTGTCAGCAGCAGGAAGGATCAAGAGAACCTAAAGGTAAGTTCTAGAGGAGGTCCAGTCACAACAAACATTGGTTGGTGACGACTCACCAAAGCAAGGTTTTAAATGTGTTAAAAGAAACGGAATAACAAGGTAAACGAAAGACATCGCTCCAACATTGACGCTGAGGGTAAAACCAATTAGAATGACAGAGAAATTGAACAAGATGAGACAATATACGCATAGCAGAATAGGAAAACAATTTACTAGCAAAGATCACCAAGACACAGGTGTTTGTTTTTAATACGGATCCATTCTAGTTAAGTAACCAACCAACGAAATCAAAAGGAAGATCTTCAAATCCACAAGTCTTACACGAATAGGTCTCGTCATCAATTCTGGATCTCATATGCATCTAGCAAAAGCAAACCCTAGAGGAAGATTTAAAACAAGATAGGATTAAGTGTACACCAATTTCATGCCTCAGCCTTCTCCGACTCGGGAGCTGCATCGTCTTTGGGAGCCTCCGTAGCATCCGCGTTCGCATCCTCCGCCGATTCGGTAGCCGACTCATTTCCATTCCCGCCAGTGGCCGCAGGTCGAGCCTTCACAGACTCCAGCATGCGCTTGCTAATCTCTTTCGAATAGACCTGCAGGATCTCGATCCCATCTTCGTCACTCGACACGGCGCTCGATGCGACGCCGTAAGCCTCCTCCTCGATGGATTTTGCGACGGAGGCCGCTTCCTCAGACTTAAGCGTTCCGTATCTCTTCGAGAGGATAGATTCGGTGGATAATGTCTCTATCAGGCGATTCAAGACGGCGTCGCGAGTTTTCTGCGTCGGTGGCCAGATGCGGAGCGAGATGCCTCCCGCCTTCTTTTCTGCATCCCCTTCCTTCTTTAGATCTACGTCTTTTGAGGTTTCCTCCGATGTCCGCTCTGCCAACGCAGGCACCGTGCTGGATCCCTCGGATTCCGCAAACGGCGCTGAGCTCGCGTTGCTGATTGTGTCGTCTGTCTCTGCCATTTCCACTGAGTTTAGGGATTCTGATAAAAAAATGGGAGTGTTTGCCTTTTTGGAGATAGAGAGCGATTTGAGGACGGTTTACGAGTCAAAAATGTTGAATCTTATGGTAGCCGGTTCGGTCGTCAATTGATTTTAGGTGAGGACTCTAGGTGAATTGTAGAATATCTTATCTTTTCTTTATTTAATTATTGAAAGAGAAAATATGGAACATTTTAACATTTTGACACGTGTTTTTTAACTGATGTCACGCTCACAATATTTCTCAGGAAAATAATTTAATTAAATAAAGTTCAGTTATTCCTTAAAAACTTTAAATCTAGGAACCACAAAAATTCACTCTTTCATTCATCATCATCTTCTCCATTTACTAAATCATGCTAAAAAATACAAAGCATAAAAAAAATTGATAATGACGAATAATGATTTTTAAGTACTACGAAAATAAATTATTTTTTTATCATACACTCTAAAATAGGATATTCAAAACATGACAAGTTTTGACTTTATTCTTTGACACCCATCAAAATAGCAAAGTATTAAATGATCATCATGGACTCGCAAAATGGTCTACAATCCATCAATCTGACATATGTTTACAAAAATTGGCAAACTACTAATCGAGAAGGTATGACCATAAGGTATCGCACGCCGGTGAACTATAAGCATCAGTTCATACTTGAGCCTCGCCAATAGTATGTTTTAGAATATATGGGAGTTTCTGATCAAGACCTTTGTAAACTTTAGCATTTCGAATCTTCCATATATACCATAAAATACATGGGAACAAGTTAATAGAAAAACCATGAATCGAATCCTTTGGAAGCCTTGAAAATAAGTAATCCATATTTGAGAACACCAAAGGAGACGAAAATGATAGAATTCGGTTTGGAATGGGGATGGAGCCCACACCTACATCACATGTGGACATTCAAATAAGACATGATTAATCGTTTCACTATCCATTCCACACCGAGGAAAAGTATCACATTTAATACCCCAGCTATGCAACCCACGATAAACCGATAGGCATCTTGAGGTAACTTTCAAAAGGAAATGTTTAAATTTAAAAGGACTTTCAGCTGTGCAAGATTGTGCCTTTAGCACCGTTACTGTAGGACTAATAAGAGGTGGTTCCGACTGAGTCGTTCCTCTAGCGTGAGTCACTCAGTAGCTAGACCGACCGTATAAAGAACATATTTAGTCAACCAGCCTCCAATCCTATCAAGGTTATGAAGTCTATTTATCGGAATTCTCAGATAAGAACAAAATCCTCATGATGGAAAAACTCAATTCAGTAAATTAATATTCCAAATTCTCGTTAGATGATCAATCATGTGGTTAACTTTGAGATTAGGAGGATAATTGGCATTCTGAGGTCATGCCGCCCTTGGCCACACATCGGGAATCCAATGGTCCACACTGAGATAGAGTTACATGAGCACACTATATTGATGAGACCCCTCTCCATCACATGTTTAGTCGACATAATGATGGTTCACCCCATAAGAGGGTGAATAGATACGGTTATCAGCCATAGGACTAGAGGAACGATAATACCTCCTCTTCATAACTCTTGCAAGAAGAGAATCTGAAAATTAAATTAACCTCCAAAACTACTTTTCCAAAGAGCAGAGTTAAACTCATCAATGGTTCGGACGCCTACTCCCCCCCCCATCCTCTTTCGCAACACACATATTTTTTCCATTTGAGCCAATGTAACCCTCATATGGCTAATAATTTCTATTTAAATCATTTTGAAGCGTATCTTCTCAACTACAATTCAATGCATGAAACCACCTGAAAAATATGATCAGCTTAATTACAAAGCTCCTCGAAGAAAAATTATATCAAACAGAGTTCAGACCATAACATGATGAATCAAGAATTATATTCAATTTACAGAACATGCTATCTCCACTTTACTGGTTTTGGATCTGCGGGCATTGGATGAAGAATTCTGACAAGAAGATGATTAATTAAGCTACAAACAGAGTTTTTCTATAACCTTGGTCCATCAGAGAATCCCATAAAAGTAGATTCAGCCCAAAAACAATTAAGGAAGATCAATTTTCATCTTTAGTAAAGAGAGCATTTAATTTTGATGATTTCTCTTTTTTACATGCACTTAGAGTTTGAATATCATCTCCCTAAATGTTCTGCATGTTGAGCTATTTTTATGGACGTGTTTATGATATATTTTCTCTATTTATAGAGTTCATAGTAAGTCTTTGATTAATATTTTTGGAACCAAAGAGAGTGATTCTCATTTTCCATGTCAATTCTGTGTAACATCTATTGATCTTTTGGATTCGTCTTGGTGTGTTATATCCAAGGAGTTTTCGATTCGTCTTGTTGCATCATATCCAAGAGATCACCTGAAATATCAGGAGCCTTCTGCATCTCCTGTGCAACCATTTGATCCACCAGTTTATCAAGAGTTTTTTGCACCTCTTTTGTGACCATTTGCTCTACATCCTTTGTTTTTTTGAAACTTTACGATTTCGTAGAAACAAAGACTATCCCCTTATCATCTTAGAGTACAACAAGATCTCATCAGCTACTTCCTAGTTGTAGCCAGTTTCGTCATGTCCGTCTTATTTCACTTTCTTATGGGTTACTCAACTCGTTCAGCTTCGTGGCTCATCATTTATATCGTACATGCTTGTTGAAACATGCTCCATATTGCTTCAACAGCTTTTCAACCTTGTCTTTACACACCTCATTATCACTCTCTTATAGACTTGATATATGTTGATCTACCAAATTCTAAAATCAGTCAAACACTACACTCTCAATCTCCCTCTTGTTTACTAAGTTATAAAATCTAGAATCACACACACTCCACTATCGGAGATAATTATCTCATAGTCAAGAATCTTCAAACTCCCTCTTAAAAAAAACAACACAACTCTGGTATGCGTATATTTCTTGACAACCATGAATTTTCACTTCACTTTCGCTCTCCCTCTTTTTATCCTTGTTCAATACTCAAGTGTCCCCATCCGTAACTCAACAATACTCCCCCTGCCTAGCTGCAGACACAAACACAAACAACATACCAACATAAACGAGACAAGACCACATACTCCCATGTTTGAGTGTCGAACTAACATAAAACCACACACTCAAAAACTCCATCTACTTCTAAATACCACCAAAAAAAGGTTGTCTATATAGTGCATACATAATCCTACAATTCTTACCCATATGAAATACGGAAACAGCTTCAAGCAACGCAAACAAATTGAAAACTTCATGAGCACATTTGATCACACAAAAAATTAATTTTTGGACAATTGTACGAAATGATAATACATGAGTGCAAGTTAGAATCTAGCATATAACAATTCATAAGTAAAATAAATAACAAATCATTGTCACAAAAGTAAAATAAAAACAAAGACTCAAAACTTTATATTGTTTAAGAGAACATGATTGATTAGTTAAAGATTTTTATTTTCCTTAAAACAGAAAGTTAAGTAGGAAAATTTGAATTGTTTTCAAAAATAAACTTCTAAAGAGAAAGACCATTTATAGTAAAAATACTAAATAATAAATTTGGAATATAGAATTGTTAAATCGGTAACCAATGGGTGGAATCAAAATGAAAGGTTAAAAAACACGAAGCTGAGACTCGACTTGCTTGAAATAGGATAAAAGATTGGCAGCGATCATTAGAAAAGGCTACAAATCCTTTGTCATGTCTTTGATTCCCATCAGCACTTTCTTGAGAGGGAAACTTTGTGTCGTGAAAGATATCCATATTTCCAGCGAAGATGCCAGAGACAGAATATTTAGGATCCTTTGGAAGGTCATTATTGAGTTTGCGTCGAGACCAGGTGCACTTAATGGACCAAACGGGTGATGTCCCCGAGCCTACGAGCATGGAGGTGGAGCTAGATTCTTTTCAAAGACAAGTTGCCGAGAAATTTATTGATTTAAACGCCTCTGCAGCTGATGATGAGCTCCTCTCGCTTGAATGGATAGGAAAACTAATTGATTCTTGTCTGTGTTGCCAAGAGGAATTTCGTGTTATCATATTCAACCACAAGTCTCAGCTCCTCAAACAGCCAATGGACCGCTTGATAGAAGATTATTTCGAGAGGAGTTTCAAGGCTCTTGATGTGTGCAATGCGATACGTGATGGGATCGAGCAAATTCGCCAGTGGCAGAAACTGATTGAAATCGTAGTAAGGGCTTTAGACGGAAGCCAGAGAGAGATCGGTGAAGGAGAAGTCCAACGTGCAAAGAAAGCTTTAATCGATTTAGCGATTGGAATGTTTCTTGATGAGAAAGATTCATACCGTAGCCGTTCTTTCACACGTAACAAGGACCAGAATTCATCAGTCGGCTATTTGAGATCCCTTCCTTGGAGCGTATCCCGATCAGCGTCAAGGCAATTAAAAGGCATAGCAAACAACTTGGCAACGCCTCGAGGCAGCGATGTCATGGCTAGTAATGGCCTGGCACTCACGGTCTACACGATGACATCAGTATTGCTGTTTGTCATGTGGGTTCTCGTAGCGGCAATACCTTGTCAAGACCGTGGTTTACAAGTGCATTTCTATTTCCCTAGACATTTCCAATGGGCAGTGCCAGTAATGTCCTTGCATGACAAGATCATGGAGGAATCAAAGAAACGAGACAAAAAGAAGGCTTGTGGATTGCTTAAAGAGATTAATCATATCGAGAGAATCTCCAGACGGTTAAGTGAATTGATTGATTCGGATCACTTCTCTTTGACCGACGAGAAGGGGTACTTAGAGGTGAAGGAGAGAGTGAAAGAACTGATGCAAGTATGTGAAACTGCCAAAGAGGAATTAGATCCATTTGAAAGGAAAGTCAGGGACGTTTTCCACCGGATTGTCCGTTGCCGCACTGAGGCTCTTGATTTCCTTGCAAAGCTTCATCTTCAGGAGTGAACCTTTGTAAAATTTATGTCTTTATTTCGATTTTTGGATCAAGAGAAAAATCCCTCTTTTCCATCTTTCTATTTATAACCTATCATGTATATAGAAATCCACGTTTGGCTTGTAATATTTTTATTGCTACTCAAAGATCATACTTTACTTTTCAGCAAGTGCGCCAACAAGCTCAACGTCTCGTTGGACCTACCATTCAAGAAACTCAATAATGACCTTCCACAAAGCCTGTTGTGTCTTCATATCTCTTTCTATTCTTTAATCTTCAAAGCTTCATAGCTCTGGGATTCAAAGCAGGTCAACAAAGCTAATTCAATACCTATCAAAGTAAAGCTTACAAAATAATGATTCGTCTTGCCAAACTAAGGATTTATGGTAACAAGAGTAAGATCAACCGCCAAAAACAATATGCAATTGAATTTGAGTCGAGAAAACATACTTTTCACAAGTACAGATCACTCTGCAATTGTTTGGCCATAGAAAGTAGAAATCGATTCAGAGACTTTTCAGCAGTCAGTAATGCAACATCCACTTCTTTCTGCATCTCCTCGGTTACGCCTTTTCTTTGCTCATGAACCAACTGTACTTTCCGGACAAGTTTACGCAATTCCTATCAACAAACCATCCTCTACAAATCAGTATATGATATTTCTCTCGAAACATCAAAATGGTTCTTACAAGTCTTTTATTCCCAAGTCATATTTTACAAACCTGTCGATCAAAATCAACGCTCTGAAGAGAATAGACTTCTTTTGTGAGTTGTGCATCTTGACTAATCAAGCCATCAAACCATCTCGAAGCCATGGCCATATATTCTTCTGACCCCTAAAGATATGCTTTTCAAAGTTTAGCAATACGATGGAAGGAAACAATTTTCTTGTCGAATCACTCAAATTTGAGATACTAGTTTACACTTTACCTCCACTTCATCTTTGGACTCGGTTTCTGTATCAACATCATCATCATTGCTGTCTCCAAAATCATCTGGGGAATCCTTCACTGCACTAATCAGCGCCTGTAGCTTTGCCTCGTCACCATGCTTCGTAGCATAAATCAGTGTATCCATCAAATCAGGTTCCACATCACGCAGCAATTTCCCTTACAGAGCAAAGACCATATTAGCTAAACATTTCATGGCCTAATCGAGTTATAAACCAAGGTTTTCTTCTCTCACCGATATAGTTGAAATGTCTACGCTTTCCTTCTTTAACATCCGGACCTAGTTTCTGCAGATAGAACCACCAACACCTTATTTAGGGACAAACGAGCTATATAGAGTCGAAGTGCAGTTACCTTGGCAAGCATCAAAGCATCATAAACAGCTTCACCAAGCGACGCCGCTCTACCAAGACAAATACCAGAGCCATTATTTTTTTTACTCAGAGGAACTCCGAGTGAGGGAATTGGAGGCGCTTACCTTAGGATCCGCTTAACCTGATAATTGGAGAAGGATGCGAGGTCCATACCCCATTTGACCGCGCGGCGAGCCTCACGCTTCCGCTGGTTCCGGCTTCTCGACGATTCAGACTCGCCGCCATCGCTATCACTATCGTCCAGAGCAATAAGAGTTGGAGTGAGAGCTTCTGGTCGCGTGAGACGAGGTGGAGACCTAGCGGTGGAAAAAGACGGGAGGAGAACAACAACTGTGGGTATAGAAGATGGTGGCTGCCGCTGCCGTTTCCAAAATAGCTGCCGCAGATTACAACACTGCGGCGAGAATTGCCTTATCGGTCGTATTAGTCGAGCCATGGCCTTCCTTTGAAACCGATAGACAAGTGAATCAACTTCCTGCGTTTGTTTACCAGTTTTTATTACTCTGGCAGATTAAAGATCATCTCTAAGCTATCGAATCCTTAGAATCACTCTTATACCTAACAGTCTCAATGTCAAGCCGGTGAAGAGACGATATGGTCTGGTAGTAGTCGTTGCTTATGTTTTTAGGATTAACAATAATTTGGGTTAACCTTTTATTATCTCTCCCCTCAGAACAAATTCAACATTTATTTAATTCTCGTTTCCGAGCAACATCTAAAATCACATTTGCAAAACCTTTATAGAGGATGGACCCCGTCATGAGATTGGCTAAGTTTAAAGGGAGGTGGTAGAGGAAAAATTGATGTAGTGTAGTTTTAGGATAAACATTAAATTATTTGTATTTTATTTATATTAAACTTCCAAAATCTCGGGGACCTAATCTCAAGTTCAGTGGCGGCGTGGTTTTGAAACTCTGATTCTAAGGACGTTTGATTTCGGTATGCTCATCTCTATAAATCAAACCTTCAAGGACAAAGATTATACCTGAAGGCTATGCTTTTCGGTCTTTTTTTCCTCTGGTTCATGAGTGGCTTCGGTCCTCGTGTTCGCAGTGACATGTTTAACCATCCCTTATTCGAGATCGACTCCATTCTAGTAATGTTCAATATAAGTCTAGATAAATTTCGGTAGAGGTATGAGATGCCTTGTCTTTGTATGCCTTGTCTTCGTGGTTTTGGGTTTACAAAGCGAGGTCTCAGTCTCCTTCATTTTCTTGGGTTTTGATTGGATGAATTCTATCAAGACATCTCAACGATTGTATCTTACCGGCTATAACTTGTAATTTTTAGATGAGGCGTTTTTATCTTCTCTTTGGTGTTCCTTGATGGTATTATCTCGGGTTTAATCGCAATGCGCCTGTCACATTTTGTTGAGGCGTAATTATTCGATGATGCGTTTTTTTCTTCTCTTTGGTGCTCCTTAATGATACTCTATCGAGCTTAATCGCAATGTGTCTGTCACCTCTTGGTGAGGCGATTAAGTGGCTACTTGTAACCTGCTCTACTAGAACTAATTGTCAAGTTCGGCAATGGTCTCATTGATTGGTACTTCTATCTAGGGATGAGAATACGGGTATCCGTTCGGGTTTTGGATCGTGTCCGTTTGGGTTTCGGATCGGGTCGATTCTAGTAATTTTATATCTCGAAACTGGAATACAACTTTCGGTTCGAGTCAGATATTTTTGGTATACCCGTACGGGTTCAGATCCAAATGGGGCCCACAAATACCTGAAAATTTATATTTTTTTACTCGAAAGTACCCAAAGATAACTGAAATACCCGAACTACCCAACATTTAAATCTAAAAATAAGATGAAAGAGTCTAATAATGGTTGAACCCTGGGCTGGAAGGTTTTAACTGCCTCCTACAACCACTGTGCTACAAAGATTTTTAATGTTTTACGCAGTTAGTAAAAGAGGACATCTATTTCAAAGGTTCGATAAATATTGACGGTTCCCAACGATTATTCCACCGTCTCTTCGGTTTCAAATGGAGTATTGATGAGGAGTATTAGGGATACGTGGAGCAAAGCCTCAAGACGGTTATCCTATCTTAGTTAAATAAGTTATTTTAGAAAAGCTATGTTTATAGTTTCGACTAATTGAGAATTTTCGGGTTATTGTGCTCTTGTTGTTCTAATTTTTTATTCCAATTAATATAATCTACCAGCCATCTAAAAAAAATTGTGAGGACAGAGATAGATTAAGAATGGTTGTCGCAGCGTGCTATTCCCCTACGGTGTTTCTAGGGGGATGTACCTTTCTGGGAGAACCTGTCCATACACTTCTTGAGTGGTACTTCACGTCATCTCCACCCATTTATCGCCCATGTCATGTCCCTGAATTGAGGGTAATATCATCCAACAATAAAATCATTTATCCTCAGCAGGGTTTTCCAAATAGTACAAGCTACTCCTCCCCCAAGTTTTTTTTTACTATTTTAGGCTCATCAAAGTTCGTTAAATTGTAGCTTATTCTTCTGTCATTTATCGAATTTGAAGATGAATGTGGATGCTAGACTTCCAAGGTTAGATACTTTCAATTAATTTATGCTTTAAAATCAGGGTATTTTTGGTTACATAAGAACCGAGTACTAAATGAAAGGTGAATCGAGCTAGATAAGGAACATGAGCTAAAGTGATCTCGAACAGGCGGCAATTTGTATGAACATGAGGTGGTGACAAACATGGTTTTGCGTGTCGTTGAATCGCTTAACCTTATTCAATCAACTCAATTTTTAATCTCGATTTCATCTGAATTACATCCTAAATTAGGTAGTTATAGTGGAAATACTAGTATCGTACCACAAGAAGGTGAGTGTATTGCTAATTTCTAGTACCAATTAGTTTGCTTAAACTAAGATGTTTAGATTTTTTTATATTTTAGATGCAACTAAATAAACTAAAGTTAAGCAAACATTAATAAGAAAGAGAATAGATAAAGACAAACTAAGTTCAAGGGATGATTATTAAAGACAAGATGGTTTCTAAGTTCTATTAGAGGCTCAATTACTAAAAAAACCTAGATATTAGAGATCATTTGTACTCAATCAACCCAAATTAATGATGAAGATATATCTAAGACGGATAGACCTAGCGAGGTTCTCGCGAGCTAGATAGCAATCCATCATAGTCATTTTAATCCTTCTCTAATCTATTATAAGAGGCGTAGCGAGGCTCTCGCGAGCTACACAACATTTTACTCATTCAAAAGTGGTCGAGACATTTCATCAAACACCTATCATGCATGAAATTCTTATAGTTTAAATTATGGATAATTACTTCCTAATCCATAGATTCAATCGATTGAAATGATAGGTATCATCTACAATAGCCTAGAACTTAAAAACCCAAAGCCTAATCATCCCATCTCCAACTCATCCTCAATACACAACGAATATACTTACACATGGTGAGAGATAAGCAATACCAACTAATTAAATGTAAAGACATAATGAAAAGCTAGTAAAGAATGAAAAGGAAAAGCAAAGCTTGATTAAAAACTCTAAATGATTCTCATCATCCAAAGCTTACCACCAAAAATGGAAAACATGAACAAAGCTTTAGAGTTAGAGGAGATTAGGGTTTTTGCCATAAATGACTAAGGATTTTTATACAAGTTCCAAGGGATAGAGTGGTAAAATATCATTAAAAACTGAATTTATTCTCGTACCGGCGGCACGGTTTGCTTCTTAGACAGCATGGATCAGTTTTTGTTTTTGGATCACTTCTGATCCTTCTGTGCCGTCCATGCTCCTCCTTATGCCGGTGGCACGGACTGGTTCTCCATCAAATCTTCACTTTCTTCCATCTAAATATCCATTTTTGCTCCATTTGTTCTTTTTAAGTTCCTTGCATTCAACAAGCTCCTTTATCTCTATTTGTCATATATGTTAATGGCGGATGCTTATGTACGAATCATCTTTACACCATTACTATGCTATAATCCATGAAAATGAGTAATTAAAAGATGTTTTTAATTCTAGAATGATGCAAAATGTATAGTTTAAAATAGGTAAATTACACTCTCATCAAGTAGAACCAAAGATTTGTTGAGTATTAGTGTATGAATAACAAGTCGTACTTTAGATTGGAGAAAAAAATTACTTGTTTTGATAAAAACCTTTATTTTAAATTTGTGAACTAATTGCGAATTGTGAGTGTTCTTAAAAGTATTCGTAGACTTCCATATCTATTATGGTCCAAATCAATCCACCACTACCTTCCATCATATATATGGTTAGCTAGAGAGGTCCTTAAAGTCCTTAAAACATCTTACTGCTTCAAGACTTGGGAGCTTGTATAATTTCCGGACATCTTACTACTTCAAGACTTGGGAGCTTGTATAATTTCCGGTATGAGAGCATAAGTTCCTGAATATACAAGGTTGTCTTGTTACAAGTTTATTTTTCATTAAGTTTATTTCTTGTTTTGCTTGATTCTTCATGTCTTTAAATTTTATAATTTTCTTCTTCATCATATCTTCTCCATATAGCAAAGGGATAGGAAGAAGAATGAGAAAAAGGCGGCAGCATAGACCTTAGATGGATATGTGTAGACATTCTTACCAATTCTAACATCTTTATCTTTCCCGTAACAGGTACAGACCCCAAAATAAGCATTGAGCAGACCCCATTAACACATCCATTTCCAAGCACAGAGATTTAATATTATCCAAGAATAGCTGGAGTCTCATCCATTAACACATAAGAAACTAGATTACACAAATAAATTTGACAGAATATTTTATACTTAGAAGATTAAATTAAAATGAGATATATAAATAATGGATACACATTTGGAACAAGCAGAGAGATATGAAGAAGCTTAAGGCTGCCAATGTGGATCGTTTTTAAGCTTTCATTTTTCTTTGTACATATATATCATAAACAGTAAAGTAGAAAGATTAAGGAACAACGTACAATGACTAAACCAATTTTAAACCGTCTGGGGGGATTTGATCTTGAGAGGAGCCTTGGGATATAAACTTACGGCAAGCATATAACACTGCATCATGGAAACCAGCTGGATTGTCGATGAACACAAAATGACCACCCTGCAAACATTTTTACCAAACAAATCTCACATTCTCTATATCTTCTCTAAAATGTTTTTTATTTTTTAAATGCATCTTTGATAGAGATTGACCTCTGGGACTCGAATGATTTCGCAAGGGACTTTCATATATTTCCTTGCTTCCACTGCACCCTGATAGTTCATCCAATCATTCATTCCATAGATAAAAGTTGTTGGCACTTTCCACTCTGATGCACTGCACAAAACAGTCAAACGGATCTGAGTTATCCAGTCCAACTCACAAACTCTGCTTTCATCTGATTAGGTGCACAAACCTTTGTAATAGGGGCTTCCGAGCAAATGCTCCAAAGGAGAAGATGTATTTCAAGCACAACTCTCCACTAGCTTTTGCAGCCAGAGTATGATACACATAATCTGACAATGGCAATGGCAAAACGAACCATCACAACCATAACTTCTTGCGGAAACTTAAAAATAAATAATTACTCACCCGTTAGCAATCTGGATTCTTCATCTGTTAGTACAGTCCCTTCCGAATGTGCACCAAATCTTGCATTTGTATACCGATTTACAAGACCCGGACCCCAAGGACCTAATCCTCTGCACATTTAGAAAAAAAAACATGGTGAATTATCCCCATAGAACAAGTGTTTCCACGTTCATCAAATGGTTTCAATTGAGTGCAATAAATTTGTGTTTAATGGAGATGGGCATCTAATGAAGCTATCGCTGAATAAGAAGAATCTCCTACCTAACCAGCTTCTGAGGAGTAAAATTGGACTCCCATAAATGATTCAGGACTGCGCCTTTCCATGTTGCTCTGAATTTTGTGAGACATTCTGACTTGGCATCTGTTTCTGCGGAGAACCCAGCCGATCCCACCAGAATTAAGTGTTGCACATGCTCAGGATGCTGAAACACTCGAGAGATAAAAAATGTCAGAAATCATAAATTCAAAACTGTCACCTTTTTACTCCTTGCATTATATTATACCAAGATGAGAATTCACCTTAAGTGCGTATTTAGCAGCAACATAACCTCCAAAAGAATGTCCTAATAGGATAAAGTTACTCAGACCCTTGGCTTTACGCCATTCCTCAAAGGAGTCGATAAACCATGCCTCAGTTTCTGAATAGTGAAAGAAGGATCAATGCAGTTCCATTGCTACATATATACAAAGCCAACAAGAAAAGGGTTCCAAAAGCCACGGGCAATTAGCAGAACAGGGAATGAATGAATGAATACCTTCTGTGCTTTTACACGTAAAATCAGGCCTACTTGATCCACCCCACCTAGCAAAGAAACGAGAGGACTAACTTAATTTTTCAAGGCATTAAAACCAAGCATGAAATATTTGAGCAGCCAAAAGGCCATATTGTGACTAATATTTAGTTTGTAACATATTTCAGGAAGCCAAGTTGTAAATTTGCAACTTACCCAAGTTGATCGATGGCAATCACCCTAAATCGACTGGCAAGAGCATCAAAATTACGGAAGAAAAAGCCTTGAGAAGCACCATATCCATGAACCATCACGAGTGTGGGAGAACCCTCCTTGGCATCAAAGGTAACAGTGTTGATGTGCCTCGACTCATTGCTCGAAGACCGAAACCACCGGATCCTGGACCCTGGTGGCCCTGAACCAATATTGACTTGTTCTTGTACGTAAGGCGTCCTGAGATTGTTCAGCCAATAGAGTTAGAGGCATTTTATCCATATCTAGGATCCAAATGAAGTCTATTCAATTTCAGAGCACAAAATGGAGGCCAGAGGCTTGAATTCGGAATTCTGAAAACCACGGCGAGTTTTGATAAGTCATCAGGTATTACCAAACAAAACGAATTATAGAAATCTGCGTCACGGATTTCAAAATATATCCATGCCCATCCAATTGAAGAAATATCTCAATTGCTGAATTTCGTGTAACAAAATATATGCTGGAAAGGGAGACAGAAGTGTACTTGATGATGGACAGAAGACGCTTCTCGGCGGCGATGATGTTATCGGTGGACGTAGGGATCCAACGGAGGGAATTGGGCCACAAGATTTTCCATCTTGATTTGGCTGCGTTCGTAGCAGCCGCCGCAGCAGATGAATCGGCAACGGCAGCAGTAGATGATCCGAGCTTCTTCTTAGAGATCTCCTCTGCCATTCTTGACGAAAAACGGTTCACGTTCATAAAATTCAGAGAATTTCGGCGGAGACGAATCGCCCACAGATTTCTCTTATAGTTATATGTAATCAGATTCGCAGATAGACGAGACGAGAGGTTTTGCTGGTTAGCCGCAAAGGAATATATGCTTTTTATAAGGTCGGCCTAATGGCACACGTCATTGCCGACGTCTCCTTCCAAGCATAGAAGCTTCCCGTGGACAAAAATTGGACCTGTCTTTCCGGTCGTCTCTTGAAAATCCCCAAAATACATTAATTGACTATTTTCAATCCCATTTCTTACCTGAACCGGGTATTTAGATAGATTTTCGGTTTGCTGACTAAAAATAAAAAGATAGATTTTCGGTTCCATTTTGACTCGGGATTCGAAAAATCTTGAGATCATCTGAAAAAACATAAGGGAGTCAGACTTACATTTTTGCTATTTAAGTGGTAACAAACCAAACCAAGACATTCATACAAATAAGAAAGATCTACAATGATTATGAACAGTTTCGTCATAACTCTCGTTTAGTATAAAACTCTAGCGGGTTTTCCATTTACGTGAACATGGAGAAGAAACACACAACTCAATCCAATGGATAAACTCATACGAAAAATTCAAAAGATGAAACATATTCAATAAGAATTTTCCTTCTACCAAATCAAAAACTCTAAAGATACCTATCTTGTAGACCCGAATTTCCAAATTAGATTTACGGTATACAAACTTATAAACGCTATTGGAGGCGAGTGATTCACTCTGTCCTTAACTTAAGAAATTGCCTGTAGTGTGACGGTTCTCGCAATTCTAAGTCGCAGGGTACAACTAATATCGATTTCTTTTCGCAACACCCGGAAGAGAAATCCGACGAACGAAAGCAAAACGTAAACTCTCAAGACTTACTTAATCGATGCAGAGGATATGAACTTTTGTATTGCTAAGAAAACTGTGAGAAGTGTGTAAAACAATGAGGAACAAGAGTTCTTTTTATAATGGAGAGGAGAGTTTGAAACAACCAAAATCACCATTAATTTCGAAATCAAAACGTCAATCCGAATTGATTTCAGAGAATCAAAACGACTGCATGATTTTGGGAAGTCATTAATGGTTGTTAATGGTGCATGATTTTTGGAGAAGAAGACGATGGTTTTGTTTTTCCTTTTCTTTAACAAACCAAATAATTAAACCAATCCACTTGATTTAAACCAGTCGAATTAATTAGAACCAACAAACCAATCAAATTGATTTTGAACCAATTAATTAAAACAAACCAAATCAAACCCATATTTCCTCTTATTTCAAGTCATCATGTTATGACTTCAATGAACCCATAGCCCATTGTATTTTTCATTCACATTTTACACTTGATTTAATAAAGTCCAAGTGCTTTATGTTGATACTGGGTTCAACTTCTAATTATTTACAACTAGAGGGGTTCGTTTTTAGGTAAGTACTTGATAAGAAAATAAAGAAGAAACCTCGGAAAGAGGGTGTATTATTATTAAAGATGTTTACAATGCTTGTTAACTCGGAATGCCGAGATTAATTTTATCAAAGAGAAGAAAAATCTAGGTTATCTAGTTATTCTCCTCCCAATTCTGAATGACCTTATTAGTGGGGGGGGGGGGGTATGTATTTATATATCCTTAATAGTCGGTCTAATAAGCCCATGGGCTAACCTCGGAAAAATGGAATATTTCCATTTTTCCAAGACTAGGGAATCTGTGATAAGATTCGATCTTATACTGTCTGAGCTTAAACTTCGGCTTAGGACGATGTTCGTTTATACCCCCGCTTTGGACACTAAATCTGATCAACCTTCTTCGAGGTATCCCTCGGTCATCTGGGCCGAGGGTCGAAAGTCATGTTGTCGGGACTTATAACCTCATAGATTATTAGGGAAGAGCTAGGCAGGGACCAAACTCCAATTATTGCCAAACTATTAATTAGGGGTAAAACCCCACCATCAATAGTAAGTCCCCCCCAGTTCTTCCGAGGATGTCTTCGGACAGCGTTGGCGAAGTTCCTCCTTAAATGGTTTGTCGATAAATGAAGTTCGGGACCAACTGATCTTCGTCTTCAATTACTTCTCAAATTTCCGTACTTTAATTTTGGCGGGAATAGTCCGGAAAATGTAAATTCTTTTCGTTCTGGCGCGAAAAATCCTAGCTCCGCACGACCTTTCCGTTTCCGATGACGTGTCAATCATACACTCGGATCCTCCGAAATGACCTTTTGGCGGGAAAATAAAGAGATTGTGGTTTATTCATTGAAATCTTATGTTCCCCAATAGAATTTTGACACTTCCTGAAGATGTCGGTTAAGCTTCTGCAAATAAAACCGCCTTTAACTATTTAAAGAGGCTAAATCCCTATTTTTCCTCATATCATTCATACAATCCCTCTAAATCTTCTTCTTTTCCGAAGTAATCAAAATGTCATTAACTAAACAGAACTATCCCAGCTCCAGCTCTAGTTCCACAACGGATTCTACCTCGGGGTCTTCTTCTTCCAGATCTAGTGATTCTCACCAATAGAACTCCGGAAATTGATCAATTGAGTCCTATCGATATTGAAGGCATTTCCTCCGTCGAAAAGGAAAAAGAGAACCCTTCTTTGTCCATTCCGGCAAACTCTCCTTCTAACAGTAACAACTCTAAAACCGTCTCCGACCAAGAAATTGTAGGAGAAGACCTTTCCGAAGAATTTGGAGATTCAATCTTCAAGGAGGGCGACATCGAAACTCTTCGTTTATTCGCCTCTGATCCCGAAGGTCTCGAAATTCTGATTCCGAGATCTAAACAAAGACCTTGGACTCCTCCTGAGGGATGCATGTGTCTCTATTTTCATTTCTTTGCCGAAACTCGACTTTGGTTCCCAATTCCCTTCCTTCTAGTTGAATTCTGCAGGCAATTGAAGATTGCTTTCATTCAACTAGGACCTGGTGCTATTAGGCATATGGTAGCTTTTCTAATTCAAGCCAGTAGGGCTGACGTCATCGTTCTGTGCTGGAAATTCTCCGAACTCGCCAAACTTGTTGATAGTCGAGACGGCAGGACCTGGTATACTATGATTAAGAATGCCAGCAAACTGGGGAAAGGATTCACTTCCAATGCTAAAAACTGGCGCACTAACTTCTTCTACGTTCGGATCAATCAAGCCTCCATCTTTGATCCTAGTGCCGAAGTGATTAAGTCATGGTCAGTTGATTCCTCGACAATCACCAAACCAATCTTGTTTAAAGAACTTCCTCCTATCTTTAAAAAGGAAATGGATTGGATCTATAGTCTTCCACCTCTGGTATTTCCAAATATTTCCGCGGATCTAATCAATCTAGCTCGATCTCATTCAGGTATTTCGAACTCTCTCTTTTCTACATAATTTAGATTACTTCTTCTTATTGTCAGGTTTTTTATAGGCCTTGCTATATCTGAGACGGATTGTCCCTCGGAAAGATCAGCTTCAGATTATACCAACATTTTGCTTATCCGAGCTCCTCCTAAAAAGCCGAGGTTTCAAGAATCACAAGAAGGTGAAGTCGACTCCTCCTATCTCAAAAACTCCTCGGACGAAAAACGTGGAAAAATTACCGCCACTTCTTCGAAAATAAAGAAAAGGCCTTCTTCTTCGACTATTGAGGCTCCTTTGACCAAAAGGCAAAGATCTCAGCTCGAGGCCGAGGACGCTCCTTTTAACATTGAATTCAACTCGCCACGGCTCCTCTCAAATGATGAAGAGAAGAGAGCCGAACTTTTCTGGAAAATGGCGGGTTGTAATTCTTTAAGACCGGAGGGTGATATTCCCGCGAAGGAGCACATATCAATTCTTGCAAGGAATTCGATTCGGGTTTGATAATCTAACTCTGCTTCTTGTCGTCTTTCCAAATATTCTAAGGGTTTAAATGAATTTCTCCTTCCTTTCTCTTAAGGGAGCTCGGACTACTTGTTTCCTTGTGGGAGAGTACGAAGGCTTGTTGAAGGAGAAGAATGATTGTATCAACAGTCTTGAAAAGAAGAACAAGGCTCTGGAGGTTAATCAAGCTTCTATGAAGGAGGAGGTTCGTGCAGCTGCCGCTTCCTTAACTCATAGGGTACAATCTGCCGAGAAGAGGATGACCAAGAAGATTCAAGATAGGCTAGACTCTATTGAAAAAATCGTCCGAGTTCGAGAGGTTGGATTCGAAAAAACTATAAATCTCGGTCAAGCCCAGGCAGTCCTCGGAGTACTTGTACTTTGTCTTCTCAAGGTGTGAATATTCCTGCCGATCTTTTGAAGCAAGTGGAAAAGGATGCTTCGGTAGCTGAATAGGAAGCTAAGGATTATTCTTTTCCGGAATTCGAGCATAACGCCTTTAGCTTTGATTTGTAATTTTTTATTTCCTTCTTTTTGGTAAAGACCGTTTAAATAGTAATAATAATTTTCTCTTAAAATTTATCTATCTTTCCTTAAATGATTAAGAAAAGATTCTTCGAGTATTCTGTATATTGGTCTTTTTCAAGAGTTCCTTCAACAGAATACCGGATGTTCATGGGCTAAGCCGAAAATGTTCAGTGAGGTTAAACCTCGACTGTTTTGACCTCTAATCTTTAGATCCTACTTTATCAGATCCTTAGATTCTTTGGGTATGAGTTTTTTTTTTGAGCGGGAAGACTCCGACTCTGCCTTAGAGTTCCTCGGTCCTACTTTATCAGGCTCTGAAATCTTCAGCTGCATTCGGTATAAAATGTGTTAGGTGGGAATAAACCCTATTATCGAATACGTGATCAGGGCATCGATTTTTGTATGTTTGATTTTTTGGTGAACCGAGGTTAAGTATAGTCGAATTGTTGAAACTCTGCTACTATAAAACCAGGCTCAGATGTTTGTAGCTGAACCTTGTGGAAGGCTGCCTACGTACCCTTGGATGGGATCAAGCCACACGTAGTTCCGATGTTTGTAGTTGAACCTTGTGGAAGGCTGCCTACGTACCCTTGGATGGGATCAAGTCACACGTAGTTCCGATGTTGTTGTTAATTATTTCGGAGAATCCGAGATATCAACGGTTTATTTTATTTTATTTTATTTTTGCTCTAATGTTGGAGCCTTTTGACGTTTAAAATTTCTTTTCCGAAAGAAAGTTCGGCTTTCTCATCCTTTAGGTCTTCTCGGAGGCAGCATCTTGCTTCGGCTTGATTTCTTTTTACCGAAAAAATTCCAAATGGAGTTGGGAACTTAAGGCACTGGTGATAAGTTGAAACCACTCCTTTCATTAGAAACAGCCAGGGGGTTCCAAGAATTATGTTGTAGAGAATTGGTTTTTCTACTACATCGAAGTTAACGGCTCTGATTGTTCCTCCAACTATTATCGGGAGCTGTACTATTCCAAGAGTCGGAACACTTTCAGCATTGAATGCAGTTAATGACTTAATCCTCGGCTTGATCTTCGTTTTATTTGACCATAACTTTTGG
The DNA here is from genome assembly GCA_900116095.1 of Euclidium syriacum. NCBI lineage: Eukaryota > Viridiplantae > Streptophyta > Magnoliopsida > Brassicales > Brassicaceae > Euclidium > Euclidium syriacum. The sequence continues at coordinate 1,705,397 of FPAK01000004.1, forward strand.
AAGACCTCGATACTCATGATATTCGTAGCACTTCCGGTATCCACTAATATCCGGGGAACTCTGTAATCCTCAACTTGTAGTTCTATCACCAAAGGGTCGTTATGTGGGACTTCGACTCCTACCAAGTCTTCGTGAGTGAAAATGAGCTCCTTTGGTAGAATTATCTTTGGCTTCGTTTGCTGCTTGGCTTGGTCTTGTGCTATGTCTGAAGGTTCCGAAATAACTTTTATCCTTCTGTGATGGAACAAATATCCTGGTTGAGGAAGTTCTTTTCTTCTTTGATGATTCTTTTCCACGGATCGCTCCTTCGGTTGATATTTTTTTACTAATGTTTCCTTTGAACTAAGTTGTCTGGGGATACGTTCCAAGTATTTTCTCAAGAGATATTCTGGTAGATTACGGCATTCTTCTGTGCTATGTCCATAGGTGGTATGGTAATAACACCATGTTGGGGAGATTCTTTCTCTTTTGATTTATGCTTTTCGCTGGTGCTGTCTTAGGGGTTCGGAGGTTAGGAGGACAATTCTGGCTTTTTTTTCTGCTCAAACATTTTATTATAGTGCAGGCGAGACTCTTTAATTCTTCTCCTTATTTCTTCATTTTCCGAAAGAATCTGATCGTCCTTGGATAACCGGGCTTTACTTTCGTCTACTCTAATGTATACGTTTGCTCTATAGAACGCATCTTTCATGGATTGGGGCCGGTAAGCTGAGAGTTCTTCCCAGAATCTCGTCTCATAACATGCTCCACTAATTAGGGCGTCGATGGCTAGCTCGTCAGAGATATTCAACTGGAAGTATGCTGTCTTGAATCTCTTAATAAAACTCTCGAGTGGTTCGGTTGGCGTTTGCTTTACGAAATAGAGGTCGGAGATTTTTGCTGGTCGTTCGAGGTTGAAAATATACTTCTTTAGAAACTTTTGCCGTAGTTCTTCGAAATTCCCTTTTGAATTAGAGGGTAAGCTGGTTATCCAGATTTGGGCGTTTCGTCGTAGACTTTCGGCAAAGTATTGGCACTTCTTTCTCTTCTTGTCGGACGGGTGAATCCGTGCTTGGTTGATTGCGATCATAAATGTTTTAAGAAAGGCTATTGGATATCCTATTCCATTATAGGTTGGTAGCTCCAACTTTCATTTTTCAAAAGAATTGGGTCCGAACTTCGTCATTTTGGATAAATTCTCCTTTTTAATTCTGAAATTTTGGTCCAAGTATGGGGTCCTAGAGCATAACTTTTTCATATCCTGTAGTTTGCGGTGCAATTCCGCTATTGAGTTTCTCGTCATAGAAGTGAGTTCGTCGTCTACGAGTCTCTCGCCGTTGATCGCTCTTTGAATCTTGGTCGATCCGTTCTGTTTTTCTTCCGCCTCTTCCGCTCTTTGTTCTGCTTCACCTAGTGACATGTAGTTTTCTGGAATATAGCATACTGGTTGACTGCCTTCGCTGCCTGCTTCTATATCACCTAGGAGACCGTTCAAAGATCTTTCATTCCTTTGATTTTTCTGCTGAACCTGTATTCCGAGTTCTAGATCGGAGACCTCGATGGGTGACTGATCCCATCGAGTTTTCCTGATTTTTCGCTGAAGGAAAGTCATTACTTAGCTTCTTCCCTTTCTTCCGAGATCTATTCTGTTTCCTAAATAGAGGTACCCCCCCTACTTGGCGCTCCAAATTTTGATACTGGGTTCAACTTCTAATTATTTATAATTAGAGGGGTTCGTTTTTAGGTAAGTACTTGATAAGAAAATAAAGAAGAAACCTCGGAAAGAGGGTGTATTATTATTAAAGATGTTTACAATGCTTGTTAACTCGGAATGTCGAGATTATTTTTATCAAAGAGAAGTAAAAACTAGGTTATCTAGTTCTTCTCCTCCCGATTCTGAATGACCTTATTAGTGAGGGGGGTATGTATTTATATATCCTTAATAGTCGGTCTAATAAGCCCATGGGCTAACCTCGGAAAAATGGAATATTTTCATTTTTCCAAGACTAGGGAATCTGTGATAAGATTCGATCTTATACTGTCCGAGTTTAGACTTCGGCTTAGGACGATGTTCGTTTATACCCCCGCTTCGGACACTAAATCTGATCAACCTTCTCCGAGGTATCCCTCGGTCATCTGGGCCGAGGATCGAAAGTCCTGTTGTCGGGACTTATAACCTAATAGATTATTAGGGAAGAGCTAGGCAGGAACCAAAATCCAATTATTGCCAAACTATTGATTAGGGGTAGAACCCCACCATCAACACTTTATTACAAATTAAGTTCCAATAATCCGCCACATGAATATAAATTACTCTAAACATATGCAGACTCGAGAAACTCGAAAAATAAACTATACTATATGCTGACATTTGTTTACTAGACTAAACATTGACTTGACTAGACTAAACTAGACTAGACAGACTTTCGAGAGTTTATGCGAAAATGTTTTGTATCTGATAGGTAGCATTTTTCAGCTTTGAACCAATCATTTTTAATATATGTCGGGTTTACTTGGCCGAGAGTAAACCGAGACAACAGGTATCGCGCAACTACATTTTCTCGTAGAGCTTTGTTCTTTTTTGTGTTCGTTTTGGCCATGAACATTCTTGATTCATCATTAGTAAACTTGGAGAATATAGCCTAACCTTCATTTTCCTAGAAACGGATCCATGTGGCAACCCTTTGGTAAACGGATCCACTAGGTTGTCAACTGATGTGGGTTACATTTAACATAGATGCACTTATCACATTCATTTATGCTGAAACCATTCGACAACATTACATTGTCAAACTTCTCATGCCATTGCTTTGGAGCTTGCTTAAGTCCATACAACGACTTCACAAGTCTACACACTTTGTGTTCTTGTCGAGGAACAACAAACCCTTCGGGTTGTTTCATATAAATCTCCTCTTCTAAATCGCCATTTAGAGAAACAGTTTTAACATCCATTTGATGGATCTCTAAGTCTCTTAATGCTGCTATACCAATCAGCATTTTTATTGAAGTTATTCTCGTTACCGGAGAATAGGTATCAAAGAAATCCAGACCCTCTTTTTGGCGGAATCCTTGCACCACAAGCCTAGCCTTGTACTTATCTATAGAGCCATCGGTTTTCAACTTGGTTTTGAAAATCCATTTGCACCCTAGTGGTTTGAACCCTTGAGGTAAATCGGTTATCTCCGAAGTATGATTCTGCATAATAGAATCAATCTCACTATTAACAGCTTCTTTCCAGAACGCTGCATTTGGTGTAGTCATGGCTTCTGTGAACGTGCTTGGTTCGTTTTCTGCGAGAAAAACCATCAAGAAATCACTGCCAAAAGCTTTTTCCTTACGAGCTCTCTTGCTACGCCTAGGTTCATCTTCTTTATCTTCCTCAACTTCAGGACCTGAAGTACCGGAAGTTCTTGCTTCAATTGCATCTCCTTGCTCACGTGTCCGCTTAGGATAAGACTTATCTTTACACGGAAATACCGTTTCAAAGAAGGATGCATTGCGTGATTCCATTACAGTATTGACATGGATATCCGGTATGTCCGACTTATGGACCAAAAACTGATAAGCACTACTGTTGTGCGCATATCCAATGAAAATACAGTCCACAGACTTCGGTCCTATCGTGACATTTTTTGGAGGCGGTACTGCCACTTTTGCTAGGCACCCCCAGACTTTAAGGTATTTATACGAAGGTACAACACCTTTCCAAAGTTCATAGGGTGTCTTGCCAGTAACCTTGTGTGGAATTTTGTTAAGGATATAATTTGTGGTAAGCAACGCTTCCGCCCACAAGTTCTGAGCTAAACCTGATTCTTGCAGCATTGCATTAATCATTTCTTTCAGAGTTCGTTTCTTTCGTTCCGCAACTCCGTTAGATTCAGGTGAATAAGGAGCGGTCGTTTGATGAATGATTCCATGTTCCGTACAGAAAGCATTAAACCGTTCATCATATTCCCCTCCTCTATCACTTCTGACTACCTTAATAGTCTTACTTAGTTGATTTTCAACTTCCAGCTTATATTCCTTAAACTTATCCAAAGCCTCATTTTTGCTATGTAAAAGATATACATAGCAATATTTTGCATGATCATCAATAAAAGTGATGAAATACATTTTCATACCTCTAGTTGGAGCATACTTTAAGCCACATAAATCAGTGTGAATTAAATCTAGAGGTGCGGTTGTCCTTTGGACTTGGGGCGATGGTATTTTTATGAGTTTAGCCTGTACGCATACTTCACATTTTTCTTTACTCATTTTGCATTTTGGGATTAGGTTTAAATTCATTAATCGGTTTATCGATTTACAATTCACATGTCCTAATCAATCATGTCAAATATTAAAAGACTCAAGCAAATAAGCAACATACTTGTTCTTATTCATTCCTGAATTGGTTACAGCAGAAATATTTGCAACATTATTCTTAGAAACAACAATCTTGTCCTCTGAGGTACTTACTCAACATTTTCCTGCATTGAGGACAGCTTGGACACACATCTTGATCAGTCCACTCTCGACGAATCCTCTACCAAGATACATGCCCCACTTCTTGGGGGTGAGGTTTTCAGCCTCAAAGATCACCGAGAAACCGGCCTTGCTCAGCAGCATACCATAAATGCACCAATGTCGTACCACCACTCATTGGTCTTCTCATCCACAAGGTTTACCTCCGTTACCACAGCACAAAGGTCCTCCTCTGTCAGATGAGCCTGATACTTTGCCGCTTTCTCCTTGCTGCGACACTCCTTGGCCATGTGACCGTTCTTACCACATGTGTGGCACTTACCCTTGAAGAACTTCTTCTTCTCAGCAGCAGGGGCGGAGGCAGAGGCAGCAGCATGTTTCTTGAAGTTTTTCCCATTGGGCTTCAAAGGTGAATTATCAATTGCCTTGCCTTTCCCCTTGTCCACATTTTTGTTGTGAACAGCCACATTGACATTGTGCTCTTTGACTTGAACTCCGTTGGCAGTACGGTTACGATCCTCAGTGTTCAGCCTCTGGATCAAGTCCTCCAGCGAGATAGCCTTCCTCTTATGCTTAAGGTAGTTCTTGAAGGTCAACCAACTTGGAGGAAGCTTCTCAATGAAGCTGTTGACCGTGAAGATCTCACAAATCGACATTCCCTCCGTGGCTACTTCTTGAAAAATGCGTTGGAAAGCTTCAACTTGTTCCATCATTGGTTTTTCATCCACCATATGAAACTCCAAGAACTTTGCTGTTGCGTTCTTCTGACATCCAGCATCTTCTACCTTGTACTTTTTCACCAAGGCGTCCCACAAGGCTTTAGCAGTATTCTTTTCATAGTAGATCGCGTAGAGCGGCTCCACAAGACGGTCGAGGATCCATCCTTTGGTCATGTAGTCTCCTTGGTTCCATGCATCAATGGTGCCAACGGTGTAGACATCACCGTTTCCTTCACCAATCACTGGTTGTTCCTCCTCGGGGTACCGATCTAGGTGCATGGCGTGAAGGTAGAACTTCATTTGGTTCGACCACATCTTCCAGTTTTTGCCGTTGAACTTGTCCAACAGCAAACCTTGGCATGATGCCTGAAGAGAGGCGAAAGCTGGTGCAGGCGGAGGAGGAGCATGGACAACCCTCTCAGCCCTTTCTCTGTCGGCTTTTTCTTTCGTAGCCAACTCAGCCTTTTCTCTTTCAGTCCTCTCCGTATCAGCTTGGAACAACGCCCTACGAGCAGTTTCCTCAACACTTATCTGAACTGGAGAGTTTGGAGTTGAACCCACAATGTTGTCGTTTTCATTTGTCATCCTTGTAAAAAGAAAAAAAAAAATTGTTGTATTAGTTATTATCAAAAAAGATTAACCAATAAACAAGACAACAATGTATTTAAACACTTTATAAACACAAAAACTTTAAAAACTATAAACGTTTTAAAAGCCCAATTGTTTATTTTAAAAAGCCCAAATAAAACTTATACAAGTCTGCGACTTCTACAACAATCAATTCGATTTCTCCTTTTTATATATACTAGGTTTTAAACCCAGGCGTAGCCCGGGTATGTTAATATTGTTTGTCTTGTTTAGTTTGATATTTAATAATATATTTTTATTGAACAAATATGGTGAAATTTAATATTTTTAATTTTTTATTATTACTACTTGATTTATCATTGTATTTGTTTTCCAATTTGAAATTGCTTTGTTTTTATTCTTTTGGAATATATTTAGAAAATAAAATATATTATTTTTTTAATTTTTAGTGTTTTTTTTAATTTTTTATAATAAGTTTGGTTTTTTGTCATTAATATCATGATATTTGAATTTTCTATGTGATGACGTTATTTTTTCCTTTTAATTTGATATGAGATTATTGTTGTTACTCTTTATTTTTTATGCTATGAAGTAAGAGATAAAGTTGAAAGTGTTTGATTATAACATTGCACATCACCATAGATTCTCATAATGTAGATGTGTTTACAATAGCTTTATTGTCTGATGAATTTTATGTATTGGTAGGCAAGATGTCATTACAGTCTCTTTACATGTCATTTTAGGTGCACAATAGAATAAAGAAAAAACCCGCTATTTGTTAAATATAAACCGTTGTAAACCGGTTCTGTATGATCATAATGTAAAGAAATTATTATGATTAATGAGAAACTATAAAATGACACTGATCTAAGCTCATATTAGCCCATGTTTATTACATTGCTTCCCGAATATGATATTCTTATGAATCTAATCCTATGTATATTTATGTATAAACAATATATTTGAATGTACTCTATGCATCACCATCGAATTTAGAATGGGTAGACCTTTAGGAGATGTTAGACGTGATAGTGTCATGTACAATTGGTCATGACTGAAAATGGGTTGAGGCAAGTATAGGAGAACCGATTTGAAGCTTTGTCCCTAGATTTTACTAATCGTCACTACATAACATACTTTTGTTGGGAATTGTCTTTTCGTAATGTGAAAGGATGGTTTGAGTCAATTGGGGATAAGATTATTCCTGGCAGGATTGTGTTCCCGTGATAATCTCACCCTCGATCACTCAATCGCCCAAACGTGTTACTATCAATCGTGTACCATTGCATAGTTCTTTCTTTTGATTAATTTTTTGGGGTAGCATTATTGGTACTCCCACTTTTAAATCTAGCTTATGTTTTGGTAGTCCTACGAATTTTAGAGAGTTAAGATATTCAACCGTATATAGCATCTCATAGTTTTTGGTGATATTGTGTCACCTTTTTCTATATGTTCCGAGTTCAGATATTCATTTTATTTTCCTGGCAATTTTGATAACATGTATGCATTAATCTCATAAACTGTTATATTTCGAGGTGTTAGGATGTTGTCTTTGTAATGCTTGCATATGTATTTTTTGTTAGTTCGTTCTTTGCATTTGTGGCTTGAAATATTTTCTCCATATGATCTCCAGTTGATTGCATTAGGAATTTTGAATCAACTACAACCATATGACCATCAGCTTCTTATCGTTTTTATTTTCTTTTGTGGGTGCATTTTCATCTCCAACATATAGTAGCCATGTTGTAAAACTTGTTTTTAATTCTTGGAGTCTCGTGTTATGTTTTAAAGTGAATACATTGTAAGATTCCCACAAGTTTGTTTATTTGATTGATACTAAAATTGTATATGCTCTAGAACCCTATGAAACGGCTGGTAATATTTGTCGGAAGTCACCACCTAGTAGTAGTATTGATTTTCGTTTTTAAACATGAAAAAGTATTCGTTTAAATATATATATATATATATATATATGTTTAAATTTAGATAATGATTCAAAATTCATAATGATTTAAAATCCATTTTAAACAGTAAAAAAAATCAAATTTATATAATGATATAGATTTAAAAATTATATAGATTTAAATTCATTTTAAAACAATAAAAAAGAAAGATATGAAATTTATATGGAACATGATGAGGCTTGATTTTGAATATATTTGATATTAAAAATTTTTAGATTAGTATTTTTGGTCGTTTAAAATCATATGTGGACTATCATAAAAGTTTTTTTTAGGAAACTATGATATAATTTTCTTATTTCTTAAACTTTGGTTTTATTTTTTTAATTAGGTTTCTATTTTGTTTTTAATTGGTGATGTGGAAAAATATTACTCGTGGAAACTATATACATTTTCTTTATTTCCTAAACTCTAATTTTTTTTTTAATTAGGAAACTATGATGTAATTTCCTTAATTCTTCCTTATTTCTTAAACTCTAATTTCTTTTTTTTTAATTAGTTTTCTAATTTATTTTTAACTGGTGATGTGGAACAATCTTATTGGAAGAAACTATATACAAGTCCCTTATTTCCTAAACTCTATTTCTTTAGTTAGTTTTCTATTTTATTTTCAAATGCTGATGTAGAACAATATTACTTGTTGTTTTAAATCTTATATGGATGGCCTAACAACGCTATAGCTTTAACTTTTTAGTTAGTTTTCTATTTTATTTTTAATTGGTGATGTGGAAAGATATTACTCGTGGAAACTATATACAATTTCCTTATTTCATAAACTCTAATTTTCTTTTTAATTAGGAAACTATGATATAATTTCTTTATTTATTCCTTATTTCTTAAATTTTTCTTTCTTTTTTTAATTAATTTTCTATTTTATTTTTAACAAGTGGTGTGAAACAATTTTATTGGTGGAAACTATATAAAATTTCCTTATTTCCTTAACTCTAATTTCTTTTTTATTTAGTTTTCTATTTTATTTTCAAACGTTGATGTAGAACAATATTACTGGTTGTTTTAAATCCTATGTGGACGGCTTAACAACACTATAGCTATGATAAAAACAGCTACTGAATATTTTTCTTCTTTTGTGTTTTATAGACAGAAAATGATGCAAGGAAAGCACAAAGGAGATGGGAAGCCGGATGTGGATTTCGTGAGAGCAAACAAATACCAAGATGGATACTTCAACCCGCACTCGTTTTACAAGCCAATGCCACCAACAAATGGAGCGGAGAGCCTAGTTGAAGAAGTCCTAGAGATGCAGAACAGAACTTATGCTACCCTTTTGAAGAAGATGGATCAACTTTTCCTTACCCTTGATTCGCGTATAAGCCACCTTCAGATTGATGTCGGAAGACTTCATGAGCGAATGGAAGAGCTTGAAAGATTTGTGGGAGTCAGGAGAGTCACCAAGTATCCATTATCCGTCCGAGCTATCCATACCAAGGAGATTGAAGAGGAGAAAACCCTGGAAGAAACAAGTGAAGAAGGATCGTCTGACACAGTCGGTCGACTGCCATCAATGGTCGGTCGACGTGTCAACGGTCGATGGACAGAGGAGAAGGTCGGCCGACTCTTAGCTTCTGAAGAAGAAGTGGGATGTCCTTTGATGCAGGTTCCACCCAGGAAGAGTGTCTACAGACCATGGTGCACTAATCAATCAGTGTATCCATGGATTCCAATTCATGAGTACGAAGTTTATTTATTAGGAATTGATGTAGAAGCTAAAGAAGATGATTGGGAGCTCAAGAAAGAAGTTGAGACCTATTCTAAAGTGTTGATGAGGAGGATGCCATTTGCAAGAGCATGCAAGCTGAACGCTGAACTTGAAGACGTCCTCAGTAAGGTGATGAGATGGAAGATAACCCCAGAAGATGGGAATTGCTTGTTCGCTGCGATTTGTGACAGAGTAATCATGTACCGGATGCCATACAAGAAGAAGGATCCTGGACAATTTGAGTTTACTTTGACAATTGGAGATCAAATCTTCAAGAGATACCTGTGTGATCTAGGAGCGAGCGGTAACACCATGCCTTTATCTGCCATGGAGAGATTGGGACCATTTGAATTGAAGACTAACAAGAAGGAGATGCGATTAGCCGATGATACAACTGTTGTACCTTTGAGAAAGCTTACTGGATTGCCATGTATGATTGGTGATAGATTCATTGCTTTGGATTTTTACATCCTGGAGACTTGCTATGCTGATGAGAGAGATGGGATAAAGCAGATTATACTTGGAAGATCGTTCCTTAAGACCGCTGGAGCTTTAATCGATTGCTCGGAAGACACAATATCGTTAAGAGGTCTGGGAAGTCCGAACATTAGTTTCAAGATCAAGGATAAAGAAGTTGAAGAAGAAGATTTCGCCTGCTACTACCCAGAGAAGAAGAAGAAGAGTTTGGCAGTCATCACAAGTTCCAAACCAAAGATGAGAGTTATCGAAGAACCCATAAGGAAGAGTTTTCGACGCCCGAGTCGGTCGACCCTGCCACCAGTCGGTCGACCCTGCCACCAGTCGGTCGACCCGACTCCCCTGAACCTAAACGAAGATCAATTTCTATGACAGCATGTTCTATGAGTGATGAAGATGTTTAATCCACTGCTCGTTGGATACGACCTGAGCACATTGAGGATAAAATCACTTTCTTTGCAAACTCATTGAAGGTACTTGAGACACAATTCAAATATGATGTGGAGGAGTTTATCAAAGAATGTAAGGAGATTTGGCCACTTATGGAGCAATGTGGAATGAATACAGAGTTACAAGAGTTGACACCATACTTACTGAAGAATAGGATGGGAGCCAAGGAGTTTTGCAGTAGACTTGCCAAGATGTGTGATGAAGTAATCGAGAAATCAATACCAAAGAAGCTTGGAGACTTTAGAAGAGCTGAGATCAATGTTATGATTGGGCACACATGGTTTGAGAATGTCTCATGTGATACTGGAGCTGGAGTAAACCTAATGTCACTCTCAGTTGCCAAAATGATGAAGTTTGACCAATTGGTGAACAAACGCGTGTTTTTGAGGTTAGCTGATGATACTTACAAGATAACCGAGGGAATAGTGGAGAATGTACCTGTGAGAGCCAATGGCCGGTTCTTCGTAGTAGATATCCACGTGGCAATGTTTGAAAGTGAACCTCAACACCCGCTGATCCTTGGAAGACCATTCTTACACACTGCATACGCCGAAATAGATTGTAGAACGGGAAGAGTTAAGTTCAGAGCTGCTGAATCCATTGAAGAAGAGAAGATGAGGATGACTGGAACTACACCTCAAGGTTTTTAACGCGCCCTCTACAAGGGAACTTACATTCCAATCCTAAGGAACAAGAAGCATGTGTCCACCAAACAATCACTGTTTGCTGCAAGAATTGAGATCGAGGAACTAGTAAAGAAAGCTGAGAATGAAAACAAATTTGTGGATCTTACTGAAGATGATGATGATGAGGATTGTGAAGATGATCCTATGGAAGAACAAGAAGAAGATCAAGGAGCTGAGATGAGCTCTACCAAGTGAATGATTCAAGTCAGACAAAGTCAAGCTATTGACTGTAAAGAAGCGCTTAGTGGGAGGCAACCCACCTGTGAGTCTGTTTTAGTTTAATTCTTTAGGATTTCGTACTTTTAGTCCCAATTTAGATTGAGTAATAAAAAAAAAAAAAATTAATCCAGTCGGTCGACCCTGCGTGGAGCAGTCGGTCGACTCGACGGTCGAGTTCTATTAAACCCGAGTTTTTCATCATAATTTCATTAAAATTCAAAACTTCAAACACGATTTTCTCTTTCAATTTTCAACCAAATTTTGTGATTCAAAGTCCCTTGGGATCGAAATTTTAAGCTCTATCATCCTGTATTAACAGTTTTTACGATCTGCAAGGTATTTTTTTGATTCAACTCGTTTTCTTTCACGATTTTTGGAGAAAAAAGTTGAAATTTTTTGAAAAATTGCATGTTGATGATTTAGAGTGGGATTTAGGTTGAATTTAGTGTAGGGTGGCCGGAAATCATTGTCTGTGTTTGATTATGCAAGAAATTTGAGTTAAAACGATGAATTATAGCGGATTTGATGAAGAAAAACTCGCGATCCGAGTCGGTCGACTCGATGGAGGAGTCGGTCGACTGTGGACTCTGATTTTGGATAAAAACGGTTTAAATTCCTTTCGATTTTTCGTTCTTTTTGCAGATGTCTTCCTCTGATTCCGGGAGTGATGCCAACATTTGGGACAAAGCAGAGAACGAGAAGCTCGAGGACCCATTTCCCGGGAGAAACCACGCGGATGTTGTTAAGGACCGCGCATGCCGGACAAGAAAAAACCGGGATTGGGATGATTATGACACGGTTTTCTACAACCGTTACACAGACATTCTCATTCAGCCAATGCGTTTCTTGGACATTTCTTACATGTCCCGTCTTAAACTGAAGAACCATTTGAAGCGGTTAATGAAGAATGTCGGTATGAGGGTCATTGGTTTCACCTGCTATGATACATACCCGGAGGCGGCAAGGCAGTTCTTAGCCTCGATGTATTTGGAGATACCGCGCCGCTGTGAGGACGTGAACCAATGGAGCCTCCATTTTTAGATCCGTGGTGAGCATTACTCGCTCACAGTGGCGGATATCTGTCGTATTTTCGATTTCCAGCGACGGGGAACCAAATATTGGAGCTTGAAGAGCTTTGGAGAGCGTGACCAGATGTGGTATATTATTGGGTCTGGAGTTTACGAGCCGACGAAGACGAAGCAGTATTTGATCCGCCATCCCGCCCTTCGGATTTTGGCTAGAGTTATCAGCCACACACTCTTGAGACGGACTGAGATCGGCCGACTCTACGAGGCGGAGTTGACCTTACTTTACTATGCCTTGGGTGATTCATTTCTGCTTCCAGACGCACCTAAGGATACTGATTGGAACATGGGTGCCCTCTTTGCACGCCATTTGGTTGATACGAGGAGTCACGTCTTCTTGGGAAACGCTACTTCCCAGAAGAAGGAGACCGTGGGGAGCCTTTTGACTCCCATCATGAAGTGGTGTGAGGTACCACTTGACCTATTCACCAAGGAGGCCGCCGATGCGACGAAGATTACTCTAGATGAGGCCTCACTTGATCATTCTGAGATTGTTCGTATGGGAGGATGGTACGAGTTTATTCGGGACGATGGCGCGACTTGTTTGATTCGCCTCCTGAACGAGAGTCATGTTAGGCTCGATTCACAGGAGGATATTGGGTTTCACCCACCTGCTGACTTGCTGACGGTTATAGCCGCTGCACCGACTTTGCTACCATAGGTCATGCATGCCCCACCTTGCCATACCAAACGCGCCGCCCAGCCACCGCGCACTTCTACTTCCCAGCTGCTTGATTCACACCGAGCTGATGACTTTCCATTTGCTGGAGCGAGATTTTCTACTGGCGGAATGCCAGATTTCTTCGATTTACCCGAGCAGCCACTATTTGAGGCGAGTCCAGAGGTGAAGTACGACTACAAGATTGAGCGCCACAGGAGGAAGAACAAGATTGCTCGCTGGTTTTATTCGTTTTTCACAGGTTGTTCGTCTGACCAAGGAGTCCACGAGCCAACCAGGAGAGTACAAGAGCCGCAGAGGGTCGAAGTTACTGAGGATCGACGAGATGATGATGATGCGGAGACCAAGTCGGACGACTTTACCTTGAGTCGGTTGACTGCGGCACAGAGAGGAGAGACGATGCAGTTTTCCACAGCGCCGAGCAACTTGACGAGTTTCCCGGATGATCCGATGATGATGAGCCACGTGCCACCACATTTCTTTGGAGGCACCAGTTCTTCTCACGACTTTGACCCTATAGCTGAGAGGAGACGCACTCGCAGTCCTCTCGATTAGACACGGTTCCATCATTTTATTTCCAGCATTTACTTTTATTTTTCTCTGGATTTCTCTTTGCACTTTTTATTTTACTTGGTTTCACTGGGACAGTGAAATTTAAGTCTGGGGGAGGGAGTATTATGACTTTCTTTCGTTTTATGGATCTTTGGTGAACTTTTTATTGTTTGATATGATGCTATTATCACTTTCCACCTTCTTTAACTATGATTGAGTGACTCAGCAGTACTGACAAGGACCAACCATATGGAAATTCAGAGAGCTTGATAGATACAATATGGAGTAGATCCACGTGATTTTCTTGAATTTTTCAGCAATGCCAGAGCACAATACAGTTAAGTCTGTATCATTTCGTTTGTCACATTTGCCATTATGTCTTGCTAAATTTTCGTTCACAAGCATGATTTTCGATCTTCAGCTCTCCCTAAAGACAATTTGATGAAAAGTATGTATTTGGTAAAAACCTAGTGATGAGGTAGAGGGAAATTCCTTAAGACACCAATTATTCATCACTAGAAGCTCAGGATCTATGCGGTTGGGGAAATTCCCGAAGATACCATGATGCATTTGAACCTTTGAGAACTCAGTTGACAGCGAGGCTAGGAAAATTTCCTACGATGCCATTATTCGCCTAAACTTTGAGAAATTTTGAGTTATAAACTGAATGATTAAAAAGGATAAGTCTGGGGGAGAGCGAAAAAACCATCTTGTGCTAAATTAGGTGATGATTGATAAGCATTTCCAGCTATGTGATGACAGTAGAATGAGTTGCTTTGATGGTATCTGAAATATCGTCTTCATTGTGGTTGGGATAACTCTAATTTGTTCTTAATAAGTTTTTCATTGGAGAATACAACTTGGTCTGCGTATTGGTCAGCTGTTGGAGATGTCACAATGAAAGAAATGGTTGCTGAAAGTTGATAGCTTGATCATGGTAAACCGGATTTGTTTTTGACCACTAACTAGCTCTTTATTTGCTCGAGGGCGAGCAAAAAGCTAAGTCTGAGGGAATTTGATGTACTGTTATTTTTACCGGTTTTCACGATGATATTTTATGCTGTTTTGGTGTCTTTTCTGCATTTTATACAGGTTAAATGGAGATTTCACATGCTGAGGTGTTTTGCAAGAATCTAGAAGATTTGGAGCTAAAATGAAGAATAATGATCCGAAGCCCGAGTCGACCGACTGGAAGGAGGAGTCGACCGACTCGGGGGCCGCTTTAGTGAAAAGAAAATTCTTTTTGGGCTTTCTTTTCGAAATCCTAACTTCTAGAACTTCTTGGCCGACTTATGCATGACCTAGATGAGCTATATAATGGACTTTACGTAGAGAAGAAAGAGAGAGACGACTTCCATCAAGCTTTTGAAGCATTCCAGCATCTCTTTACCAAAAATCACCAAAAAGTTACTTAGATCTTGTTTTCAGGGAGCACCCTTGTGTGAAGGTTTTCTTGTGCCCCTATTCTCTTAGTTTTACAGAGAGAGAGAGAGAGCCACGTTTTGCTCTGATCTCTTTTGATTTCACTTTCATATTGCAAACTCTTGATATTAATGATTATGATTGGTTTGTTTGCTATGTGTGAGTAGTTCCCTAGTTAGATGTAGGTTGTCAAAGGTTTTATGGGTCATTAGGTGCACAAATTGTTGCTGAATTCGTGACTACTCTTTGCTTTAATATTAATTCATACAATATTTTGACTTGATCACTTAGAATATTGAATTTTAGGGTTTGTTGCATCATACACCCATTTTACATTAAACCCGGAACCTTGTTTTTAGCAGGTGATCTCGTCCTTGTACAAACGAGAGTTTGGTTTGGAAGATCATGAACAATCAAATCTATTCCCAATGCATGCATTAGCTATTTAGGTTGAAAAGCTTCCTTTCTTATATGTTGGTTGATTCATAGTGCAATACGCAAAGAGATTTGGTATTGTATACATTTGCCTTTTGTGTTTAAGAGTAGAGCAACATTCAATCTCGTGCATGGCCCATATTACCCGCGATTTACCTAAGTCTTTAATCCATAAGTTACACAACTAGTTACTAGATAGATTGCATTCTAATAGAATCGAAACTCGACATAATCTGTGGGATCGATAACCTAAATACTACAATTGTACACTGTGCACTTGCAGTTAATTTTGGGTGAATAACTTCACGCATCACATTTCTCAGTATGAAATCTTCGATAGGCTCAGAAATATATAACTCCTGTTATATAGGAGGGACAAATCCCATCTTGTTCCATCCCTGTTCATCACACACTTCATGACATGTCCAATAAATGTCTTTATAGTCACCTGTTACGGCTGACGTTTGACAAAATCAAAACAGGCCAATTCATGTGCAATAAATCATGATGAACTCAGGTCTAAGGAGTATACTCTTATACTGTCCGAGCTTTAGACTTCGGCCTAGGACGATGTTGTTTATACCCCCGCTTCGGACACTAAATTCGATCATTCTTCATCGAGGTATCCCTCGGTCATCTGAGCCGAGGGTTAATATTCCTGTTTTCGGGACTTTTAACCTAATAAGTTATCAGGGAAGAGCTCGGCAGGGACCGAACTCCAATTATTTCCAAACTATCGATAAGGGGTAGAACCCCACCATCAACAAATCCCAATATACTTTATCCATTTTGCTTAGGTGTGTGTCCCTGTAGGATCATATGATACTAGCAATGAGTTCCAAACTCATAGATAAATGGCTCTAGCAAAACATTATAATCACCGAGCATCATATGATTGTCTTATCTCGACACTACAACTTTATACTAGAGTATATACAAGTGATTTCAGGACATTCCCAACAATCTCCCACTTGTACTGGAATCATCTATTCCTACAATCCCTTTATCACTATATCTCGATATAGCATAAGGCAAGAACTCGTGTCATCCTTATTAAGCTAAACCATGTTTATCGAACTCTGTTTTATACTGATAAAACAAACGACTGATAATCACCTCATTTGAGCGCAGCCACGCATTTTTCAGTATCAAATCTTCGATAAGCCCAGAGATATTTATCTTCTGTTATATAGGAGGGACAAATCAGATCTTTTTCCATCCCTGTTCCTTACACACTTCATGACATGCCCAATAAATGCCTTTATAATCACCTGTTACGGCTGACGTTTGACAAAATCAAAGTAGGCCAATTCATAAGCAAGAAATCATGATGAACTCAGGTCTAAGGACTATACTCTATAGTTGTAATGAGAAACTCTTATGACACTCATATAAAAATCTTGTAGAGTTCTCATAACGGGTCATGTCCAATACTTGTGTTCTCTAACACATATCTATGTGATTGACTTTAATACTCATATTAATGACTCCATGGAACATAGTCATCAGTCACCTCACATACTAGTCTCTCATGGTTATTAATGTCTCACTTTAATAACCTTGACTAGGGACCTAGATAATTTATGTCATCTATAACTTATAAGGTTTCATGATCAAGTCACGTACTTGATGACTTATAAGAATGCCATAAATTACTTTGGGACTATTATTTAATAACATAATTAAATAATACTGAAACAAATTTCATTAATAAAACATAACCAAATGTATGTCTAGAAAAACATCATTACATAAATGAAAAACAACTCCCACTAGAATCAAGATCACATCTTAAGAAATCTAATGCCTATAGAAACAATATGACTCTCATGCTTAGGCCGTGGGAGGGGTTTAGTCAAGGGATCAGTGACATTCTCGTCCGTCGGAACTATGCTGATCTTCACATCTCCTCTGTCAATGATATCACGGATAAGATGATATCTTCTCTCTATGTGTTTGGATTTCTGGTGAGACCTGGGTTCCTTTGCCTGAGCAATGGCACCATTGTTATCACAATATAATACCACAGGTTCAGAAATGCTAGGAACCACACTAAGTTCAGTGATGAACTTCCTAATCCAAACAGCCTCTTTCGCCTCTTCAGAAGCAGCGATGTATTCAGCCTCAGTCGTCGAGTCTGCTACGGTGCTCTGCTTGGAACTCTTCCAGCTAACTACACCGCCATTCAGACAAAAGACATATCCAGATTGAGATTGGAAATCGTCTTTGTCTGTCTGGAAACTCGCATCCGTGTAACCACTCAATACAAGCTCATCACTTCCTTTATACACTAAGAACTTATCCTTAGTATTTCTCAAATATTTGAGGATGTTCTTAACAGCAGTCCAGTGACTCTCACCGAGATCAGATTGGTGTCGACTCGTCATGCTTAAAGTACCAGCACCATTTGGACGAGTACAAAACATGGCATATATGATGGATCCCATAGCAGACGCATAGGGGATCCTACTCATGCGTTCTCGCTCAGCATGTGTCGAAGGACACTGCATCTTGCTAAGAGTAATGCCATGGGACATTGGTATAAAGCCTTTCTCGGAATCATGCATATTAAACCTGTGTAAGACCTTATCAATATAAGTATCTTGACACAGTCCAATTAGCTTGTTCAATCTATCTCTATAGATTCTTATTTCAAGAATGTAAGCGGCTTCTCCCATGTCCTTCATCGAAAAACAACTTCCAAGCCAAGTCTTTACAGACTGAAGCAACATAACATCATTTCTGAGAAGAAGTATGTCGTCAACATATAGAATGAGAAATACAACTGTGCTCCCACTAGTCTTCTTGTAAACGCATGGTTCCTCTTCGTTTCTCACAAAATCAAACTCTTTGATCTCTTCATCAAAACGAAGATTCCAACTCCGAGATGCTTGATTCAATCCATAAATGGATCGATGAAACTTGCATACTTTCCTAGCAGCTTTAGGATCTATGAAACCTTCAGGTTGTGCCATGTACACATCCTCTTCCAGAACTCCATTAAGGAAAACTGTTTTCACATCCATTTGCCAAATCTCATAATCATAATGAGCGGCAGTTGCTAGGAGAATCTGAATAGACTTAAGCATAGGGAATGGGGAATAGGTTTCTTCATAGTCAATACCATGAATTTGCTTGAAACCTTTAGCCACCAACCTAGCATTTTATATCTGTATATTACCATCCACATCGATTTTCTTCTTGAAAACCCATTTGCACTCAATGGCTTTTACACCATCAGGTAAATCTACCAAAGTCCATACTTGGTTCTGTGACATGGAGCCCATTAGCGGCCTTCAACCATTTTTTGGAGTCAGGGCCCATCATTGCTTCTTCGAAATTCGCAGGTTCGTCACTATCAACAATCAACAGATCATGACAGTTAGTCACAAGAAATCCATATCTCTCGGGCTCGTGACGAATCCTTTTGGATCTATGAACTTCATGCACCACAGGTGTAGATACTACGACTCTTCGTAAATCTAACTGCTGCTCTTTCTGAACAGGTTGAACAGTTTTCTGTGATTCTCGAACTTCTTCGAGTTGGACTTTACTCCCACTGTTCTTCTTAGAAAGAAATTCTCTTTCAAGAAAGATACAGTTTCGAGCAACAAACACTTTGTTCTCGGTTTGGTTGTATAAGTAGTAAGCCTTGGTTTCCTTAGGATAACCGACGAATTAGCACTTATCAGATTTGGGGCCGAGCTTGTCAGTGAACATACGCTTGACATAAGCTTCACAACCCCAAATTTTCAGGAAAGACAAACTTGGAACATTTCCAGTCCACATCTCATGTGGTGTCTTTGCAACTGATTTTGATGGAACCCTATTCAGTGTAAATGCAAACGTTTCTAGAGCGTATCCCCAGAAAGATAATGGAAGATCCGTGTGACTCATCATTGATCGAACCATACCCAATATCCAATAGGGTCCGATTCCTCCTCTCAGACACACCATTCAATTGAGGTGTTCCAGGAGGAGTGAGTTGTGAAAAAATTCCACAATCTCTTAGATGATCATTGAATTCTTGGCTTAAGTATTCACCTCCACGATCTGATCGAAGAGCTTTAATACTCTCGCCAAGTTGATTTTGTACTTCATTCTGGAATTCCTTGAACTTTTCAAAAGATTTTGACTTGTGTCTCATTAGATAGACATAGCCATATCTACTGAAGTCATCAGTAAATGTAATGAAGTAAGGGAAGTTTACTCTAGCACTAATGCTCATTGGGCCGCACACATCAGTATGTATAAGGCCCAACAAGTCACTGGCACTTTCATTTTGTTTGTTGAAAGGAGCCTTAGTCATTTTTCCCAATAAGCAGGATTCACATTTCTCACATGATTCATAATCAAATGAGCCCAAAAGCCCATCATTGTAGAGCTTCTGAATCCGTTTCTCATTGATGTGGCCCAAACGACAGAGAAAAGTGGGATTCGAGTCATTGGACTTGAACCGTTTGGTGTTTATGTTATAGACAGGCACAAATTGATTTAAAACATAAAGCTCATTCTCTAATGGGGCGCTACCATAGAAAATACCATTACGATCAAAAGAGCAACACTTGTCTTTAGTCGAAAAATGAAAATCATCCAAATCCAAACAAGAAATAAAAATGATGTTTCTGCTTATAGCAGGTACATTGTAGCAATTATTAAGTTCTAAAACCAAGTCTGATGGCAAAGACAAATGAAATGTTCCCACGGCTAAAGCAGAACCTTTTGCTCCATTACCAATGCGCAGGTCCACTTGCCCCTTCTCCAAAGTTCTACTGTTGCTTAGACCCTGCATATTAGTACAAATATGAGCACCACAACCAGTATCTAATACCCATGAGGTAGAACTTGAAGTAGTAAAATTTACTTCAATAACATAAATACCTGAGGAAGAAGTCTCGTACGTCTTCCTCATCTTCTTAAAATCTTCCAGATATATCTTGCAGTTTCTCTTCCAATGCCCAGTCTCCTTACAGTAATGATACTTATCAACATCAGAAAGGCCATACTTGGGCTTGGGCTCAGGCCTGTCCTGATTCACAATTTGGACCGCCTTGCCTTTTGCCTTGTCCTTATTAGGTTTCTTAAACCTCTTACCCCATTGTACGAGAAGTACATTTGGGGTGCCCTTCTTGATGTTAGGCTCAGCTGTCTTGAGCATGCTATGCAGCTCAGTCAAATGTCTCGTCATGTTTTTCATGTTATAATTCATAACAAACTGATCAAAACTTGACAGCAATGACTGCAGAATGATGTCAGTAACCAACTCTTGGATAATGGGACAGTCCAGTTTCTCTAGGTTATCAATATAACCTATCATATTAATGACATGAGAACTGACTGAACCATCCTATGCTAGGTTGCACTCAATGAGAGACTTAACCGTCTGGTATCTCTCAGTTCGTGTTTGCTCCTGAAACATCCCTTTCAGGCTAGTGATCATCTCAACTGGCGACTCCAAGTTCTCATATTGCTTCTGCAAGTAAGAGCTCGTGGTAGCCAGCATGAGACAACACACATCAACCACATTATTCGAATGCCTATCCCAAGCATTCCTTTCTGCATGTGGGGCATTGGGCACCGTTCTAGCAGGGAGAACATTTTCAAGGACATATTCCTTCTTCTCCTGCTTGATAACAATTCTCAAATTCCGATACCATTCGAGGAAGTTCGATCCATTCAACTTGTCCTTCTCAAGGATGGATCGCAGGGAAAAAGAGTTGTGATGAGTGGTAGACATAGCTTAATCAAAGAAAGGAAAAGAAGTTTAGTTATGATGATCAAGAAAATAAGAAATCTTAACAATTAAGAAAATTCACATTATATTCAAAACTATATTTCCTCAAAATGAATATAATGATCCAAGACCCATATTTCACTAAAACTTGAGTGAGCTTTGGCTCATCGCCCAAATTTCAGTTATCTAGGTAAGCAACAACTTTGCTAATTATATCCAATATAATTCTTGTTTGTGGATAACATCTTATGTTTAATCCAACCCTATGTCTCTAAGCCCAAAAACATTTTGATAGCCTAGTCAAATAAACCAACTTTTAAGTATTGTGGTAACGATTACCACCTGCCTTACTCATGTAATTGTGGATACCTTGCTTTGGCAAGTCCATCACGCAATGAAATGAGCCTTGACAGTTGAGAAGGTTTGGAAGACACAAAATTTGATATTTATTTGAGGAACAGAACTTTTAAAACTAATACATATCAAATATGTATCCTAGAGTTTTATAAACAACTAATTTAATTAAAGGTTTTAATTATTCTAGAATGTGTTATTGGTCACAAGATTTTGAGTTCTGAGAACGTGTCGATCGATACTACATTAGTGTCGGTCGACACAACCCAAAACCGATTACTTTTAATCGCGATAACCGATTAAACCAATTGCACAAACCGGCCAGTGTCGACCGACACTACATTAGTGACGGTCGACACAACTCGGATCGGATCAGTGTCGATCGATACACTAAGTTAGTGTCGATCGACACTACATCCGCAAAAACATATCGCGATGTTCGATCAGTGTCGATCGACACAGAACTGTATCGATCAATACTGACCAAAACCCGGTTCAACCGCGATTAACAATTTAATCAATCGAACCGATCACGATTTCAAGCTAGTGTCGATCGACACAACCTTTGTGTCGGTCGCACATAGCGATTCAGGGAATTCGAAACCTAAAATTTTAAGTGATTTTTCTAGGTGTGTCGATCGACAAAACAAGTGTGTCGGTCGACACCGAAAACCCTAAAACATAATTTCGAATTTTACATGACTTTCTGATCGATTAAATTCACCCAATTTAACATTCATGTAATAAATTCAATTAGAACACTAGGCTCTAATACCACTGAAGGAATTTGCACAGATTTTAAATCATATTTAAGAATCATAATTATAAATTCTAAGCCTAAGATCATGTGTTCATATTTAGAATTGAATCTTCTCTACGGATCTCGAGTATACCTGATTGATTGAGCAGCGGAAGAGATCAGGAACACGAGATTGAATAGCGCCCCAGATGCTGCACCTCTACTGGTATCCACACGCACACAAACTGGAAAACCGGGATGCTAGTGCCGGGAGAGATCAAATCTCTGATGAAAGCTCTCGGGATTCCTGTGTTTCTGGTGGCTGTGAAACTAGGTTAAAGCTCTCAAAAGTCGTGCATATCATATATATAGAGACTTGTGAAAACCTAATTATCCATTGGTTCTAAATCAATGATTAATTAAACCGAAAACCAAAATCACTATTCTGGTTCGGGCTGTGTGTCGATCGACACAATCTTTGTGTCGGTCGACACACTATCCAGAAACTTAATAATTTGATCATTACAGTAATGATCAATCCCAATATACTCTTATCCAGTTTGCTTAGGTCTATGACCCTGTAGGATCATATAATACTAGTAATGAGTTCCCAACTCATAGATTATAAGTGGCTTCTAGCAAAGCATTATAATCACCTAGTATCATATGATTGTCTTATCTCGACAACTTTACATTCGAGTAAATACAAGTATGATTTCAGGACATTCCCAACAGTATAAAGGATACAATAGTACTAGCTACAAAATTAATAAAAATGAAAAAGGGAGTGAGGGTTAGGTTTAACTAGGTCAAAAGTGGTGTATATGATTCAACATTTCGTGTCGGGATTATAGAAAGAGAGCAAGATACTTCCAAGGTCTATTAGAAGAAGGTTGGACGCTCCCATAAGAAGATTTATGTTTGATAAATAAACATCCAACTCATATTACATAAAATACAAGTGTAGGTATGAGTTTTTCTGTAACGTAGGATTAGTATCTCTGAAGAGTTTTATCTCTTTTTATTATGAAAATGATTGGAGGGGGGGTAGTTGTAGGAGTAAATCGACTCAGAATTCTTAAATCGGATTTTGTGTGGTTCGATTGGATTGTGTTTAGCTATGAACATTATATGTTTGGTTTTAGAGTTCTTTTTGCTTATGTGACTTGAAGTTGATAGCTCCCAATGTGAAATAACTTATACGGTGAATCAAATAGGTCTAGAAAATGCATATTTGATGCAGAAAGATGGTAGGTGCGCTCCCCATGTAGCATCAGCTGCTTTTCATTCATGGTAGGTCTCCTATGTGTGTACCATACACCTTTGAAACAAAGAATAATGTAATAAATATTTGAGAGAAAGGTTCTTGGAATCCAAATCCAAAGGAAATACATGTTGTATCCAAATATAATGGTGTTTCAGTTCCTCCTAAAACCTTTTTGTTGATTTAGGAACTCAAGCATTTTATTATTAGGTTTCTTTGGATAAATTCTTATTTGTCTATTAATAGTTCGTATGCCTACACAATAGTACCAAATACCGCGCGAAACGCGGATCATCCACTAGTTTATCTGTATATATAAAGTTTTTGGAAATCTCTTCTCATGAAGCCACATCATCAGTTGATCTCTTAAAATTATGACACCTCATTTAACTTCATTTTAATTTTTAATACTAGGTGTCTGCCCGCGTTACGCGCGGGATATTGTATTTTAAATTAATTATTTTTTGTATTTTGTTTGTTTTGTTTTTTATTTTAAAAAGAAGTTTTTTTTTTATCTCTTGTTTTTTTTTTTAATTTCTTGGCTTGTTAAACATATTAATAAATACGTAAATATGGATGTATAAATAACAAATTTTTATTTTTAGATTAGGTGGAGTGTATACTATTAATTGACATATTTTATATACTATTAAATGGTAATCATGCATCATGCAATACAATACATGTATGTATTTTGTTGGGTTTGTGTTTTTAATTTTTTGCTTTTGTCTGGTAATTTGGTAAGGGTGATCTTTTTGTATTTTATAATTTGGAAGTCTTGGTTGTTTTAAACAAATAAATGGAAAACGAATTTTGACTTTTTCTTTAAATATGAAATAAAAACGGTAGAATTTGATGAAAGAGATTTTGGATAATAAGTCATTTTTTTGAAAAGTCTTTAGTCTTTCTCTTTTGAAGGCGTGGAATTTGTGATGATACTTTTCATTTTTTGTGTGAACTTCTTGATTTACTTAATTGTTTTTTCGAAGATGAATCTAGTTCCTGGTGTTGATTCAAGCATCAGAATATCTGTTTAAATATAAGATAAATATAATTATTCAGGAAAATTGTTTTTAATTGAATATTTTGTATATGTACCTTCTTTTACTTTTGGATTAATGTTTGTCACCAACATAATAGTGTTTTTCCTATCTTTGATGCATAAGTATTGCCGAAAGTTTGATGCTTGCTCATCCCACAAAGAAAGACGTAGTATAATATTCCTGAAAATTTCGTTGTTAATTTTGTGACATATTTGTAGATTTAAATAAAAAAAAAATTTAAATGTACCTTTTTAGCATTAAGCGAACTATTATGTTGTGTTTTGATTGTGGGTTTTTAAGTTCTATTCCTTGAATAAAACTAATCAACCCGACAACATCTTTCATGAAGAGTGTGAAGAATGGTGAGAATTTATTCGATACTTAACTAAGTTTTTCTTTGATTTAAGAGGGTTAGTAGACTAACCTGGTAACGCTTCTTTTGTGCCTGCTAAAGTTTGCAATATGTGGTGTCTCTGTATCCAAATTTGTGATATGGTAGTTTGACTTTGTGATTTTTGATTGGCATGATAATTGTTCTTTTTGTAAGTCGTATGACGTAAGGATGTGGTGTTAGCTTGTATTTTTTTGTATTCTCACATATTAGGTAATGTGAAATCTCATAAATTTCTCCTTCCTTTAATACAACTTTTTGTTGTTCCACAATTGTTGAATGCATAGTAGCCTCTATCATTTCTCCCTGCATATGATTGATTGCATTAAAAATTTTAGTTAGTATTTATGTTTTTAAAAAAAAATATATATATATATATACAGTGTTTAGTTAAATACCTTTTTGTTTAAGAATAGTACGATTACACTTATTTTTTCTCCTTTGTTGTGGTGATTAAAAGTTTCTATGAGCGTAGAAGGTGAATGTTGGTCTTTTCTTTTGAGACATGTATGTGTGATTGTGTTTGATTTCGAGGCATTGCAGATTTTTGTAGTATATCCATTGCTGTTGAGAGGAATTTGTTTCTTTAATGATTAAAGCAGACAACAGTAGTAATTAAATAATATATTGTTTCTTATGAAAAAAATAATTATAGATAAATAGTTAGAGGTTTAACTTTTTTGTTTGTAGCTAGTGTGGGCGTTTGTCTTCCTTCTGTTTCTTTTTTCTTAAGATTGATATAAATATGTTTTGTTTGAAAAATAAGAATGAAATGTGTTGAATATGAAAATATGACGTTTGTTTTCTTATAAAGATGTGTTTGGAATGATTTAATTTGAATTATTTTAAAATTCAAATCTTTATCTATTATGTAACGGTTTTTTTTTTTTTTATGGTGTAATATTTGCTATTATTTTTTAATATTTTTCCGTTACGATTCATTTATTATATATTTTGTAGTGTTTAAATTGAAGTAATGTATTGGTTTTTTTTAATGGGCCATCTTATTATTTTATTTTATTTTCATTTTGTCATTTTGGTTTTTACGTGTGTTTTTGGACTTCATTGACTTTTTATTTTATTAAGTTTATGTATTGATATATTTATAAATAATTAATTAATTTTTTATGATAAGCATGGATTTGATAAATTGTATATATTGTTACTTGTTTTGTAATTAATACAATATATATGTTAGATATATATATTTGAGGTCTATCTTGGAGTTATGTTTATGTTACAAGTTTCATAGAAATTATTGAATTTATTACTATATTATTTTTGTAATTTTTTTCTTCTGGATACGCTGAGTAAGAGTAATAGAATATTGGAATGTAGAAAATTTTATTATGAAATTGAAATTCAAAGAGACGTGTCCTTACATAATGGACAATTTTTTATAGTAGTTATCCATCGAACAATACATTCATGGTGGTATTTGTGGCTGCAATATAAGGTGTTGATTTCTTCTCTTCTTTTGAAGTTTTGGAGACAAATAAGACAGTCGTTGATTTCTTCTTCTATTATTGCATCTCGCTTTGATGACTCCAGATCGGCTACGACGGTGTTGATGTCGATCCTTGTTGTAGCACGGGAGTTATAATCTGTAACTATGAAATATATATCAATATTTTTACCTGTTTCATTTCCCCTGGTTAACATCACATCATCGACATACTCGGAAAACCTTTGAATCATAACAATTGCTTCGCTTTGTTCTGTTTGGTGGTAAGTTAGGAGGAATTCGATATTACTGTTTAATGTTGTAGACATTGAACCTTGGATGCTCTTTGAAAATAGCATTTCAGTTTGGATTTCACTTTGATGAGTACGTGGTCTTTTGATGATAAGGTAGATTGCTTCGTTTCGTTGTGTTGAAGGTGGGTGGATGATTAATATAAGAGAATGAATAGCTGGTTTGTTCATGGTCTCCCATTTTTTTTTTTTCTTGTGTCTTGGTTTTTCTAAATGGATGGTGTCGATATATATATATATATATTCAGTAGTGTAATGTTTATGTCTTTTCAGCTACATTACTGTTACGTGGGTTATATTCTTGTTTGTTTCATGATTTTAAGTTAGTTATTAATTTTTTAATTGTTAATTAATGTGGTTATTGTTACTTATGTTGAATATTTATTTAAGGTCTTTGACGTTTTTGTAAAATAAATTGTTAATCAAGTTAGTAGTTGAATAGAAATCTATTATTTGAGAAATTCTTCATACCATGAAGTGTAGTATATCGTGGGTTATTCTCTGTGAGAATATTGGACCTTACCTTTTCTCTTTGTCTTATATATATGGGATAATAGTTTAGTTTGACTTAATTCATTTTGGGATTTTTTTTTTTTTGTTAAAAATTCCTTTTGAAGTTATTTTTTTTTTCCCTTTCCAACCAACTTTCTTTCATTGCACCAAGTATCTTTATTCTTTCTTTTTCATTACTGTTATTTTTTATATTTTTTTAAAAAATACCTAAATTCAACTAATCATCTCGTACTCTGTATCACTGAGGAAAAATTCTTGCTATTTTCCTCTGAGTAATGTTACTTTTTCGTCATCTCAATTTGGAGTTATTTTGAGAATTGTTAAATATTTTTAAAAAACTTAAACAATGAATCATTAATTATAAATATTTATACGTTATAGAACTACTTGAAATGGGTTAGTTGCTTTAGCGTCAATCATGCATGTTATATTTGTAACTCGTCATTTTGATTTAGTAAAACATGTTTTAGTGTAGTGCAATTTTACTGTTTTTTATTTTATTTAACTTGATACTGAGTTTAATGAGCAAAAGATCTTAAATAGTCTATATCATTACCCGAACACAATTTTTATTTTGATGCCACTATTTAAGTCAGACTTCACAGATGCTCCGAACAGTCACTATTTTTGATAAAAAATCTTGTTTAAATAGATTTTACCAAACAAATAAATAACTGTGAATAATATACCTCTTAGATATTATTATTATTATTTTGTTGGATTACCGTAATTCTCTCATAGTTTTTTAAAATTATATGTTCTGGTAGATATATATAAACTTTAAACGGTAGATATATATAAACTTTTGAATCCATGGATTAGGATTTTCTGAAAAAGAGACAAAGCTTATAGAGTAGCTAAGTATTTTGAACGGTGAACCATTAAATTCGTGTCTGTGATGAGCATTAAAAATGTAGCCGAAATTGGATTTTAAGGTGTGGGCTGAAAGTAAGAGTTAGCATAGCTTGTAGATGGTTGAGCACATGGCGGTGGATCAAGGCAAGCGCGTATGATGATTGATGGTTTTTTTTAGACGACGAAAATGGCAGGGCGGGGGGGGGGACAAAACAGATGTCAAATGAGTGAGAAAACATATATCATACCTCAAACTTTATTCGTCTTATTCTTGTCATTGTTATTTGACATTAGTTTTTACGGACATAATTTAAGGATGTGATTGAGGAAGACAATAATTTGATTCTCTATTGTAAGTAGTTTAGAAATTGTAGTTAAATAGATATGGTAATTTGTATTAAAAAGGTATTGAAGGTTGAAGAGAAATAAATTAAAATCTTACAAATATATAAATGTCTTATTCTACTTTAAAGTTGTAAGAGTACGTGGTCCTTGGAAATGGGGAAAAAAAAGAAGTTGTAAGATTGTCATGGTTTGTTTTTAGGCACTTCATTATAGTTTGCATCTCCCTTTTTATTTTCTCTGCATATATTATGATAGTTCAAGTCAGTGAAGAGATTTGTAAATTATTTTATTATTTTACAAAAGTAATGTAACATTTAGTGAGTGAAAATTACCTTTTCTTTGTGATTGGTAATGCATATAGGCTTTTATTGTGTTGTCAAAAAAAAAAGAACTTGTAGAAATATTCAGTGTTGTAATTAGTAGTGTTATTATGTATGTTAAGGAAAATAAAGTCATGTTTCATGTTGTTTGTACCTTGTTATATAGGGAGATCATTATAAATTTCTTTGTAGACTATGTTTCTCACTCTGTTCTTCTCCGCATTTTCATCTTGGACGATGATAAGTCCTTCTCGAGACGTGACTCTTGATAAAGCAACGTATAGTTGTCCGTGGCTGAAAACCGGTCTAGGCAAATATAGCAAAACGGATTTCAAACTTTGCCCTTGGCTTTTGTTAATTGTCATGGCGTAAGAAACTCTTATTGGGAATTGGCGTCTCCATAAGGTGAATGGATATGGTTTTTGCGATAGTGATAAGGTAATCCTTGGTAGTACAACTTTCTTTCCGACATGTGTTACGGTGACAATCCGAGCCTCAATTAATCTTTGTCCCAGATGAGTGATAATTAGTCTTGTACTGTTGCGTAAACCCTTTTTCTGATTTATATTTCTCAAAAGCATAATCGGTACCCCTTTTTTTAGACACAGCTTGTGGTTTGGCAACCCCAGAAACTCTAGAGAGTTTAAGAACTCATCTGGATATAACCTTTCATAATCATCCTCAATTGTATATGATTTGGCTATGTTGTTGGAACTCAGATATTCTACCATATCCCCACTGATTTGAGATAACATGTATGTGTTTATCTCATGAACTGTTTCATTGTGTGGAGTTAGAATAGCTCTTTCTGTCAAGTACTCAAACTTTGTGTTTGAGACATCATAGTCCGCATATGTTGCATTTACAATGTGTTTGAGCGTATCTTGAGGACAGTGCATGAGAAATCTCTTATCTACTTTGACTGCATCACCATTATCATTTCCATTTGGAGTTTGTATTGATGGTGCGTTTCCATCGCCGACACTTAACAACCATGAAGCAAAGTCAACCTCGGATTGATTGAGACGCATGTTTTGTTTTAAAACATATACATTACGTGGATCCCATAGATATGATTGGCTTATAGATGCTAACACCGTATCTGCTGGAGTTCCTTGCGGAATTACAAGAAGAATTTGCCTAAAATCTCCTCCAAGCAGCACTGTTTTTCCTCCGAATGTTCGATTTGCAGCGGAAGCATCGTCGACAGAGATCAAGTCTTTTAGAGTTCTATCAAGCGCTTCAAACGCATGTCGGTGAGTCATTGGCACTTCATCCCATATGATCAAATCTTTTTGCTTTACTAGCTTAGCGAGCATTGTCCCTTGCTTTATGTCGCAGATAGAATCTTCTGTTACATTGAGCGGAATTTTGAATCTTGAATGTGTAGTCCTCCCACCAGGTAGTAGTAAAGCTGCAATTCCAGAAGAAGCAACTGGCAAAACTAACTGTTCAGAAGATCTTAGTTTTGCGATTATTTTCCTATAGACAAACGTTTTTCCGGTTCCACCTGGCCCATACAAGAAGAATAATTTACCTTCACAATGTTTTATTGAATCTAAAACCGCGTCATATACTTGTCTCTGCTCAAAGTTTAGTTGGCATACAAGTTTTTCATGCTCCTTTCTTTCCTCGTCGATATTATATCGTCTTTCTTCTCTTAATAAACTGTTTTGCAATTCTTTGAGGATGTTTGAGTCTAGCACAGGCATATCCTTAAACTCAGTTTAAGGTACGGTCGTGTTGTTGTAGGATTCGCTCAATCTCCATCAAAGTATAAACATGCAACTGTTCCTCCTTTATAGTATACTCGTTGAACCCTAGTTCCCTTTGTTTCTTTCTCGTCATGTCTTCGCTCAATGATTTCCAACATTGTGCCCATAATTTAGCAGGACTTGCAACTTCACAGTATAAGAGCATGTTTACGAACAAATGTCATAACTGACTTGGTGTTGTCCTTTGAATTGCCTCATCCATTGCGTCATGCCACTCTTTATCACCACCCAACATTCCTCTGGCATTACATGCAGCTTTGAAGGTTTCCATTATTACTCCGTTAACAGTTCTTATTTCTTCAAAGCTTCTCCGTCCTTTGACTACATTTAGTAGCATTCTGAGGTAGTATATTTCTTTAGTTGATGGATATATGTGGACTATTCTCCCGATCGAGCTACCTCTTTGACGCTTTATCCATTTCTTTGAGTTTTTATCCCAGAAAAAATGCTTCGGAAATTCGACATAAGTGTACTTGCGGGCTTCTTTAGTACGCCAGTTCTCCTCCATCCATTCGGTGAACATGGTATGTTCGATACCAAATCTTGATAGTACATTTCCAAGGTTGTCTGTGTCTTTGTAGAAAATGCTTTGTTCGCCTGGTAAATGAAGAAGGAGTTTTTGTACAGCAGGTTTCCTTTTGTGAATATGGAATGCAAATGTACGCCACATTGCTTCACATGCAGATAGATACCTACAATAAAGATATTCTTGTATCTCGTCTCTTTCCTTCACTACTTTCTCTTTGCCATTAGTGTCGCTCGTACTGGTAATGCCTTTCTCTATAAGAATTGTTGCTTTTTCGACTCCTTTTGTAATATACTTGAAAAGATACTTGATAGCATTTGTCGTGCTGCACCATTCCACATTTATATGTGCTTTGTATTTTTTCAAGATTTCTAGATTATGGGGGATGACAAATCGATTTTCTAATGGTGCCCCTCCTTTTGTGACAACACTGTTTTTTTCTTCCCTACGACGGTACATAACATAGCCCGAGTTGCTAACTGTTGTAGTTTTTTTGAATGGGCGTGAAAACTTTTTTGTACAGACTTCCTTTTCCATACATGGTGATGTTGGTCTGTCTAGTCCGCACGGGCCGTGCATCTTGTGCTTTTGTACAAGTTCATACTCAGAAGGATCTTTGTTTTTATCTGGTAACTCTGCGGAGATGATATCGTCAATATCATTTGGGGTTGGGGTTTTAAGTGTGTCTAACCACAACCAAATATGTGCGTGAGGCAATCCACGCTTCTGAAACTCAATTGTGTGGACCACTGCATTGATAAATGTTTAAGTTATTTGATTAGTATGAGTGTTTCTCATTTAATTAGTATGAATTAATGAACGTTTTTTTTTAGGTTAGAAAGTGTAACATACCTGCAATGTACGGTTTGAAGAATTTTCCTTCTTGTAAATCTTTAAGCATTTCGTTCAACTCCATATGGAACACGCGACATTCTACATCTTGTCTGTCATTTCCTGATATACCACCGTATTGCTGCAGAAAATCGTTAATTTCTTTCCAGTTTGGATTTGCAGTGAAAGTGATGAATAAAGTGGGATTTCCAAATGCTCGACTTATTGCCATTGCATCATGATATTTCTCCACCATATATCTTGGCCCTCCAGTAAAACTTGAAGGCAAGATAAATCTTTTCCCTACTCTTTTCCCTTCAGTATCACCTTTACCAACCGCGTCGTATACATTGTTGTATAGATCTGCCCTTAATTGATCTTGATTATTTCTTGCCCATCGAAGTCTATCTTGCTCTACAGCTGTGTATGCGTCAACACTATATTGGTGAAGTAACCGACCTCCCTTTATAATGGTTAAACCTTCTTTGAGTCTAGTTTGGATTTGGTAAGCGTAGAACTCCCTTATACTGATAAAAGTTCTTCGGCTTTGTCCTGTGTCTCTAACTGCATGAGGATTCTCAGGGTGAAATCCATATTCCCCGTATGGAAACAACAACGGATATTGGAGACTCATGAACAAAGGGTGAATGTCGCTTATTTCTTGCAGTTGATTTGACTGCAATTGTAAGATGACATCTCTTTCTCCAGTGGTAGCACTTAAGTCGCCCACAATAAGACCTGCTACTTCTCTGCTTTCTGGGAGGTCGTATTGTTTCCCTTTAATCTTCTTCGCCACCAGTCGTATTGTAAACTCGTCGACGTCATTAGATTGGTAGCGATCCCGTGCTTTGCGGAAGAATTTACAAAGAAAATTGTTTGTATCTAGCATTTCTATCAACCCTACCACGACCTCTTTTTCCAGTTGTCTTTCTAAGCTCTTTCGTGACATAGTGTTGATTCGATTTGATACCTCATTGTCTGTGTCAAATATGTAGAGCTGCAAGAATTTTTGTGTTTCACCAGGCATGGGTATAAGAGATCGAATGCAGTGGTAGTTTTTCCCATGTATTCTAAAAGTTTGGGGTCCCCTGCCAGAGCTTACTTTGTGATCTATCTTTGCACCCATCGAAGTGAATGCGAGGATAGAGTTGTAAGTACGTATATCGTTACGAAACGATAAACTGGTGGAATACAAATATTCTAGAAAATCAGGGGTTTTCCTAACTGGCGGTAATTCAACACGTCCTTGTTGACAACATATTGTGTAAGTTGGTGCACCTGTTTTGTAGTCAGTCCCAGTTCTCTCAGAATACCACACCAAAGCGTCGCAATAGGGGCAATTTAGAATAGGGTTTTCTTGAGCTAACGTGGCTGTATTGTAAAGGTAATGTAATATTTACTTCAATGAATGTACGTTCAACATATTTGATTTTGTTTCTTTAAACATAATTATAAGCCCATAAGAATACTGACCTTTTTGTTTTCTTTGGCTCTCTCGAGATGTTTTTTTTGCATACTTGTAGAAGCGTTATCTGTTAAGAATGGAAATATGTTAGGTGCATCACGTTTAGTTATATTTTTATTTCTTAATCATTAGCAGCTTACTTTGATGGTTTCTTGATAATCTTTTCGATAAGATAATAGCTCGCCGCATTGTTTGTGCATTTTTTAAGCTGACTGCATTGTAAATAATTTAGTATGTTATAAGTCAAATTTTAACTATAAACATATTACATATATAAAAAGAGTTTTGGAGAATATTGTAGTATGAGCATTTATCACATCCACCTATTTCAATGAAAGTTATAATTTAAGTTAGATGTATATGTATCGTTGATATATGAAAAAATATTACTTTAAAGATAAGATTGAATGATAAACTTATAGTCGTAGTAGTTAGCTTTGGGTGGAACTTCCAATTTGTTGTTCTTTTGGATTTTCCGTGGTCGACCTGTATGAAGATATTTTATTTATATAATTTAAATTGTTTGGAATTTCTAATCAAATATTTGAAACCAACTTGTATAAATACATGAGTTCATGATTGAAAGAAAAGCCTATCTAACCATGTTTCTCTGATTCAGGTTAAACGTATTCGATTTACGGTCATAATTGTCAATTTACACTTCTAAAACTATGTTACAACGAAATCACAAGCAATTGACTTTTGAATATTAAAACTTTAATTGACTTTTGAATCTTTCAACTTTAACCTTTGATTGAATCTTTCAATTTTAATTTCATTTTTAACTAAAACATAGTGGGGGTGTTTGGTTCGGCTCTAGCAATGGTCTACAGCCAAAAAAGAATTCTACAGCCTTAATACTTTAGCTTTTCTTAAAATCCTCACAGCTTAAAAATAAATTTTTAATGGTTTTTTTGCTATAGATCTTTAATTTTCTACAGCCCATTTTTTTAACTTTAGGAGCTGTAGAAACTTTTTTTTTTTATCTTCTTTTCTTAATTATACGGTAACATAAATACTACATTAAAATAGAAATAAAATTACAATTTACAATTCTGATAGTAGATACTGATTTAAAAAAAATTTCAAATATAATATAAAATTTCTTTAACTATATAAAAAAATGAAATTTACCATTTATTACAAATTTCATTTGCTACTTTATTTAGTATATGATAGTTTTTTCACATATTAATTTAAATTCGATTTTTTTATGCATATTTATTTTCCAATATCAATATATAATTTGCATAAATATAGTTTTTTTATATATATAATTTTATGATTACAAATTTTGAATATTAACTTACACCACAGAAAAAAAAATAACCAATCATATTTTATTTTTTGTTCCTAAAAGTTCATACAATTTTAAAATTTTACGCATGTGACATAGGCCTTTTTAATGAAACTACATAAATAGTTCAATACAATACCAGTTACTAAGAAGACATATTATATTTTATATTTTGAAATTTTAAATTAAATGGGAAGACTGGAAATGATTTATAGAAATGGTCATAAAATATATTATTTAGTCTTTTAAAATACATAGGCTTAGATTACTGTTTTTTTTAGCGTTGCTAAGTAATTTGCAAGCAGCTAAATATATATATCTTACTTTTTCTAATTCAAAAAGATCTTAATTTGGTGTATTTTTTTTTATTGCAGAAGGTGTTGCTTTGATTCGGTTTCCGCATTGAGGATAAATGTGAATTCTTTTTGAAAAAACTTGTTTTTGAATTTAGTTGACTCAATGTCTCTCTATGTATTTTAGTGAAAGACAATTAGAATTTTTGGTGTAACAATGGAGATGTGTTGAGAATGGAATGGGGTTGTTTAATAATTTGATTTTTTTTATTATGAAAAGAAACGGTCGGTCTTGATTTAGTAATGGTATTTATTTATGTTTTTAATTACTTCTTTAAAGCTGGACGTAATATAAGGATGTTACAATTTTTTTTTTTAGTGTGAATTTAATTCTTATTGTATTGTAAGGCATATTTGATGGTGGTAAAATACTGAAATATATCCCATGAGTTTTTTTTTCCCTTTATTTATTTTTTATTTATGTTAATGTCGTCATTATCCGTTCGGGGCAGTTACATCAACTCTTTGGGGGTAAACTTTTTGTATCTAAATATCTGTTTGTCATCACTAATTTAAACAAAAGAATACAAGAAAATATTTTGGGATACAATTGTTGTTGGAAAAACCTGTACCATACCATCGTCTTCAATCAACTTGTCATTGACACCAAACCAGAGCGAAAAGCACATTTGACAAATGGGAGGAAGAGAGTAATAAGAAACATTGTCTTTAAGTAAATAAAGTAAGTCTGAAATGAGCCAAAACCAACTAAAGTTGTAGCAAATAAGCGGGTGAGGCTACAAAATTTAAAAAGAAGCAAAACAGAGGTAATAGCTTTAGAATTTGAAAGTAGTAGAACTGAAAAAGCGTTAATAAAAAACATTGTGATATTGGTTTCACCCTTCCCTTCATCATGCCATTGTTGTTTTAGTTGGTCCAAAGGCGCTTCTCTTTGGTTCTTGCATCGGTTGCGACCTCGTCACAGTCGCTTGATTTTTTCTTGATGCCTTCAGATTTGTTGGCGTTGTTGTCAACCACTTTTTCTTCTGCCTTATTCTCAACAGGTGAAACTTCTCCGACAACGTCCTTCTCAAGTACTTCTGAAACCGATATAGTTTGACGTGTTGCCTTGAAGTTATATTTCGAAATTTTCACTTGGAATTTGCAAGTACGCCCAATGAGATCCAGTAGACATTGTGGAGTTTTCATTACGCTCGACTTGTCATTGGCTCTCTGCATGAATTTATTATGTTAGGTCACAATGAGATCCAGTAGACATTATGGTGATTTGATATTTTTAAAAATATTTTACCTTAACTAATTCATTCCTTAGTTCTGATGCTGTTCTTCCCGTGAAAGCAACACCATCGCTATCGAGGATAACAAATGTGGCTTCATCGTCATTATCACGGACGGATAGTTCGAAACGGTACCTGACTATTCCGACGATGTTAGGGTTCTTGCATGCATAGCAGCGCAGAGTTGTGCCACATGGTGTGACCTTCAAATTGCAGTTGCTGTATGAGATGTAGTACCATCCTCTTTCTTGAAGTAGGTCGACAATCTTGGCGGTGCATATAAAACTGATCTCCTGTGTAATCATTGACGGATTAAGAATGTGGAATTGAACTGTGTTTCAAATTTTGTAACTCCAAATTGTAAAGATTTACCTGGCCAGATGCATTGGATATGTATTGTTTAATCTCTTGTATCGTAACGGTCTCAACTTTTACAATATTCGCAGAGTTCCTGAGTGTTAAGGGCTTGTTTCCATCTTCACCTAACCTGAATAAACATTATGGTTATATCCATGTTTTAATTAGATAAGGCTTTCTCACAGTTAAAGAATAACTATTCAAAGGTGATATATTGAGCAGAGGACTGAACATGTCAACACTTATCCATTAGCGTAAAATATTTTAATAATGCACATGTCTAAAGCTACTCATCTTCAATATAAACTAACAGACTATAATGTATCTAATACTAAACTTATTACAACCAGCCAGCCTTTCATCAAATCATAGCTATATCCTAATTTTTTAAACAGGAGAAATGGAGAACCTAATATCCTGCTTAAATATCCTACATATCTAACTGTTCTTTTTCATTTTCTTTTATTCCAAATATCAAATCTATGAGATTCATATCATATACATATTTGTAGATGAGGATGAGTTTTGGCGAAAAGTTATATATACCATGTCAGGAATTCCTTTGTCGCATCGACGTCGTTATCAACAAAAATCCGTGATGCCGATGTAGTGTTAGGAGAAAAAGGGGCTTTTAGCTACAAGTTTTGTAGCTTTCTATGTGGACGTGTACCAAAATGAGCTAAGTATTCGATACCTTGATATCTTCTAGGGTTTACAGTTGTCACCAGTAAGGCCGAAGGTTTGGTGACGCTTTCGATTAACCTCTGCCTGAATGTAGCTGCAATATTGTCCCATAATTTAACACGTACATCTTTCCCACTATGAATTCAGAGACTAAATTAATTTTGAAGATTTTCCAAATATATATGTTTTGAAAAGTGATACTAACTCTTTCATTTGGAGGTGGATTGTGATGAAAGCATTCTTCAAACCTTCCTGAAGTTGAGATCCAGCGTCACTTGTGTGTGGGAATTTGATGTTGCCTCCGTCAATGACCCATATGTGACCAATTACATCTACAAATAATGAAGTTTAGAAGTTAAACAGTTTATTACACTGCTGGAAATGGATTGTAATCTAAAGGGTTACTTGCCATATAGGTTCTGATTTGTGTCTACAATAGCAGCAAAATCATCAAATGGTTGGAGACGGAAGTGCTGTGTAGGTATCTGATGTTCCTCCGTCTCAATCTCGTCCAAAATTGTTTCGTCGGTTAAACACACGATATGTTTGTGGTCAGACACCTTATAAATGACCTTCGGGTTGGTGAGGGCGAATTTGCTCATTCTGTAGACTGAATTTGGCTTCAAGAGTGGTTCGAAACGGGGCATTCGTTTCTTAGATATGAAGCCTTGGATCACAGTTGACTGCAGAAACAATAGAACTCATTAGTAGATGTTTGAGTGTGCTTATTTATTATAATTTATAGATGTCACAGTAACATGAAAGCCTCAACAAACCAGACATAAGAAAATCAGCAGAAAACCAAATGACTTTCGAGTGTTGACAGAGAGTAGAAACATTATTTGATTGAACATAGTCGTTTTGACTTTTTTTTGCAAAATCTCTATTATACACGGAAATGTCCTTTTTTATAAAAAAATTACTGGGATGAAATTGAAAAATCTGAAAGCACCCTACCCTAAATCCAAAGTTATTTAACCAGCAGAGGAACGTATGTTTAGTAAGTTTCTAACTTTGTAAATTGCAGGAATTTAATCGAAACTTTATTTTCCAAACGATGAAACGTAACCAAATTCCACTATTTATATTACTTTGTTTCCCAAACCTTGTGAATGAAACGTCACAAAATTCCACTATTTATATTTTGAATTAGACCCATGAGTTTGACAAAATTCAGTCGTTTACTTTGACGATTTTTAAAGACCAGAAATCAAACTTTTACTTTGAAGATGGTTTTTTGGTATACCTTCTCGTCGACAAGGAGGAGCTCAAGTCCCATAAGGATGTTCCCTTGGGTGTGCTTGCGTGATTCCCAGAAATGTAGGACCCTGAAAATCGTGGCTTCATCGATGAATTCACCTTCGAGATCGGCTAGGAATCTGTAAGCTGCCATTGCTATTATGAGAGGAGATAATATAGGTGTGATTGTGTGGCTGGGTTTCCATGGTTGGGTTATTTATAAGGGAGGAAGCAAGTTGTGGCGTTAATTCTTTATGCTGGTGTTGATTGCGCCGGTTAGGAGATGGGAATGGTGAAGCTGAAGGGTGAGGCAGCATAGGAGATTAAAGGCGTCGGTTAGGAATTGTGAATGGTGAAGCTGAAGAGTGGGGCGGATGGTAAGATTTACGGCGCCGGTTTCGGTAGAGAAGGGAGAAGCTGAAGCGTGACTCGGAGGACCAGATTGAGAACGATATTTCTTTTGGGGAGGAGGCGATGCAAACTCGCTAAGGTTTATTACGTTGGGCCTTATCACGAAGCCCAATACTTTTGGTGTTCCGTAGATCATGTTAAAGCTTAATCAATCTATAATGCAAACGCCATGTGGCGATGTTACGTTGGGTGATGCTAAAAGAAAAAAATGCAGACATGGAGAGGCTGAGAAGCCAGGATATACTACTTTCATATATTATAGATTTAGTCTATTAAATTTCATTAGGTTTCATTAATACATTTTTTAACAATAAACTCATTAATACATTAATAAAGAGAATTGTGATTCAATCTATATTAAAAAATATTATTAAGAACATAAGTCTAATATTAATCATTTTTTATTAAAACACACTAAAACTCATATATTTTATGACTGCAACTTAATATCCATCTAAATAATAATAGTAAAATATTAACTTGAGCTTAATCGGTTTATCATGCACTTATTAAATAAAAGTTTCATGACTATGATAATAGAAATAGATTTTTTTTTGGGATGCTTTTAGAAGTTTTCGAAAAACTTAGATAAGGACCTCGAGCATTTCATGTTGTATGCAAAAAATGCACGTTACAGGAAGCATACTAAGATATCTTTAATTGATAACATGTAAGGACGAGCGAGAACTACAAAGGATGCCATAATACTAGATAGAGAAATATGAAAAGGGAATAGAGGTTAGGTTTCACGAGGTCAAAAGTGGTGTATATTGTTTAAAACGTCGTGTTGGGAGTATACTAAAAGAAACAAAATGCTCAAGGTCTACTGGAAGAAGGTTTGATGCTTCCATAAGGATATCTATGTTTGATAAATAGACATCCGGCTTCGATTCCAGAAAAGATAAGTGTAGGTATGAGTTTTTCTCTAATGTACAATTTTAATCTATTGGGAGCTCTATCCCTCTTTATTATTAATATTATGGGTATAGTTATAGGAGTAAATTGACTTATATTTTTAAATCGGGTTTTGCATGGTTCGATTGGATAGTGCTTAGCTATGAGCATTAGATGTCTTATTGGATCTTGAGAAGTTAAATATTATAAAGAGAGTAAGGAATGTTTAGAGTCTATGGGAAGAAGGCTGGACGTTTTCATAGGAGATCCATGTTTGATAAATATACATCTAACTTAAATTCTAGAAAATAGAACTGTAGGTATTATGAATATGATTGGAGATCCATATATGAGTTTTTCTCTAAAGTAGGATTTGAATATCTTGAGAGTTTTCTCCGTATTATGAAAACGATGGGAGGGGGTTGTTGGAGTGAATTGGCTCCAATTCTTAAATTAGATTTTTTTTTTGTTGGATTGGATTGTGCTTAGCTTGGTTCGTGCTTAGCTATGAACATTAGATAACCGACTTTAGGGTTCTTTTGGCTACGTGACTTGACGTTAATAGCTAAAAAGGTCGAGTAGCTTATAAGGCCAATCACATATGTATAGAAAATGCATGTTTGGTGTAGAAAAATGGTAGTAGCGCTTCCCATGTAGTATTGACTGCTTTAGATGTCGCTTTTCAAAACCAATATACCTTTGAAACAAAACACGGGGTACTGAAAGTTTGGGATAAGGACTTTTAGAACTCGAATAAGAAGGAAGTACATGTCCTATTAGAGATATTCAAAGATGACAAGCTAAAAAAAAAACTGGTTGGTCATTGTTTAGTTATATTTTTAAAACCCGGCAGTTGATTTAAGTTGATATTCAACCAATGACGTCAATTTTGTAGGATTTTAGAAAAGTCACGAATGACCAATTCAACCTTCAGAGCTACAAAAAATTATTCATTTTGATGGTAAAATATCTAATCTGGCCATGTTTGGTGAAGATTCATTTGATGAAGGGATGCTTCTAGGAGCTTTTGAAAAACTTAGATAAGGACCTCGAGCCTTTCATGTAATAAGCAAAAATGCATGTTACATGAAACATCTACTAAAATATCTTTAATTGCTAACATGTTAGGAAAAATATTTGAGATCATGAGCGAGAAGTAGAAAAGATACCATAATATTATATAGAGGAGTAAGAAATATGAAAAAGGGAATGAAGGTTAGGTTTAATCAAGTCAAAAGTCGTGTCTATGGTTCAACATGTTGTGTTGGAAGTGTAAAAAGAGATTACAAAATGCTCAAGATTTATAAGAAGGTTGGATGTTCCATAAGGGGATCCATGTTTGATAAATACACATCCAACTCAGATTCTAAAAAACATAAGTATAGGTATGAGTTTTTCTCTAACGTAGGATTTGTATATAATTGAAGTTCTATCCATCTTTATCATGAAAATGATGAGAATAGCCGTAAAAATAAATTGATTTAGAATTTAAAATTTGGTTTTGCGTAGTTTGATTGGATTGTGTTTAGTTATGAGTATTAGATGTCCAACTGTAGGATTCGGTAGGCTATATAATATATAAAAAAAACTATTAAAAAAAATTGAATTTACGAATTACGAAAATAAACAAATAAAAAATAAAATCAATAACTGAAGAAAAAAAAATAGAACCAACCATAAAAGAAAAAACTACAATCATACTATACAAAAAAAACATTAAGTACAAGTTTAAAAAAAAAAAATAAGAACTAAATTTCATACTAGACAAAACAAAACAAAAATGTAAATTTTTAAAATATAACCAAAAGAAAATAGTAAATACACAATATACTTTTTAAAAATATATAAAAACAACATAAATTCAATCTCTTTAAAACAATGAAGAAAAAATGATAGACTATCAAACAAAACATTTTTTTTAAACCGACTCATAAAAAAAAACCGCCCGAATGGCGGGTCATCCACTAATACTTGCCTGAGAGAGTGTCCATGTCAGCACAACAAAACCTCTTCTAGATTCTGCCACATGGCATAAACCAAGGCTTAATATATTTTCCTAATCTCATTATTCTTCCAAGTTTATGAGAAACTTTTCCTCTTTCCGGAATCGTTACGGTGTCGATCCTTCTGCCACTAACGTCACCTTATACGCTTTTAAAGTAGGTCATACCTTCTCCTCTTTCTTCCTAAAACCCCTCTTCAAAACGTTTTCTTCTCCTCTTTCTAGCACCGATTAGACTGAGATACCAGTAGGCCACTCTACTCAAAACCCTAGCCACGACGGAGACCTATAGCTCATGTTCAAAGGTAATTCATCTTCTCCAACTCTCACTCAATAACGTCCCTATATATGCATTATGTTATCAACAAATTGCTTACTCAAATCTAAATTTGCCTAAGATTTTTTCATGTTTCTACCAACGATGGCCTCCTTGCTAGAGAAATCCACTCTTCTACTATTGTTTATGATTTGAACGAAATTTTTACTAAAGGTTATGGAAAGGCAAGTGGATAGCTTGAGGAGCGTACGAGAAGGAACGAGAAAGAAGCTATCATAAACGAAGCCGAGATTCAAAAATCCAGGCTTGAAACTGAAATGGTGAGCCTTTTTGGATTTTTCTTTATAAATTATGACAAGGCTAAGAAAAATCGTCTTTGGGTTATGTTTGTTGAATCAAAAGGATATGTGGGTGCAGAATGAAGCAAATGAGGAAGCTATGAAGCTTGCAGAAGAGCACCAGGCAACTATATTAATTCATAAACAAATATTAAAAAATGTTACAACTTCATTTTGAGGAATATCTGAAACAATGACAAGTGTTTTGCAGAAAGAAAAGGAGAAGCTTCATTAGAAGTTAAAGGCAATGAAATAGAAGCTAAATGAAACGCAAGACCTGGAATTGGAGATAGAGAAGTTGAAAGGTGACGCCACTGTAATGAAGCACATGCTTGGTGGTGAGCAGATGCAGAGTTAATCGAGAAGATAGACAAGACTCAGATCGACCTTGAGGCTAGAGAAACGAATCAAAATTAGAAATTGAGTAATATGGCGCAGAAAGACCAACGACGAGTACCAAGCTTGTAAAGCGCTGATCCAAGTACAAAACACACACACCCACCCATATATATATAAACATTCCCAATGTAAACTCAATTGACTTTTAGATTTGTGATTGAATAGTTCTGGAATAAGAATGAAAGTATTGTGAATGGAGAGAATGGGACAACTAAACCATGAGCAGTTCTTGCCGGCAGTGAAGAAGAAACATAGAGGTTTTTTAAATTCGAAAGCTGACATGAAGGCGTTGGAGTTGTGTTCATTGTAGGAAGGACACATTGGAGATATACAGTGGCATCCATTGAAAGTTGATGAGTCTGATGAAATAACAAACGTTTGTAAATAAAAGATCTTTCCTTTTACACCGTTATGTATTCATTTACCAAATCTTTCACCAGTTAATGTGAAATTGCATTGTTGAGAGTAGTGGATCAAAACGATGAGAAATTGGAGAAGCTGAAGAAAGAATACGGTGAAGGAGTTTACAATGAGGAGGTAAGAGCCAGGCTAGGGATTGAGGAATACAATGCAAGTAGTAGCAATGTGAATTAAGAGCTTTGGAACCATGAGCAAAACTGGAAGGCTACAATGGAAGAAGCTGATGGTAGAAGATGCAGCCAGGCCTTCTACGGTGATGGCTCATACTATAACACATGTAAACAACAAATCCGAAACATATGCAAGAGCAGAAAGAATTCCATGAGAGTGAAGTAAAAGTAAGCATTGGTTTCTTGATTATCGAAGTTATAATTCTAATAGATTCATTTTCTTTATTGTCAAAGTCCTCAAAGACATCAAGCGGGAGTGAAAACAAATCACATGATTAAGAGCAACAAATTCTTAGTAAAATTAAGGACCTTCGAGTTCAATTCTACCAAACTTCATCATTGATTGCAAACTCATAGGCTGAAATAAGTAAGTTGATGCTCATGATTTTGATATAAATGGCAGGAAGCAAGGAGTCGGTGACTGCCGGATAATTTCATAAACAAATAGATT
This sequence comes from Euclidium syriacum, assembly GCA_900116095.1. NCBI lineage: Eukaryota > Viridiplantae > Streptophyta > Magnoliopsida > Brassicales > Brassicaceae > Euclidium > Euclidium syriacum. The sequence continues at coordinate 1,749,270 of FPAK01000004.1, forward strand.
GGGAGGAATCAACGTTATGGAAAAGCAAGTGAATATGGTTCACTTGTGTTTCGCTAATCTTACATTACGTGATATTTACTTTTGGTTGATTGAGATAAGATTTTGTGATGTTGGACATGGATTTTAATTGTAGCATATGAATAAAATAAAAAAATTTAATCAAAGTTCAAGTGTTTCTGATTTTGAAACATTATTATTTGCAACTCTGACTTATTATACGAGGCTCAACAATATTTGTTCAGAAAACCAAAGCTGCGTATTCACATGCTACATTTGTGTGATATTTCCCTACACTTTACTCTTTTGAGCACTATGAATGAACAAATCTAGATGTTTGTATGTTAAAAAAGAGGAAGATGTAGTAAGTTTCTAAAATCCAACAGATATATGTATTGATGATTTATTTCCACATCACACTGAAAACAAAAGTCTGCTCCAATACATCTAACGAATTCCAAAATATAAATTTTACAATATAAACATGAGCTTAATCAAGAAAAAAAAAACAATATAAACATAAGACGGTGCTATTTAGCTGAGTTAAGGAGTTGATAAGTGTGTTTCTTTTACCAGTAATATCCTATGTACAATAACCTAACTAACAAATATGAACCTTTAACAAATAAAATAAAAAACAAACAAATATGAACGAACTTATGATTTCAATCTCTTCATATGGATTTTAAACAAAGACACTTTTTTGAACTAAGATATTTCAGCTCAGATCTTTGATTATTCTACTCTAATAGATCGTAGTTAAGGTCATAGAAAATTAATGATAAACTTTTCATTTTTTTTAGGTCATAATCATTTAGATTAAACATAAAATTTTAGTAAAAATACCTTAAAAAACCTAGGCCTAACTTGGATAAAACCCCTAGTGATTTATAATATTTACATTGAAATTTTCTCAGCAGCTTTTATTTTCATAAATTGCTTCCCTTCTTGGAAGATTGATTACAAAAGTTAATAGTAGTTCGAAGTGTGATTTGAGAATTTCGTAGAAAACATACCTGTCCAGGAAATGGCTCTACAGATATGAATTGGAAGAATGTCACTCCATTGAAGTTCCCCTTTTTTTTGAGTTTTTCGAATTCTTCGGAAAATTTTTGCGGGAGAGCTCGGAAGCAGCTTGGTTTAACTGAAAAACAACGAAATGGATGGTTAGAATTCAAATAGGGAGAGAAGACCTAGTTTTCTACCAATTATGGTCTTCCAGTTTCGGAAAAATGTGGCGCCAGGGTTATAAACCGAAGCTTGGTTGATTCGAACGTAAAAATAGTTTCAAAACCACGATTTTGTGTTAGAGCGAAGTCCGGTAAGTATCCTCCTTTTAGGTTTGATATCAATTTTGAAGAATCCCATTGGGTTTTTGGAGGCGATGAAGTTCGTTAATTCTTCTAGTTTCCAAGAATTCAGTCGAACACCACAACGAGCAACAAGCACTAGGAGTCCGGTGATAGTTTAGACTGAGTTGGGTGTTAGTTGAGACATGGCCATTCCTTGGCGAGCGCAGTAACTCACCATTAACTGCGGGATTGGGAACCAGAGATGAGCTTCGGAGAAGAAACTCTCCTAAAAAAAAAAGTTGTCACCCGGTGGCGAATTCCAAAATCTCTAGTCAGACCTGGGAATTATGATCTCAATCTCGTCAGGCTTTTGAGCACTCTCTTTGATTTTTTCAATTTCAAATTTAGAAAAAAAAGAGTGTCCGACATCTGGGATATTGGGCGACGAGATTGTATTTCCAGAAACCAAAACCTCGGATTTGTTTCTTTCAGCCATTTTTTTGAAAAAAATGTTAGCTACTTGAAGAAGGAGATCGAAGATTACCTCGGAGGGTGGAGAAGTGATTATGAGAAAAAAATCAACCTTGAATTGAGGATTACATAGGGAGTATGAATGATGATTGACGTTTCGTTTTCTGCGTCGGGAAGATTTGATTAGCTATCGTTTTAGGCGAAAGAAGGCGTCGTTCCTTTTCATTTATTTTTCGCCTCTTTTCAAAACGACACGTCATGGGGAAGTTGAAAGGTTTTGTGAGTACCGAGAAATTAGCGCGTGTTATAGAAGAGACCCTTCGCTTTCCATATTTTTTCTCGCCCGTATTGATGGACGAGGTCAAGAAGAAAGAGAAGATTCAAGACTTTCGGAGACGAAGATCGACAGCAACCGAGTTAAATTATGGAAATTCGTCAACTCTGCCTGAAGACATCCTCATACGAAATGGGGGGGGGGAGACTTACTGTTGATGGTGGGGTTACCACCCCTTATCAATAGTTTGGCGATAATTGAGGTTCGGTCCCTACCGACCTTTCCATGGTGATTTATCAGGTCATAAGTCCCTTTAAAACGATTGGAACCCTCGGCCCAGATGACCGAGGGATACTTCGGTGAAGAATGATCGGTTTTTAGTGTCCGAAGCGGGGGTGTAAACAATTTCGTCTCAAGCCGAAGTCTAAGCTCGGACATAATCAGATAAAATCTTATCACAGACTCCCTGATCTTACAAAAATAGAATATTTTCATTTTTTCGAGGTTAGCCCATGGGCTTAGATAACCGACTACTAGGATATATAAATACACACCCCCCTTCACTAAATTAAATCATTCAGAATCGGGGAGAAAAATTACTAGATAACCTAGGTTTAATACTTCTCTTTGACAAAGTTAACTCGGCATTCCGAGTTAACAACCTTGTAAACCGCAATAATCAATAAAAGCTTATTTTTTTCTGAGGTTTCTTTTCGTCTTTTACTTAACTTTCTCCAAAAACGAATCCCTCTAATTATAAATAATTAGAAGTTGAACCCAATCTCAACAGTTAAGTTATAGAAAATTAACGATAAACTTTTCATTTTTTTTATTATAATCATTTCGATTAAACATTAAATTATAGTAAAAATACCTAAAAAAAACTCGGGCCTAACTCAGGTAAAACCCCTAGTGATTTATAATATTTACATTGAAATTTGTTCTAACAGCTTTTATATTCCATAAATTGCTTTAGCTTCTTTTTTACAAGGGGGAATTGCTAAAAGTAGACCCCAAATTGATTTTAAACACAAAACTAGACCCCAAATTCAAAGTTAAGCAAAACTAGACGCCTGGGGTAGAGAAATTACGTTTGACGCCCTTATATGTAAACAAAAAAACAGAACCTACAATTACGATTTCAGCTCTCGCGTCCGGAGACTTCAGATGTGAAGTCTTCTTGTGAGACTTCATTATAAAGTCTCAATGTACCCAGAGACTTCACATGTGAAATCTCATTAGTATTTAAATCTTATATTTAAATTTTAAAAACAATTAAAAAATAATTAGTCTACAATTTGATATACATAAATTATGTTTAATCAAATATGAACTTTTTAAATTAAACGTTCAACCAATTACATAATATTTATACATGTAAAGTTGGTTATGCTCTACTTTAGGGTATAGAGACTAAACTATAAAGTCTCATTAATAATTAAATCTTATATTTAAATTTTAAAAAAGAAAAAAATAATTAGTCTGAAATTTGATATACATAAATAATGTTTAATCAAATATGAACTTTTAAAATTAAAATTTTAATCAATCCAATAATATTTAAACATGTAAAGTTGATTATGCTCTACTTTAGGGTATAGAGACTTCACTCTGAAGTCTCATTAGTAAATAAATCTTATATTTAATTTTTTTAATTTTAGAAAAATATTTTTGTAAAACTTTAAAATACAAAAATTAATATTGTTCTAATATGAGGCATATAAATTAAAATTTCACAAAAAATTCATAAAATTAAATCATTTTAGTTTAATTATATTTTAACTCGTAATTCTCATCGAGACTTCATCGTGATGTCTCAAACTTTATTTTTTTGGTAAATATAAATAAAAAAATTATTGAAAAATTTTAGATTAAAATTTTTGATAGATAATTCATTACATTACAAATGTAATGATTAAAAAATATAACTTCATTAAATTGCATAAAAATAGAGTAAGTGATATAAATCTTATTTGGATTGGCATAAGAGGTTTAGGGTTTGACAAATAGTTAGAATACATGTATATCTCTAGGGTTGGAGTTAGGGGTTAGAATTTTTTTAACCAAACGACAATTGTTGATAGATTCGGTAGGTTTAGTGTAAAATAAGACTATTTTCATGCCAAACGTAAGTAATTGGCAGGGGTTATTAATAAAAATTGTTAAATAACATATAATTCAATTTAAGGATTATATGGAAAGCTCGTAATGATAAGGTTTTCAAAGGGCTTAATCGTTTACCTCCGGACATCCTTAAACATGCTATTGGAGAAGCCAATGCATGGGCAGATGCCCAGACCTCCTTGTCAGAGGGAGCTAGGACAAACAAATCTTTATTGGTTCAGACTTCCCCGAATATCAGGACAAACATGGTTGATAATGTATGTCAGTTCGACGGCTCATGGAAAAAGGATAGTCTTTTTGCAGGTCTAGGCTGGAGTTACAGGAGTTCGACCGCATCGACCCATTTATTGGGTGCCAAAGGTTTGCGCCAGAGCTTATCTCCACTGCACTCCGAGATGGAAGCCCTCCTTTGGGCCATGGAATGCATGCTGAACCATGATGAAGACAAGGTGCTTTTCCAGACTGATTTTTCTAAGCTCGTGAAGATGACATCATCGATGACAGAGTGGCCTGCCTTTGCGGCCCTACTTGCTACTTTCGTTGCCCTCAGAAGCTGTTTTCAAGCTTTCACCCTCTCACTTATCCCACAGAGTTTAAATGGAAAGGTGTATTGCTTGGCGTGTAGTGCTACTGCTCAGGGTAAGGAATTTTCTTATGTAAGTAGTGTTCCTCCAATTTGGATCACAAACCCATTTATATAAGTTTCTATGCAAGATGACAAAAAAAAAAAAAAAAAAATTAGGGATTAGAAGAGACTTCAAAATGAAGTCTCCGTGTGAGACTTCATTTTAAAGTCTCATAAAGCGGGAACTTTTAACCTAATCTGAAATTTAAGACGCCAAAAAATACATAAATATTAATATTTTTTCTTTTTAACAGGGGTATATAACAATTTTACACTGATGTAACCCTAAAATTTTGTAACCTAGCCGACACCTTTTTCTTCTTTTTTTTTTTCTCCTTAAAACCAGAAAAAAGAGTTCCTCTCCTCAAAACTCTCTCGCTTCTTCTTCGATGCCGACCAGATCTGCTGCTGTCATTGCCTTTGATCTCACTTCCTCCTTCTTCTCCTCCTCCACAGCTTGCAACACTGAAAAAATGGCCAAAACCCTAGACGGCCGCCATCTCCTCGTCACCTCCGCAACCGCCGCTTGTCTTTTTCTTTATGGCCTAGTTCGTTCCCTTTTTCTGGCCTCTCTGTTTTCTCCATTTTTTGTGCACTTGGTAGATCTTGCATAGAGAAGCCTCTCGACTCATCTTTTCATAACCTAATGGATTTTAATCTCTTTCTAAAACAGAACTGAGCTGCCGAGTTTGAATAGACTTTGAAGGACGTCTTGATGAAAGTAAAACCATATTTGAGTGTAATTTTAGTAGTATCTTGCGGCTGCAGAGTGAAGGTAATTGTTTCACTTACTGAAATTTTTGTGCTTCTACATTCTCTCATTATTCTTTAAACTTTGTAAATAAATAGTGAGATCTCACGATGAGGTTACCTTTAGATTTTTCCAGAACTGCAATAAATATTTCACCTTTGAATCTGAAAATGATTTCAAGATTTCACTTTTGAGTTTTCCATCAAGACTTCATTTTGAAGTCTCAGAAATATGAGGTAATTACCAAATAATGTAAGAAGAGTGATTTTAAAATAATTACTAAAACATGAACGTTACAGTAAGTTTTAAATGAAGAAAATATCATTTACAAACATAATTAAGCTAAAAAAATCTTTATAATTAGGTTTAAAACCATGTTTTAATATAATTAATAAATGAGACTTCACCGTGAAGTCTCAGGCATAAACTTATATGAAGAAAATATCATTTACAAACATAACTAAGCTGAAAAAATCTTTATAATTAGGTTTAAAACCATGTTTTAACATAATTAATAAATGAGACTTCACCGTGAAGTCTCAGGCGTAGACTTCATCATGAAGTCTATCAAGGTAATTAAAAATTAGCAAAATCCTTAAAATAAATTAAAGCTAGATTATACAATATTCAGTTGTGAAACTCATACATATTCAACATAAATAAGTCATTGACTCACACTAGTCTTTCTGATTGTGATTTTTTGCAGGTAAAAGAGAACAAAGAGAAATAGAAGAACCATTAAGACATCTCAAAAGAGAAGTGGAAGAACCATTTTTTTGTTCTGTTTATTGTCAAAGAGACCCTTGAATTTAAGATTGGTGTTTAACGTTTTATTATATAGTTTGTTTCCTTCTTTTATGGTTGGTGTAATTTGTGATTTAATGTAACATTGGTGTTTATCGAAAATTTATGCATGATTGAATTTGATTGTGGTATAATGATTCAACCAAATTTGCATAAAGAAGTAATATATCTTGTGCCCTAGCTAAAATATACCAATTTTGAACATGTGTTAAAAAAAACATGTACAAATCACATTAGCAAATGAATATATTGCATAAGTAATATATCTTATGCCTTAGCTAAAATATACCAAATTTGAACAACTATGTGTTTAAAAAACATGTTGAAATCAAATCAAGATAAAGCAAGTGACTTGCTCCTTTGGTGAGTAAGACGAGTTTAAATCAGAAAGTTATGGATCTCCTTCCTTTGGTTTCATGTTCTTAAGGAAAACAATTCACTCATCGACAAAAGACTTCAGGCTGAAGTCTGAATCTTTTTTTTGTATGGAGACTTCATTTTGAAGTCTCAATAATATGAGCTAATTGCATAAAAACTTAAGAATTTTGATTTATAAATTATTATGATACATAAATGTCACATTCTCATACAACATGAACAAATATAAGTAACAAACATATGAGAACAAGAAAAGTAAAATAAAATTCTTCATAATTAGGTTTAAAACCTTGTTTTAACAAAATTAACATATGAGACTTCATAGTGAAGTCTCGTAATAAATATTTATTAATTCAAAACTCATAAATTCGATTTAAGATAGATCATAACACATTGTGTTGTGAAACTTATATATTTATAACAACAATAAGTAATACACATGCAAAAAATATAAAATCTCGAAAATGCAAAACAAATAAAATACAAATACATTTTTAAAAATTTTACCATGGAGACTTCAGACCAAAGTTTCGTGATGAGACTTCACCTGTGAAGTCTCAATTATTTGAGCTAAATACCTAATAAGTTGAGAAAAAATGATTTAAAAATAATTATTCGACAAAAACAACTCAAACTCATACAACGTCAAAAGACATCAGTAACACACATGTTAGATTAAGAAATTAAAAATAACTAATTATAAATAAGCTTAAATTTCAATTTTACTAGAACTAGCATATGAGACTTCACCACGAAGTCTCATATGAGAGACTTCACCACGAAGTCTCATGCGCGATATAGTGGAGACTTCATCATGAAGTCTCACAAAGGGTCTAGTTTTGATATTGACCATTGTTTGAATTTTTCAGAAGACTTCACATGTGAAGTCTCATACACTTTTGAGACTTCATCGTGAAGTCTCCTCAAAAGTAGGGTCTAGTTTTGCAATTGACCGTAGTTTGACTTTTCTAGGAGACTTCATAGGTGAAGTCTCATTCTGTATGAGACTTCACATGTGAAGTCTCATTATGTAGGAGACTTCACCTATGAAGTCTCCGTCCCTTTTGAGACTTCACCATGAAGTCTCCCCAAAAAGTAGGGTCTAGTTTTGCAATTGACCGAGTTTGAATTTTCGATGAGACTTCATCGTGAAGTCCCCGTGAAAAAGGGGTCTAGTTCTACATTTGACCAAAATAATTTATTTTTTAATTCCAGACTTCATGGTGAAGTCTCCGAAGTTTTCGATGATTTGAGACTTCACCGGTGAAGTCTCATCAAATGTCAATGTTGGTCAATTGCAAAAGTAGACCCTTTTTTCCGTAGATTTCAAAACGAAGTCTCATCGAAAAGTTAAACTTCCGGTCAAATGCGAAAATAGACCCTCTTTTTTTCTGTAGATTTCATGGTGAAGTCTCGATAAAAAGTCATACTTCGGTCAGTTACACAACTAGACCCCTTTTCGGAGACTTCATCTATGAAGTCTCAACTCCTTTTTTTTTGTTTTCAAAGGAGATTTGGAGACTTTATCGTGAAGTCTCAGAAGAAAAAAAAAGTCAATTGCAGAACTAGACCCCAGTTGACCATTGAGACTTCATCTTGAAGTCTCCTCTCGCTACTCAGATCTAAAAATTGGAAAAAACAAGAAAAAGTTACGAAGATCCGTTTTAGTTCGCTTTGAGCTCCATAAACGGCCCAGAACGCCGTATGCCACCAATACCCAAGAAACCCAGTTGTATTTGTGCAAAAATCATTGTAAATCGCAAGATCTAAGAATGATGATTTTTGAAAACAAGATTTTTAGAGTTTAATGGATGAAATTGAAGAGGATATTGACGATAACAAAACTATTAGTTCACATTTGATCATTAATATCTCTAAAATCGGTTGTTTCAAGCATTTAGATCACTGATTCAGTTGGTATGGTGGTTGTGAGAAAATTGAAGACGATGGCATTTCAGTGAATATGCCTTAACTGAGAGGGTAATTGTTTTCCAACACGATTTTTGAGACTTCACGATGAAGTCTCGAACAGTATTTTCGTGAACAAAACATGTTTCGAAGGACAGTTTAAATCATTTTGAAAGTTCAGGAATGAGGGATCTACTTCTGACATTGATTTCAATTTGAGGTCTATTTATAATGAGAGCAATTGTAGTACAATTAACCATTTATCCATTAAATGCTAATATACTCGGCGTACAGAGGTGCCCAACACATTAAATTTTATGGATTAATCGATCTTAAATCTTAAAATTTTCAAAGCAAGAAACATAAATAAATGAAATATCATTTTAAATGTTTTTCCATTTTTTTATTGTTTTATGTTATAACCATTTGAACGGTATTTTCTATTTTACTATTTCATGTTTCTTGACTTTCAAGAAATTTGAGCAAAATGTTTAGTAAATTCAAATTTCAAACTATCTCAATAATTCATCTCGACAGTTTAGTTCTGTTATTATAGATGATAAAATAAACGAGCATACACAAATAATAAAAAAGGATAAAAAATCGAAAACATGAAGCATTTGTTCACTAGCCAAAAGCTTGGAAGATTTTCGTTATCTTAATCATGGTTTTCAATGCTTTGGTAACCCATCTATTCTAAGTTGCATCTCTATTTTCTCAGACTATGCTCCAACGATTAATCCTCTAATCGAGCTTAGAGAGGAGATGTGTTTGCCATCACAAAGCTTCACATTGTCCTCCTTCACCTCGTTATGATCCACTTGGGATAGGTGAGAATATACACAAGTGAATAAACATAAACAACTTAATATGTCGTTGAGATTAGTGTTAGGTTGTCATTATCGGTTGCAAAAAATGTTTTTAAACTAATTTCCTGGGGGAATTTGATTGGAATTAGTCGCACTTGCTATGTATTCGGGTTGAAAAATATTATTCTTTCGTCATTTCTCAACCAATATAGAAATCTATTGGAGCGAATAGGTTTCATATGATTATCGAGATCATTTGAGTGGCAATTAATTGTGGTTTTGATCATTTATTCGTCGTTAATCTCAAATTGATACATAGTTTCATCTCGATTTGGACTCTTAGAATCGTTTATGTAGACGATTTGAATTTTTGGGTGGTTGGATCAATTTGATCAACCGCAAACCTGATATATGCTGTTTTATCCATATGAACAAATTCATAAAAAAATTACCCTATTGAGAAATATTGACTTAGAGTGATCCAAGAATCAAAACTTCGTAATGTATGGATTTCATTACAAGAAAATGTCACATATATAGAGACCGTAAAACGGTATTATAAAATAGCATAGCGTTTTGATGAACACTGTATCTACCCTATTTATTTTTTCTCTGATAGTTTAGATAGATTTTTTTTCATGTACTATAATAATTATGACTTTCGATGGTGTTTATTAGTTTCGTAATTGTATAACTTATGATAGCATTTAATAACTATTATCATTTATTCACATTATCAATTCACATTATTATTAGTTTCGTAATTGTATAACTTATGATAGCATTTAATAACTATTATCATTTATTCACATTATCAATTCACATTATCAGTATTTGGGCTTATGATAGCATTTAATAACTATTATCATTTATTCACATTATCAGTATTTTGACTATGCTATTTTAGTTGTTTGATTGATATTTTTTTTTTTCCTATTTGTTCTATTCTAATTTAATCATTAGAGAAATATATTGATAATCAATCAAAGAAATGTATTACCAGACAAAAATTACACATATTTTAGTAGCCGAAGCAACAAGTTTTACACAACCAAACCACAAAAAACATATTCTAGCCAATAAGTTATACTACTGTACACAATCCAACATGAGACAATGGATTAATATCACAATGGATTATCAAGTGACGAATAATATTAATGACAAAAATCTTCTTAGTAGGAAACAAACCTACAACAAATCCAAAAAAAGAAGTTGACCCATGCAAAAGTGAACGTCTGCAAAAATGGTAAGTTATATCAGCTACCAATATTATCAATCTCCCAAAGACAAAAGATGGAAATTTTAAAATTCAATTTACCTGGAATAGTCATAGAAAGGTTTTTCTTCATAATTAGGACAAAAAAACATGGCCATATTAGAATCAAAAAACATCTGAGCTTGGCCCTTGGGAACATGTAGCAAACCATTCTCCTGCAGCAAGCAAACACATATATCTCTGCTTCCATATAAACTATAATGATTAGTCTCAAGCCCAGACCGATACTCTCACTTATAATCATAACTGCAAACAAAGACAAAACAACAAGAACGATAAAAGAAACCTCCGTATTCAACTAAAAACCTAGCTCAAATGGCATCTGAAGGAAATGAGAGTTTGAAACAATCAATCAAGCAACAAGGAATGGTAAGACATGAGCATGAAGGTCTCAAAATTAAAACTAGCTGACCCTGATAACGCCGTATCCTTCTCCTTAAACTTCTCAGTCAGCCCCTGCAATTTATTTTTATCAAACATCCAACACACATCACACGTTCTAAACCTAGTAAGATAGTTTACTTCACAAAAAAGTGAAGTAAACTCTTTTGCTCCATCAATGTGGATCCAGTAAAAAGTATCTGTTGATAAACCTGGAAGGAGCTAATGAATCACAATGAAACAAAAAAACTAACAAACATCAGCTAGACCAAGCATTCATATTTGTTACAGTGTCTAAGGAAGATGAAAAGCAGCAAACGATTTCTTTTTAGATGGGAATCAAATTAATCAAACGAGAGTTACTATACCTAGGAATGTTTGGTAGCATTGACTCTGCTTAAGTTCTCGAATTGATTCCAAAGGAAAAGCTTCAAAACAAAAAGTCAAACATCAACAAGTACACACCATAAAAGCAAAAACATCAAGAAAGGGAATGCTTACAGAAGAAGCCGATTGGACAGTGACAACTCCTGCAAAGAGAAGAAATAAAGTGAAACAGGGGAGAGATGAGATAGATCTGAAATAGAGATCGGAGAAAAGCGAGATAGTGATACCAGGAGAGTGGAAGCCGTTGTGAAGGCCGATCAAGAAAGCAAGAGGTACGAACTGCCATGGTTGGAGATCTTCAGATAGAGAGCTCCCTCCTCCACAATTTCCTATCACTGAAACCTCCGAACTCGCCTCCCTTATCCGAGCTCTCGTCTTTTTTCTCCGATGAATTCAGCTCTGCCATAACTTCTCCGACGGAAAATTTAATTTCCGATGAGAATCCGGATAAATGGCAGAAAGGCACCTCGAGAGCAATCTAATTCACAAACGTACCTTATCAGCCTTCCATTCACCAAAAACCAACACTCTCTACTCAACTCGCTGCAAGTGGCATCCACATGCCTTGGACTTGATGATTTGGCTCTTCCGCCATGTGGAATACATGCTTAAACTGCTCATGCTCCTTCAACCATTTCGATTCTGCCGGAAATTGCTCTAGATACGCCATAGTCTTTGCCACATTACACCTTGTTGCTATCCTAATCGATTTGTCGTACTGACTAAACTTAAAATGCATTTTCTCTGGCTGCATTGCGCGGGAATCTTCCTCATCATTAAAGCTACCCTTCAAATACAAAAATATATAAATTACTTCTTTTACAATTCTACTACTTGTACAATAACCACAAATTACTTCATAATTGTTCTCAGTTGGACTCGGTATGACCAACATTACCTACTCCATCTGAATGCTTTTTCCCCGAGTATCTTCATCTTCGTTATCATCCTCTTCATCTTCCTTATCTCCTAAAAATTTTGAATGTTAAAACATTCAAAACGACATTGTTTGGAGGATTGTTTTAAATTAATCAACGAGATGAGACGACGTCGTTTCCACTAACGGCTACAGTAAACGGTGATTTAACACCGTATTAATTTTCTGTTAGGTCAACTAACATCGTGCTCAAAATGGTAAGTCAACGAATAGTTTGAGATTTAAATGGCAAGAATCGAATAGTTCAGTGTTTTCTAGGAGAGAGAGAAAAGTTGGTATTTTTTTTGCCATTCCTGAAAAGTTGAGCCTTTTTTTGGCCGAATTTGTTTTAAATTAATCAACGAGACGAGACGACGTCGTTTCTACTAACGGTTATAGTAAACAGTGATTTAACACCGTATTAATTCTCTGTTAGGTCAACTAACGTCGTGCTCAAAATGGTAAGTCAACGAATAGTTTGGGATTTAAGTGGCAAGAATCGAATAGTTCAGTGTTTTTTAGGAGAGAGAGAAAGGTTGGTATTTTTTTTGGCCATTCCTGAAAAGTTGAGCATTTTTTTGGTCGAATCCCATTCTTTTTTGGTCTTTTAGTCCTTTCCCTACAAAAACAGTAAAAATAACATGTCAAATTTTACCGGGGACCAAATACTAGAAAAAGGCTTTTATTAGTGGTTGGAAAACGCTATCTAACGATACCATAACGTTTTTATAGCTGTTGTCTATTCGCCCGTTATTAAAAGTCAGACACTTTAGATAGCAGTTTTTTGCAATGCTATCGTAGTTAAACTTACTATAGCGCTTTTCTTTATACAATTAAATATTATTTGATAGTATTTTTGTTTTGTTATTATTATATTTTTAACAGCGTTTCTGACTTGCTATTTAAAATATATCGATAGCAGTTACTGTTGATACTTTGTTCAATTTTTAATTATTTATAATTAGAGGGGTTCGTTTTTTTTAGTAAGTTAAGTAAATAAGAAAGACAAAAGATTCCTTAGAAAACAAGTATTATTATTGATATCGGTTACAAGGGCGTTAACTCCGAATGCCGAGTTAACTTCCGAGTTAACTTTATCAAAGAGAAGTATTAAACTTAGGTCTGCTAGTAATTATTCTCCTCGATTCTGAATCTCGATTTTAGTGAAGAGGTGGGGGGGGTATGTATTTATATGGCTTTATAGTCGGTTATTTAAGCCCATGGACTAATTTCGGAAATATGGTAATATTCTATTTTTTCCAAAATTAGGGAATCTGTGATAAGATTTGATCTTATTCTGTCCGAGTTTAGACTTCGGCTTTGGACGAAGTAGTTTATACCTCCGCTCTGGACACTAAAATCCAACCATTCTTTACCGAGATATCCATCGGTCATCTGGGCCGAGAGCTCTAATCTTATTGAATGGGCTTATGACTTAATTCGTAATCAAGGAAAGATTGGTAGGGACCGAACCTTAATTATTGCCAATCTATTGATCAGGGGTGCTAATCACACCATCAACAGTTACATAGTGTTATTGATTATGAGAATTGTATTTTTTTTCCTGCTTGTGGAGAATTGTAATTATAAGAATTTCTTACTATAGATACATGGTTATGGGTTTAGAAACATTAAAAAAACATGTTACTGCATTAACACAAATAGCATTACAAAGTTAGGTTCAAAATATTACATATAGTAAGAGAAATTGATAAAAAAATACAAAAAACCTATATCTTAATCTTAATGTCTAAGAAAGCCCTCCTTTACTGTTATTACCATTGCTCGGACTACCACTATAAAAAAAAAAAAATAACAAACACATTCATTAGAACTCCAAAAAAATATAAATTCTCAATCTCATCTAAACATCTAATGATAAAAATGCATCTGATTGGTTTTACACTGCTGATAAAGGGTAATAAAAAAACTAGTTTTGCAAACTTACCTAATTTGTTTCTTGTAGTTACTTCTACATTGAAAGCTGCCCAGACTCGAAGAGTTGCATATGTTTAGAGAATATCATCATTACATGCACCTTCTCTTTTATCTCTGCAACTATATTGTCATTTCAAATTAATTGAATTAATAATTAATAAAAAATCAATAGAAATGTTTGGTTTCTACACGATAACTTCCCTATAAATAGAGGGAGTTAGGTTTCTTCTTTCTCACTTATTTTCATCTATAAATCCACAAAAAAAAAATCACAAACCATTCAACAAAATCATGTCGTGGTGTAACAGACTTTCGGACTTGGAGGTTAATGAGAAACTAACATCATGGCGTTTTAGAGTGAAGATAATTAGGATCTACTCATATCAAGTATTCGGAGATGAACCGTATTGGAGTTACATATTGGCAGACGAGGCTGTAAGTTTAAATCTAAACTGTTCATCATCATACATGCAATTAACACATCATCATCACTAAATCTTACACTTTTCATCTCTATACATACAATTTACAGGGAACTAAGACTGAGATGGTAATTTATACATCAGATGCAAGCAGATTTGAAGGACTAAATGAGCAAGAGGGCAAATGGGTCGAGATTTTCAGGGTTAATGTCAAGATAGTGTTTACAAGTTTCAAGCCTGCAAACTCTCCCTTCAGACTTTCAGTCTTTGAAGGAACTCGAATCAAACCCATCGACCCTCTAAACAACTATCACTACATGGATTTTAAAGCTATCCACCAGATCCCGCACACCAACATAGACACTCCTATAGGTATGATTACTTTACACTAACCAACACATAATCCTAAAGCATGAATAAAACTAAGTAACCAGAATTGAGAAACTTATCTTGCAGATACAATGGGCGTCGTCTTCATCGTGGAACCCCTAACAGTCTGTTTCACTGATCGTAAGAGGACATAGATTGTGTTCTACATAAGAGACAACATGTAAGTGAAGAGAAACTATAATCACCAGAAATTATATTCACATTAGGGTACTTGACACAAGGTTTTTTTTTGCATGACAGAGAGAACCATATTAAATGTGTTGCAAAAGGGGACACCGCTTATGCATTCAGGGATGAGTTTGCAAACAGTAGGGGTCTTGGAATTGTAATTGTGGTGTTAAAGATGAGGAGGATCCATAAGTCCTTAACAAGTGATGAGAAGCCACGGCTTGAAACCCATCTAGGCTTATCTGATTTCAGGTTCAACCCACAGATTGAAGAGGTTGATGATTTCAGGAGAGAGCTAGCACACAGTGACCCCTATGTTGCAAAACACGGGGCTATTATGCATTTGTAAGACTTGGTTTTAATCTTTCTAATGTTCTTCTCTTTATCTATTACTTAAAATCTGGTTTAATGTTGGAGTTATCTCTTTTGGTTTTTGTTATTTTGTTGTTTCGGATAATTGAACTCTACTATTGTTCTACTGTTTCGGTTTTATCTATGTTGGTTTTGTGTTTCTTTTACTCAAGGTAAACAAGTATTTAGTGTTTCATATAGAAACCAATCAAACTACCAAATAAACTGTAAATCTCGCAGAATCACAACAACAAGTACATATTAACCAAACATAATTCGCAAAGTTTGAGAAAACTAACCTGGAAAAGAAGACTAACCTAGAATGTACGTAACAAGAATGTAAATAATTCTTACAATTGTTCCAGCGAATTCTTCCATCACGGGTCTTCCATCATAATGCGTATGGCTTGCTAGCCAAACCTTAGTTCTAGTAACTTTCTTAGGATCATCACTGTTTTTTTTTCTACAATTTTATACTAAAAAATTGTCAAAAAAAAGAAGGAAGTAGCATTACAAATAACCAATCCTACACAGGCAAACCTACCAGCTCACGAACTAGGCGATTCATTCATTTGCGGCTAGTGGTATGAAGAATTTGATTCTTCTTGAGTTGCCTATATTTATCACTTTGTTCCTATTGACAGAAACATGAAGATGATATATTTGTTCGATACATAAATTAGATTGTAGGTAAACATTCCACATTTTATATTACCTGAAAAGCTTCGCTATTTATGCCTTTCATCCAAGTGTTCCAAGCTGATGTAGATTGTATGTTGCTCGACTTAATTTTCAGGAGTTCAACCTTGTTTTCAATAGCTCGAACTTTGGAAGTCAACCTAGATTTAGAGGACCTCCACAAAGTACCCATCTGCTTAAAGACTATCTTTTTGTCATTCTTCTCTCATGTTGAATCTTACCTGTCAAACATTGCCAAGTAAAACACATTTAAACAGTCCAGTTACACTCATACTAAATGAAAAAAGCCATGAAATTAACCTGAATTTCATCCCACATGGCGTCTTTTGTCTTTTCTTCGAGATGTCTCCCATCATGTAGCACTACTAGAATATACTCTCTAGCAAGAGTACCAAGAAAAGAGGAGAATATCACTGATCCACTACCAACAGGTACACCTATAGCATTCCACTCCACTTCTATCTTGTCATCCATATGTTTTGCCACTTTTCGCAATTTAGTTGGACCTCTTTTCTTAGCAACATACGGTTGAGACAAATTCTCAAGGTTTTTTTCCTTTCCAGTGGCCTTCCTCTGTTTTTTGTTTTCCAAAGTAACTTTAGGACTTACGTCAAGGCATGCTTGGCGCTTACTACGACGGACTTTATCCATAACCGTTTTCTTGTTCATCGTATCAGATTACCTGCAACACAACGAATAAAGCATTAATAGTCTAATAGAAAACCTTCACAATCATCCCTAACACAAAAACTCTTGTCATCAGATGATTGATCTCCTAAATCTTCAACTGGTTGGACTGATGATGGTGTAGAAAAAAAATCTTCTTATGTCTCTAACTCATGATACCCTCTTGGCGGTGCCCTCAAAACAATATACCAATGTGAGTTGTCATCTTCTCTAGAATAGAAAACTTGTTTAGCTTGCAATGGCAGAATGTAAGTATCATTTACAAATGATGATTGGTTCATATGGAGATTCACAAGTGTGAAAGAATCTTACTCTTTCACTCCTTTTCCTTTGTGAGCCCAACTGTTGATGGTAGGATTATCACCCCTGATCAAGAGCTTGGCGATAATTAAAGTTCGGTCCCTACCGATCTTTTCCTAATTACGAATTAGGTCCTAAGCTCATTCAATATGATTAGAGCTCTCGGCCCAGATGATCGAGAGAAACCTCGGTAAAGAATGGTTGAATTTTGGTGTCTGAAAACGGGGGTATAAACTACTTCGTCCAAAGCCGAAGTCTAAGCTCGGACATAATAAGATCAAATCTTATCATAGATTCCTTGATTTCAGAAAAATGGAATATTTTCATATTTTCGAGATTAGCCCATGGGCTTAGATAACCGACTACAGAGGCATATAAATACATACCCCCCTTCACTAAAATCGACATTCAGAATCAGGGAGAAGAATTATTAGCAAACCTAAGTTTAATAATTCTCTTTGATAAAGTTAACTCGGCATTCCGAGGTAACACCCTTGTAACCGATATCAATAATAATACTTCTTTTCTGATGAATCTTTTGTCTTTCTTATTTACTTAACTTACTCCAAAAAAAGAACCCCACTAATTATAAATAGTTAGAAGTTGAACCTAGTATCACATTTGGCGCGCCAGGTAGGGGAGGACTACTTTTGAGTAAAAAGTAAAATAAACCTCAGAATAACCGAGCTGATGACATCCAACTCTCGAAAATATCAAGAATGACTTGCTGGGACCAGCAACCCATCGAGATTACAACCTCGGAGTTCGGGATCTCAAATCGGCATGTATACCCAAAAGGTCTGGAACTTTCAGATACTGGGACCTTGATTCCAACAGATATTGTTGGAAATCCCATGTTAAACAGGGAAAGTGATGTTCAAGGTCATAATAATGGTCACGATCAGATGAATAAACTTTCAGATATTCGTTTATCATCACCTCCAACAAGAGGAGAGAGGAGTCAGTCCGATATCTCAGAAGAAGTGGAGAAAAACAAAAGTTTGACTTGGAGAAACCAAAATAAGAATTGTGACATGGGATTAATAGGCGGAGATTGAATCTCGAATACGGAAAATACGATAGCGGAATTGCACCGTGAACTTCAGATCATGAGAACTTTATTTCAGAAGTCCACTGTCGACACCCCGCATCCTAGCCAGATATTCAAGGATTCGGATATAGATTCGTCTAGGAAAGCAATAGTGGTCCTTATTCGCTTAAAGAAGAAGGATTAGAGTTCCTAACTTATAACTGAATGGGGGATCCAAAGGCTTTTCTTAAATCATTCATGATCACAATTAACTGAGGCAAATTCCATTCATTCGAAAAAAATGAAAAGCAATGTCAACTTTTTGCGGAAAGTTTGCATGGAAGTGCCCAAGCCTGGATAGCAAATCTTCCTCCTAGTTCGATCATGAGTTTTGATGAGCTACGACATAAGTTCTTGAAACAATACATGTTCAATTTTGAACGTCCAACAACGATTTCCGACCTCTATTCTGTTAAGCAAGGGTCAACTGAATCTCTCCAAAGCTTCATGAATATATTTAAGATGGTGTATTCCCAACTAGATATCTCGGAGGAACTAGCCATCGACGCATTAACTGGGGGAACTTGGTATGAATCAAGGTTTTGGGAAGAACTTTCAGCGTACCGACCACAATCTGTGGAAGATGCTTTCTATAGAGCAAGCATATATATCAGAGCAGACGAAAGTCGAGCTCGACTGGCCGAAGGTTACAATAACACCTCTAGGGGAAGAGAAGCAAAACCAAAATATAAAGAGCCTTGCCAGCATTACGATTGAGAGTACGAACAAAAGGAAAAGGCCAAAGCAAGGGTTACGTTTTTGACGGCCGAATTACAAAATCAAAATTTACAGCAATACGGGGAAGACAGATCGAAAACCATAACCAAAAAGTGGAAAAGGACCATTCGGCGTGGTGTGATTATCATGCTGCTTACGGGTACAAAACGGAAAAATGTCGTAACCAGCCGGAGTATCTTTTGAATAAGTATTTAGAGAAAATTTCCAAAGAACCTAACTTAGAGCGAATTCCCGGAAAAAGGTACTTAGTAGATATAAGAGGACGAGCATCAGGCTCAAAAAAGAATTTCATACCTAAAAAAGAATCTCCTCGTTCCGACTTCCCATCTCAACGAAGAAGGATAAATGTTATTTCGACATTCTCCACAGAAAAGTTAGAGCAATCTGGATATCAAACAAAGCCAGCTCGTCCAACAACGAAGTGGACTTTTCAAAAAGAACTCGTTTTAACCCCTGATGATTTGGAAAAAATTTAAGTTTCTCATAACGATCTGTTAGTTGTTGAATTACAAGTCGGAGATTGTCTAGTTCCCCGAATATTAGTAGACACTGGAAACTCGACGAACGTGATATGTATTGATATGTTTCAAAAACTTTGGTCAAAAGAAACAAAGATTAAGCCAAGAATTAGGACATTGATGACATTTAGCGGCGAAAATGTTCCAACATCGGAACGGTAGAACTCCCAATAACAGTTGGAGGAACAATTAGGATCGTCTCCATTAGTCCATCCTCCTGGATTTGGACGATGTTTCGGATGGAGTTCAGTTTGCTTTTAACTTTCTCGGCTACCTCCATTTTTGTTGATTTCACCTTTTGAGCTAAAGAAGAGCCAGCTTTGAGAGCTTCTTTCTTCATTGCTTCAACTTGATGAGCAAGAAATTTTCGATCAATCTCCAACCTCTCATTCTTTTTCTGAAGTTTGTCGGCAAACTTTTGATTTTCCCTCAAAAACCATTTATATTCAGATAGGAATAGAGTTCGGAAGGAAACAAAATTACTATTAGAATAGCAAACCCGAACAGAGCTTCTAGCAAGAGCAGTTATGTGCTCTTCCACGGCAAAGTCATCCTTCGGTTTCAGAGATTCACAGCCAGCCATCTTCTAGAATTACTCAACACATTTCTCTTCATCCTTCCCAAAGAGCTGCGAAGAGTTGAATTCAAATATAAACGGAGCATCCTCGGCCTCCAATTGACTTCTCTGTTTTTTGAAAGAGGACTTCCAATACTGGGAGGAGCTGCACGTTTCTTCGAAAATTTAGAAGATTTAGCCTTTGGAGATTGAGACGTAATGATAGTTTTTCCGTGTTTCTTCTCCAAAGCTGCAATATTCTGAGACGAGGTGCCAGGAGCAGAATGTCATTTTCGCTCCTTGACAGCTTTTGGGACCTCGACTTCTTGGGAAGTGTTCGCACGAGTGCCTTATTAGAATAGTCCGAGGGATATCTTTCCAAGGACATTCAGCCTCCGAGACTTCGTAACCTAAAAAAATAAAAATCAATCATGATTAAAATGATGACGAGTACATTAGAAATGAAGAAATAGAGGAATAGGATACCTGAGCGCTGCATAGCTAGGTTAATAAAGTATTCGGGAATCTTCAGAAATTTTAACGGGCTAAGTGCATAGATCTGATCTATTTCTCCCTTGAATATTGGGAGAAGTTCTTTGAAAAGGATCGGTTTTGCGATTGACGAAGCGTCAATCGACCACGTCTTAATAGCCTCAGCGTTTGGGTTAAAGATAGAGGCTTTATTAATTCGGTCAAAAAAGAAGTTAGTGCGCCAACCTTTGGCATTAGAAGTAAAACCGGTACCTAATTTACTGGCATTTTTCACTATGGTATATCCAGTTCTGCCATATCGGTTATTCACAAACTTGGCAAGCTTCGGCGAAGAAGTGAAGGTATAAACACATGAACCCCTCTGGAGGGTTCCATGGTCTCTCACCATTCTTCGGAATCAGAATTTCAAGATCCTCTGGGTCTGAAGCAGAAGATCGAAGAGTCTCAATGTCACTTTCTTTAAAAGAAGAATCGCCAAAATCTTCTGACGACTCCTCCCCGCCCGCCGCCGCTGGTTCAGAGACGGTTTCCGAGCTATCATTCATGGCTGGGGATCGGCTGAGATCAACAAGTTCGGAATTGGACTTTTCTTCTTTTCTGCAGAAAAAATGTCCTCAATATTAACCGGATAGTTATGGGATTGACGGTGTTCGGAGATATTCTTTTGAGATCTGTTGTCGGTTTTGTATCGGAGTCGGAACCAAGAGAGTTTTGCTTATCAGTTGAAATTTCGAGGAAATTAAGAAAGGATTGTAGAAAGAGGATTTGAAAATTTGAGAGAATTTTTCACTGAATGGAATAGAGTAATTTTGACCTAGAGAAAAAATCATTCTGGTTCAGCAGCTATTTAAAGAGATTTCCGACTCTTAAGAGGTCGTGAAAACTCAACCGACGTCCTCTTAAAGCAAGACACATCATTATTTTCAAATCAAATTTGGGATAACCGAGATTTAATTAATATTCAGTTTCCTTTCTCTTCCCGTCAAAAACTCATCAGGAGCTTTTTAACCAACCGAAGGGAGCATAGAGTGACACGCCATAAAGAAGAAGAATTTTTTTTTTTTTGAGAAATCCAAGATTTGAGCACATGCGTCAGAAGGGACTTTTCGTTTTCCACATTATTCCCGCCAAAATGAATTGACATAACAAAGAAAGAAGAAATGTTCAAGATTTCCGAAGATCAAGATCGTCAACAACCGAACTTCACTTATCAACAAGCTGCATTATTTCAAAATTCGCCGACTCTTCCCTAAGTTTATCCTCGGACGAACTTGGGGGGGGGGGGGAGACTTACTGTTGATGGTGAGATTATCACCCTTGAACAATAGCTTGACAATAGTTAAGGTTCGGTTCCTACCTATCTTTCCTTAATTACGAATTAGGTCATAAGCCCATTTAATAGGATTAGAGCTCTTGGTCCAGATGACCGAGAGATACCTCAGTAAAGAATGGTTGGATTTTAGTGTCCGACGCAAGGGGTATAAACAACTTCGTCCAACGGCGAAGTCTAAGCTCGGACAGAATAAGATAAAATCTTATCACATTTTCCCTGATTTCGAAAAAATGAAATATTTTAGGATTTCTGAGATTAGACCATTGGCTTAGATAACCGACTACAGAGACATATAAATACATACCCCCCTTCACTAAAATCGACATTCGGAATTAGGGAGAAGAATTACTAGCAAACCTAAGTTTAATACTTCTCTTTGATAAAGTTAATTTGACATTCCGAGTTAACACCCTTGTAACCAATATCAATAATAATACTTCTTTTCCGAGGAGTCTTTTGTCTTTATTATTTACTTAACTTACTCCAAAAAACAAACCCCTCTAATTATAAATAATTAGAAGTTGAACCCAGTATCAACACCAACTACACTTAAGCAGTGGAATCTGGAACAAGTGGTAATCAACCAATATGATCTCCTTTATCACACCGTAATGTTGATACTGGGTTCAACTTCTAATTATTTATAATTAGAGGGGTTCGTTTTTGAAAAAGTATAAAGTAAGAAAACAAAGAGAAACTTCGGAAAAAAAGACTTTTATTAATGATTTGTGTTACAAGGGTGTTAACTCGGGATGCCGAGTTAACTTTATCAAAGAGAAGTATTAAACCTAGGCGATCCAGTAATTCTTCTCCCCCATTCTGAATGAATATTATTAGTGAGAGGGAATGTATTTATATATCTTTAATAGTCGGTCTTGTAAGCCCATGGGCTAACCTCGGAAAAACAGAATATTTCCATTTTTCCAAGACTAGGGAATCTGTGATAAGATTTGATCTTATACTGTCCGAGCTTTAGACTTCGGCATAGGACGATGTTGCTTATACCCCCGCTTCAGACACTAAATTTGATCATTCTTCACCGAGGTATCACTCGGTCATCTGAGCCGAGGGTTAATATTCATGTTGTCGGGACTTATAACCTTATAAGTTATCAGGGAAGAACTCGACAGGGACCAAACTCCAATTATTGCCAAACTATCGATAAGTCTAGGGGATAGCGAAAAGACTGTCTTGTGCTAAATTAGATGACGATTGATAAGCATTTCCGGCTATATGATGACAAAAGAATGAGTTGCTTTGATGGTATCTGAAATATGGTATTCAATATGGTTGGGATAACTCTAATTTGTTCTTAATAATTTTTTCATTGGATAATACAATTTGGTCTGTGTATTGGTCAGCTGTTGGAGATGTCATAATGAAAGAAATGGTTGCTGAAGGTTGATAGCTTGATCATGGTAAACCGGATTTGTTTTGACCACTAACTAGCTCTTTATTTGCTCGAGGGCGAGCAAAAGCTAAGTCTGGGGGAATTTGATGTACTATTATTTTTACCGGTTTTCATAATGATATTTTACGCTATTTTGGAGCCTTTTCCGCATTTTATACAGGTTAAATGGAAGATTCCACATGCTGAGGTGTTTTGCAAGAATCTAGATGATTTGGAGCTAAAAATGAAGAATTATGATCCGAAGCCCGAGTCGACCGACTGGAAGAAAGAGTCGACCGACTCAGAGGCCGCCTTAGTAAAAAGGAAATTCTTTTTGGGCCTTCTTTTCGAAACCCTAACTTCTAGAACTTCTTTGCCGACTCATGCATGACCTAGAGGAGCTATATAATCGACTTTAAGCAGAGAAGAAAAGAAGAGACGACTTCCATCAAGGTTTTGAAACATTCAAGCATCTCTTTACCAAAAATCACCAAAAAGTTACTTAGATCTTGTTTTCAGGGACCACCCTTGTGTGAAGGTTTTCTTGTGCCCCTGTTCTCTTAGTTTTACAGAGAGAGGGAGCCACGTTTTGCTCTGATATCATTTGATATTACTTTCATATTGCAAACTCTTGATATTAATGACTATGATTGGTTTGTTTGCTATGTGTGAGTAGTTCCCTAGTTAGATCTAGGTTGTCAAAGGTTTTATGGGTCATTAAGTGCACGAATTGTTGCTTAATTCGTGACTACTCTCTGCTTTAATATTAATTCATACAATATTTTGACTTGATCACTTAGAATATTGAATTTTAGGGTTTGTTGCATCATACACCCATTTTACATTAAACCCGGAGCATTGTTTTTAGCAGGTGATCTCGTCCTTGTGCAAACGAGAGTTTGGCTTGGAAAGTCATGAACAATCAAATCCATTCTCAATACATGTGTTAGCTATATAGGTTGGAAAGCATCCTTTCTGATCTGTTGGTTGATTCATAGTGCAATACGCAAAGAGATTTGGTATTGTATACATTGTCTTTTGTGTTTAAGAGTAGAGCAACATCTAATTTTGTGCATGACCCATATTACCCGCGATTTACCTAAGTCTAGCGTTTTTAATCCATAAGTTACACAAAAAGTTACCAGATAGATTGCATTCTAATAGAATCGAAACACGACATAATCTCTGTGGGATCGAAAACCTAATTTATACTACAATTGTACATTGTGCACTTGCAGTTAGTTTTGGGTGAATAACTTTTCACGCATCAAGTTTTTCTGGCGCCGTTGTAGGGGATTTAACGGTGTTTTCAATTTTTGTTAGAATTAGAATTAGGAAATTATGAGAAAAACAACTACTGAATATTTCTCTTCTTTTGTGTTTGATAGACAGAAAATGATGCAAGGAAAGCACAAGGGAGATGGAAAGCCGGATGTGGATTTCGTGAGATCAAACCAATACCGAGATGGATACTTCAACCCGCACTCGTTTTACAAGCCAATTCCACCAACGAATGGAGCGGAGAGCCTAGTTGAAGAAGTCCTGGAGATGCAGAACAGAACTTATGAGACCCTTTTGAAGAAGATGGATCAACTTTTCCTTACCGTTGATTCGCGTATAAGACACCTTCAGATTGATGTCGGAAGACTTCATGAGCGAATGGAAGAGCTTGAAAGATTTGTGGGAGGCAGGAGAGTCACCAAGTGGCCATCCATCCGAGCTATCCACATTAAGAAGATTGAAGAGGAGAAAACCCTAGAAGAAACAAGTGAAGAAGGATCGTCTGACACAGTCGGTCGACTGCCATCAATGGTCGGTCGACGTGTCAATGGTCGGTGGACCGAGGAGAAGGTCGGCCGACTCTTAGCTTCTGAAGAAGAAGTGGGATGTCCTTTGATGAAGGTTCCACCCAGGAAGAGTGTTTACAATCCATGGTGCATAATCAATCAGTGTATCTATGGATTCCATTTGCAAGAGCCTGCAAGCTGAACGCTGAACTTGAAGACGTCCTTAGTAAGGTGATGAGATGGAAGATAACCCCAGAAGATGAAAACTGCTTATTCGATGAGATTTGTGACGGAGCGATCATGTACCGGATGCCAGACAAGAAAAAGGATCCTGGACAATTTGAGCTTACTTTGACAATTGGAGATCAAGTCTTCAAGAGATGCATGTGTGATCTAGGAGCAAGCGGTAACACCATACCTTTGTCTGCTAACCACTCGAATTGAAGACCACCAAGAAGAAGATGCGATTAGCTGACGATACAAGTGTTGTGCCTTTGGGAAAACTCACTGGATTGCCATGTATGATTGGTGATAGATTCATTGCCTTGGATTTTTACATCCTGGAGACGTGCTATGCTGATGAGAGCGATGGGATAGAGCAGATTATATTTGGAAGATCGTTCCTTAAGACCGCTAGAGCTTTAATTGATTGCTCGGAAAACACAATAACGTTAAGAGGTCTGGGAAGTCCGAACATTAGTTTCAAGATCAAGGATAAAGAAGATGAAGAAGAAGATTTCGCCTGCTACTACCCAGAGAAGAAGAAGAAGAGTTTGGCAGTCATCACAAGCTCCAAACCAAAAATGAGAGTTATCGAAGAGACCATAAGGAAGAGTTTTCGACGCCCGAGTCGGTCGACTCTACCACCAGTCGGTCGACCCGACTCCCCTGAAGCTAAACGAAGAGCAATTTCTATGATAGCTTGTTCTATGTCTGATGAAGAAATTCAATCCACTGCTCGTTGGATACGACCTGAGCACATTGAGTACATAATCACTTTCTTTGCAAGTTCATTGAAGGTACTTGAGACACAATTCAAATATGATGTGGAGGAGTTTATCAAAGAATGTAAGGAGATTTGGCCACTTGTGGAGCAATGTGGAATAGAGATGGAGCTACAAGAGTTGACACCATACTTACTGAAAAATAAGATGGGAGCCAAGGAGTTTTGCGGTAGAATTTCCAGGATGTGTGATGAAGTGATCGAGAAATCAATGCCAAAGAAGCTTGGAGACTTTGGAAGAGCTGAGATTAGTGTTATGATTGGGCACACATGGTTTGAGAACGTCCCATGTGATACTGGAGCTGGAGTAAACCTAATGTCACTCTCAGTTGCCAAAATGATGAAGTTTGACCAAATGGTGAACAAGCAAGTGTTTTTGAGGCTAGCTGATGATACATACAAGATAACCGAGAGAATAGTGGAGAATGTACCTGTGAGAGCCAACGACCGGTTCTTCGTAGTAGATATCCACGTGACAATGTTTGAAAGTGAGCCTCAACACCTGCTGATCCCTGGAAGACCATTCTTACACACCGCATATGCTGAGATAGATTGCAAAACTGGAAGAGTTAAGTTCAGAGCTGTTGAATCCATTGAAGAAGAGAAGATGAGGATGACTGGAACTACACCTCAAGGTTTTGAACGTGCCCTCTACAAGGGAACCTACATTCCAATCCTAAGGAACAAGAAGCATGTATCCACCAA
Source organism: Euclidium syriacum (assembly GCA_900116095.1). Classification (NCBI taxonomy): domain Eukaryota; kingdom Viridiplantae; phylum Streptophyta; class Magnoliopsida; order Brassicales; family Brassicaceae; genus Euclidium; species Euclidium syriacum. The sequence goes on from FPAK01000004.1 coordinate 1,776,233, forward strand.
AAAATCATAGTTCACTGCAAGCATTGAGCTTGAGAAGCTAGTAAAGAAAGCTGAGAATGAAAACAAAGTTGTGGATCTTACTGAAGATGATGATGATGAGGATTGTGAAGATGATCCTATGGAGGAACATGAAGGGGATCAAGGAGCTGAGCTGAGCTCTTCCGAGTAAGAGATTCAAGTCAGACAAAGTCAAGCTACTGACTGTAAAGAAGTGCTTAGTGGGAGGCAACCCACTTGTGAGTCTGTTTTAGTTTAATTCTTTAGGATTTTGTGCTTTTAGTCTCTGTTTAGATTGAGTCATGATAAAAACATACAAAAAAAAAAATAATTAGTTTAAGTTTTATTTTGAATTTTGCTTTTTGAGGCTCAGTCGGCCGACCCTGTGCTGAGCAGTCGGTCGACTCGTGGGTCGAGTTTTATTAAAACCGAGTTTTCTTCATAATTCCATTAAAACTCAATCTTCAAACACGATTTTCTCTCTCAATTCTCAACCAAATTTTTGTGATTCAAAGCGCCCTGAGATCGAAATTTTAAGCTCTATCATCCTTTGCTAATGTTTTTCACGGTCTGCAAGGTATTTTTCTGATTCAACTCGTTTTCTTTTACGATTTTTGGAGAAAAAGTTAAAAAAATTTGAAAAATTTGCATGTTGATGATTTAGAGTGGGATTTAGGTTGAATTGAGTGTAGAATGGCCTAATATCGTTATCTGTGTTAGATTGTGCAAAAAATTTGAGTTCAATTGATGAATTATAGCGGATTTGATGATCGAATGATGAAGAACTCCGTCGCAACCCGAGTCGGTCGACTGCGGTTGATGATTTTTGATAAAAACGGTTTAAATTCCTTTCGAAAGGGAGATATGTACTCCTTCTATTTTTGAAAGAGTGTCATTCTACAAGTTTTCACACATATTAAGAAAAGTATTAAATTTCTATTTTATCCCTTAATAATACATTAAATTATTTTCTGTTTCCAATTAATACATTAAAATAATAAGGTTAAAATTTGATTTTTATTCAAAATATTGCATTGGAATACTAGAATGATTCTCTTTCGAAAACAAAAAAATATAAGCTAAAATGACACTCTTTCAAAAACAGAGAGATTATTTATCGAGTCAAAGGTAGTTATCAAGCTACGCATAAATCAAATCCCAGCATTTGATAGATTTTCTCAACTTTAGCAAAATAAAAAATAAAAACTTTGAAGAACCGAATCTGAGATCCCTAAAATTGATATTCACAAAACTACAACCCTAGGAATTGTGGTTAAGAATCACGAATGCTCGAGTGAAAGAGGAAAATGAGAATTACTGAAAAAAGCAAACGAGAATTTAACGCAATACATGCCTTCAATTTAAGCTCATTGTCGACACATATTGCAAAATTAGGGCCGACGAGAGCTTCATTGATGGTGGGGACCTTCAACGACGGATGCGGGGACCTGATTTTGTGGCTCATAGTATCGAATTTAAGCTCAAATAGAGGAAATTAGCATAGGATTTTCTCTTAGGTTTCTAGAAGAAAGAGTGAGAAAGATGGCGGTAAGAGGAAAATGATAAATAACAAGAGGAAAAATGTTCCCCAAAATGAAAATTTTCACTAAGTGTTTGGCGGGAAAGCTAACTTTTGCTTTCCGCTTAGTGAAATCATATCATAGCATTTATAGTTGTATTAGAAAGTTTGGAAATTTCAGACTCATCAACGATAGCATTTTAGAAAAAAATGCTATTGTGATCTGCTATCAATGAAGACTCTTTTTGTAGTGCTTGGTAAATTACTGCTCATAGCCTGTAAGACCACATCATCCTTTACAGCCGGAGAACTATAAGCATCTCCCCCTATGCATAGACCTCCCCAATAGCATGTTTACGAATGTCTTTGGGCTTCCTATCAAGGTCTTTATCGTTACTAGCCTTCCAAAATATAAAAATTAAAAAGTTGTAATCATCTTTACGTAGAAACATGACTATTATTAGAATACATACCCCCCCCTCACTAATAACATTCATTCAGAATCGGGAGGAGAAGAACTAGATAACCTAGGTTTTACTTCTCTTTGATAAAGTTAATCTCGGCATTCCGAGTTAACAAGCATTGTAAACATCTTTAATAATAATACACCGTCTTTCCGAGGTTTCTTCTTTACTTTCTTATCAAATACTTACCTAAAAACGAACCCCTATAATTACAAATAATTAGAAGTTGAACCCAGTATCAACATTTGGCGCCCTAGGTAGGGGGTGACTAACCTTTGGTAAGAAAAAGATCTCGGACAGAAGGATGAGCACGGAAGAGCCACCTACTAACGAGCGTCAAGACGGTGAAGAAGCAGAAGTAAGCGACGAAGAAGAAGCGGTCCAGAATATCGACCAGAGCCGCAATCCAATAGCCCGTGAACTAAGTTATCCTCATACCACACCCAATCAACTCGGAGAACAAGGATTCGTGACGCCTACTAATCCGATAAATCGAACCTCGACATGCGAAATCCAGAATTCCTTGGGAGAATTAGACGAAACTCTTCGTCCTAACTCTCAAGCGACTGAGCAACCCGCAGGAATGTTATCATCGAATAACGGAGGAAACCAGATAAAAATCCAACTCCCAACATAGAAGAGATAAGAACCCCCGATGGAGTAGTAGTAAGAGCACAACAGCAGCGCGAAAGGTGGATGACAGAGCCAATCTACCACCAACAACAAATAAACCGAAGTCTGATCGATCAACTGGCGATCATATCAGAAGAACTCCAAGTTTTAAGAGCCCAAAACCATAACCAAACTCTAAGAGCGACTTCGATCAGAACTTCACGAGCTACTCCCCAGCGAGTAACATTTGAAGACGATCAAACCAGTTCAAGAGATCCTAGGATGCCCATTATCCGCCGAAGTCAGAGAAGTGGAGATAACACGACTCAAAACCCGAGCACCGACCAATCAATCGTAATATTAAAAAAGAGAATTGGAAGAGATGCGATCGCTAGTCCATAAGGCAACCAGCATCGCCCCCGAAGTCGATCAATTACTGGCAGAAAAAGAGAGGAGCCCATTCACTCAGAATATCACGCGGGCACGAGTCCCACTCAACGACAAGCTCAGACTCCCAACCTATGACGGAACCACAAATCCCGCAGTCTACATGAGAGCCTTTCTAGTAAAAGTTGGCCGAGCTGAGTTTCAAAGAAACGAAGAGGGCGAGGGAAGATGTCAACTTTTCTTAGAGAGGTTGAGAGGTGATGTCCAAGCTTGGTTCACCAGCCTACCCCCCCCCCCGATTCAATCAGTTGTTTTGCAGAACTCCGATAAGCCTTTTTCAAATAGTACATGCTCCACTTAGAGCAGCATGCCACCACATCAGACCTATACGCAGTAAAACAAGGACTGAAAGAGCCACTCCGAGATTTCATTAAAAGATTTAAGGCGGTTTATTCGCGGCTAAGGATTGACGACGATTTAGCAATCGGAGCGCTTAGCGCGGCAACCTGGTATCAATCAAGGTTTTGGGACGAACTATCAGCTTATCGTCCTCAGTCTATGAACGACACTTTCCATCGAGCAAATATTCACATAAGGATCGAAGAAAATTGTGCCGAACTTGCCAAAGTACACGGATCCACAAATGTCAACAAAGAGGTGAAACCAGAGGAAAAGGGGGAAGGGCGGCGAGTAGAAAGGGATAACCCTCGAAGAGACAAATCAAGATCAGAAAAAACATTTTCCGTAACGGACTCGCAAAAAGACATACCTCGGAAAGATAAGTCGAAATACACCTACATCCGAGATCTTGTAGCTCAACATCAGTCAGTCGCGGGAAGGTTTGTGGCGAGGCCCTGATATCTGGTTCTCGGTGGGAGTGTTTAGGTATTTATGGCCATTTGGGAACTTTAGCGATGGCTGGTGTCTTTGTCTTCCAAACAATGTCGTGTTGAGTGAGAAGACATATTGCCCTTAGGCTTGGGCTGATAATTTTGTGGGCTTCCTTGGTCATAAGATCCCATCCTAGACCATTTGACTTAAATACTCCTCCGATGAAAGTAACAGATATACTTTCACTTTCTATCTCACCATGCAGGAACTACTTGTCGACTTTATTCGATCAAGGCCGCTGCTCAAAGAGTTTAATGTCAGAGTGGATTTATGGTCGAAACCCAAGCATAAATAACTTTCCAAATTCAAATCTTGGAAATCACATGGAAGGCCAACGTTTGAAACTCTCGCCAAAAATCATATATGGTGTCATTGAAGCTATTTCATTGATCTTGAGAAGTTGTGTCACCTTGCAGAGAGAAATGATATATGGATATGTGTTTCATATGTTCCCAAGTAAGGAAATGTTCTTGTCACGTTCACAGCGTAACAACTCAAGGGATTCTCCGTCGAGGTTGACACCGGTTGTCCGTCGAGGTTAACCCCTCAAATATTGCTCTAGGCGAAACACCCATCCATCCACTACTTCGCTAACAATTGTTGGTAAGTCAACTCGATGGGTGATATGATAATGGCTGCATTGGATCAGAAGCAGCTAAAGGAAAAGAATGAGAGCTTGAACCAAATTTTAGTGAATACAAAGAAGAAGCTAATGAGAAGTTGGAATCAGAGGAAGCTAATGAAGAGAAAGATAAGGACTTGCACATTCCTCTTGGAACAATGACAAGAACCAGGGCAATCAAATTCAAGCAAACTTTTCACAAGTTACTAAACTCTATCTATGACAATCTTGATTGTTTTAATCCAAGCACACTAGTTGTGATATAAGCCACTTAAAAGTTACACTCTTTTTTTCTTGATTTAGTTTTGTCTCATTTGGGTTTTCTACAAAAGGTTTTTAATGAGGTTTGATCACAACACTTATATGAAAACCTTTTGATGAAAACCCAAGCCCATTATATCTCTAGATTTCGACAAAGGAGAAGGAGCCTCTTAGTTCAAATTCAAACTCTTTAGTTAATGCTTAGTCTTTTTCTTTCTTTAAGTCATTAGTTGTTTTGTTATTTTCTAAGAGTTTCTAAACTCTATAGCACCTTTCTCCTTCATTTTTAATCATCAAATCTTTTCTTATCAAAAACCTTATCTGAATCTATTTGATCAAAGGCTTGACTAGTGTATTGTGGATTTCGATCCTTACATTACAAGCACACTTTTCACTGATAGTCTAAGAGCAATTCATACCTCTTCGAAGTGTCAACACATTCCCCTACTTGTTTCATCATCCACAGATACAGATCTCATTCATCAATCCATTTTACATGCGAATTTAACAAAGGAAACTTTGGCAATAACCTTGATGAAGCATTCATCAAAAAAGTACTAAGATAATATCTTAGTATTTGCATCATGTTTTTTTTTTTTTCTGAGCACCAGCATCTGTTATCTTCACCAACATAATACTTACCAACATAATACTTGGAGAGTATTCAGAGACTTGATCTTATCACTTAAGATCATATGAATGGGTTATCGGTTCTGTATTTCATATTCAGGTGTTGTGAACTGAGGTGTTGTGAACTGAGTGGGACTCTATGATCTAGCCTTAACGTTGATGATCACGGGTTCCATTGGCTTGGTATAGTGTGAAATTACACCAAATATAACTGTGCCATTCGATTTAGGTGATAACTGACTGACGCCACCGCCTTATTCTAGAATTTCCTTCCTTGACCGTCTCTCTGACAATCGTTGGTCTGACATCATCTCAATAGATTCTTCAGTCCTTCAGTCGGCTGGTAACGCCCAAGCGATCATTTTTTTATATTCATATGACATCGCGATGCAACGTTTTGTTCCAAGGTCATCATCTTTGCCAATCATTTTGAATATTATCCACCTTCGCTTTAAGGTTAGCGACAAACTCCTTTCATATCTTTGTATTTAGGATTTTCTTATGAACATATGCTTTGATACCAAATTGATAGAAACAAAGTTGTAATTCTCCTAAATGTAAGAAAAAAGTAGAATAAGATGATAACTTCTTTGTATTTAATCTGAAAATTAAATACAAGGTTGTGAATGTTTAAAAGCACTCACACATCTCCCTCAAATTCCCAAATAGCTGATACTCTTTCTCCCTCTTCTCCCACCCTTTACATATATAGGCAATCTTAGGGAATCACACATCACATGTGTATGCTATCCAGAGGAAACCTTTATTTCCCTCCCCATGCAAAACTTGAAAACGAAAATTAGATGACTATGCTTATTCCTGCAACAATTTAGTAGAATATAACTCCCTCATATGACGACACATTCACTTGTCTTTGTCGAAGCCTAGGTTACATGGAAACTCCGTTTGGAGCCCGTTTCCCGTTTTGGAAACAGAAACGCAGTGGAAACGAGACGGAAACGCGTTTTTTGAAATTTTCTGTTTTGGAAACGCGACGGATTCGCCGTTTCCGTTTTTGGTAACGCAACATAAATTCTATTTCCATTTTTGGAAACGTCATATCTTGTTATTTTGGAAACTTTGTTTTTTATTTGAAAATCATCATATATATTAAAAGAATACATATTTCGTCACGTGAGGTTACTATAGCTTTTTAGAGAATTGATTTACCATAATGCCCTTATTAATCAATTGGAATAAAAATCATGTAACCGTTAATAATAATGTAGCCGTCGTCTTATCTATTGGTTAATAATAAAACCCTAATATATAGCCGTATGTAGATATATTTTGGTTAATAATAAAAACCTAGCCGTTTCGTCTTATGTAGGTGTATGGTTTGGGCTATCTAGTGATTCTTTTTTTTTCAGGGATACGTTGTACTAATTATGGCAACTTCTGATCGATCTCTCTTTTTAAAAATATTTGAATTCTTCAGTCTTCTGGGTTGTTTAGATTGACATTAGCTTTTTTTTTTTGTTTTGAAAGGGTCGAGGGTTGAGTTCTCTATATTCCTGCTGTCTTCATGTCTCGGTTCTCTCATCTTTGGATTGAAGAGGGTGGGTGGTTTCGTTTAGAGGTCTTCAGCTTTTACCGAAAGTTTTGGTGAAACTTTTGTTTATGTTTTTGTTTCTTAAAAACCACTTACGACTATTTTTTTTTTTTTTTTTATTATGGTGATTCAGCAGATTATTGTTTTTGCTCATGAAATGTTTTTTCGTATGTATATAAAAGCTTACAATAGGATTAGAAGGGATACTCTTTCCTGGTTAAGTTTCGCCTATATATATAATATCAAATTCATGAGCTTTACCATCGAATGGTCTATTGCTAAATCCATTTTCAACTAACGTCTTTTATGTTATCTCTCTGTGTAGGGGATATGTCTGCCGTGAGTGCATCTATTCGTGATTTTAGAGTTTTTATGAAATTCTTCCAGCCTTAAGATTTGTGTGTGTGTGTGTCCACCATCATGTATGCATTTGGAAAATGCTGCTAACTGGATCGAGTAATTTCGCGTTGATGATTTATGAAAGTTCAGATTTTCATATAAAATTTTATTTACTTATCGCGTATTATATATTAATGGTGTTGGGGGTTTGTAAAAAATGATCTAGGCTTTAGATTCTCTACATAAAAATTCATTAAATTATCATAACTGTATATCAAAGGTGTTGGGTTTTATTAAGATATAGTAGGGTACTAATATTTGTAGTAACTGTTATCTATTTAATTAGTTTTACTGTACTTCATTATTTAATCAGTTTGAATTTATTTTTTTCGTAGTTTTAATGATGATTTAAAAATTTCATTTCGTCGATCTAATTCCTCGTCTTTGTTTTGTTTTAGGTGATAAGTTGACGAGTCTTCGTTTGATTAATAAAACTTACAATAACGAGTAAACCAGAGTATATACAACCCAACACACAAGAAAGACTTTAAAAGAAATGATCTGCAAAAGGGTGATAATAATAAACTCTAGTACCTTTTCTGATTATCTTTAGAGACACTACTAAGATTTCATTTTTCCAGTTTTTTCTTTAATCCTCTTTGTGGAAAGTGATTTAGTTATATATAAATGTGATTGTGTTCGCAAAACAGGATATAGAGTTTAGATTCGCCTAATAAAAATTGATTTACTTATCGCGTACTGCATCTTAATGTGCTGGGATTCGCAAAGGAAGGTCTACGGTTTAGAGACCGCATATAAAAACTGATTAGTTATCGCGTAATGTGTATTAATGTGTTTGGGTTCGCAAAGGAGAGTCTAGGATTTAGATTTCCCATATAAAAATTGACTTAATTACCACGTACTATGTATTAATGTGCTTGAGTTCGCAAATAAGAGTCTAGGGTTTTAGATTCTCTAGATAAATTTTGATTTACTTATCGAAATTGTATAGTAATAGTGTTTGGGTTCATAAAGGAGGGTTTAAAATGAAAAATTGATTTACTTATCGAAATTGTATATTAATAGTATTTGAGTTCGCAAATGAGGATCTAGGGTTTAGATTCTCATATAAATTGTAATTACTTATCGTGTACTGTATATTAATGGTGTTGGGGTTTGCAAAAGAGGGTTTAGACTTTAGATTCTCCACATAAAAATTGATTTACTTATCATAACTGTATAGTAGTGATGTTGGATTTTTTTTAAGATAAAGTAGGGTACTAATATTTGTAGTAACTGTTATCTATTTAATTAGTTTCACTATAGGCCTAAAGGTTCAACCTTTAAAGAATTACACCATCTCAAACCTAGATATGAGCTGATGTGTTCAGAAATCAGTTTGGTTTCTTGTATGAAAATGTTTTTGAAATTGTGAAATAGAATTTCGACATCTATTATCTCATAACATTTTCATATATTTTTAATGCGCGCATACAAACAAATCCCTTAGTATAATTGTAAATAGTTCAAATTTATACAGACTTAATTGATAATTTTTATTTAATTTATTTATACACACCAATCTTTGTCTTATACTTAGAAAAAATCGTATATATGTTGGATGTTGCAGGTGATAAATTTGATTTATCAGATGATACGATCTTGGAAGACTCGAGTTTGAAAATCTTTCTCTCGACTAACCAGAGTTGGAGACAGTTGTATTTTGAGCCGATGAGAATGAGAATGAGAATGTAGACAATGAACTTTCACTTTTGCGATATTTATCTTTAACTAAACTATTTAATATTTATTTATCGAGTTTGTGTTGTTCCAATTTTTTTTTATAATTATGGTTGGATTTCTGTTATTATGTTGAATTTTGATTTGATTTATGATGAACTTTGATTTCTTTTTATGTTTGATTTTTCCTTATATATTTTTATTGGATTTTTTAAAATATTATATTGAATTTTTATTTTTTTTATGTTTTGTGTTTTATTATATATTCTTATTAGTCTTATAAATAAATAAAAATATATATTTTAGACATTTTCAAAACATTTTGTTTCCTATTTTTTTTTTCAAAAATTATTTCCGCGTTTCCAAACATTTTGTTTTCGCATATCCATTCTTAGTTACTGTATCTAAATTAATTAGGATCCATCACTCTTCTTTTGAGGCCCATTGTATCTGAATGAATAAGATCCATCGATATTTGCTATTTTCCTTAATCATTCTTTTTTTTTTTTCTTTGGTGTTGGCAGTGTTTAAAAAAATGACCTAGGCCACTTGAATTTCATGGTAGGCCTAAGGTTAGATTTGGAGGTTCATACGGGCATTAGACAGGGTTAAAGTGATTTAGGTGGGGTTGAGGCGGTCAGTTATTTTTTTTTAGTTATATTTAATTCATTAAATGCACCGTTTAATTTAATGAGAAAAAATGTTCCTTCCCTAAGCACCAAGTTTTAACGGCTTGACTTATTCTTTACTCAAGAAAACTATTATGTTTCTCTGTTGATTATTGCCGTCAAGGAGACCTGTATCTTCCACAATGCTGTAATGTCTATCGTCGTCTTTTGTTGACTAGTCAACTAACAAATCTAACTAATTTTTTAATAGTCATGTCCTTTCTTAAAAATATCTTATGTAACCTCCCTCTAATTCCCATTAATTTAACGAAAGAAATTAGAAATTATACTTTAATGTCATGCCTTTAATTTTAGAAAATCAGTTATAAAAACATCTAATTTTTTAAAAATCGCCAAAAAAATCACCATTTTTTTTACTTACCAAAAAAACCCTGAATTATCGTTAACTCGTCAATTTATTCGTATATTTTTCGTTGACTTACCATTCTAAACACTCTGTTACAGAAAATTAGACGGCTGTTTAACCCTCCGTTACTGTTGTCGTCAATCGAAACGACGTCGTTTTGTTGTGTGATTTGGTTTAAGACAAAAAAAAATTTTGAAAAAATATATCTTTAACAAGTCTCGAACCCATGAGCTCAGAGATAGTTACAGGGTCTCTAGCCACTAAACTAAAGATACTTTCTGATGTTGTATGCTTGACAACATTATATATTTATTACCAAATTTTTCATTAAAAAAAGACAATACAGTTCGTGTTCTCTCGCTCTTCCTCCCTCCGCGCTTCGATGTCCTCGCGACGATTCCCACCGCCGAAGACGAAACGAGATACGCTCTTGTTGTTCTTAATCAGAATCTACCACGTTTCACTCCTCTGAAGGTAACCAAAGACAACGGAGATTAATGGCGATTACTTCTTTTCCCGATGAACAGAGAGATAGTGGTCAATAAGCTGGGTTTAGAAGCTCGATGCTCAATAACTCGATTTCGAACGGAATTTTACTTCACCGGCGTGATTAACGGTTGTGATGATGAATCGTGGATTAGTGATTGAAGAGCTTCTGCTATATAAGAAGCCGCTCTTTGAAACGGAGCTTTGTTGTTGAGAAGATAGTGATTGAGCCGCGCCAATATCTCTTGCGCGAGTATGCTATGGTGGTCGTTTTGAGTTCCGATTAGCTCTGCCGCGTTGAATAGCTGCTCGATGATGACTGATTGGTCATCTCCGGCCATTTCTGGTGGCGGAATCGAAAACTATACCGAAGTCGAAGGGATTTGTTGAAATGGAAACTGAAATTGATGTTGACGACGAACCAAACCCGGATTTGGATCCGAGATTGGAAAAACCGGTTGATGATTAGATCCAAAATTAAATCGTTTCACCGGTGGTAGTGGTGGAGAAACCGGAGACTCAAACATCACTTCCATGGCTGACATCAGAGAGCGGAGGAAGGAAGATGATAAATTTGAGTGTATTTTTTCAATGAACAATTTAGGTAATAAATAAAAAATGTTTGTTAAAAATATTACAGAAAGTGTCTTTACTCCAGTGGCAAGAGACCCCTGTTATTTTCTCTGAGTTCTTAAGTTTGAAACTGGTCAGAGGCATATTTTTCCAAATTTAGTTTTTGTCTTAAACCAAACCACACAACAAAACGATGTCGTTTCAATTGACGACAATAGTAACGGAGAATTAAACGATGGTCTAATTTTCTGTAACGGCGTGTTTAGAATAGCAAGTCAACGAAAAATATGTGAATAAACTAACGAGTCAACGACAGTTCAGACTTTTTTTGGTGAGTAAAAGAAGTGATGATTTTTTTAGTTATTCCTGAAAAATTTGATGTTTTTTTTGCCGATTTTCCCTTTAATTTCTTTTCTATTTGGTTGTTTTCTTAGTTTAAAAAAACAAAGTTTGTAGCCTCAATTTGTCTAGTTGCTATTATACTGTATAGTTAATGACTACACACAGTAGTTTCATATCATTATGTGGTTAATTGATTATATGATCAGTAATGCTTTGATCAACGATTGATTGATTTCAAACCCATCACAATGTTGCCTACTATTTCTTGGATTTGTTTGCTATTCTCATACTAGTTAGCTTCTTAAATCGCCTTGGAATATCTTCTCCTAATCACTCTCCGAAGTCCTAGAAGGAATTTTGCAAAATAATCATTTCAGATTTTAAAATACCTTCAAGAATGTCCTTGATTTTCAAATTATCAATCCAATATACCCCTTAGAGATTTAATCTGCGCAAATGATAATAGTTTCCAAATAATATTACTACAAATGTAAAAGAAAAAGAAAAAAAAATTGAAGTAGTAATCCCCCCCTCTTCCCATCAAACTTCCCCGTAATGCCATGACGATTTGATTGTTCATGGTTAGCTTCTTTTTAGTTTATATATATAGATAATAGACGATTGACCTTCATAAATGACAACAAATTTAACTCGAGCTGAAAGAGTCCACATGTGAATGAATATATAATTGAATAACAATGGAATATGCATCTCCAGTTCAAATAAAACCAGTCAGAGACTAGAGTGAAAACTGCAAACCCTAACATCAAACTCAGTAGTAACTGATACTAAATGTGATCCTGATCAAATGTACAAGTAACTGGAAGTTTTCTAAAGCGGTAAAGCATTTATGTACCTTGATACATCCCATCAACAGGCAGAGCATTTCTTGAATCAATGCGTCAGCTTAGACAGACGTCAGGTCTCACCAGCATGGGTCACAGCGAGTACAGCCAAGCCTTTGTCTCCTCACCTGCGAAAGCTAGTATCAAACTTTCACCATGTTCCTAACAAAGCCAGCAGGTCCTACAAACTGCACAAGAAACAAGCACAAAGCAAACAACCAGAGCAAGATCATAATACTTGGCAGCTCAATCGCTACAACCTGCAACTGAAGTATCTCAGATTTCCCCTTCCAAAAGATTAGGAAACAACTCACCAAAGAAACTATAGAAAAGTCACAGCATAAACATCACATTGGCATCTTTTACTCGAGCAATATCATAATTGGCACTATAAAGTGAAGCTTTGCTCTTGGGTTACTGGAAACGACATATGAATATCAAAATAAAAATGCATTCAGATACCTGAAGGAAGAATTTTTGGCTAATGGGGGGTTAACACTAAATTATCTTGACCTCTATACAATACAAAAAAACAATGAGCATGAGTTTGACAACATGTATCATCTGAGGGGCAACTAATGAAAGACACATCCACTTGATAACCCAAAGTCCTCTCAACATTGCCCGTGGGAAGAGGAGACAAAATGCTTCACTCATACCTTGCAGGCAATCTAATTCCTCATCAAATCAGGTTCCTCTAGTGTGACAAAACTTTCTTCGTCATCCGACCATTTGCTTCTTTGAGGTACGCTTCCTGGCAAAGGGCCAATCGTTGATTCCAAAGGATTTTTACCCATTCCAGCTGAATACCAACTCAACTACCATTGGCCATTACTATAGGTCCCAATGGCCTTCATGGTTTTGGAACTTGAGCTATCGCAATGTGTTTGTCAACTTGTTTGTCCACAAAGTCACGAATCTGTATATATATTAATCAAATGAAGCGACGATCAATCAGAAATCGTTCTAAGGTAACTATTCATGTCACCAAGATATTCCGCACAAGGAAATTCAACATTTTCACCTACACCAGAGAGAGGGATACTAACTGGGAACTTAAAGGCAATAACAGTGGCAAGAAATAATTCTCAAGCTTCTACAAACCTTATTTTTTCGCTTTGCGTCAAGGAATTGTTGAACAGCCATGGCTTTCTCCACGTCTGTTGTGTGTTGCATAACCTGATAAAGCAAAAGAGTTTCAAAAGAGTCATTTTCTGACTTCCGGTAGAAACAAAAACCACAATATACTGATCGATTTTTTTTGGAAAAAAAAGTACAAAATCACAAACCTTTGTTGCTGTCTTCTTCATTATTGACTTGTATACATCTCTATCAATTTTCTTCGCTTTATAAGGGGCCATAAGCAATGATCCAACAAAATCTACAACCCCCTGTTTCAAACGATCTGCACCTCGGGTATGTTTTTTATGTGACTCTTTATTCACTGTAACCTGTGACATAGAACACTCATTTCCTCGCTGGTCATGCTTCCAACTAGGAGGGCCTGTGGAACATGCAATCGAATCTTCTTCACCCTTAATATGCAAAGCGCGATTAAAAAATTCAGGATCAGCAGCAGCAGCTTGAGATTGCCATCTATCTATTGCCTGAGAATCCTTGAAACCATCGCTACTACCACCAGTTTCAACCCATGCCCCAGTAAAGATACTGGTATCCGCAGCCCCACTCTCTCCTGAATATTCTCTAAACTTTGGATGAGATACAAGCTCATTTGAATTGCTACGCTGTGGGTAGTTATCATTCGGAATCCTTGAACTGTCAAGGTCTAGACAGGAGGCAGGAAAATCATACCAATCCCGAACTTTGCAATTCCTAGAGTCTATCTCTGACATACAATCTTGTCTTCCTGTGACATTGCCAGGAAACTTTTTCCTGAAATCTGATTCATCCATCTTTGCATACTGCTCTCGCCTAGCAAATTTATGAAACGAGGGAATCTTAGGTAACTGCAATGAAGTACTATGATAGGCCTCAGAAAATGCCTGCAAGGCAAGAACATAGATTCATTAGTACAAAAACACATTTCCGTCCTCAAGGAAAACAAATTCATTCAGCATGCATCCATCAATGACTAATTCGAACATAAGAAAAACTTGCCTTTGCAGCTGCTTCTGCTGCCGCACGAGCAGCCTCAGCTTCAGCAAACACAGCCTTTTCTTCCTCTGACATATGTAGCTGGTTGTCTTCAAGCTCTTCATCAGTTTTGACATCGTTGCCATTGCTCAGCTTCGCCTTGCCGTCTGAATCCACACTACTTATTTTTCTTCTTGTTCTAGAGATATTTGTTTGTTTCAACAATTTCATTCCACTATTAGCTTTTTCTTTCCGGTATAGTTCCAGCCACACATTAACAAGCTGACTTGCAATGGCACGTATATCACGGCTCGTGTGTGCACAAACCTTTTCTTTCACAGTCTTCCCAATGCCTGCACGGGCAAGTTGAAAGTAACCAGCTTAGATGAAAATTAAAATCATAACAAGGCTTGCATGTGATATTGAGTCCTAAAACAGAAGTGATTGCATATTATCTCTGAGATTTGGGACCAAAAGTGCACTTGGAAGAAAATAACCAATACCTGAGAGCCTCACCGCAAAGAGATTACTTGCAACTCGAACAAGAATATGTACACAGTGACGTAAAAGCTGTGTCCCATTCTTCCCCATCGAGTCCTAATGGATAATTCAAATAAGCAAGAAGATGTCAAGAGAAGCCAATAGGAATTCACGGAACAAATATAAGAGCGAAGGAAAGTGGTACTATTTTCTTTAATAAAGAAACTAGCTCAAGGAGCTTACCAGGATCCAAGAGTTCAGCACTGCAAGCCCTTCTTTTGTACCTGCGAAGGCTTTCAAGTTGTCTCCAGGTAGGTTAAGCAACTCCTTAGCTAAATGCAAACGCCCAACAGTAGTTTTAGCCGAAAAGAACATGTTTCGTAGCAATGATTGCCTGGCCAACACATTAGACAGCTCAACAACTTCAAGCCTCTTTATTAGGTCTCTGACTTCATCCCTTACAACTACAGATTTCCTCTGCGCCTTTTCCATTGTTTCTACTTCGGCTGTGTAATCATTTCCACTTCTAAATATATCAATTATACGCACAGCTTCCCGAACTCCCGTCATCATTGCACCGCCAACAGTGTCAGGATGTTCTTTGCACGTCGCTTCACCAGCAAAAAACAAACAATTCTGAACAGGCCTTGCCAGTACATCATAATCTTCACCCGAAGAACCAATGGCAACATATGAGTAGGCACCACAACTGTAAGGATCAGAGCCCCAGTCAGTAACTACAGATGCAACAGGATCAGGCACCAGATCCCCACCAAAAAGCTTACGAAGAACCATCATAGCATGGTCCACGTGCTCAGACTTACTCTTGTTTTTATATTCAAAAGCAGCCTTCCCAACCACCAAAGCTATCAGAACAGGAGCACCAACAGTTTTTCTGACATTCCAAAACATAAAGCACTCACCTCTTTGATCTGTTTCATCAGCAGTTGCCCCAAAGTAATCAACGGTATCATCCCAAAATACCTTTGAGAACTCTAACACAACTTTATTTAGAACTCCAAAACCAAGTTGTTTGATTGACGAATATTTCCAGTCCGGTAAGGGAGGGGAAAACTTAATCGTTTCTGCTTTCAAGCACCCAAGAGGAACAGTTACAAGAACAGCATCTCCAAGATACTCACAGCAATTTGATGCACTAACTCTGACTTTATGCTTGCTGCTATGCACAGCAGATACATCAGAGGCAATAGATACCTCAGAAACTACCTTGTTCAAGCGAATGTCGAGTCCTTCTGCAAGTGACTCAACAACTCTGCTATAACCACCCTTAATCATAGCATGTGGCCCTCCAAACCCGCCATAAACCTCATCTTGATTCCAGTGAGGAAGCGACA
Source organism: Euclidium syriacum (assembly GCA_900116095.1). Taxonomy (NCBI): domain Eukaryota; kingdom Viridiplantae; phylum Streptophyta; class Magnoliopsida; order Brassicales; family Brassicaceae; genus Euclidium; species Euclidium syriacum. The sequence goes on from FPAK01000004.1 coordinate 1,792,457, forward strand.
CTTCCTTGAGTATAGCAGCGCAACCATATTCTGTATGAGCAAAATGCCAATTCATAACTCTTCTCTCCAAAGGATTCAAAAAATCATCTTTCAAGCTTCCATCCTGTGTAAAGGTACCACTGATGCTAGCTTCTGAACAGGAGTCATCAATTGAATTTCCCAGCCCAAATCTATCAATGTTCACCTTGTCATGTGGCATCCTTAGCCGTTGAAGGCCATATTCCAGACCATCCTCAAGGGACATTTTATTTGCTCTTTCCTTGCCTATTTCCTCAACAAGCAAATCCAAATCATCAATTAGACTATTGAACTCTGCTTGCAGAGCATCATCTAATTCTGGAGGAACCTTTTCCCCTGTTACAGTATCATAAAGAGGACAGAATCCATGCAACACACTCAATTCCAGACCTAATTGGTTACAGACCAATACTGAAGGGTCTGGCATTCTTTCAGATGGCACATCAGCCTCAATGCCCGTAATTATGCTAGCTCCAAGATCCACAGGAACTGAAAGAGACGACCGATCTGTAAACACACGGCCACCTACTCTACTCCTTGCCTCAAGAACAGTGACAGAAAAACCTTGACGCTGTAAATGACGTGCGGCTGTTAATCCAGCAGGACCAGCTCCAATGATTATTACTTTCTTCTCATCTTTGACCTCACATTGACCACAGTCCCTTCCTCTCGTTTGATTACTGTTTGCAGAGGACAGAGTGCAAGAAAAATCTGGCTTCACCACTGAAATTGTTTCAGGCTGCTTTTCAACCTCAAATGCAGTACCATCTGCTTGCAAAGCATTTATGTTGGCAGAATATTTGCAATCATCAATAATGCTTGTTTTACTGGTAGATCCCAACATTTCTGAGGTCGCACATCCTACCAATTCCCTTTCTTCGTTGTAGAGAGCACATTTCTTACCCTCACTAGTCGATTCAACGGCTTTGACCTGACCAAGGATAAAAGCAACTCCATCTTCAGAATCTGCAACAGAAGCCATAGAACTTTCTACAAGCTTCTTCTCCTGGAAGAGATCATAATCTTGATTAGTTGAAGATCCTTCCCCCTTCCCACTCACGGATGAAATCCCAGCATTTATATAACCCTGTCAAAAAGAGACTATTACATGCGAACAATAGGAGACCAGCACTCATTATCTTAAAAATAGTGCATACAAATTATTTTAAAAAAAGTTAAGAAAACATCAAGCACGGAGAACTACAAGGAAATATAATAGAACAAATAAAAAAGAGTAATAGTACAGACTTACTCTCTGATCAAGAAACTTATAGACCTCTCTGATAAGGGAATCTGAAGACGATTCACTCTCAGAAGGGCCACTGGCAACACCACACTCAGTGACAGGTAAGATTCGGCTGACGTTTTTACTCCACAGACCTAAGATAGAATTCCTGCATCATAAACAATATCAGGCCTGAGATAAAAGGATTACGAATGTCTTCAAGAAGGCGAATTAAACACACAATAAAATGATAAAAGTTAAAATAACAAAACAGTTCCAAGTAAAACTGATGACGACAAAATGGACAAAGAACATAACCTAAAAATCCTTGAATCTCATTAGTAGGCCTGTCAAACAATACAGTACAAAAAGTATTTAAGGTTTCCAAGTAGTGAAAAAGATAAGAAAATGGAATTCACATCTTGGGGTACACCCTTCCTATGAGATCTTAGGAAAACACATTCTATACAAATAGGAAGATAGAATTCACATCTTGGGGTACACCCTTCCTATGAGATCTTAGGAAAACACATTCTATACGAATAGGAAGATAGAAACATCTATTTGAATGCCTAATGGCAACGAAAAAGGAACTAACCTGCAAACTAGGTATTCTTGATGGCTACCTTTGCGCTTCAACACCTCTTTAAGTATAATCTTCTCAATTGGACTTACCGACTGGGATTTAAGTCCAGCTGTCACTGCAGCTGCTCTACCAAGTTCAGTTTCCTTGGAAATGTGTGAAAAGGAATCACACCTTTCACTTTCTTTAAACAACTTGTCACTTTGACAATCAAGAAAGCTTTGCTCATTCTCCCAATTCGTGTCTCCTTCATACACCATGTTACCAAGTTTACGCTTCTTAGCAATGCGCTCCGGGCGTAGCAAGGTGGATTGCTTCCCAGAATTATGTAATGAAATTGCATCACCCTGGAAATTTTCATCTTCACAGCGGGTTAAAGAAATCAGAGATGCTTCAGAAGTACCATCATTGAGAGTATAAACTTGAATACCGCCTCCATTAGAAGCATCATGGTGAGAAGAACCCTTGCACTTCTCACAGATTGAAACTTGAGCATTAGAACCATCCTCAATATTAACTTGGATGCCACAATCACACATAACTAATTTCTTCTCTTGGAAATTACCCAACTCTGAATCTGGTTCTTCCATGCCCTTCTCTAGCAGTGGTCTCTTAGATTCATCATCTTGAAAACGATGAAGGACATCTGCTTCCTTCTCGCTGGACACTGTCACGGGCATATCTACTTTTTCATGCTTGGAAGAGGCTGCCTCATCTTTACCATTAAACTTAGAGAGGAGAGTTCCAGTTTCGGAAGCACACTTTTCAATACAGTTAGAAACAGCGGTTTCGGATTTGCAATCCCTTCTTTTATTCTTTGCATCCGAATCTAAGAGACTCTTGGGAGTGAGACATTCTAACGACGAATCAACCATCTTCTTGCCAGAAATGTTATTTAAACATTGCCTAGGTAATACAGTCTGCACCTCGTTTGTGTTGCCTCCTGATAGTGCAACCAATGGGTTTGAGCAAACCAATTCAGCCCTAACCTTGGCAGAATCTTTCGTTGGTATTTTTCTTGATTTAATCTCGGGTTTATTGATATCATCCAAGAACTTTTCGTTTACAGTACCATCCATCCCAACCTCAGATCCACCATCAACCATTTCATGGCCCTCCTCAATTGAGTCCAAATTAGAAACTGTTACAGTGTCAATGGGAGGAACATCCTTTAGGCTCCTAATCCTTGGGATTCCTGATCCAGTACTTTTCTTGGAGCCCTTCAATCTCTTCCTAAAACTGGCTAAGGTGTCATCCATATCTTCTGAATCCTTGTCCACGGCACTCAGTTTCATCTCCACAGCTTGTTTATGCCCACGTTCGTTACTACTTTCTCTCTCAACCTTGTTCTTCTTGGAACTTTTAGACTTCATAACCTTGAAGAGAGATCTGATAGGTTCATCATCATCAGCATCATCGTCAAAGTCAAACTGATCAATCTTGGATTCTCTCTTGGAACCAAATTTCCTCCCCTTACCATCCATATTTATCTTCCTATTCCTTACACCCAATCTAAACTTCAGTGTAAAACTATCCAAAATTTGAACTAACGCAGAAATATAAAAACTTTCGAGCAGGATTCCAACCTGAAAAATCGACAGCGTATATCACACAAAATGCAACAGCTAACCGTGAGAAGACAAGAATGACGAACGCCAAAGCAAGAGCTTACCCTGATAACAAAGAATGAGAAACCGGCTAGAGTCTAGATGTGTCCTTGGTGGGGGTGCTTGGATATCTCCCTTTCAGATTTTTCACGGGAACTTAGAAAATCAAGTTTTAGGGTTTTCCAGCAGAGTGAGCTCGAACCCTAGAATCAGAGTAAAATGGAGAAAATAAATATGAGGAACGGCCGAGACGATTACATCAAACAGAAACGAACGCAGATAGAAATACGCCAGAAATAGTGTGGATAAAGAAAGGGAGAGCTGTCTGTGAAAACAGAAAAGCTCCATTGAAAATCAGGTTTAAAATTGGATTTAGGGTTTACAAAACCCCATGTGATAGGAGATTCGGTCATATAAATCGAAACTAACATACCTGCAGTAGCCGAAGAGCTCTTTATCTTCGTCTAGATCCCAGAAGCGACGCTTCAATGTTCAAACCCAAGGTGAAGCCTGAATTAGGAAATCAACGATTGAGAAGGAGAGTATTGCGACATACTCATCAGAATTCAGGGCGCTTTAAAACGTAGCGTTTCGATGGTATCGCGTGCACGGACAAGAGTTTCGAGGGGGATGGGGCTTACGTTAGCATCAACTTAATACATGAGACAGTACAACACCAAACATATAGGCATTTGATTGGTAAATAACTAAATATTACAATTTGTCGTGTTAAAGTAACAACCGCATTTGATTGGTAAATATTACAATTTGTGTGTCAAAAGTAGATAGTAGAAAGGCAAAAACATTACCGAAAATAACACCCCTTCCCAAATCCGGTCCAAATCGAGATCAGCCCACGAACGGAAATGTCCAGACCAAAAGTCCGTCACTGAAACAATGTCGCCAAAGGGGAGTTCTTCGACTAGGATCTGCCACGTTATCGAGATTTGTGACCACGAAGGAAGTGACACGATATCCTAGACCCTAGCTCGACTTTCTACTATAATCTCAAGAGGTCACGTTGCTCGAGCAATCCTACCATGGAAAAGATGACACAATAATCTATCATTTACATCAGATCATTAACAACGACCTCACCAACAACCCTTTGTCGTGAACAGTTTGGTGATAAAGCGAATAATGACCTATGCAATCACCTATTCATACCACCTAGTTCGGCAAAAACAAGAAACAAATGATGATCCTAAACAAACACACTCACCTAACATGAGCTCTCTCCAACATCAATGAAATTGATAGAACTTTCTAGTGAGAGAATACAAGATAATACGACTTAGTGAGAGAAAAGAGATTTATATCGAATTTAATATTTATTCCGACCAGAGCCGATAAGTGTTAGATTCTGATTTTCAAATCCGACCTTGTAGACGAATAGCCTCGCAAAAGTCGAGTTTGAAACTCTTGTAACAATTATGTCGTTCTAGATATAAAATTCATCTCGGAAAATAAAACCCGAGCGTGTACTCTCCATATTTTCCTTTTTACTCGTTACTTTGTTCCTCCTTGCAAACGACATTCATTGTTTCATCGTTATCTCATTGTCGAGATTACTTTATCGTTGGAACTCTAACCCTAAATCCGAACATAATTGTTTAACTTCTCCTGAACAAACTTCCCTGATTCAACATAAGATTTTAGTTTATCAATTTGCATATCATAAATACTACAAAAGGGTAGTGTTGGGCAATATTACAAACTGAGCCTTCAATTATATCCAAGTATTAGATTTAAAATAATTTAACATAAGAATTATAATTATATATACCTAATTACTATTGTAATCTACCAAATTTCATCCTATAGAAGTTAATTAATCACTCATCATTTAAATTGAAATCATGAAGTTTGGTTAGATATAATTAATTAAAAGTAAAAATAAAAGAAAAGATAAGAAAACATATTAATTAAAACATTTGTATTAAAATAAAAATAAGTTTAAACAAATATATAAAACTAGATAGAAAATATTCAATGTCTAGAATCAAATTGAAATGTGGAAAGGGTTAAGTTAAGGTTTCTTATACCAAAGCCTTATTAAGGGTATAAATGTATAGTACTTTTTATTATGGCCAAAGTAAAAATATCGACTGAATTACATACCGATACAACTTGGGTATTACCAATCGATACTTAGTCAATGTTTGAGTCTCGTATCGACCTCATATCGGTCGATACTTTTTTTATGCTTCGCTTCCTCTTCTTAATCCTTCATTCCATCTTGAGCTTCTCTAGTAAAAGTATGTCTTATTCTCTTAGCTAATTTCGCACGCCTAAAACACTTGAAAAACACCAATATATCAATGCAAATGCAAATGGGACTCCATAACTGTAAATCCTATCAATGAGACCTAAAAGACGCCAAGCATGAATAAATGCAATATGGCCCTCAAAACCAAGTAAAATGAAGGCCCTAGAGCATTAAAATACATACTGATCAATCCCACCCCCACACTTAAATATTTTTTAATTGATGCGGAGAAGTTTTCACCATAATCAGCTACAATTGCAAAATTATGTCATTGTAGTATTTGAGGTATCGATTCAACAAAGAACTTGGGCTAATCTCGAACAAACGTCGTTCGGAGTTGTTTTAAGCATATCAAACAAGTAACTAATCTAAAACTAAGAGAAATCAATTAAACTAAATATAGCATGAGTTTATTGAAAGATTAAAAGTACTAGATTTAAGAAAATTTATCATGTATCAAAAGAGAACTTAACGGTTTTCTAAGGTCCATGCAAGTAGTTCTCAAACTCTAAACACAACAATAAATAAACCTAATGTCTTAGATAATTCTACTATAAATTAACTGTTGATGCAATGATTCAATTTTTAATTATTTTTAATTAAAAGGTTTTCAGTAGTAAATAAGTAAAAGAATTCAAAATAGTTTGGAACAAGTCTTTATTGATAATCAGAAAAGTACAAGGTATGATTTCGGAATGCCGAACTCAATTTAATCTAAGAGAAGAAGAAGGTATGCTCGAAACAATTGCTTAGTTTCTCTCTCGGATTTTGGATGGCCTTTTATAGGGCAGGGGTTTCCTTTATATAGGTGAGATAGCCAGTATCTTTAAGCCCATGGGATAATATAGAGGATAAGGATAGTTTCGCTATTCTCCGAGATTTATTTAATCTTATACCGACCTGATCGGAAGCAGCGTGATAAGATGATTAACATCCCCCCTTGTTCGGGCTTATTGTAACATCCCTATCCCGCAATATGGATATTGGGCCGGGTTTTTTTTGAGAAGCTTAGTCAAAGAAAAGGTTCAATGATCGGGATTAAGATCTCACAGTAGCTCAATAAAGCTCATTTCGTAAAATCATGGAGCTAGATCAGCTGAGTTACTAGCTGGACCAGCTCAACGACAAGCTGAACCAGCTGGAAGAGTTGGTCGGCAGCTCAATTCCGTTAGATGAGTTGATCGAGTACTGGCACAACTGGGTGGACAAATAAGCTGGAACCCGAGCTGAGTGGCTGAGGTAGTTAAAGGCGGTTGGGATGTCCAAAAGACATTTCCAATGGGTGAAGAGAGGTGACCCTTGATGAAAAGAGATGTATATTTGATGAAAAGAGGTGTTTATTCGCCAAAAGATTCAACCTTATATCTTCACCAAATGAGTGGTGGAGATTGAATAAGAAAGGGGGCAAATGAAGGGTTGCGATATATGGAATGTGACCCTAGACCACTATATATATAAGGAGATTTCGTGGTCTAGAACACACAAGACATAAAGGGAGAACAAATCTCTGAAAATAAGAAGAAAAAAACTCAAGATCAATGAGCGGATTCGAGCGGTACGAGAAGCAGTGAAGGACATATCAATATTATATTGTGATCGGGAATGGGTAAAGTATGGTCTCTTCGCATACTTGGTCATCAGGGTTGGTTGGTTGTGTGACTAAGTAACGAAGGGATCGGGTTAAGCTTAACAAAGGAGAACCGCCAAGTGGGCTACCATGAAAATGTGCGACCTTGAAGAGGTGCGACCACGAAGAGGTCCGACCGTTGAAAGGTATGACCATGAGAAGGTGAAACCTTGAGGAGGTGCGACCATGAAGAGGTGTGGCCATGAAAACGTGTG